>JBBDGP010000795.1:0-600000 GCA_037952835.1 Lithobates septentrionalis | reverse complement strand
ATGCATATTTGCCTTCACTAACCTCCCCAGCATGCTATCCTGGGCCCATATACACCTAGCCTAGTTACTTAACAATGTATTTTGTCAGCTCCATTGTAGTGCTTTACCCTAAACACCCCCTAAAATGTGTCCAAATGTTATTGTTGTCCTTAAATTCAGGCAGAGTGCCAGAGGCTTTTTTTTGGGTCCCAAACTCATTTAGAACCCCCCCCCCTAAAATTTTTACAATGGGCCATCAGAGGAGGGGAGGAATCTGATAAGTGGGCCTTATATTTTTGTCTTTAACCACTTGCCGACCGCCTCACGCCTATATACGTGAGCAGAGCGGCACGGGCAGGCAAAATCACGTACCTGAAACGTGATTGCCTTCCCGCGGGTGGGGGGTCCGATCGGACCCCCCCCCGGTGCCAGCTGCGGTCGGCATTTGGTTGGAAGCGATGGGAGACGAGGGGGAGGCCATCCGATCGTGGCCCCCCCCTCGCGATCGCTCCCAGCCAATGACAAACATCCCCTGCCTCTGTATAGTACACAGAGGCAGAGGATGTGATGTCATCTCTCCTCGGCTCGGGAGTTTCCGTTCCAGCGCCGAGGGGAGATGACATGTAAGTGCACCAACACTCACACACACACAGTAGAACATGCCAGGCATACCTTACACCCCCGATCCCCCCCCCGATCGCCCCCCGATCCCCCCCCAATCACCCCCCCCCCCCCCCCCCTGTCACAAACTGACACCAAGCAGGTTTTTTTTTTTTTGTTTTTTTTTTCCTGATTACTGCATAGTGTCAGTTTGTGACAGTTAGCAGTGTTAGGGTAGTGACTGTTACCCCCCTGTAGGTCTAGGGTACCCCCCTTACCCCCCCTAATAAAGTTTTAACCCCTTGATCACCCTCCGTCACCAGTGTCGCTAAGCGATCATTTTTCTGATCGCTGTATTAGTGTCGCTGGTGACGCTAGTTAGGGACGTAAATATTTAGGTTCGCCGTCAGCGTTTTATAGCGACAGGGACCCCCTTATACTACCTAATAAATGTTTTAACCCCTTGATTGCCTCCTAGTTAACCCTTTCACCACTGATCACCGTATAACCGTTACGGGTGACGCTGGTTAGTTTGTTTATTTTTTATAGTGTCAGGGCACCCGCCGTTTATTACCAAATAAAAGTTTAGCCCCCTGTAGGTCTAGGGTACCCCCCTTACCCCCCCTAATAAAGTTTTAACCCCTTGATTACCCCCTGTCGCCAGTGTCGCTAAGCGATCATTTTTCTGATCGCTGTATTAGTGTCGCTGGTGACGCTAGTTAGGGACGTAAATATTTAGGTTCGCCGTCAGTGTTTTATAGCGACAGGGACCCCCATATACTATCTAATAAATGTTTTAACCCCTTGATGGCCCCCTAGTTAACCCTTTTACCACTGATCACCGTATAACCGTTACGGGTGACGCTGGTTAGTTTGTTTATTTTTTATAGTGTCAGGGCACCCGCCGTTTATTACCGAAAAAGGTTTAGCCCCCTGATCGCCCGGCGGTGATATGCGTCGCCCTAGGCAGCGTCAGATTAGCACCAGTACCGCGAACACCCATGCACGCACCGTACACGCACCGTACACCTCCCTTAGTGGTATAGTATCTGAACGCATCAATATCTGATCCGATCAGATCTATACTGGCGTCCCCAGCAGTTTAGGGTTCCCAAAAACGCAGTGTTAGTGGGATCAGCCCAGATACCTGCTAGCACCTGCGTTTTGCCCCTCCGCCCGGCCCAGCCCAGCCCACCCAAGTGCAGTATCGATCGATCACTGTCACTTTTTTTTGTAACGTTTTGGTGAACTGGCAAGCACCAGCGGCCTAGTACACCCCGGTCGTAGTCAAACCAGCACTGCAGTAACACTTGGTGACGTGGCGAGTCCCATAAGTGCAGTTCAAGCTGGTGAGGTGGCAAGCACAAGTAGTGTCCCGCTGCCACCAAAAAGACAAACACAGGCCCGTCGTGCCCATAGTGCCCTTCCTGCTGCATTCGCCAATCCTAATTGGGAACCCACCGCTTCTGCAGCGCCCGTACTTCCCCCATTCACATCCCCAACCAAATGCAGTCGGCTGCATGAGAGGCATTTATATATCCTCCCGAGTACCCCTACCCAACGAACCCCCCCAAAAAAGATGTTGTGTCTGCAGCAAGCGCGGATATAGGCGTGACACTCACTATTATTGTCCCTCCTGTCCTGACAATCCTGGTCTTTGCATTGGTGAATGTTTTGAACGCTACCATTCACTAGTTGAGTATTAGCGTAGGGTACAGCATTGCACAGACTAGGCACACTTTCACAGGGTCTCCCAAGATGCCATCGCATTTTGAGAGACCCGAACCTGGAAGCGGTTACAGTTATAAAAGTTACAGTTACAAAAAAAAAGTGTAAAAAAAAAAAAAAACACAAACAAAAATAAAAAAAAATAGTTGTCGTTTTATTGTTCTCTCTCTCTATTCTCTCTCTCTATTGTTCTGCTCTTTTTTACTGTATTCTATTCTGCAATGTTTTATTGTTATTATGTTTTATCATGTTTGCTTTTCAGGTATGCAATTTTTTATACTTTACCGTTTACTGTGCTTTATTGTTAACCATTTTTTTGTCTTCAGGTACGCCATTCACGACTTTGAGTGGTTATACCAGAATGATGCCTGCAGGTTTAGGTATCATCTTGGTATCATTCTTTTTAGCCAGCGGTCGGCTTTCATGTAAAAGCAATCCTAGCGGCTAATTAGCCTCTAGACTGCTTTTACAAGCAGTGGGAGGGAATGCCCCCCCCCCCCACCGTCTTCCGTGTTTTTCTCTGGCTCTCCTGTCTCAACAGGGAACCTGAGAATGCAGCCGGTGATTCAGCCAGCTGACCATAGAGCTGATCAGAGACCAGAGTGGCTCCAAACATCTCTATGGCCTAAGAAACCGGAAGCTACGAGCATTTTATGACTTAGATTTCGCCGGATGTAAATAGCGCCATTGGGAAATTGGGGGAGCATTTTATCACACCGATCTTGGTGTGGTCAGATGCTTTGAGGGCAGAGGAGAGATCTAGGGTCTAATAGACCCCAATTTTTTCAAAAAAGAGTACCTGTCACTACCTATTGCTATCATAGGGGATATTTACATTCCCTGAGATAACAATAAAAATGATTTAAAAAAAAAAAATGAAAGGAACAGTTTAAAAATAAGATAAAAAAGCAAAAAAATAATAAAGAAAAAAAATAAATAAATAAAAAGCACCCCTGTCCCCCCTGCTCTCGCGCTAAGGCGAACGCAAGCGGCGGTCTGGCGTCAAATGTAAACAGCAATTGCACCATGCATGTGAGGTATCACCGCGAAGGTCAGATCGAGGGCAGTAATTTTAGCAGTAGACCTCCTCTGTAAATCTAAAGTGGTAACCTGTAAAGGCTTTTAAAGGCTTTTAAAAATGTATTAATTTTGTTGCCACTGCACGTTTGTGCGCAATTTTAAAGCATGTCATGTTTGGTATCCATGTACTCGGCCTAAGATCATCTTTTTTATTTCATCAAACATTTGGGCAATATAGTGTGTTTTAGTGCATTAAAATTTAAAAAAGTGTGTTTTTTCCCCAAAAAATGCGTTTGAAAATCGCTGCGCAAATACTGTGTGAAAAAAAAAAATGAAACACCCACCATTTTAATCTGTAGGGCATTTGCTTTAAAATAATATATAATGTTTGGGGGTTCAAAGTAATTTTCTTGCAAAAAAAAATAATTTTTTCATGTAATCAAAAAGTGTCAGAAAGGGCTTTGTCTTCAAGTGGTTAGAAGAGTGGGTGATGTGTGACATAAGCTTCTAAATGTTGTGCATAAAATGCCAGGACAGTTCAAACCCCCCCAAATGACCCCATTTTGGAAAGTAGACACCCCAAGCTATTTGCTGAGAGGCATGTCGAGTCCATGGAATATTTTATATTGTGACACAAGTAGCGGGAAAGAGACAAATTTTTTTTTTTTTTTTTTTTTTTCACAAAGTTGTCACTAAATGTTATATTGCTCAAACGTGCCATGGGAATATGTGAAATTACACCCCAAAATAAATTCTGTTGCTTCTCCTGAGTACGGGGATACCACATGTGTGGGACTTTTTGGGAGCCTAGCCGCGCACGGGACCCCGAAAACCAAGCACCGCCTTCAGGCTTTCTAAGGCCGTAAATTTTTGATTTCACTCTTCACTGCCTATCACAGTTTCGGAGGCCATGGAATGCCCAGGTGGCACAAACCCCCCCCCAAATTACCCCATTTTGGAAAGTAGACACCCCAAGCTATTTGCTGAGAGGTATAGTGAGTATTTTGCAGACCTCACTTTTTGTCACAAAGTTTTGAAAATTGAAAAAAGAAAAAAAAAAATTTTTTTTCTGGTCTTTCTTCATTTTCAAAAACAAATGAGAGCTGCAAAATACTCACCATGCCTCTCAGCAAATAGCTTGGGGTGTCTACTTTCCAAAATGGGGTCATTTGGGGGGGGTTTGTGCCATCTTGGCATTTTATGGCCTTCAAAACTGTGATAGGTAGTGAGGAGTAAAATCAAAAATGTATGCCCTTAGAAATCCTGAAGGTGGTGCTGGGTTTTCGGGGCCCCGTACGCGGCTAGGCTCCCAAAAAGTGCCACACATGTGGTATCCCCGTACTCAGGAGAAGCAGCTGAATGTATTTTGGGGTGCAATTCCACATATGCCCATGGCCTGTGTGAGCAATATATCATTTAGTGACAACTTTTTGTAAATTTTTTTTTTTTTTTTTTTTTGTCATTATTCAATCACTTGGGACAAAAAACAAAAATATTCAATGGGTTCAACATGCCTCTCAGCAATTTCCTTGGGGTGTCTACTTTCCAAAATGGGGTCATTTGGGGGGGTTTTGTACTGCCCTGCCATTTTAGCACCTCAAGAAATGACATAGGCAGTCATAAACTAAAAGCTGTGTAAATTCCAGAAAATGTACCCTAGTTTGTAGACGCTATAACTTTTGCGCAAACCAATAAATATACGCTTATTGACATTTTTTTTACCAAAGACATGTGGCCGAATACATTTTGGCCTAAATGTATGACTAAAATTTAGTTTATTGGATTTTTTTTATAACAAAAAGTAGAAAATATCATTTTTTTTCAAAATTTTCAGTCTTTTTCCGTTTATAGCGCAAAAAATAAAAACGGCAGAGGTGATCAAATACCATCAAAAGAAAGCTCTATTTGTGGGAAGAAAAGGACGCAAATTTCGTTTGGGTAGAGCATTGCATGACCGCGCAATTAGCAGTTAAAGCGACGCAGTGCCGAATTGTAAAAAGTGCTCTGGTCAGGAAGGGGGTAAATCCTTCCGGGGCTGAAGTGGTTAAATACTCCTTAAAATAAATGTTATACTGATGTTGGGCAAGAATGTTTTTGTGTAATCTGCTTGCAATGTTATGTGCAAAAGTACTAATATTTTTTTTTCTGGTTTGCATCCACAGTTTCCTTCAATGCCACAGGAATGTAAGACTGTGGCCTCCCATTTTGCCGACTGTTGGGACTTTCCCAACTGTGGAGGGGTTATAGATGGGAAGCACGTCCACATTGTGCCACCACCCCATTCGGGGTCTTACTATTAAAATTATAAGGGTTTTAATAGTATAGTGTTGATGGCTGTGGTGTCAGCACAATATGAGTTCCTCTAAGTGGATGTGGGGAAGAATGGCCGGATGTCGGATGGAGGAGTCTTCACCCAGACAGAGTTTTCCCGATGTCTCCAGACTGGTGGCCTGGCATTGCCACCTGCTGCGGACAACGTTGAAGGACTCCCGTTCGTCTTTATTGCTGATGAAGCATTCGGTTGGGGCAAGTACCTGATGAGGCCATTTCCCCAGAGGACCCTCACCCCAGATAGGAGGGTTTTTAAATACCGGCTGGCCAGAGCCCAAAGAGTCGTTGAGAATGCCTTTGGGATAATGGCCAGATGGTTCTGCCTGTTTCTGACAGCAATACATATGGCAGGCTACAAAATTAACCACATCATATTTGCACAATTTTTTACGGAAAAATGCCCAAAATTTTCATGCCTCAGTTGGGCCTGAGGCCGGACTTCCTGCTAATCCCCTGGCGGGCCTGGATACTGGCCGCCTGGCTTGGCACCCCAAAGCGCCGTGAAGTTCACCAGAAATATGTCAATTATTTTACGGGTAGGGGGTCATTGCTATGCCAGACAACGTCTAAATAATTTTTTAATAATAAAAAAAAAGATGACTATAAAAATTCTAAACATTATTATGGAGATCTGGCTTTAAAAAAATAAAAGATTATTCATGAGATCACGAGAAATAATAAAGAAATAAGTTTGTCAGAACTCTGTGTGAATATCAGCAGCAAAACAACTTAATTATTCTAGCATTATAAAGCACAAAAGAATGCGCTGCATTAAAAGATCACAGAATTTGCAGCGTGAGGAATGTGCTATCTCCATTACGAATGCTAGTTTTACCAGACCGAGCGCTTCCGTCTCATACTTGCTTCAGAGCATGCGTCGTTTTTGGTGCGTCGGAACAGCATACAGACGAGCGGTTTTTCCATTAGTAATTTTTTCTGTTGGAAAAATATAGAACATGTTCTCTATCTAAGTCCGTCTGAATTTTCGACAGAAAAAATCTGATGGGGCATACACACGGTCAGAATATGCAATGAAAAGCTCCCATCGGACTTTTTCTGTCAGAAATTCCGACCGTGTGTACGCGGCACAACTATAACACTATTGAGTCGCATTTTGAGAAAAAAGGTTCAAATGTTGGGAATAAAAGGTGATCATTGGAAGCATGCCTGTTATAGTTTGTGCCATCCCCTTTGGCTCCATGCACACAGGACATTTGCCCAGCTCTCCTAAATGCCTTTCCTCTTGGCTGCAGGTTTTTGGCACAAAAAACGCTTGGTGTGTGTGTAAACTTGATGCATTTAGGTGCCTAAGGCACTTGGGCATTTATTCATCTAGTTGGTCAGAATAATTATTTATTCTGCCCATTGAAATGAACTAAAGTGATTTTAAAGTCTTGTTTTTTTCTTTAAAAATAACAAACATGTTATACTTACCTGCTCTGTGCAGTGGTTTTGCACAGAGCAGCCCCGATCCTCTTCTTCCTGGGTCCCGCGTCGGCTCTCTTGGCCCCTCCCTCCTGTCTAGCACCCGAGCCGCAGCATTGTGTGTCCATTCAGACAAGGAGACATTGTTTGGCCCCACCTCCTCTCTTTCCTGGTTGCAAACTTCTTTAATTGACAGCAGCTAAAGCCAATTGGCGCCACTGCTGTGTCTCAGCCGAACAGGAAGGAGTGTCCCGGATGGCCGAGGCAGTCGTGAACATCGCTGGATCAAGATGGGCCTCAGGTAAGTTTTAGGGGGGCTGCTGCACACTGAAGGTTTTTTATCTTGATGCATAGAAAACATTACAATAAAAAAAACCTTCTGCCTTTAGAATCACTTTAATGCTCAAGGACTAAATACACCTAGCGTCAATTTGTGTTCAGACACATTTTTACACGTAACAAATTGTGTTTTTTCTGCCAAAACGCTGCTGTTCCTGGACATTTTGGCAGTGTTTTTTTAATTCCTCTACACACCCCTGCCTCTAAACGCCTCTAAATGTGTGCATGGACATATAGGCTAACATGAAGGGCCATTTAGAAGTAGAAAAAAATAATGCCTGACGCCCCTAAAATCAGCATTTTTAATGCTTCGTGTGCATGAGGCCTTTGATTGTCACTTTTGTTGGACAGCTTCATCTGCATTCCCTCCCTGGCACAGCAGAACCTGGAATGGGATGATGCAATCTTCTGACTCAATCACCTGTGTGTAAATTGGAGCATAAAGAGTTCCACCCAAAAGAGGAACCTCTGCCTATTTGTGTTTTGACAGATACCCTTTCCCACTTCTGGGAGACGGTGCTGTGGCGCCGTCCCTCTGAAGTTCGGCCCCCTCCTCCTTCCTCCGCTGCCAAGCCAGTTAGAAAGCGCAGCAGGCTTACAGAACTGACAGTGAAGCCGAAAGGCTTCACTGCTGGTTTCCCTTAGTGGAGATGGCGGAGGCAGCTGAAAATCAGCTGGGGTGCCGACATCGCAGCTCCCTGGACAGGTAAGTGTCTATGTATTAAAAGTCAGCAGCTACATGATTTGTAAAAATGAAACAAAACAATAGTCTTTGTGCTAAAACGTATGGAGTCCTAACCAGGAACACACTGACCAACGAATTCATCAGTGGAAGGAGTTAATATGAAAGTCTATCCGACACCACACTCCTTACAGCTCAGTGATCAACAGGAAACTGATAGCTGTGAAAACATAAGGGAATATGAGCACACAGGCTCATGGCGCAAATAACTTCTGTTTATTGTAGTATAAAAGAGATAAAATCAATACACTCACAAGCATAGGTGAATCATAAGCGTCAATTCCTCCAATAAAGAACTCTGAACAGGGTCACATCCGAGCGCCAGGGTAGATGAGATATCCACAAGATAGATGGCTGGGCTGGCTCCACAGACACTTACTCATCTAGCAGCTGCCGACAGTCCGCGAGCGAGCCACTCACTGACTCCAAGAACGGCCGGTCAGGAGAGAGCTGTGGACGCCTCCAACACTTGGTCCAGGGAGGCCCCCCAATAAGCTCTCTGGACAACACAGGGCGGACCTGAGGAAGAAGGCCATGCCCTCTGAAATGCGTTGTCCTGGCAACCACACAGCGTCCCCTGTCAGCTTGTTCCATCTGAGATCTCCCTGGGCCAAGTGTTGGAGGTGTCCACAGCTCTCTCCTGACCAGCCGTTCTTGGAGTCAGTGAGCGGCTCACTCACGGCCTGTCAGCAGCTGCTTGATGGGCCAGCCCATCCATCTATCTTGTGGATATCTCATCTACCTCGGCACTCGGATGTGACCCTGTTTAGGGTTCTTCATTGGAGGAATTGTTTGACACTGACATGGAAATTTATAGATCCGCAACTCCTATCCTCATACTGATTAATGGTTCCAAATTAATAAAAACGACTGCAGTAGGGAACAGACACAAAAGATACACTCCGCATATTTCCAAATAATTGTTCTGCTTTATTATGATGCAATTGAAGGTTTTTATACACATGATTACATAGGTATCACATTAATATTACAATTGTACGTTTATGGTAACAAGGGGCGTAACATAGGCAGACAAAAATCAGAACTCAAAAGAATGCAAACATGTAATGAAAACATTATTAGTGCCGTGTGCACATTGAGGGCAGTGTGCAATACATACAAATTGGATACAATTATATATAGAACTTCCACATTTCCTTTACAGTCTTGTCTGTAACTTTGTCTAAACAAAGAGACCCTCAAGTATATGTAGTACATCTGCTAGATAAAGTAGTTTAGAGGCAAGAAGGTATAGGCACAAGTAGAGAAGAGAGAAGACTGGCCAGTCATTATGGGCATTAAATTAAGTAAGGGAATGAAGGGTAAGAGACCCTCAAAAATGCCCAGCACAAGAGGAGCGCTATAAAATATATGAACCGAAGCTGCAGTTCTGCCTATACTGAGCCCCTAGATAAATTGTTCGAGTGGACAGGGATCCACAATGGGTAACTGGGTTACCAAAGTCCACAGGGACTAAGAATCATGCAGAGTAAACAGCTAGAGAAACAGCTATCTATGTGAGCAGGATGGATCAAGAGTGACAATTAACACTAGACAGAAAGGGACATTTTGATGTTAAGTTGTGGGATGGATTTGGGGTCAGACACTACAACTTAGAAAGTTAAAACAGAGAAATGAGGGTTAAAACAGAATACTTTATATGTTGTCAGAGAGGGAAGATGGGATGAGCACTATGACTGCCCGTCTGATCATAGAATCATAGAAGCTAGAGTATGTGAAGTATGGGATTACAATACATGGGATGCAAAGGATATCAGAAAAAAATAAGGAAAGCAGAATTTAAGCAGGGAAATATTAAAGAGTTAAAAGAAAGTGAGAGAATGATATGCATGTGTTGTGTACAAATGGGAAAAATGTAAGAGATTTTAGAGAGATATTACCATAAACGTACAATTGTAATATTGATGTGATACCTATGTAATTATGTGTATAAAAACCTTCAATTGCGTCATAATAGGGCAGAACAGTTATTTGGAAAGATGCGGAGTGTATCTTTGGTGTCTGTTCCCTACTGCAGTAGTTATTATTAATTTGGAACCACTAATCAATATGAGGATAGGAGTTGCCTATTTATAAATTTCCATGTCAACGCTTATAATTCACCTATGCTTGTGAGTGTATTGATTTTATCTCTTTAATACTACAATAAACAGACATTATTTACAACATGAGCCTGTGCGCTACATGATTTGTAGCTGCTGACTTAAAAAAAAATTCCAGAGGTAGAACACCTCTTTAAAGCATAACTAAACCCAAAAACAAAAATTGAATATGTTGCAGCTAAGCTTACCAGTCCTTTGGTGTGGTGGCTGCATTAGTTGTCTTTTTTTTTCATTTTTTTTCTTTTTTTTTATCTGGTGATTTAACCAGTAACAGACTTCCAGTTCTAGAATGACACTTGTCCTTCTGTTTCAGAACAATACAAACAAGATTACTATTAAACCCCTCCCCTCTCAAACCGTCAATAACTTAGAAGGATGTGGTTCTGTTGTTCTCAGAGAACAATGTAAATGATAATAGTCAGTACAGGCAGAGAGCACAGGAAGCTATCACTTCACAGGATTTCCTGTAAGATCAACAAGTATTTTTTTCAACTTATCAAAGAAATATAACAAAAAAGTTTCAAATATGTGTTTATCAGAACAAAAGGGAGAATTTAGGAGAAGTTCATTGTTAGGGTTTACATGCAGTAAAGCTATTTTGTAAAACAAATATCTCTTGTGGATGATCAATGCACATCGATTTTACCAAACTTTGTTGAAGATTCTTAACTTTTTCTGTTCTGAAGAAGAAGCTGTTTGGTTCCTATATTGATTAATGAATGGGAGGGTCTGGTTCATTATAACCACCTTCTGCACTTGGCATTATTTTAATGAGGAAAGCTGCATCCCTTTCAAGACAGTTAGACCCCTTTCACACTGGGGTGGTTTTCAGTCAATTTAGCGCTAGAAATAGCCTCTGCAAAGCGCCTGAAAACCGCCTCCCATTCATTCCAGTGGGGGGCTGTGTGCTTGAGGGACGCTTGCTAAATACAGTGCTCCCCAAAAGCCCTGTCCATTGGAATAAACAAGCTTTAAAAGCGATTTGAAAGTGCCGCAAAATGGGAGTTTTTAACCCTTTTTTTGGGTCAAAAGCGCCTGCTAGCGGCCGAAATGCGGCACAAAGGCGTTGCTTAAACAGCGCTTAAGCACTGCTAAAACGAGCGACGCTTTAGCACTAATGGCTGGCGCTTTCAGTGTGAAAGCAGCCCTAAACAGTAGGAAGTGCAGTGTCTTACCAAAATAAAAATGCCCTAAACTTTACTTTTAACTTGGTGCAGACATCTGAGACAATTACACAAACAGAACAGGAAGATTCTGGGGTGTTCTATACAGAAAGCCTGCAAGTTGCCATATTGTATTGATTTTTTTTGAAAATTTTTAGAAAATTACAGAAATTTGGGGGACGGAAAGTATTCAGACCCCCTTAAATTTTTCACTCTTTGTTATATTGCAGCCATTTGCTAAAATCATTTAAGTTCATTTTTTTCCTCATTAATGTACACACAGCACCCCATATTGACAGAAAAACACAGAATTGTTGACATTTTTGCAGATTTATTAAAAAAGAAAAACAGAAATATCACATGGTCCTAAGTATTCAGACCCTTTGCTCAATATTTAGTAGAAGCACCCTTTTGATCTAATACAGCCATGAGTCTTTTTGGGAAAGATGCAACAAGTTTTTCACACCTGGATTTGGGGATCCTCTGCCATTCCTCCTTGCAGATCCTTTCCAGTTCTGTCAGGTTGGATGGTAAACGTTGGTGGACAGCCATTTTTAGGTCTCTCCAGAGATGCTCAATTGGGTTTAAGTCAGGGCTCTGGCTGGGCCATTCAAGAACAGTCACGGAGTTGTTGTGAAGCCACGCCTTCATTATTTTTGCTGTGTGCTTAGGGTCATTGTCTTGTTGGAAGGTAAACCTTCGGCCCAGTCTGAGGTCTTGAGCACTCTGGAGAAGGTTTTCTTCCAGGATATCCCTGTACCTGGCCGCATTCATCTTTCCCTCGATTGCAACCAGTCGTCCTGTTCCTGCAGCTGAAAAACACCCCCACAGCATGATGCTGCCACCACCATGCTTCACTGTTGGGACTGTATTGGACAGGTGATGAGCAGTGCCTGGTTTTCCCCACAAATACCGCTTAGAATTAAGGCCAAAAAGTTCTATCTTGGTCTCATCAGACCAAAGAATCTTATTTCTCACCATCTTGGAGTCCTTCAGGTGTTTTTTTTAGCAAACTCCATGCGGGCTTTTATGTGTCTTGCACTGAGGAGAGGCTTCCGTCTGGCCACTCTGTCATGAAGCCCCGATTGGTGGAGGGCTGCAGTGATGGTTGACTTTTTACAACTTTCTCCCATCTTCCGACTGCATCTCTGAAGCTCAGCCACAGTGATCTTTGGGTTCTTCTTTACCTCTCGCACCAAGGCTCATCTCCCCCGATAGCTCAGTTTGGCCGGACGGCCAGCTCTAGGAAGGGTTCTGGTCGTCCCAAAGGTCTTCCATTTAAGGATTATGGAGGCCACTGTGCTCTTAGGAACCTTAAGTGCAGCAGAATTTTTTTTGTAACCTTGGCCAGATCTGTGCCTTGCCACAATTCTGTCTCTGAGCTCTTCAGGCAGTTCCTTTGACCTCATGATTCTCATTTGCTCTGATATGCACTGTAAGCTGTAAGGTCTTATATAGACAGGTGTGTGGCTTTCCTAATCAAGTCCAATCAGTATAATCGAACACAGCTGGACTCAAATGAAGGTGTAGAACCATCTCAAGGATGATCAGAAGAAATGGACAGCACCTGAGTTAAATATATGAGTGTCACAGCAAAGGGTCTAAATACTTAGGACCATGTGATATTTCAGTTTTTCTTTTTTAATAAATCTGCAAAAATGTCAACAATTCTGTGTTCTTTCTGTCAATATGGGGTGCTGTGTATACATTAATGAAGAAAAAAATGAACTTAAATGATTTTAGCAAATGGCTGCAATATAACAAAGAGTGAAAAATTTAAGGGGGTCTGAACACTTTCCGTCCCCACTGTATATGCTATAAATAATTATTTTTATGAATGTGGAGTTCTCCCTTAGGGCCAGTTCATAATGATGCAATGGGGGAAACACACAGGAATTGCTGTGCTTCCTGCATCGCATCGCATAGTAAACACACTGTGTTCATGCAATCTGCTGTGGGTGTCAATTAAAAGTTAACAACACCCCAAAAGCAGGTCGCAGAATGCAGTGCATTTGCCTGAATCAGATCTGATTCCAGAGTGGCAAAAAAAAAAAGGTGCCTTCACCTTTTTCGTGCAGATGCGATGCGATTTGAGCCATACAAAATGATGGATTCAAATCGCACTGCACAGAATCACATGTAGTTTGCACAGCAATGGGGTGTGATTCCTGTTTTCACATGCAGTGTGAACCGAGGATTAAAGCTGAACTCCAGGAATTATAGAATAAGTTGACGGTGATGTCTCCACCTTGCCCAATCAGAATATGCCTTGTAGATTTTAAAAAAATTAAGGCATTTTATAAATGGTAGGGGTGCCAAGACAACCTCCTGTGGCAAGTGTGCAGAGGGTAAGCTGCTTGCATAGAACCTTGCTGCATATAGCGCTCACTAGTACAGTGATTACAGCAACCCCAGCAGCCCTCCATTATGCCAAAAATATAATTCCTGGAATTCAGCTTTAAGCAACAGGCTTTTTTTTTCAACAAAGCAGCTAAGGGTGGCCCGGGGAGGTTGTAAAAAGAAGCCCAGAGCCCTACCTAATGGTTAAATGCACAAAAAATGTATATAAAAAAATGAACACAAATTTACAAAATTGCCATTCCAGACCAATTAACGCCACCATCACTGGCACTTTGTGAAATTTGAAATTAGTGTGGTCCCTCTGCACAGCAATTGTGGTTCTCAGTTAACTCTGAGACAGCCTCAGTATTTAGCTTTGCTAGAAATGTCATAAAAACTTTTTTATTATTTAAACTTCCCATTTAAATGAGGGCGCTAAGACAACCAGAATCAATCTGCGCTTACCCATTACAATAATAAATATTATACTGCTTGGAATTTGCATAGAAGTATATATGCGCTATGTACCCATATAATGTGTTGTTTACATGCATATGAGAAGTAACTTAGGCAGATGCATCATGTTGTCTCCCCTACAGGGGAGCTCAACCACAGCAGTAATGCAGAGAGGAGAGGAAGCCATGGACAACATGGTTACTCTATGGTTTCCTGAGTCACTAGGGCAGTGATGCAATTGGATGCTGGTCGCCCATGTGACTCTGGGGGCCAATTTTGGTGTGGCAGAGTCTAGTTAAGACTCTGGCCCCTGAGTTTGGCGTGCATTAATTTGTGGCTAGTGTAGGGACAGGTCATCCATCTGTCAGGGACAGTATTAACAGCAGGGAAAGGTTCCAGATGAATAGGGAGAGCTTGGGGCTTTGCAATCTCCTTCGGCATCTTCCCATTTGGGCACGGGACAGCCAGGTCACATTCCACCCCTGCAGACAGATGATACAGTCAGGTCCATAAATATTGGTACATCGACACAATTCTAATCTTTTTGGCTCTATACACCACCACAATGGATTAGAAATTAAATGAACAAGATGTGCTTTAACTGCAGACTTTCAGATTTAATTTGAGGGTATGTACATCCAAATCAGGTGAACGGTGTAGGAATTACAACAGTTTGTATATGTGTCTCCCACTTTTTAAGGGACCAAAAGTAATGGGACAGATTAACAATCATTCATCAAACTTTCACTTTTTAATACTTGGTTGCAAATCCTTTGCAGTCAATTACAGCCTGAAG
Organism: Lithobates septentrionalis; assembly: GCA_037952835.1. Taxonomy (NCBI): domain Eukaryota; kingdom Metazoa; phylum Chordata; class Amphibia; order Anura; family Ranidae; genus Lithobates; species Lithobates septentrionalis. The sequence continues at coordinate 584,958 of JBBDGP010000795.1, read as the reverse complement.
TCTGGAATGCATAGACATCACCAGACGCCGGGTTTCATCCCTGGTGATGCTCTGCCAGGCCTCTACTGCAACTGTTCCTGCTTGTTCTTGGGGCATTTTCCCCTCAGTTTTGTCTTCAGCAAGTAAAATGCATGCTCAATCAGATTCAGGTCAGGTGATTGACTTGGCCATTGCATACCATTCCACTTCTTTCCCTTAAAAAACTCTTATTTGCTTTCGCAGTATGTTTCGGGTCATTGTCCATCTGCACTGTGAAGTGCCGTCCAATGATTTCTGAAGCATTTTGCTGAATATGAGCAGATAACATTGCCCAAAACACTTCAGAATTCATCCTGCTGCTTTTATCAGCAGTCACATCTTCAATAAATACAAGAGAACCAGTTCCATTGCCATATATGCCCACGCCAAGACACTACCACCACCATGCTTCACTGATGAGGTGGTATGCTTTGGATCATGTGAAGTTCCTTTCCTTCTCCATACTCTTCTCTTTCAATCACTCTGGTACAAGTTGATCTTGGTCTCATCGGTCCATAAGATGTTGTTCCAGAACTGGGAAGGCTTTTTTAGATGTTGTTTGGCAAACTCTAATCTGGCCTTCCTATTTTTGAGGCTCACCAATGGTTTACATCTTGTGGTGAACCCTCTGTATTCACTCTGGTGAAGTCTTCTCTTGATTGTTGACTTTAACACGCATACCCCTACATCCTGGAGAGTGTTCTTGATCTGGCCAACTGTTGTGAAGGGTGTTTTCTTCACCAGGGAAAGAATTCTTCAGTCATCCACCACAGTTGTTTTCCGTGGTCTTCCGGGTCTTTTGGTGTTGCTGAGCTCACCGGTGCGTTCTTTCTTTTTAAGGATGTTCCAAACAGTTGATTTGGCCACACCTAATGTTTTTGCTATCTCTTTGATGGTTTTGTTTTGTTTTTTAAGCCTAATGATGGCTTGCTTCACTGATAGTGACAGCTCTTTGGTACTCATATTGAGAATTGACAGCAACAGATTCCAAATGCAAATAGCACACTTGAAATGAACTCTGGACCTTTTATCTGCTCCTTGTAAATGGAATAATGAGGGAATAACACACATCTGGCCATGGAACAGCTGAGCAGCCAATTGTCCCATTACTTTTGGTCCCTTAAAAAGTGGGAGGCACACATACAAACTATTGAAATTCCTACACCGTTCACCTGATTTGTATGTAAATACCCTAAAATTAAAGTCTGCAGTTAAAGCAAATCTTGTTTGTTTCATTTCAAATCCATTGTGGTGGTGTATAGAGACAAAAAGATTAGAATTGTGTCAATGTCCCAATATTTATGGACCTGACTGTACCTGCTCCGCTACATGCTGTTGGTATCAGTGAGTGTTCCCAGTTGGGCCTTCCCCACCTGGTTGTTGTGAACTGTTTTGCCTTTTTTTTCAATACAAGTTCTACTTATTGCACCTGGTCTCTGTGTGTTATTGCTGCTGCACCACACTGCACCCACCCACAAACTGTGTTTATAATGAAAAAAACTGCACATCTAGGTCCTCTGTTCCTCTTCTATAGGTTTGAGGATAGGGCCACTAGCCTTGCACATGGGGGTACCTTTCGCGTGGAGCACGTTCATCAATGCCCAGGACCAGGCAGAGACTGAGTTCATGTGAAAATAATACATTATGGCGGTTCCCCGACTTACAGATGAGCCGCACACTGTGTGCAGTAATTAATCACATAGAGTCCCTCTGTAGCATGCTGTCCCGTGTCGCTGCACATACTTTCCTTCTGTATGTTACATTTAGGAGGGACACTGGTGAGCCCATGCCCTCTCCACCAGTCCAGTGTACCTCTGCCACCTCCCTCCCAGTGACAGATTGGGCCCTGCCGTGCATTTAGCGCGGACCTCATGCGTGCACTTGTTAACTCCTTCTCTCCCGTATCATCTGGCTATGGGTCTCCAATATGGGTCTCCAATATGCAAGTTTGGTCCCAGTTGCTTTGGAAAACCAACTGCTGGGGAGGGAGGCAGATCACCGACCACTCGCTACCAGATGACCACACCAGGTACCACACTTCCCAACTGGCTTCAATGTACCTTGCACTAGTTCTTGGTAACCCAACAACTGCATGACCCCTCTTGCTTCTTTTGCCAAGTAAATCTTTTGTAGTGGCTTTGCTTCATACCCCATATGTGCTTTCTTGACCCTAGTCCTTTCATACACCAAGAACCTCCATACACCCCTTTAAATGACTTCAGACCAGGCTTAGAACAGTTGATGCAACTTTACCTGAACATTTTGAGGCACGGTCTAACATAAACAATTCCATGCAACATTCCCTAAAGAAACTTAACTAGGCTGCACAGGCATACCTCAGTAAGGTGGTAGTCCATAAATTCTGTTTCCCGAGGCCTGGCATTTCTCCAGACCTCTGGTGCTTTCCAACAGACAGCTGGGTGCAGCAGTCCCCCCTTTGGTGCTCCAAAGCAAGCATGGCATCTTCCTGAGCAGGTCGAAGCTCCAGAACCTAGCCTTCTCCCTTTTTTTTATTATAGGGCGGATAGGCTAGGTCACAAAAGCCCAGGAGGTGCAGAATATTAACCTACTTCCCCAGCCTGGGCCAGCCAACTGCCTTACTAACATACTGAAAGCAACATGCCTACAGGTTGGCTTTCTGATCTAAGAGCCCTTTCACACTGGGGCGGTTTGCAGGCGCTATTGCGCTAATAATAGCGCCTGCAAACCCACCTGAAAGTGCCGCTGCTGTGTATCCAGTGTGAAAGCCCCGAGGGCTTTCACACTGGAGCGATGCGCTGGCAGGACGGTAAAAAAAGTCCTGCCAGCAGCATCTTCGGAGCGGTGAAGGAGCGGTGTGTATACCACTCCTTTACCGCTCCTGCCCATTGAAATCAATGGGACAGCCCGGCTATACCGCCGGCAAAGCGCCTCTGCAGAGGCGCTTTGCGGTGGTATTTAACCCTTTCTCGGCCACTAGCGGGGGTAAAACCGCCCCGCTAGCGGCCGCATACCGACGGTAAAACGCCGCTAATAATAGCGGCGTTTTACCGCCGACGCCGCCCCAGTGTGAAAGGGCTCTTAAGAGGACCTGTATACTGTTGTGACTCTGTAGAGAATATGTAAACATACTTGTAACATACTACTAGCATATCATAATACTTATACTAATACTGCTAGAAATATATATTTTATACTAATAATAAAAATGCAATGTACTATAATAATTTTCCATTACTCCCAGAAGTATTGGAAAGAAAAATATTTCCATTTGACTTTTATGTCACGCTTTTTTGCATGCATGAAAAGCGGTCTGTGCAATTAAAAGCTTTATACAATGAGATACATTTGTTCTTGTTTTCAAATCAATTAACATTGTCAGGTACTGCTGTTAAATAACTTGAAGGACTGGTATATTCATGTCTGTTCCTCCGTTTATGATGCTTTGTTGCAAAACAATAGGTGTGTTGAAACTCACCTGGTCGTGATGCAGAAGTGAAATAGGCAAATTACATGATACCAGCATATATATCTTGTGCCAGTTCACGGTTCAGTCTGTTTGTAGCAGTCCACCACTCAGTCCGGAATGTCTAAAAATGACAGAAAAAACCCACTAGGTCCTAATGGAATAGATTTGACTATGAAGCAGCATTCAGGGGGTAGCCTTCCTGACTGGTTCCATGGGCTCATGTCAAGGAGGTAAGTGTGTGTCATATCAAGATCATTATATAATATTATATGTATGGCTTTGCTGATTCTTATTATTGAACCCAAAACCATTATAGTTTCTCTTAAAGTAAAATAAATAATACTAAAATGGGCCTGAGGTACTACAATGATAAGTACGACAGTGGGGAAAATAATTAATTGATCCCCTGCAGATTTTGTAAGTTTGTCCACTTACAAAGAAATTAGGGGTCTATAATTGTTATCATAGCTGTATTTTAAATGAATAGAGAGAGAGAAAATCAACCAAAAATCCAGAAAAAACACAATACAAGTGTTTTAAATGGAGTTGCAGTTCAGTGTGTAAAATAAGTATTTGATCACCAAGCAAAACATGACTCAGTACTTGGCGGAGAAACCCTTGTTGGCAAGCACATAGGCAAGTCATTTATTTGCACACATCTCAGGGGATTTTGGTCCACTCTTTTTTACAGATCTTTTCTAAATCCTTAAGGTTGCTTGGCTGTCGCTTGACAACTTGAAGTTTCAGCTCCCTCCATAAATTTTCTATAGGATTAAGGTCTGGAGACTGGCTAGGCCACTCAATGACCTTAATGTGCTTCTTCTTGAGCCACTCTTTTGTTGCCTTGGCGGTATGTTTAAAGTCATTGTTATGCTGAAAGACCCATCCATGACACATTTTCAGTGTTCTGGCTGAGGGAAGAAGGTTCTCATCCAAGATTTTACAATACATGGCCCGGTCCATTGGCCCCTCAATGCAGCAAAGTTGGTCTGTACCTTTAGCAGAGAAACAGCCCCACATCATGATGTTTCCACCACCATGCTTGACCGTAAGAATGGTGTTCTTAGGGTCATAGTCAGCATTTTTCTTCCTCCAAACGCGGCAAGTCCCCCTCCTTAAAAAGGCACATTTACAGTCATGCCAATGAACAGCTAAATGATTCAGAGAAGGATTGGGAGAAAGTGCTGTGGTCAGATGAGACCAAAATTGACCTCTTTGGTATTAACTCGACTCGCCATGTTTGGAGAAAGAAAAATGCTGACTATGACCCTAAGAACACCATCCCTACAGTCAAGCACGGAGGTGGAAATATGATGCTTTTAGGCTGTTTCTCTGCTAAAGGTACAGGCCGACTTTGCTGCATTGAGGGGCCCATGGACTGAGCCATGTATTATAAAATCTCAGATGAGAACCTTCTTCCCTCAGCCAGAACACTGAAGATGGGTCGTGAAAGGGTCTTCGAGCATGACATTGACTCAAAACATACTGCTAAGGCAACAAAGGAGTGGCTCAAGAGGAAACATAATAAGTTCACGGAGTGGCCTAGTCAGTCTCCAGACCTTAATCCTAAAACAAATTTATGGAGGGAGCTGAAACTTTGAGTTGACAAGAGACAGCCAAGAAACCTTAAGGATTTAGAAAAGATCTGTAAAGAAGAGTGGACCAAAATCCTTCCTGACATGTGTGCAAACTTGGTAACCAACTACAAGAAATGTCTTACCTCTGTGCTTGCCAACAAGGGTTTCTCCACCAAGTACTAAGTCATATTTTGCTTGAGGGTCAAATACTTATTTTACTCACTGAACTGCAACTTAATTTATAGAATTTGTTTTATGTGTTTTTTTCTGGATTTTTGGTTGATATTCTGTCTCTATCATTTAAAATACACCTATGATAAAAACTACAGACCCTTCATTTCTTTGTAAGCGGGCAACCTTACAAAATCTGCAGGGGATCAAATAATTTTTTTTCCCCACTGTATATGAGAAATCTTTTTACTTTGCTCCTTAGTATTTTTCAGGATTCATGAAATGGTTTGATATTTTTGTGTATGTAGATCTGAGCAACAAGTCTATTGTGGTTGGTAATATACATGTGCAGTTAGTTCCCTTCCAAATTGTAATTCGGACAAATTGTTCGATTTTTGGATGTATCCGAATTTCCGGACCACAATAGAAACAAATTTCAACAAATCTGAAATAAGTTATAATGAAACAAAATTTCATCCGAATTCAAATTTGAATCGAATTCAATACCAAAACTGAAATCAAGTTGACTTTGAATTTGAAAACGAATTCAAAATTTAAACATATTGCTGGCTATTGCTGATTTCCTTCAAAATCTGTGTGCAAGTATACCTAAAAGTATTGATGCTGTTTTGAAGCTAAATTCAAATATTGATTTCATTTAAAGCTTTCTTTTGTTCGCTCACTCTGCATTTTTGAATTGATAGAAATAAATATTTTTAAAAGCATTTGTACTTTACATTATTTTCTCACACCTGTTTAAAACTTTTGCACAGTACTGTAAATGCAGTAGAGACAGAAAAATGTTGAAGTCAGATATTTCTTTTATAACTTAGAACACTTCACATATTCTGAATAAACCTTATTAGTACAAAGAAGATTAATGTGTCAAAAATCAATCTGTCAATATTTCTGGTGAATGAATAATTTTAGCATCATTTGTATCCAGATCCACATATATGCTTAATATAACCTAGGACCCTTCAATATTTTTTCCTGTTTCAATCCTTCTATTAAAGGTCTAGGCCATCCATAGATGTTGCTACAGGTTGCAGGAAAGGAAATAGCATGATTCTCCCATCACACGACATGCTGGTTGTACCCAAGTAGATCGATGGATCACCTTAGGTACTATTATCCTGCGTATAGATAGTTTGAATCTCGGCTGGTCCCTGCTGAACCAGCCAAGATTTAAACCATCTATGTCCAGTTTTACTGTAAGTACAAATACAGAACAGTACAGCCATGTAACTTTTATGGCAAATGTAGGTAGAACTTGCAAGCAACGCAGGTGAGACACAGTTTGAGAATAACAAACAATAGTGGCGTTCATACAAAATAGGTACAGCAAACTCTTAAGGATCAAACTAGACCATCAAAACCAACCAGGGATGGTGGGCACGAATGAAGTTTGCACACAAGTGAAGGCATAACATGCTTGTAATGACTATACTCAACTTAAAGTGGAGTTCCACACAAAAATGGAACTTCCGCTTTAAGTACTGGTGACCCCCGACATGCCACATTTGGCCATGTCATTTTTTTGGGAGGGAGCAGGTAACCAGTTTTCTAAAAAACAAACAAATTCTTGTAAGCTACCATGTAAAGATCCAATTAGAGTAGTTAAAGACAGCTTCTAGCATTGATCACGTCCCATATGTTCGTGCCAACCTAATCTGTAAACCAATAAATGCTGCGCTATCCAAATGCGATCATATGGCTGTCACATTCAATATATATCCCAAAATATAGTGCTGTGAAGTGTTGCAATCCTATGCAGTAAATGCAATACATGTACTGCAATCCTATGCAATTAGAAATTGCAATCTAATGCTATAATACCAATGATAATCCTATTAAAAATTGCAATCACATGCGATAATGCTGCAATCCTATGCAGTCAATACAATACATGTGTTGCGATCCTATGCAGTTGGAATATTGCAATCTTGTGCTATATTACCAATGATGATCCTATGCGATTAAAAATTGCAACCATATGCGATAATGCTGCAATCCTGTCCTGGACGGCGTGTGAGACGGTCTAGAGGTCTCAGCAATGGAGAGGACACATCAGTACAGCAATTTTTATTGTTTTTTATTATTTTTTTATTATTTCTGGCTCATACTGAGAAATGTACTGTTAGTTAGGCCCCTTTCACACATGCGGATCATTCAGGTCCGCCTGTCAGTTTTTTAGGTGGACCTGAACGGATGCTCCATGCAGGTCTATAAAGGGACGGATATCAGTGGTGACATGTCCGCTTACATCCGATCTGCTCCGCTCCGCACCAATCTGCTGAATCCAGACAGATGAAAACCCTATTTTCCATCTGTCTGATGTAGGGTTGTCCCGATACCGATACTAGTATCGGTATCGGCACCGATACCGAGCATTTGCCCAAGTACTTGTACTCGGGCAATTGCTCCCGATGCTTCCGCCGATACTATTACAGTCAGCGGTGATCGGCGTGTGGGGGAGTTACAAGCTTCCCCCCCGCGGCTTTCAGCGGCTTTCAGTGACATACAGCGGTGATTTGTGCTTGTAACTTCCCCACGCGATCACCGCTGACTGTCACCTCATCCTCCTCCATGCCCACTCCGTTCCTCTGTCCCCCTCTCCTTCTCTGTCCCCCTCCGTTCCGTTCCTCTGTCCCCCTCCGTTCCGTTCCTCTGTCCCCCTCTCCTTCTCTGTCCCCCTCCGTTCCGTTCCTCTGTCCCCCTCTCCTTCTCTGTCCCCCTCCGTTCCGTCCCTCCGTTCTGCTGTGTCTCTCCGCTGTCCCCTCCGTTCCTCCGTCCCTCTCCTCCTTCCTTTGTGTATGGATAGAGTCAGCTGACTCTGTCCATTCACATAACTGAAACATTGTAATCTCCTGTGATTACGATGTGTCAGTTTATGAATGGAGAGGAGCCGCTGTCTTCTCTCCATTCATTCTCAGTGCAGCTGAGGCTGCAGAGAAAGGGACTGAGGAATCTCTATCCTCTGTCTCTTTCTCTGTCTCAAGGGGTAGATATCAGAGGTCTGTTAAGACCCCTGATATCTCACCAAAGCCCCCCAACAGGGCTGATTAAAAAAAAAAAAAAACATATTGCAAAAATGAATAAAAAAATATTATTGTAAAAAATAAAGATTGTAAATAAAAAAAAAACACACACACACACAGACACCGTTCACCCCCCCCCCCCCCCGAAAAAAAAAAAAGTCACGTGACATTAAAAAAAAAGTATCGGTAATCGGTATCGGCGAGTACTTGAAAAAAAGTATCGGTACTTGTACTCGGTCCTAAAAAAGTGGTATCGGGACAACCCTAGTCTGATGGATCGGATGAAAACGACAGGTCCGTCCCTGCACAGTGAGCAGGGACAGACCTGTCAACCCCGGCTCAGCGGGGATCAACGGAGCGATCCCTGCTGACCAATCGGAGTCCATCAAAATGAACATGTGTGTGTGAAAGGGGCCTTACACTATAATAAACTAAACAGTTATACTCCAAACAAATATATTGACCACTTGATGAATTCATGTTTTTCTGTAAAAGGGAATCTGAAGAACTACTGAAGAACAAGGAGACCGGGACCTTCATGATCACATTAAGCCAAAGAACGTTTGGGTATATTTTGTCATATAAGTGAGTTTTCATCATACGTCTACCACATATGTATTTATGTTATTTTTGAGATAGAAGAGAAATGTTTAGTACTTGAAGCTGAGGTGGGGTTATGCTATATTCATTTATTCTGTTTTCCAGGCTTATATTTACTGCAGCTATTCTGACTAAAGTCCAGAAATCATGACCTATTAGGAGTACTTGAGGACTAGAGTTGAGAAACACTTTTCAACATTATTATATACAATATGATTATCCCGTCCAGGGGAGGATCCGCATTCTGCAATTCCAAACGCTGCTATATGTGACCTTTAACCCGGGGTCATCATGGCAGATCATAAAGTGATTTTCCTTAAATGTTAAAGGTTTCAATTCCCCCCATAAATGAACAGTAGCGTTCCACCACTTCCAAACCCTGAAAACTGACATATCGAGGTTGGTTTACTAAAACGAAAGAGTGCAAAATCTGGTGCAGATGTGCATGGTAGCCAATCAGCTTCTAACTTCAGCTTGTTCAATTACGTTTTTTCAAAACAACCTGGAAACTGATTGGTTTCAATGAAGAATTTGCACTCTCCAATTTTAGTAAATCAACCCCAGTTTGCCTCCAGGAAACCCATTTCTCCCAAGCCTCATTTCCTAAATACTTCAGCACCAGGTACCCTCAGGTGTTTCAGATTAATGTCCAGCTAAATAAAAGGAGTGTTCTTATTGCTTTTTGCAGATCTGACAGTTTTCATTTTACAAGGAAATTAAAGACCCTGCAGGGTGCTATCTTTTATTTATAGGCCTCTTTCCAAGACATGGAAGTGACACTGGTTACATACTTTGCCCTGAACTCAACACAACTCCTCTTTTTAGGCATGTATTACAGATCATACGACAACACCAAAGGGATGTCCTAATTTCATGTGGAGAAGCAAACTCTTACACCTTCTTAGCTCAAAATTCCTTAAAGCGATTATATGGGCAATATTTTTTTTTAATAAACATTATACTTACCTGCTCTGTGTAATGGTTTTGCACAGAGCAGCTCCAACCCTCCTCTTCTTGGGTTCCCTGCCGGCACTCCTGGCACCTCCCCCCTGCTGAGTGCCCCCATAGCAAGCTGTCTGCTATGGAGGCCCTCGTGCGTGCTTGCACCCGAGTCGGCTCTGAGCCTCGCCCCTTGCTCCCTCCTCATTTGCTGTGGTTGACACACTACTGAAACTACCGAAGAGAGTGCAACCTGATCACCAAAGACTTCACCTTTTACTCACACCCGCATAAGTCTTTCTCATGCATTGACCCCAAATTCATGTCCCAAGTTTTATTTCCCTCTATTGCTGTGGTCTCTATACTTCTGATTTCTGGGACCAGTCATTCTGATGTGATACTCACACTCTCCTCTCTATTGGCAAGAGGAGCAGATCAATGACTTTCTGCTCTCAGATGCACTTCAGCAACCTTTCATTTGATCGCATATTTACCTATACTGCATGCAGGTTAACTGGTACTGTCACTAAGTACACTAACGCTCTTAAAGGGCCCCAACGATAGCTGGCAGAAGAACATCTCAAAGGACTGCCCCTACTGTAATAATTCTTCTGCAAGCCCCCTTTGTTCCCCTGTGCCCTCCGCTACCATCCTCCTTTTCTCTTGGACGGTGCATATCTATTCAGTCTAGGACTAGCATCGCCGCTATAATATGCTTCGGCAGTATAGTTTCAGAACTTGGTAAATTAAACTTTACTACTGCTCACTGCTACAATTGAGGTGGCCATGCTGCTACTGATCTGGGTGCCAAATGTCATCTTATGCCAAGTCCCTGCTGTTAAATACTTTGTATGCTAAATTGTGACATTACCATAGTTAATCCATTTTATGCTTGCCTAGTTACCAACCATACATATTGGGTGACATTATATTAAGTTTGCCTTTACTACCTGGTTTGGTGCTTGTTTTCTCTGATATAGCACTACTATTGTATACTAATTATTACTTTTAGTGAATTCCTGTGATATTGTATTTTTTACACTCAACCTGGTGTGTCAGAGGTGCTGAGGTTCTTGAAAAGGTCTAGGCAAAGAACAGATGACCCAACCTATCAGGTGGCTCCTAAGGGAGGTAGTGCTACATTTTTATTCTGTCCTGTATATTACATACTTTGGACCACCCCAATCTACATGCTGTGCTATACACTGTGCCCTCCATTCTTCTCCACTGCATTCACTTTCCTATCGGTTCAGTAAGGGAATTCTTCGTTATTACATTAGTCAGTGCACCCATATTATGGTATCATTTTTGCAATTGCAAGAACATAGACAAACACACTAAGATTTGTATAAAAGCTATTCCCATTTATTGAAATTGATTATATTTATTGATGGGTATAAGTTTTTATAGACAGTGGATGAGTTACTGGTTACATAACAGAAGGGAGCCCATGGTTATACACACTATAGATGACAACGGAAGGATCGTCAGTTAAGTGTTGGCATGGAGTTTCTGTCACAATCCGAACACACTGCAGCTTGATATCCTGTACCAACTGGTAATATAAAATGGATATAAAATGGAGGTTAGCTAGAAAATAGCTGCACTTCAGTATCAGCAAAGATCATTTCCCCTTCAGTTACATTCATACTGCTCTATGCCTTGTTGTTCATTCATACCATTAGCAATTTTTAAAAATTTTAACCCATTCAACAATCAGAAATGCTTTGTACGTATTAAATAGGCATGACAGTACAATAAATATGGTTATTTTTTATTTAGTATTATATAATACATGAGAAATACTGAGAGTAAGATGACTGAGGTATAATACCTTCAATAAGACCAGTGCCACTTTCTGATGATATTTCATGTTTAATGGCATTTTGTTTGTAGGTTTGCTGTTTGTTGCTCTCCTGTATACTTCCTGCACTCCCAGGATTACTGTAACATAATTCCATTTCCAACTGCTAATGGTTCAGAAAATGTCATTATCTGTGATACAGGAGACACTCAGGCTGACAGCCTATGCTAGCATACCACAACAACAACAGCATCTACATCATAAAGACACTTTCAATGTACCTGTATACAGTACCACTTTTGCAAATCAAAATTATTTTTATAATGCTTATTACCACACCTGAAGATCTGAGAACCATGAACCAATCTGTGAAAAAATAGGTTCACCCTACAGATCAGGAGCAGTTGTCTATCAATTCACACCCAGCCAATGCAAAGATTATACTAATTCCAACCATAATGAAAAAAGCTGTATTGTAGCCTAAAGCTAAAATCTAGAGGGCTATGCTGACTCTGGACTTGATAAAACACAGTGGACCAACACCAGCAGATAACATGGCTCCCCAAATCATCACTGACTGTGGAAACTTTACACTGGGCTTCACACAACTTGGATTCTGTGCCTCTCCACTTTTCCCCCAGACTCTGGGACCTTGATTTCCAAATGAAATGCAAAATTTACCACAGTCCGTGATGATTTTGGGAGCCATGTCATCTGCTGGTGTTGGCCCTCTGTGTTTTATCAAGTCCAAAGTCAGAGCAGCCCTCTACCAGGAAATTCTAGAGCACTTCATGCTTTCCTCTGCTCACCAGCTTTCTGGAGATGCTGATTTCATCTTCCAGCAGGACTTGGCACCTACCCACACTGCCAAAAGTACCAATACCTGCTTTAATGATCATGGTATCACTGTGTTAGATTGGCCAGAAAACTCACCTGACCTAAACCCCATAGAGAATCTGTGGGGTATTGTCAAGAGGAAGATGAGAGACACCAAACCCAACAATGCAGACGTGCTGAAGGCCACTATTAAAGGGCTTTCATAACTCCTCAGCAGTGCCACAGACTAATCGCCTCCTTGTGATGCCACGTTGATGCAGTAATTTATGCAAAAGGAGCTCCAACCAAGTATTGAGTGCATACTATACTGTACATGGACATACTTTTCACATATACAGTCTCCTCCCTGGTATAGTTACCACACTATCTCGTCTGTAGAGCGTAGTGATGTCATCAAGCCCCTCCCCTACGCGTAACATCACAGGGTCACATGGCTTCATCAGGGGGATTCTGATTGGTCGGCACGGCGCTCTGACTTAAATACCATTCTATTGGTGCCATTTTCTTGTAGTCTCCTTACACTTCCTAAAGCGCAATTTTTCCTGAGATCCCAATGCCATATGTTTAACCCCTGCGATCACATATTGATGATGTTTCCCTAATACATCCGTGATGTTTACATAAAATACAATATAAAAATACATATGCATATAAAATACAATAAAATACATATACAACAAATAAAATACAAACCCCCCCTAATAGCTATCCCCCTAATACATATATATATATATATATATATATATATATATATATATCCCTTGATTTGTACAGTATTATATTTAACCACTTCAATACCGGGCCATATTCAAATGGCCCGGTATGGCAGCACGGTGATCGGGGATGAGGCGTGTCCCTCAGACACAGCCCGTCCCAGATCCGTGTAAAGAGCCAATAAAAAAAATGTCTCTTTCCCACGTGACCGGCTGTGTCCAATCACAGCCGGTCACATGTACTGTCCATGTGGGCGCATGCAGAGCGGCGATTGGGGACGAGGCTTGTCACTCTGACACAGCCCAACCTCCAATCGCAGTAAAGAGCCAATGAAATAGGCTCTTTACCACATGACCGGCTGTGTCCAATGTCACAGAGTGTCAACATGAAAAACAATCAGTAACGAATTAATTACAAACCGCGCTCCCTGTAAAGTGCAAGTGCAGGTGACACATGAGCGCGGTTTGTAATTAATTCGTTAATTATTGTTTTTCATTGTTTTTCATTTTTCAATTACCATTATAACGTGCTGCTCCTTAATCTATATTAGTCTAACCAGCTTCCATTTGCGTGGGTTGGTAGTTTCTACCATCTATTATACAGAATGTCAACAAACCACATTAACAAGATGTTACTGGGTTCTCCTCCTCACACACCGATTGTGTGTGAGAAGGAGATTGCGGTAACATCTTGTTACTGCTTACAGTGTACACCAATCACACTGATTGCCCCCCTAATAAAGAGGACCTGACACCACCCATCAAAGTACCCGTCACCACCCATCATAGTACCTATCACAGTCCATATGAGTACTCGTGTACCTGTCACAGTTCATATGAGTACCCGAGTACCTGTCACAGTCCATATAAGTACCCGAGTACCTGTCACAGGCCATATGAGTACCTGAGTAGCTGTCACAGTCCATATGAGTACCTGAGTACCTGAGTGCCTGTCACAGTTCATCTGAGTACCCGAGTACCATCCAGGACCTGTCACAGTCAATCTGAGTACCTGTCACAGTCCATCTGAGTACCTGAGTACCTGTCACAGTCCATCTGAGTACCTGTCACAGTCCATCTGAGTACCCGAGTACCTGAGTACCTGTCACAGTCCATCTGAGTACCCGAGTACCTGAGTACCTGTCACAGTTCATCTGAGTACCTGTCACAGCCCATCTTAGTATCTGTCATAGTTCATCTGAGTGCCTGTCACCAGCCCATCAGAGTACCCGAGTACCTGTCACCAGCCCATCAGAGTACCCGAGTACCTAGCTGCAGCTCATCAAGTTAACCGAGTACCTGTCTCCAGCCCATCAGAGTACCCAAGTACCTATCTGCAGCCCATCAGAGTACTTGAGTTCCTATCTGCAGCCCATGCCTCATAGAATATACGTTGGGGTGTTTGCTTTCCAAAATGGTGTAATTTTGTGAGAAATTCCACTGTCCTGGTGCTCAAGGACCTTCAAAAGTGTGATAGGTAGGAATGAAATGAGATGTGTAATTTATGGCCCTAGTACTCCTGAAGGTATTACTTTAATGTTGGGCCTCTGTATGTGGACTGGCCGTGTAAAAGTCTCACACATGTGGTATCGCCATACTCGGGAGGAGTAGCAGAATGTTTTGGTGTGTAATTTTTGCTATATACATCCTATGAGTTAGAAATATCTTATAAATTGACAACTTAGGTTTTCATTTTCTTTCCACATTTCCTGAAGACTTTTGTAAAAAAAAAAAAAACATTCAAAAGACTCATAATGCTTCATAGAATATACGTTGGGGTGTTTGTTTTCCAAAATGGGGTCATTTTGTGGGTAATACCATTGTCCTGGTGCTCCAGGGCCTTCAAAAGTGTGATAGGTCGTTAGGAAATTAGAGGTGTAATTTATGCTCCTAGAACGCCTGACGGTGCTCCCTGCATGTCTGACCTCTGTATGTAGCCAGGCTGTGTAAAAGTCTCACACATGTGGTATCGCCATACTCAGGAGGAGTAGCAGAATGTATTTTGGGGTGTAATTGGAAGTATGCATATGCTGTGTGTGAGAAATAACTTGTTATTTTGTAAATTTTATGAAAAAAAAATCTTAATTTTTCCAAGAATTGTGGGAAAAAAATTGCAACTTCAAAAAACTCACAATGCCTCTTACTAAATACCTTTGACTATCTACTTTTCAAAAAGGGGTAATTTGAGGGGTATTTGTACTTTCCTGACATTTCAGGGCCTCAAGGACTGAGATAGGCTGTCAGTGTATCAGGTGTGATCAATTTTCAATGATTTGCCCCATAGCTTGTAGACTCTATACCTTTCACAGAGACTAAATAATATCCACTAATTTGGGTTATTTTTAGCAAAGAGATGTAGCAGTATACATTTTGGCCTTAAATTTATGAGCACAATTTTATCATAGAAACTAAAAAAAAGTGTTTTGTTTTCAAAATTTTCGCTATTTTTTCACTTATGTCGCAAAAGATAGAAAACCCAGCGGTGATTAAATACAACCAAAAAAAGCTCTATTTGTATGAAAAAAATGCTAAAAATGTTGTTTGGGTACAGTGTTGCATGACTGAGTAATTGCCATTCAAAGTGTGAGAGTGCTGAAAGCTGAAAATTGGTCTGGAAAAAAATCCATATATCAACAATAGACAATAAACAATACTGTACAGCTGTGTAATTGTCCCCAGAAAATTAAGGTGGGATGTTCCCATTAATGATGGACTACAGGAGGAAGAACTAAATAAGGATATGCAAAAGAAGGCCCTTGAGAATAAAGCTGAAAAGAGAAAGAAACATATGAGGGTCCTTAGTGACTATCAGAAAAAACAGGTTTTTAAATGGCAAACAAACTAACTAGTAATGGATCCGATTCAGCCTGCACAACACTGGAATAGGAAATATATAGAGAAACCCCAGGTGAAGGAAAGTATTTGGGATTTAAAACCCCTGAATTGCACACTCCAAGACTTAAAAAAATAGGAGGAAGAAATGATAATACCTACTATACATATAACATGATAACAACGGGATGGAAAGAGAATATAGGGTTTATCACCAAAGAACCTCAAAAAAACCCACAAGCCAATAGAGTATACATACAGACAAAACAACAGAAATTACCAGTGTAGTTATAATTCTGGCCATGGCAATGGGTATCAGAAATATAGACAAGGTATTTATGCAACCAGGGCCATTTGAAGGAATTTGGGGGCCCCAAGCCAAATGGACATGGAGGCCCCCCCGCACGCACGCACACACGCAAAGCCTACAGGAATCATAGCATAGCGATACAGTTTAAGTTCACCAATACTTTATATAAATAAAAAAGGTTTACAGTGCAAATACTGCTGTTGCATATAATGTGCATAAAATTTGAACATTTTCAACAATTGAAGGGGAGGGAGGGGGACAGAGGCTGCGGACATACTACAGGAGGGGGACAGAGGCTGCGGACATACTACAGGAAGGGGACAGAGACTGCGGACATACTACAGGAGGGGGACAGATGCTGTGGACATACTACAGGAGGGGGACAGAGGCTGCGGACAGACTAGAGGAGGGGGACAGAGGCTGCGGACATACTATAGGAGGGGGACAGAGGCTGCGGACATACTACAGGAGGGGGACAGAGGCTGCGGACATACTACAGGAGGGAGACAGAGGCTGCCTGCGGACATACTACAGGAGGGGGACAGAGGCTGCCTACAGACATACTACAGGAGGGGGACAGAGGCTGCGGACATACTACAGGAGGGGGACAGAGGCTGCGGACATACTACAGGAGGGGGACAGAGGCTGCGGACATACTACAGGAGGGAGACAGAGGCTGCCTGCGGACATACTACAGGAGGGGGACAGAGGCTGCCTGCGGACATACTACAGGAGGGGGACAGAGGCTGCGGACATACTACAGGAGGGGGACAGAGGCTGCGGACATACGACAGGAGGGGGACAAAGACTGCGGACATACTACAGGAGGGGGACAGAGGCTGCGGACATACTAAAGGAGGGGGACAGAGACTGCGGACATACTACAGGAGGGGGACAGAGGCTGCGGACATTATAGTGTCCTCCTCACCCCCTCACAGTAGCCTCCTCCTCTGTCCACCATCATATTACAGTCTCCACACCAGCGTGTGCTGCTCCTGTTCTTCTTCCCTTTCACCTGTCCACAGTCCACAGGGCAGCACATCAGTGTCCTTCACTGTCCCCCTTCATGCCATGGCTTCACCCCCCCTCCCCCCCAGTAATGCCATGTCATCCTTTGTCGCCTGTCCCCAGACCCAGTAGTGTCAGCTGCTGTCCCCAGTAATGTCATCCTCTGCCCCAGTGCCACACTCTTCTCTAATTTACTGATGCTTAAAGTGAAACAATAAGAATAAAAATGTCTTCAACCACTTCAGCCCCGAAAGAATTTACCCCCTTCCTGACCAGAGCACTTTTTGCGATACGCCACTGTGTCGTTTTTAACTGACAATTGCGCGGTCATGCGACGTTGCACCCAAATAAAATTGACGTCCTTTTTTTCCCACAAATAGAGCTTTCTTTTGGTGGTATTTGATCACCTCTGCGGTTTTTATTTTTTGTGCTATAAACAAAAAAAGAGCGAAAATTTTGAAAAAAAAAGCAATATTTTTTACTTTTTGCTATAAAAAATATATAAAAAAACAAATTTTTTCCTCAGTTTAGGCCTATATGTATTCTTCTACATATTTTTGGTAAAAAAAAATTGCAATAAGCGTATATTGATTGGTTTGCACAAAAGTTATGGCGTCTACAAAATAGGAGATAGATTTAAGGCATATTTATTATTATTTTTTTTTTTACTAGTAATGGTGGCAATCTGCAATTTTTATCATGACTGCGACATTATGGCGGACACATCGGACACTTTTGACACTATTTTGGGACCATTGTCATTTATACAGCAATCAGTGCTAGGGATGAGCTTCGAGTTCGAGTCGAACTCATGTTCGACTCGAACATTGGCTGTTCGCAAGTTCGTCGAACAGCGAACAATTTGGGGTGTTCGCGGCAAATTCGAATGCCGCGGAACACCCTTTAAAAGTCTATTGGAGAAATCAAAAGTGCTAATTTTAAAGGCTAATATGCAATTTATTGTCATAAAAAGTGTTTGGGGACCTGGGTCCTGCCCCAGGGGACATGGATCAATGCAAAAAAAAGTTTTAAAAACGGCCGTTTTTTCAGGAGCAGTGATTTTAATAATGCTTAAAGTCAAACAATAAAAGTGTAATATCCCTTTAAATTTTGTACCTGGGGGGTGTCTATAGTATGCCTGTAAAGGGGCGCATGTTTCCTGTGTTTAGAACAGTCTGACAGCAAAATGACATTTTGAAGGAAAAAACCCATTTAAAACTACCCGCGGCTATTGCATTGCCGACAATACACATAGAAGTTCATTGATAAAAACGGCATGGGAATTCCCCAAAGGGGAACCCCGAACCAAAATTTTTAAAAAAATGACGTGGGAGTCCCCCTAAATTTCATACCAGGCCCTTCAGGTCTGGTATGGATATTAAGGGGAACCCCGGCCAAAATTTAAAAAAAAAATGACGTGGGGTTCCCCCTAAATTCCATACCAGACCCTTCAGGTCTGGTATGGATTTTAAGGGGAACCCCGCGCCAAAAAAAAACAAAAAACGGCGTGGGGTCCCCCCAAGAATCCATACCAGACCCTTATCCGAGCACGCAACCTGGCAGGCTGCAGGAAAAGAGGGGGGGACGAGAGTTTGCCCCCCTCCTGAACCGTACCAGGCCACATGCTCTCAACATTGGGAGGGTGCTTTGGGGTAGCCCCCCAAAACACCTTGTCCCCATGTTGATGAGGACAAGGGCCTCATCCCCACAACCCTGGCCGGTGGTTGTGGGGGTCTGCGGGCAGGGGGCTTATCGGAATCTGGAAGCCCCCTTTAACAAGAGGACCCCCAGATCCCGGCCCCCCCCTGTGTGAAATGGTAAGAGGGTACTTACCCCTACCATTTCACTAAAAAACTGTCAAAAATGTTAAAAATGACAAGAGACAGTTTTTGACAATTCCTTTATTAAAATGCTTCTTCTTTCTTCTATCTTCCTTCATCTTCTGTTTCTTCTGGTTCTTCCTCCAGCGTTCTCGTCCAGCATCTCCTCTGCGGCGTCTTCTATCTTCTTCTCCTCGCGCCGCTCCGCACCCATGGCATGGGGGGGAGGCTCCCGCTCTTCTCTTCTTATTTTCTTCTCTTCTTCATTTTCTTCTCCGGGCCACTCCGCACCCATGCTGGCATGGAGGGAGGCTCCCGCTGTGTGACGGCGCTCCTCGTCTGACAGTTCTTAAATAACGGGGGACGGGGCCACCCGGTGATCCCGCCCCCCTCTGACGCACGGGACATGACGGGACTTCCCTGTGGCATTCCCCGTGACGTCACAGGGAAGTCCCGTCAAGTCACCATGCGTCAGAGGGGGGCGGGGTCACCCGGTGACCCCGCCCCCATTATTTAAGAACTGTCAGACGAGGAGCGCCGTCACACAGCGGGAGCCTCCCTCCATGCCAGCATGGGTGCGGAGCGGCCCGGAGAAGAAAATGAAGAAGAGAAGAAGAGAAGAAAAGAAGAAAAGAAGAGCGGGAGCCTCCCCCCCATGCCATGGGTGCGGAGCGGCCCGAGGAGAAGAAGATAGAAGACGCTGCAGAGGAGATGCTGGACGAGAACGCCGGAGGAAGAACCAGAAGAGCCAGAAGAACCAGAAGAACCAGAAGATGAAGGAAGATAGAAGAAAGAAGAAGCATTTAAATAAAGGAATTGTCAAAAACTGTCTCTTGTCATTTTTAACATTTTTGACAGTTTTTTAGTGAAATGGTAGGGGTAAGTACCCCCTTACCATTTCACACAGGGGGGGGGCCGGGATCTGGGGGTCCTCTTGTTAAAGGGGGCTTCCAGATTCCGATAAGCCCCCCGCCCGCAGACCCCCACAACCACCGGCCAGGGTTGTGGGGATGAGGCCCTTGTCCTCATCAACATGGGGACAAGGTGTTTTGGGAGGCTACCCCAAAGCACCCTCCCAATGTTGAGGGCATGTGGCCTGGTACGGTTCAGGCGGGGGGGGGCGCACTCTCGTCCCCCCCTCTTTTCCTGCGGCCTGCCAGGTTGCATGCTCGGATAAGGGTCTGGTATGGATTTTTGGGGGGACCCCACGCCGTTTTTGTTTTTTTTTGGCGCGGGGTTCCCCTTAAAATCCATACCAGACCTGAAGGGTCTGGTATGGAATTTAGGGGGAACCCCACGTCATTTTTTTTTTAAATTTTGGCCGGGGTTCCCCTTAATATCCATACCAGACCTGAAGGGCCTGGTATGGAATTTAGGGGGACTCCCACGTCTTTTTTTTTTAAATTTTGGTTCGGGGTTCCCCTTTGGGGAATTCCCATGCCGTTTTTATCAATGAACTTCTATGTGTATTGTCGGCAATGCAATAGCCGCGGGTAGTTTTAAATGAGTTTTTTCCTTCAAAATGTCATTTTGCTGTCAGACTGTTCTAAACACAGGAAACATGCGCCCCTTTACAGGCATACTATAGACACCCCCCAGGTACGAAATTTAAAGGTATATTACACTTTTATTGTTTGACTTTAAGCATTATTAAAATCACTGCTCCTGAAAAATGTCAGTTTTTTTTGCATTGATCCATGTCCCCTGGGGCAGGACCCCAGGTCCCCAAACACTTTTTATGACAATAACTTGCATATTAGCCTTTAAAATTAGCACTTTTGATTATTCATGTTCGTGTCCCATAGACTTTAACGGTGTTCGCGTGTTCGAACTAACTTTTTTCCTGTTCGCATGTTCTGGTGCGAACCGAACAGGGGGGTGTTCAGCTCATCCCTAATCAGTGCTATAAAAATGCACTGATTACTGTGTAAATGACACTGGCAGGGAAGGGGTTAAACACTAGGGGGCGATCAAGGAGATAAGTGTGTCCTAGGGAGTGATTCTAACTGTGGGGGGGATGGGCTACCTAGGACATGGCAGCGATCACTTCTTCCGATGACAGGGAGCAGTAGATCTCTGTCTTGTCACTAGGCAGAACGGGGAAATGCCTTGTTTACATAGGCATCTCCCCATTCTGACATCGAGTCCACGGGTCCCGCAGGCACAGTCATGGAGCACGCAACGCGCGCGTGCCCACAATGCCACTTCTTAAAGGGGACTTAACTGTTCGCCCATTTGCGCTGCTGTGCCATTGTGCTGACATATATCGTTGTGCACTGGTCGGCAAGCGGTTAAATGTAGTGCCTGGGGGGTCCTGTAGTCTGCCTTTAAAATGATACATCTGTATCGTGTATAGAACCTGCTGCAGCAAAAATGTAATTTATAAAGGCAAAAAAAAAAGACATTTTCCCTGCATGCTTTCTTGCTTGGGAGCCAGTCTGTATGATGCTTGGGAGCCAGTCTGTATGATGAGGCCACAATTTAGGGCACTCAAAACAAGATTACAGATTTTTTTGGTAAAATTCTTGTGTCTGTTTTGCATATTTTGGATGTGAGAAACAGGTGTGGAAAAAATTGGGCTTTGGGTCTTAGTAGCGCCTTCACACCCTAACCCTATAGAGGTACTATTGATGAATCAAGTAATGCCTGTGCATCGTCAAAGAGCAAGTGGCTGATACTGTGTTGAAATAACTCAGTTGACTCCTCCATGCATGATGCTGGGGCAGGAGTAGCTGTGGACAAGGAGGCAGAAAAATCTGCTCTGGCAGCTGTGGTGAACTGCGCACTAGTCTCTGCTTGGGTGACAGAGGCTGAGGAGGATGAAGGGGGTTTAGTAAGCCAGTTCACAACCTCCTTTGCATGCTGTGGCTGGATAGCATGGGCAACATCACTAAACAGAGAAAATGGTTCCCTGCTTGAGGACAGACCACGTCCACCTTTGCCTATGGACACAGACACTGTTGGCCCCCTCACAGTGCCATAGGAATGTCTGGCTCTCCTTGTTGGCCTCCAACGGCATTCAGTATACTGCAGTAATTGTACACTAACGCACCACAAAATACTGCAGTAAATGTGCACTAACACAGTTCAATATACTGCAGTAAATGTGCACTAACACAGTTCAATATACTGCAGTAAATGTGTACTAACGCAGTTAAATGTACTGCAGTAAAAGTGCACCAACTCACGTCAATATACTGCAATATAAGTGCACTAAATGCACCTCAATATACTGCAGTAAACATGCACTAACACAGTTCAATATACTGCAGTAAACATGCACTAACACAATTCAATATACTGCAGTAAACGTACACTAACGCACCTCAATATACAGTGGGGCAAAAAAGTATTTAGTCAGCCACCAATTGTGCAAGTTCTCCCACTTAAAAAGATGAAAGAGGCCTGTAATTGTCATCATAGGTATACCTCAACTATGAGAGACAAAATGTGGAAACAAATCCAGACAATCACATTGTCTGATTTTTGAAAGAATTTATTTGCAAATTATGGTGGAAAATAAGTATTTTGTCAATATCAAAAGTTCATCTCAATACTTTGTTATATATTCTTTGTTGGCAATGACAGAGGTCAAACGCTTTCTGTAAGTCTTCACAAGGTTGTCACACACTGTTGCTGGTATGTTGGCCCATTCCTCCATGCAGATCTGCTCTAGAGCAGTGATGTGTTGGGGCTGTCGCTGGGCAACATGGACTTTCAACTCCCTCCAAAGGTTTTCTATGGGGTTGAGATCTGGAGACTGGCTAGGCCACTTCAGGACCTTGAAATGCTTCTTACAAAGCCACTCCTTCGTTGCCCGGCGGTGTGTTTGGGATCATTGTCATGCTGAAAGACCCAGCCACGTTTCATCTTCAATGCCCTTGCTGATGGGAGGAGGTTTGCACTCAAAATCTCACGATACATGGCCCCATTCATTCTTTCATGTACACAGATCAGTCGTTCTGTTCCCTTTGCAGAGAAACAGCCCCAAAGCATGATGTTGCCACCCCAATGCTTGACAGTAGGTATGGTGTTCTTTGGTTGCAACTCAGCATTCTCTCTCCTCCAAACACGACAAGTTGTGTTTCTACCAAACAGTTCTAAAAAAAATATAAAGGACTAATGCGCACAACCCAATTCTCACAGGATCAAGAGTACTAGAACAAAGAAAAGCTGCCTACATATGAGGTGGCCTCACCCACCCTGCATAAGTACCGTAATAAAAGATCAAAATTATGTGGCGCTAATCTATGTATAACAGTTAATGAGAGAACTGAATGCTTCCTTACTGCTCAATAATAAGAAAACTCTCAATATGCAATAAACGCTTTACCCATTAGGGGGCAGTGAAAACAACAAGCTATAAGGTCCTGGTGGTTACAACACAATACTAAGTATCATCCAGTACAAGTGTTCTTCAAAATAAGTGAAAAACGTGACTAAGTGCTATTGAATAAAAATATTTTTATTCTAATATAGATATATTCCTATACATTATGTGTTATTGTAAATGAATCGTTGTATAGATCAATTTATGTATGAAGCAGCACCGCCCTTGCAGTTTTAAGTACTGGGGAAGTGTGCCGGAATCACATACCTACGATTGGATTTTAATTTTGTTGACATCGTTGCCATGACGGCGGCGCTGTTTATAAGCTGGCTAACAGGCACCGTACTCCTCATCCCTTTGATAAAGTCACGTGGGTGTGACGCAACGCGTCAGGGTAGGAGGAGCCAGGTGCCGACGCTTCCTGGGAACGGCCGTACCCGGAAGCCTGAGTGTGTTTACTGTCATTTCGCTGACATCTCCTGATTGTAATGTAAGTTACTACTTTTTTAATAAATGTGTATTGGAATTACTTCACTATGGGAGCATCTCCTTCTTCATTGTCATTTTGGGGTCGGTGGGAGCGCTGGTGACTTGCTAGAGAATCCGACCCAGATACATCTGTAGGAAGAGGGGGACGGCTGCTGGAGCACCATCACACACAGAGGATTACCAACCGCTGGCCTGACTTGGCCCACTGGGGGCCGCTGCTGGAGGTGAGAGGCTGGGGGAAACACCTGTGTGCTGCACCAGTTCTTCCTATTGCATGAATCCAGCACAAAGTCACGCTAAGGGCATACTGATATCAACCGTGTATATGGACACTTTGAATCACATTGCATGAAGCATCATTATTGTGGACTTGATCACCATTTATTGTCACCATTTTCACTATCTTTATTTCTATTATATTTTTTCATTTTTTGTTGTTTTGGGGGAGGAGTTGGACTCTGGGAACTTACTTTAGAATCGGATCAGTATGCACGTTGGTGCATTCATGTCACATGTTTTTGCACTTGATCACGTTTTGTATTATTATGTGATATAGTGTTGCATTTTACATTTTAGTATAGTTTTCATCATATATTGAGTTGAAGATTATTTCACATCATTGGATGACACAATTTGAGGGAGCATACATTCTTTTACTTTGTGTGACTGGGTGTTGTTAGCACTTAGTCACGTTTTTCACTTATTTTGAAGAACACTTGTACTGGATGATACTTAGTATTGTGTTGTAACCACCAGGACCTTATAGCTTGTTGTTTTCACTGCCCCCTAATGGGTAAAGCGTTTATTGCATATTGAGAGTTTTCTTATTATTGAGCAGTAAGGAAGCATTCAGTTCTCTCATTAACTGTTATACATAGATTAGCGCCACATAATTTTGATCTTTTATTACGGTACTTATGCAGGGTGGGTGAGGCCACCTCATATGTAGGCAGCTTTTCTTTGTTCTAGTACTCTTGATCCTGTGAGAATTGGGTTGTGCGCATTAGTCCTTTATATTTTTTTTGATACTTGCTCACATTCTCTAGTGCTGCACACCATGGAAGTATTTCAGTTTTTAGACAATAGAACTTTTGATATAGATACAGTGTTCATTAAACAGGAAATTAATCAAGTAGGAGATATTGAGAATGGCTTCAGGAAGATAGGCCATCTCATGGAGAAGAAAATTAATGCATGGTGGGACTTAATAACACATGAGAAATATATCAAAGATAAAATAGTACCCAGGAGACTTCGCTGGGAAGTTCCCATAAATGATGGTTTAGTAGATAAGGAATCTACTGATGAATGGTTCCACTTCTTCAATGAAAAGGGTTTAGAACTACTGGAGTTTCTAAGGAAAAGAAAACAAAAGAAAATTAGGCTCCTGAACAAAATTATTGAAGAAATTAAAATTACGTTGGAACCTTCTAAAGAACTACCAGAGTTTATTGCATTATCTAAACAATTGAATCGTGATATGGAAAAGAAAGATAAAGAAACAGCTGCACGCAAAAGGAAGAAATACCAGAGAGATATAAAGGATTTCAATGATGACCTTGTGTTTAAATGGCAGAACAAAACGGAAGAAGTAATTATCAACTCCAATAACAGTACCCCTGTGAAAGAAGTAAAAATGATGGAGATCCCACAAGATAAGAAAATTGATGAACCCACACTGGTCAACAGAACCCAAGCAAACTATAACACTTACAATACCCCCCAACAGAAACAGGGATGGAAGGGTAACAATTGGAAAAAACCCTTCTGGAAGAACAATGGGTACTCCAACAACCATCAAGGGAGGCCCTACTACCAGTCCCCATGGGATAGAAGATCCCCTGATTCTAGGTGGAGAAACTATGAGAATAATGGCAGAAGGAATAATCCATATTCTGATAGAACAAGAAGAGAGGAAGGACCTAGAAGAGATTATGGATATTATCAACAGGATAACAGAAGAGGATGCTCCCCCACACGTACAGATTACTTCACCATTCCGGTACGAAACAGATATGAACAGTTACAAAGGCAGGATTATGGAGGGAGATCCCCACAACAATGGAATAGACATGAACGAGAGAGATCACCATACCGTTTTTTAGAACAACGCCACCGAGACTCTCCAAGACGTCATCATCGAGAGGGTCCCCCACAAAGGGACGACAGACGTACCCCAAATCACAGCCCGGACAGAAGAATGAGGAGAAGGGAAGACAGGAAACAAGAAGGGCAAAGAGACCAAGACAGGGGGGAGCAACAAAGGCACACCCCGAGAAGATCACCAGAAAAGAGAAAAGGAAAAAACGAAAAACGCGAAGAGGATGCCGAGCAGGAATCAAGAAGCAAAAGGAAAAGAGAACACTAGGGGAAGGCATCATCAATATTAGTGGGGTGGAATTAACACAGGAAGAAATTCAGGTCCTAGATAAAGGACTAAAATTTGCCCCAAAAAAGAACCTCAATAAATTCAATGCATATGTGGACATCAATAAATTCATTAGGAGCTTGAATATAAAAAAGTATATGCTCAGCAATCCACTAGAAAAAAGAGGTATGAGGACACCAGATAGTAATGGGATTATATATAGTAATTTGAAGAATAAATCTCTTTTTAATCCACCTACTGGGAATGATGGACACATAGAAGTTTTTAAGAAGATGATTTTAAGTGATTTACAGGAATTGAAGACAAGAAATGTGCGGGAATCCAGGACTTTAAAAAATGGAATAAAAAAACTAGAAGCAAGAAATGATATCGTTATAAGGCAGGCGGACAAGGGAGGAGCCATTGTTGTCCAATCGAAAGTCGACTATAATGAGGAACTCAACCGCCAGGTCAATGATAAAGACACCTATCAGCTATTACTGAACAATCCAACGACCAAATACAAAAAAGAACTCGCCAAGGTGATACAGAAAGGAATGGATAAAGGTCTTCTAACCAAAAAAGAGGCTACATATTTACAACCTAAAACGTGTAGAGTACCCGTGATTTATACATTACCGAAAATACATAAGGATAAATCTAAACCCCCAGGAAGGCCTATAGTGAATGGGATCAATTCGGTGGGAGCACGAATAGGTGAATATATTGACTGGTTTTTACAACCAGTGGTTAAGATCACGAGATCTTACCTAAGAGATACGAAGCACCTTATCCAACTCCTTGATGAAGTTAACCTGAGTGATGACCTCGTATATTTAGCAACAGCAGATGTCTCATCCCTGTACACGGTCATCAACCATGATGAAGCTATACAGGCCACTAAGTGGGCTTTAAGAAAGATGAGTAACCTGAAATGTAAACAAAGGAGATTTATACTAGAATGTTTGAAATATAGCCTAGATTCCAACTATTTTTGGCATAGTGGTAAATATTACAAACAGATCTGTGGAATTGCAATGGGTGCAAAGTATGCACCTAGTGTTGCTAACCTGTATATGTCGGAGTGGGAAGAAGAAGCACTTTACAATAATCGACCGCAACAATTGGTATTTTACAAACGTTTTATTGATGATATTTTTATAATCTGGAGCGGCAATAGAGAAAGCCTTAGTGACTTTTGTTTTAATCTCAATACTAATAATAAAGGTATAAAATTAACATGGGAAATTAGTGATGAACAAATCAACTTCCTTGATCTTCAAATAAAGAAAGAAGGTACCAAGATACATACCCAAACGTACTTTAAGGCAGTTGATAGGAACAGCTACCTTCCTTTAGATAGCTGTCACCACCCTGTATGGTTAGAGAATATACCAAAAGGCCAGCTGGTCAGATTGAGAAGAAATTGTACCAGTGAGGAAACATTTTTTGAACAGGCCAAAATGATTGGACAAAGGTTTGTCCAGAAGGGTTATGAAACCAAATTTATAGAAGAAAAAATCAATGACATTAGGGTAATGAATAGAGAAAAATTGGTACGGGATGGAGAAAAAACTCAGAATCACCAGGAAAATGTACCTATTATTATGGACTTCAATATACAATATAAACAAATTGAAAAAATAGTTAGAAAACATTGGGGTATTATCAAAATGGATCGTCACTTAGGGACTATCTTATCCAACCAACCTAAATTTGTATATAGGAGAGCTCCAACTTTAAGGGACCGCCTTGCAAAGAACGTTGTAGATCCCCCCAAAAAGAAAAAATTCTCCTTCTTTGAAGGGAAGGGGTTTTATCCCTGCAAAAATTGTTACACTTGCAAACACACGAGAGAAGAGAAAAAGAAGAAATTATCCTTTACATCTACTGTCACGTCACAGAATTATGAAATAAAAGATTTTATCTCGTGTAGGAGTGAAGGAGTCGTTTATCTTTTAGAATGCCCCTGCCGAATTCAATATGTCGGCAGAACCAAAAGAGCACTATGGATAAGATTGAAAGAGCATGTAAGGAATATTAAGAAAAGTTTTGACAAACATAGTCTCTCCAAGCATTATGCACAGTACCATAATAGTGACCCTTCATCATTGAGAGTGTGCGGGATAGAGAAATATAAAGCCCACTGGAGAGGCGGCAATAAAATTATTAAGATTAGTCAGGCCGAGTCCAAATGGATTCACGAATTACGCACTTTAACGCCGTCCGGACATAACGTAGAATTTGATCTTAACTGTTTTATCTCTAATTTTTAATTGGAATTTTGTTACGCTATATTTTGTGGTTTTATTTTATTAATTGTAAAGAGGAATTTTTAGCTGATGAATTTTATGTCGTAATTGCAGATCATAGGTGTTGGTCCAATCAGCATATCTGTAGTTCTTCATTGATATGATGAATACACCTTTGACTTCAATATATTTTGATAAGATCTATTAATATAATGTGTCCATTACTTATTGTTTTATAATTTTAAAAAAATTTTTTATACTTGTAAGGGTTGAGTTAGATATCTCCCAGCTAATGATCTTTCCCCTATTTTATTAGTCGTTTTTTCTTATTCTCTAGCCGGGTAGATTATGTGTTTTACAATTTTGAACATGCTTTTTGTTATCTCCCTGCCTGATGGATCCACCAGTGACTTTTATCTTGTTGGTGTCCCCATTGGAGAGACAAGTATGAGATACCGTCTAGTTTTGACTTTCCGCACGGTTATGTCTGTCACATTCATGGTTTCCTGCTAGATTTTATCTGTTTGCTACAATTTGTTGTTTGTTAGATTTCAGAAATATTGATTGGCTGTCATTTCCTGAATCACCACTAGATGGGAGTAGTGAAGGGAAAATTATAGTTTTAAAATAAAAATATTTTTATTCTAATATAGATATATTCCTATACATTATGTGTTATTGTAAATGAATCGTTGTATAGATCAATTTATGTATGAAGCAGCACCGCCCTTGCAGTTTTAAGTACTGGGGAAGTGTGCCGGAATCACATACCTACGATTGGATTTTAATTTTGTTGACATCGTTGCCATGACGGCGGCGCTGTTTATAAGCTGGCTAACAGGCACCGTACTCCTCATCCCTTTGATAAAGTCACGTGGGTGTGACGCAACGCGTCAGGGTAGGAGGAGCCAGGTGCCGACGCTTCCTGGGAACGGCCGTACCCGGAAGCCTGAGTGTGTTTACTGTCATTTCGCTGACATCTCCTGATTGTAATGTAAGTTACTACTTTTTTAATAAATGTGTATTGGAATTACTTCACTATGGGAGCATCTCCTTCTTCATTGTCATTTTGGGGTCGGTGGGAGCGCTGGTGACTTGCTAGAGAATCCGACCCAGATACATCTGTAGGAAGAGGGGGACGGCTGCTGGAGCACCATCACACACAGAGGATTACCAACCGCTGGCCTGACTTGGCCCACTGGGGGCCGCTGCTGGAGGTGAGAGGCTGGGGGAAACACCTGTGTGCTGCACCAGTTCTTCCTATTGCATGAATCCAGCACAAAGTCACGCTAAGGGCATACTGATATCAACCGTGTATATGGACACTTTGAATCACATTGCATGAAGCATCATTATTGTGGACTTGATCACCATTTATTGTCACCATTTTCACTATCTTTATTTCTATTGTATTTATATTTTTTCATTTTTTGTTGTTTTGGGGGAGGAGTTGGACTCTGGGAACTTACTTTAGAATCGGATCAGTATGCACGTTGGTGCATTCATGTCACATGTTTTTGCACTTGATCACGTTTTGTATTATTATGTGATATAGTGTTGCATTTTACATTTTAGTATAGTTTTCATCATATATTGAGTTGAAGATTATTTCACATCATTGGATGACACAATTTGAGGGAGCATACATTCTTTTACTTTGTGTGACTGGGTGTTGTTAGCACTTAGTCACGTTTTTCACTTATTTTGAAGAACACTTGTACTGGATGATACTTAGTATTGTGTTGTAACCACCAGGACCTTATAGCTTGTTGTTTTCACTGCCCCCTAATGGGTAAAGCGTTTATTGCATATTGAGAGTTTTCTTATTATTGAGCAGTAAGGAAGCATTCAGTTCTCTCATTAACTGTTATACATAGATTAGCGCCACATAATTTTGATCTTTTATTACCTTATTTGTCTGCTGCTTCTCCTTCACTGGTCAATCACATACAGGAAGACAAAGAGAAGGCCAGGCTGGCTGTGCTGACTGCCAGACCTGTGTAGTGGACAGGTTGACTTACAAATCCTTTGCCAGGTAAAAAAAAAGCTCTCACATATGTATTTCCACTGTGTATCTAGCTGTTTGCCTGGAGTTAAGCCTTAAACTGATTTTTATGTGACTTTTACATTTTTTTGTATTTTTGCTGTAATGTTAAATGTGGAGATTTGTAGATAAGCCATTAGAATCAGGGTGGCTAAATTACTATAATGATGCTCAGTGGCGGAGTTAGACTTTCTTCCATCTGGGGCAAAGACTATGAGGGGGGTTGGGCACAGGGAGCCTTCCCGGCAAGCAGAATACAGTAATTATTGCTAGCGGCAGTAATCGCAAGGCAAAATCAGATGGATCGACTTGAATTTAGCCTGCCCATACATGGATCAAAAGTCATCCAGGCCCTGCTGAAGTCAGAATTTTGATCCATGTATGGCCGGCTTACGAATAGCAGAAGAAGGGACACTTGGAAAGGCTGACTGAGGGCAACCTTGACTAAAGAACAGAGGAGGCCTGAGAGAGACTTCAGCTATTGTTGATCCTCTGGGAGTGGTAATATTGGGTATGCTTGTTGGATGGTAGTCTACCCAGTTGATGACTGCTTGAATATACTGTCTGGTTTTAGAGGTATTGATTGTCTAGGGTGCAGTTTTTCTATTATTTGTGAGTATTGATTTTCCATAGTGTTGAGGATGTATTAATTGATAGTATTGGATATTATGGCTGCTAATTTTTGTCCGTAATTTTTAGGCCTTATATTACCATATTTTTCATCTAATGTTATGTGTCGTTATGTGTGTTACATTGCTGACCTACGCCTAACGAACGGCAAAAAGTGTGTGTTGATTAAAAATATAGATTTAATTTATTAAATCCACAGTATTATTTGTTCATTCACCATACACCCCCCCGTTTTCTTACACGTGGGTCAGCCTCCACTCCTCACATGCATTAGTAAGCTTTGGCCACCCACGACCCTGTTGCTGGTTCACTCGTTTTTCTTCCTTTTACCACTTTTGGTAGGTCCTAACCATGTAGATCGGGAATATCCCACCAGAGCTGCAATTTTTGAGTTGCTCTGACCCAGTCCCCTAGCCATCACAATTTGGCCCTCGTCAAAGTCGCTCAAATCCTCACATTTGCCCATTTTCTCTGCTTTCAACACATCAGCGTCATGAACAATATATTCATTTGCTGCCTAATATATCCCACCCACTTTCAGATGACATTTTAATGAGATAATTATATTTATTTACTTCACCTGTCAGTGGTCATAATGTTATGAAAGATCAGTGTAGACCAGAGTGACCAGAAGGTGCTTACTTTCAGTGGATGCGAACAATGGATTGAGCAGTTGTTCTGTTGCTGCACGGCAAGTGATGGCCCGATCAATATCAATATTCATTGGGACTCTACATAATCTAACAACAAAAAAACTTCTGGAGGAAACAGGTTAAATTTGAGAAGGGGGTGCTTAGTGGTCCAGAGAAAATGAGGGGGCCAAAGGGGACAGGGAGTCACTACATGGAGGGCTTTCAAACACTTGAAATTCCCCTTAAATTGACCCTGTCTTAAAAAAAAGTTCCCCAGACATATTTGTAAAATAAAACTGAATTCTTAACCTTCCTGCCACCAGAACGCCATCTGTTTAATGGAAACCTTCTTCTAAAGTCCACAGGAAAATGACACTTCCTGGAGTGTCAATCTTCCTCAGATTTCACTAGGTCCTCTTGCTGATGTCCACATCATCACAGATCAATAATCCCAGAAATTTGGCTTTCCATACAGACTTTGGAAGACTTTGTGCACAGACAGTGGCAAAGTTATGCCGCGTACACACGAGCGGACTTTTCGACCAGACTGGTCCGATGACTATCCAACGGACTTTCAGCGGACTTCCAACGGACTTTCCCAACGAACGGACTTGCCTACACACAATCACACCAAAGTCAGACGGATTCATACATGATTACGTACGACCGGACTAAAATAAGGAAGTTGATAGCCAGTAGCCAATAGCTGCCCTGGCGTCGGTTTTCGTCCGTCGGACTAGCATACAGAGCAGACTTTTCAATAGGAACTGGGAACTGAGTTCTGACGTAAAGATTTGAAACATGTTCCAAATCTAGAGTCTGTCAGATTTTCGACTGAAAAAGTCAGCTACAGGTCCGATGAAGCCCACACATGGTCGAATTGTCTGCTGGACTCGGTCCGTCGGACCAGTCCAGTCGAAAAGTCTGCTCGTGTGTACGTGGCATAAGGCTTTTTTCAGTCATTTTTTCCAGGCAGGTATGTCTGGGGGACTTTTTTTATGACTAGGTATCTTTAAAGTTTAAAGATTACCTATAAAGGGAAACTAATGGTTTTGAGTCCACCTAGTGGATGCACATGAAAATACAAAATAATAATATGCAATATTTGATACTTAAAATTTTTAAAAACATGAATATTTCAGTCCTGGCTATAATAAAGAAAATATAGACAAAAGTGCTATACATTCGCTTTAAATAAAAACATTGCATACAGTGTTATAGTGCATACACTGTAGATTCCCAAGCACGTTTGCAGGTTAGAAAAGTTGGAACAAATAATTAAATCGGCCTGATATGCAGAGAAAATGATTTAAGCAGCTCATCACAACAAACTGGATGTGTTGGCATGGAGAAACAATTCAGCTGTACAGTGTTCATTTGTATGGATCTTTCATATGATTTGTACGTTTGACTTCAGTGCCAAGCTGCTGGCAGTATGGGCAAAGCTGATAAGACATTCGGCAGCCAACTGGTGATGTGTCCAAACAGCCCATCTGCTGGTATGTGGCCAGATTAAAGGGCTAAGCATTCAAACTTTTCTCAGCTAAGCATTCCATTAAGTGCTATTTATATGTAATACTAATAATGTAATTCCAAGAAAAAAAAAAACATCCTTTAGGGTACCCTTGTTGATAAACAGTGCACATTTAAAGCTGGGTTCACACTAGAACACGCAGCGGCTCACAGCAGGAGTCTGGTGAGTTCACAGTTTCAGGTGTGATTTCAGACCAAATTTTGGGCTGAATTCGGACCTGAAAGATGAACAGGACTCCTGTGCAATTCACACCTGGAACCGCTGCAGAGATGTGTGAACCGGCTCCATAGAGAATCTTCTGCTATGCGAATTGGATGTGAAGAAACGCGCATCCAATTCGCATAAGTGTGAACCCAGCCTAAAAAAATGAACCTCGGTGCCGACCCGCTCACAGTTGATGTACTGCGATCTGGTGGCACGGCGACATACCGCGAATGTTGCGTTCTACTTCCTGGTTTGGCGGCGCGCACCCCCTGCTTACCTGTGCTGTGACTGGACGCAGCACGAGTTTGCCAGCAGATTTCAGCCAAAACCTGCTGATCAGCTGTGTCCAATCATACACAGAGTTCTGTGTTCACAAACACACAGAACTCTGTGTACAGAGAACGGTGATCTGGCTATTCCCCCTGAAAAGCAGGGAGAAAAAACAGCCAGATCAGTAGGTAAAGGCCGCACACATTACACTTGTTTGGCACACAGTTAACCCCTTCCCAGTCAGTGTCATTAGTACAGTGTTATCATTGATCACTGTATTGGTGTCACTAGCAACACCAGTGTCTGTTAACGCCAGATTGTCCGCCACAATATCACAGTCACACTACAAGTCACTGATCACCATTATTACCAGGATAGAGTCTATAGCTACATAAATTCCAGTATACAGTGCTCAGCACGAAATACAGTACACCCCTTTTGAAAAGTAAAATTTTAATCAATATCTCAATGAACACAAGAACAATTTCCAAAATTTTGACAAAACTGAGTTTTATAGAATATTTGTTACGCTCATTACATGAAAGCAAGGTTAATAATATAACTTAGATTACAAAATCTTAATTTTACTCAAATTAGTTAATGCAAAAATTAAAACACCCCACAACAAAAACTACTACATCTAGTATTTTGTATGACCTCCATGATTTGTAAGGACAGCACCAAGTCTTCTAGGCATGGAATAAAAAAGTTGGCCATGTTTTCTATTCTTCAAGAACGACCTCTTCTAGAGCCTGGATGCTGGATGGAGAATGATGCTCAACTTTTCTCCTCAGAATTCCCCATGGGTGTTCAATTGGGTTCAGATCAGGAAACATACTTGGCCACTGAATCACTTACACCCTGTTCTTCTTCAGAGAAGCAACAGTGGCCTTAGATGTGTGTTTTGGATCATTATCACGTTGGAAAAGTGCACGACGACCAAGGGCACAGAGTGATAGTAGCATCTTCTCTTTCAATATAGAGCAGTACATTTGTGAATTCATGATACCATCATAAAAAGTAGTTTTTAATTACCTGATCCTCCACTATGGCAGACCCCTCTGTGCTACAAGACCGGTCTTTGCAGCCTCTTCTCACCTATGCTCTGGTGGTTAGATGACCTTGACATCATCTAGACTGATGTGAGGCCCTGCATTGGACGTGAGCGGAGAAACAGCCCACCACCAGAGCATAGCGGAGAATCATCTGCTGCTGGAGAGGGGCAATCTGGAAGTAAAGCTGCTTTTTCCCATCCCCTAGACCAGTAGTCTCCAAACTGCGTCCCTGGGACCAGATGCAGCCATTGCGTTTTTTCCAGCCCTCGGGGCACTATTTTATCCAATGAAACCAACAATGGGGCATAATTCTCCAGACTGACACTAAAGAAGGGGGCACAATTCCTCCCTACGACCCCAAAGTTGGGGCCCAATAACATCAATGATGGTGCACAATTCCTCCCAATGACACCAACGATGGGTCCCAGTGACATCAACGAAGGGGCGCAATTGCTCCAAATAAAACCAACGATGTGGCACAATTCCTCCAAATGGCACCAACGATGCCAACGATTCCTCCCACTGAAACAAATGAGGGGGCATTTTTATTCCCACTGACATCAGGACCTTTCCTACTCCCAATGGCTGCAGTTTGGCCCCCTAACGTCTGAAGGACAGTAAACTATCCCTTTGTTTAGAAGGTCTGCAGACCCCTGCCCTGGACCAAACCAAGTGGTTAATCATTGCAGTGTGGGGGCAGCCTGGAAGGTATTATTTGGCCTTTTGCCATAAACTGACCCATATGTACAGAGAAAGGTAAAGCGATAATGCAGATTACAAGACCCTTTTGTTCTATTGCACGGCATCCAGGTTTATGACTCCAGGTTCTGCATCTTTTTCCAATTTATCTTTTTAGCAGTTACCAACTAAGTGTCTGCGTTTCTGTGTCAGAGAACTTTGACTTGATATCACTGTTCCTCTATGCAGAGGTGGTTTGGTAAGATTTAGAAAATTGCGTTACTATAATTAAGATCAAGATTAAGATCGTTCTCTCATTGTTCTCTCCAAAACGTTAAATAGAAATAATGATGCGGGTTCAGTTCAATTTTATTCTGTTTAAAAACAGGTTTATTTTTTTTCGAAGTATAAAAAAATCTTTGTTGTACAAGTTAACATTTGGTGCTGGTCCACGCTGGTGTTATTTTTTTATTTGACTTTGAGTCGCACAGAATCGCATGACGAGGGAAATCACATTTTTTCAGTGATGCTCCTTCACATCTATGCCACTGTGTGGTGCGATTTTGGAAAAGGTTTCTGTGCTACTTTGGTGCGATTTGGCTCCATAGGAATATGCCTACCACATCCAAAGTTGCTTCAAAGTCGCACTACATTATTGCACTGTAAATTGCATCAAAATTGCATTGCATTAGTGTGAACTGAGCCTAAGTAAATAAGTCACACCAAATACACTGAATTTACAAAGCATCTTAGATTTTCTAAATGGGGAGCAAAGCAAAAGGCACTCATTTTCAGACCCCGGAATTGAGATGGGCCACATCTGAATAGAACAGATGCAGAATGTGGGAAGGAGTCACTCTGACTTCCTTTAGCTGTGTGTGTATACTTCAGCTTGAGCTACTGAGCACTGAAAAGCAGCTAATCTAAGAAAATGAGCCAGAAGCTCAACTCAAAGGCTGGATATGTCAATTATGAATTATTCAGATATAGAATTTCATATTTACCTGCCCAACAAAAGGCATTTTATCACGTATTTTTGCAGTTGAATCACTGATACACCTGCAATTTAACCGCTTAAGGACCGCCTCATATATATATAATATATATATATATAGCAGCAGGGTGGCCCTTTGGCGCAAAATCACGTACCTGTATGTGACTTGTTGCATCGGCTCTGGGGCACGTGCGTGCGCCACCGGAGCCACGCTCCTGATGTGAT
Source organism: Lithobates septentrionalis (assembly GCA_037952835.1). Taxonomy (NCBI): domain Eukaryota; kingdom Metazoa; phylum Chordata; class Amphibia; order Anura; family Ranidae; genus Lithobates; species Lithobates septentrionalis. Next base: position 548,135 of record JBBDGP010000795.1, on the reverse strand, counting down.
TGGACACATCAAAAGCCAATCAGCAGGTCCAGTGGGCGCGATGGCCACCGGGACCCACCGATCGTTCACTGGAGAGACAGAAAACAAGGCAGACCGTTGTTCTGTCAACAAGGGAGAGAGAGAGAGATCTGTGATTCCTGCTAATCAGGAACACAGATGTGTCTCTTCCTCAAGTCCGTCCACCCCCTACACAGTAAGAAAGCACAACCCAGCTTCTGTTGGACGAGCATGCTGTAAAACCAGCAGCCCACTGGCTCCCGATCAGCATTCTCAGCCAATGGCTGAGAGTGCTGACCGGAGTGCTCTGGCGGGGAGGCCGTCCCCCTATCAGAACACAGATGCTTACCATTGTTAGTAATTAGGATGGTTAGTAAAATGGCTCCGGCCTGAGCTATCAGTCTTTTTTTCGTTCAACCCGCTGAGTTTAAAAAAAAAATAAAAAATTAGTGGGGTGTACTAGGCTTTGACTTTTTTGTCTCATTAACCACATACCGACCAGCGCACAACGATATGCGTCCGTACAATGGCATGGCTGGGCAAATGGGCGTACAGGTATGTCCCCTTTAAGATGCGGCATTGTGGGTGCATCCCCGCCGCGTGCTCCGTCACCGTGGGTCCCGCGGACTCGATGTCCGCCGGGTGCCTGCGATCGTGTCACGGAGCTGAAGAACGGGGAGATGCCTATGTAAACGAGGCATTTCCCTGTTCTGCCTAGTGACAAGACCGAGATCTACTGCTCCCCGTCATCGGGAGCAGTGATCGCTGTCATGTGAGTAGTAGCCCATCCCCCCCACAGTTAGAATCACTCCCTAGGACACACTTAACCCCTTGATCACCCCCTAGTGTGTAACCCCCTCCCTGCCAGTGCCATTTACATTTTTACAGCACTGATCGCTGTATAAATGACAATGGTCCCAAAATAGTGTCAAGTGTCCGATGTGTCCGCCATAATGTCGCAGTCACAATAAAAATTGCAGATCACCGCCATTACTAACAAAAAAAAAATTAATAAAAATGCCATAAAACTATCCCCTATTTTGTAGATGCTATAACTTTTGCGCAAACCAATCAATATACACTTTTGCGATTTTTTTTTTTTTTTTTACCAAAAATATGTAGAAGAATACATATCGGCCTAAACCGAGGAAAAAATTAGTTTTTTTATACATTTTTGGTGGATATTTATTATAGCAAAAAGTAAAAAATATTGCTTTGTTTTCAAAATTGTCACTCTTTTTTTGTTTATAGCGCAAAAAATAAAAACCACAGAGGTGATCAAATACCACCAAAAGAAAGCTCTATTTCTGGGGAAAAAAAGGACGTCAATTTTTTGGGTGCAAGGTCGCACGACCGCGCAATTGTCAGTTAAAGCGACGCAGTGCTGAATCGCAAAATGTGTTTTGGTCAGGAAGGGGGTAAAATCTTCCGGGGCTGAAGCGGTTAAAGTGTAAATACACGTCGTAAGTTCATTTCAGAAAAAAATGAAAGGTTGCCCACACAGCTGGTGCAGCGATCCTGGGATTTGAAATCCACACTCTTCTCCCTCTTCCTTCTGCAGGCTTCTGGGACAGATCAGAGCAATGCTCTGTCAAGCACCGACCAATCAAAATCACTCTGATCCATTCTGGAAGTGCTGCAGAAAGAAGATGAAGAGCTGTGTGGGCACTGACAGCTCATCACTCAGTACGGACCAAGGACATAGGGAAAGTATATGGTGTTAGTTCTTATTTTTAGTTTTTCTGAAAAGGTGAAAAAAATCTTTTATAATCCTACTTGTCGTTTATCTATCTTTTACAGCAAAGGGACTTGTAATTCTGCTAAAAAAAATATGCACTATCACCGTACACTGGCTGGGAAGGGGTTAAACATCGAGGGCGATCAAAGGGTTAAAATTGTGCCTAACCAGTGTTTGTGGGTACTGTGTGCCGCTCTCACTCAGGGCTCTTTCACACTGAGCAGTCTGCGGCTTTACCGTAGTTTTAGTGGCTCTTTTTGAAAAAGGGTTAAAAGCACTTGCAAAGCGCCGCTGCCCATTGATTTCAATTGGCAGGGGAGGTTTAGGAGCGGTGTATACATCGCTCCTAAAGCGCCTCAGAGAAGCTGTTTGCAGGACTCTTTTGAGCGTCCTGCCAGCGCACCGCTCCAGTGGGAAAGCCCTCAGGCTTTCCCACTGGAGTGAGAGGAAAGGCTCTTTACAGGCGATATTTTTAGCTCTATGGCACCTGTAAAGCACCTCAGTGCGAAAGTAGCCTAAGGGATGTGCTGGTTTTTATTCCCTGCAAAATCCAGCACATCCCCGCTGACAGGACAGAGCTCTACCTTGTGTACATAGACTGGACGGAGCTCTGCCTATCTCCTCGCCGATTAGCGGGTCCCGGAAGTCATCGATTGGCCGGCACCCACTGATCGGCTTCTGCTGTGACTAATCACAGCAAAAGTAGTACGCTGGCGGCACATGCGTGTGCCCCCTACCTGGAAGAGTAGAATCACATGTATTTATATATATATATATATATATATATATATATATATATATATATACATATATATATATACACACACACATACACAAACACAGTATCTCACAAAAGTGAGTACACCCCTCACATTTTTGTAAATATTTTATTCTATCTTTTCATGTGACAACACTGAAGAAATGACACTTTGCTACAATGTAAAGTAGTGAGTGTACAGCTTGTATAACAGTGTAAATTTGCTGTCTCCTCAAAATAACTCAACACACAGCCATTAATGTCACGCTGAGCATGTGCATGAAACGTCTGTGGTCGACCATGGCGATGCCTGTTCTGAGTGAAATCTGTCCTGTTAAACTGCTGTATGGTCTTGGCCACCGTGCTGCAGCTCAGTTTCAGAGTCTTGGCAATCTTCTTATAGCCTAGGCCAGCTTTATGTAGAGCAACAATTCTTTTTTTCAGATCCTCAGAGTTCTTTGCCATGAGGTGCCATGTTGAACATCCAGTGACCAGTATGAGAGAGATCGATAACACCAAATTTAACACACCTGCTCCCCATTCACACCTGAGACCTTGTAACACTAAGAGCCCTTTCACACTGGGGCGGTTTGCAGGCGCTATTGCGCTAATAATAGTGCCTGCAAACCGACCCGAAAGTTCCGCTGCTTGCATTCCAGTGTGAAAGCCCCGAGGGCTTTCACACTGGAACGATGCGCTGGCAGGACGGTAAAAAAAGTCCTGCCAGCAGCATCTTCGGATCGGTGTGTATACCGCTCCTTTACCGCTGCTGCCCATTGAAATCAATGGGACGGCGCGGCTATACCGCCGGCAAATCGCCTCTGCAGAGACGCTTTGCGGTGGTATTTAACCTTTCTCGGCCGCTAGCGGGGGGTAAAACCGCCCCGCTAGCGGCCACATACCGACGGTAAAATGCCGCTAATAATAGCGGCGTTTTACTGCCGATGCCGCCCCCCGCCCCAGTGTGAAAGGGCTCTAACAAGTCACATGACACCAGGAAGGGAAAATGGCTAATTGGGCCCAATTTGGACATTTTCACTTAGGGGTGTACTCACTTTTGTTGCCAGCGGTTTAGACATTAATAGCTGTGTGTAGGAGGGATCGGTTCCTCTGGATGCCACCCCCCACCCCCATCCAGGTATACAGATGGACTGCAGGGGCCAGGTCGAAATGGTGACCCCTGCATCCCCTGTACATACACCCCTGATAAGAAGTATTCAGGTACTTGAACTAGTTGAATTTAAAGAATTTCATTTTTTTTTAGAATGGAAACTGGACTAAACTATGCTCAACTTGCAGTAAAACAGAATAATAAATGTATCTATAAAAGTATTATACATCACAAACAGTACTACAAGGAGGAGATGCCATATTGGCCGTTAGTTTCCAAGTCCTCTGTACATATACAAGGCTCTGTGCAGCAATCCTTCGATATATTTAGCTCTGTACTCTGAAGGTCTCTTTAGCAATGAATCTGTCAAAGCAACAAAGGATAAGGAATAACTAGGTGGGGGGGGGGGGTCATTAGTGGCAGTATTTGTCACACGAAGGAGGAGGTGGAGGTTATTAGGACAATGAATTAGACACAGCATTGGCCTACAGGACTGGGTGGCATTGTGCCAGAAGGGCACAAAGCTGGCATTGCCTGTAACCCTGCATGAAAGAGATAAGACGCTGCCTGAGAGCTATAAACCAAAATGTCACATTTGCTGTTTTTTTTTTTTTTAACTTTTTTCCTGGCGGAGTTGCAGAAAATACATTTTGATGGGGTTAAAAGTCTTATGTTACAGGTCTACATTGCCTTTGCCCTTCTGTCCTAGCCACATCCCCCCCCCCCCCCTCATTAGGCAGTATGCATGTCATTTCCAGTGTGGCTTATAAGATTTTAATGACCAAAACTGTCTCATGGTCGCTGAATGGTTATCAGCGATAGCTGTGCTGGCATCACAGACAATCTGCTCCATCCACTATGCTGCGGAGGTGGGGGAGCAAGGACAGCAATGAGATGCAAGATCCAACAAGAAAGGATACATGGAAATAGATTTTTTTTTTTCTTTCCTTCCATTTGATAGATCGAATCAGGATTAATGCGCATAGACAATAAGCGGGCTATGCTGTACTTGACTTTGGAGATAATGAATATGTCTTAAACTCATGAATACAGGAAAGGCTTAGAATGCTTTCCATTAACACAAACTGTGTGACGAGACCTTCTCAGGGTTCTGTAATGAGATAAATGGAAGCTGGCAGCTTTGAAAAAAGACAGAGCAATATTGAGGAATCGGTTCTCTATTCCATTAAAACACATCCAAAATTATTATAGGATGCTACCGCACCCCTATCTGCTATAATAGCGGCAGAAACCTCAGTTTTTTGCCAGAGGGACTATGCCTCGGAGGAAAGCTAGGACACATTTTTCGGTTATGGTCACATTTAATAGGATTCTGGAATCAACTAGCTCAGCCATTATCAATGACCTTGAAAAAATGTATACCCAAAGATGCAATTTCTCATTTAGGAAACCAGTGCCGGATCAATTTCTGTTAGCATCATGTCAGTGTAATCTATATCAAAAGTTTTTTTTTGAGCTTTGGATAAGAATGCAACCTTTGAGGTTTTATAGATGGCTGGGAAAAGAAGAGTCCAGAAGCAAACCACAAACCATCAAGACAGGCTGATCAAGTGCAAAAAAAAAAGAAAAGTTATTATACTACAACAAAATATAGGTTCCTTACTCCAATACAGAGGGATAGAGCCTTGAAAGAGAAAAAAAATGGATTTGAATGGATTCAAAGATGCCTTAGACATTTTAAATGCGTTTCAATGGTTTTCGTAGCCTTTTATCAGGGCTGTATAATAAGGTGAATCGCTGATCTTAAGTTCACTGTTCGATGCTTGCTAGCGTTTTCAATGGGGTAAGAGTTCGCAGACCCCGCTTTCTAAAGCCCCATACACACTATTAGATTTTCTGCAGATTTTTTTGTCTTCGGATTTACCAAAAACATAAAATGAGGTCAAACCTTAAGAGTTTCAATTTGTATGCAATCAGGCAGGCCCTTGCACTACATGGTTTTGATAAATCTGAAGCCAAAAATCTGCAGCAAATCTAATAGTGTGTATGGGGTCTTAGTACAGTACAGTGGCTAAGTGGTTAACACACCCGCCTGGCAGCACTTGGGTAGTTAGTTCAAATCCCAGGCATGACGCTACCTGCATGGAGTTTGCATGTTCTCCCTGCGAAATCCCCTGGATTTCTCTGGATATTTTGGCTTCCTTCCTTCCCATTGACGTGCTGGTAGGTTAAGTGGCCCTACTATGTGTATGAATGAATGTGAGTTAGGGACCTAAGATTGTGAGTTCCTTGAGTGCAGGCAGTGATGTGAATGAACCATATATTATACATGTAAAGCGCTGTGTAAATTGTCGGCCCTATATAAAATAAATACGTGTGTCCTCAGTAGTAGTAATGTCAGGAGGCTGTAAAACACTGTAAGGAAGCCAACACAGGCGTAAAAAAGTATTAATTTAAGAAGGACAGATGAAACTTTTGGTCACTCATTCTTCCCCACCCTGAGCTAAAATGGACTAACCTCTTATGGTAGCTTACCAATTCCAGAATTGCAGCCTGATTTTTTTTTTTTTTTTTAACTATCCTTGGCTGCAGTGTAATAGGTACAGCCGTCCTTTAGCAACAAAAGGAAGTGCTACAACCCTAAAATCCCATAAGGATAGACAGTATGAGATCAATACACCTGTGCCCAGACTGAGTACTGAACGTCCAAAATCCAATGAAGAGAGGAAAAATCCGGGACCAGGATGTCTTGGCAATTAAAAAATGAATATATTTATTTAATCCATCAAACCATAAAAAGGCATCAGTTCCTATTTTTTTTTTTTTTTACGTGTTTCAGCCTCCTACATAGGCCTTAATAATAAATTACAACTAAGGCTTATGAAGAAGGCTGAAACGCGTAATTTTTAGGAATTGATCCTTTATGGTTTTGGTGGCAGATTTGTACTCTCTATACCTGACCTTTAGAGCTACAACCTTACCTGATGTTTCAGTCAGGCAAGCGAGTCTCAGAGAAGGCAGCTACTACTGGGCTGGTCTCTTCAGATAAGCCAATGCCCTGGTAATCCAATATTGTGTATTTATAAAACAAAGATTGTACATATATAGGGGTGCGTTTATAAAAAAACAAAAAAAAACAAAAACAAAAAAAACTAAATATTTTGTCTTATGAAACTGCATGTACATTTGTTCTACGCAAATGGGGGGAAAAAATGTTGTTAGGCTATTTTGTTTCCAGGTTGAATGTTATTTTCATACAGAATACAGTGAAATGGGAAAATACAGCATTATGGCCCCCACATGGAAAAGACAATCATATGAGCATTGGTGAAAATGACTGTAACTAATGCAGTATTTTCCCGATTTACTTTTTCCTGTATGAAGAACTTTGGACTTGGAGAGAAAATAGTGTTTTCTAAAAGTTTACCTGCAGTTTCACAGGAAAAGCAGCTCTTTAACCTCTCTTTAGATCCGCACTATTGCCAAATGACGGCAACAGCGCGGATCTACATTGCCGGATGACGTCTATTGACGTCGTCCCGTGCACGAGCGGCCTGCGTGCCCCCTGCAGGGCGCACGCGGCGCGCTCGGTGATCAGCGAGTCTATGAGACTCGCCTGATCACAGATCAGAGTAAGGGGTCGGTCCCGACCACTTACCACATGATCAGCTGTCAGCCAATGACAGCTGATCATGTGATGTAAACAGAGCCCGTAATTGGCTATTTTTCCTCCTCGCGCTGACAGCGTGAGGAGGAAAAAAGAAACCCGATCACCGGCGGCCGTGATCGGGACATCAGTCCCGATCACGGCGATCATCTGCCCCCTGCCAGTGACACCTACAGTAGCAATAGGCAGCAGTGCCACAGCGTCACCCATCAGTGCCCACAGTGCCATCAATTAGTGCCCACAGTGCCATCCATCAGCGCCCACAGTGCCATCCATCAGCGCCCACAGTGCCATCCATCAGCGCCCACAGTGCCATCCATCAGCGCCCACAGTGCCACCCATCACCCACATCAGTGCAACAACAGTGCTGCACATCAGTGTCACCTACCAATGCCCATAAGTGCCGCCCATCACTGCCGCCCATCAGTGGTACCTATCAGTGCCCATCAGTGCCACCCATCAGCGCCCATCAGTACCGTCTTAACTGTGCCCATCAGTACCGCCTTAACTGTGCCCATCAGTACCGCCTTAACTGTGCCCATCAGTACCGCCTTAACTGTGCCCATCAGTACCGCCTTAACTGTGCCCATCAGTACCGCCTTAACTGTGCCCATCAGTACCGCCTTAACTGTGCCCATCAGTACCGCCTTAACTGTGCCCATCAGTACCGCCTTAACTGTGCCCATCAGTACCGCCTTAACTGTGCCCATCAGTACCGCCTTAACTGTGCCCATCAGTACCGCCTTAACTGTGCCCATCAGTACCGCCTTAACTGTGCCCATCAGTACCGCCTTAACTGTGCCCATCAGTACCGCCTTAACTGTGCCCATCAGTGCCGCCTTAACTGTGCCTATCAGTGCCGCCTTAACTGTGCCTATCAGTGCCACCTTAACTGTGCCTATCCGTGCCCATCAGTGCAGCCTATCAGTGCCCACCAGTGGCACCTCATCAGCGCATATCAATGAAGGAGAAAAATTACCTGTTTGCAAAATTTTATAACAAACTATGAAACATGATTTTTTTTTTCAAAATTTTCCATCTTTTTTTGTTTAGCAAAAAATAAAAATCCCAGCTGTGATTAAATACCACCAAAAGAAAGCTCTATTTGTGGGAAAAAAAAATGATAAAAAATTAATTTGGGTACAGTGTTGTATGACCGCGCAGTTCTCATTCAAAGTGCGACAGCGCTGAAAGCTGAAAATTGGTCTGGGCAGGAGGGGGGTTTAAGTGCCCAGTAAGCAAGTGGTTAAAGCTTTATAAATACAGCCCAGAATTTCACATAAATACACAAAACATCAGTTTAAAAGCCTAAAGATCTAAAACTTAAACACCCTTTAGCTCCAGAAGAAGCACCATGTATTTTTATCCTGAGATGAAAATCATTACACTCATTTCTACGGTGCTTTAAAAAAAAAAAAAAAAAAAAAAAAATATATGGTAAAATGTCCCATTTTGTGGCGCTTACAAATCGCTTTTCAGGCGCATTCATTGCAATGGGCATTTTGGAAGCGCTATTTACAGCGATCCCAAACCACCCCAAAGATGCCGTTTACAGGACTTTTCATAAATGTCCGGCAAGCGCACCGCCCGAGTGTAAAATGACACGCCACAATGAATGGAAGGCGGTTTTCAGAGATTATTTCTAGCACTAAAGTGCCTGAAAACCGCCTCAGTGTGAAAGTAGCCTTAATGTGTCACATATGGAGCAGGATAAGAGAAATGTTTTAATTCCCGACATTCGTACTATACACAAGGCAACTATAAAATTATATCTAGAAGTGGTGCACCAAAACGAAAATTCTGGACTGAAACCAAAAATTCAGGATGCACTTACTTGGCTGAAAACCAAAACCGAAATGGATAGTTTAAAAATTATATACATATATATTTTTTATACATAAGTATTATATTTAACTTTTTAATTAATAATATGAATTTAAATGACTATGAATTCATTTTTGGCCATTATTGGCACCTTTATGGCCGATCGGCTGCTTTCACATTGAGCAATTTTTGAAGTGCTTTTGCATAATAAAATCAGTGCAAGCAAAAGCTCAAGAAAAATGCATCCCTTCAAATTCTTTGTAAATCTTCACACTTGCCCATTGCGCTTCCGTTGTGGTGTTAAAAATCCATCTGGCCACATCTTTGGTGCATATATGGTCAGTTAAAAAAAAAAAAAAACACGCACCAAAAATTCACCTCCCCACTGAAATCATAGCACCTGTGTCACGTTTTTGAGTAAAGTGACCTATGAAAAGCACACCGTAAAAACACAAACGTTTTTCGGTGGCCATTATCAGCACCTTTTTTTCTATTGGAAAAATGCAGATAACCCCATTTTCGGCGCCCGATGTATCGGTGCATCCCTAATATCTAGGACCTTCCCAAAGACTGGACAGTACAAGCTGGAGCCTAATGAATTGCTATAACTAGGTCACATGGCTCCTTGCTCTGAATAAGACTGCTAAAGTTTAATTTTTATGCAGGACTTAAGGTGGATGTAAACCCGAAAAATGTTTTTGTTTTTTTTTGTTTTTATGTCATAATGTAGAGTATAAGATTTCCTATCTTTTGAGCCCAGTCTTGCCACAAAGAGTTAATCCATCTCTGAGCAATCCTCTTTTATTGTTCAGTGAGATAAAACTTGACAAACAGAGAAAAACTTTGTCAAATCCTCCCCCTTGCTGTGAGTGACAGGTGATTTACATATCTCGTGCACTAGCCTAAGACATGCAGTATTTTTTAATTCCCACCCCCACTCCTTTCTTCAGCAGATCTGCAATGATTGGCTGTTCCATACCTCAGCATGATTTGGCATGCTGAAGTCATGTGGTTACTTTCCTTTCTTTTCACTGGATGTAAGGCCCCTTTCACACTGGGGCGGTTTGCAGGCATTATTGCGCTAAAAATACCGCCTGCAAACCGCCCCTAAACAGCCTCCGCTGTTTGTTCAGTGTGAAAGCCCGAGGGCTTTCACACTGAAGCGGTGCACTGGCAGGAGAAGAAAAAAATCTCCTGCAAGACGCATCTTTGGAGCGGTGAAGGAGCGGTGTATTCACCGCTCCTAAACCGCTCCTGCCCATTGAAATCAATGGGACAGCGAGGCTATAGCCGCGCTGTACGAGTGATTTTAACCCTTTTTCGGCTGCCAGCGGGGGGTTAAAACCGCACCGCTAGCGGCCGAATACCGTGGTAAAACAGCGCTAAAAATAGCGCTGTTTTACCGCCGACGCCCCCTACCGCCCCAGTGTGAAAGCAGCCTTAGAGATCATAGCAGAAGTTCAGTGTAAGAAATACACAGAAGAAAATGCATATTGACAAGGGGAGTGTAGAGGTGGGCGGGGAGTCTACTGACATCATGACTCCACCCACCGAGCTCCAGACAACAGACCCGCCCACAGTATCTGCAGTTTTTCAGGTCTCATAACAGACAGAGGGGAGACATTTGACAGGTAAAGATCCATGCAGGAGCCGTGTATATCCTTATAGATAACCCCTATGGCAGTAGTTTAGAAAGGATGACATTGGGTTTACATCCACTTAAGCCCGGGTTCACACTATAACGTGCTGCGGATTGCACAGCAGCACTGTGCGTCCCTGTTCCCCGTTTCAGGAACAAATCAGGGCCGATTCTATGCCTGAATTCGGCCCTGAAACTGAGCCAAAGACGCACAGCGTTATTGTGCTGTGCGCTCCGCAGCCGCCCCGGAGATATGTGAACCGGCTCCATAGGGAGCCAGTCACATTCTCCTACTATGCGAATTAGATGCGGGGAAACGCACATCTAATTCGCATAGGTGTGAACCCGGGCTTAAAGTAAGAAAGCTCAGATCTTTGTGACTTTAAAAATTGTAGTCTGCAATATCTGAAGAAAAATTGCAACAAGCTCTGCACAGTGAGAGCAGGGGAATGATTGGAGGTGGGTGGGGGATAAATATACAGACAGCTCATTTGGAGAATTAGCTCATGCATGGATGGCTAGCACTCAACAACAAACTAGTGTGCTTTTTCAAATTAAAACGTGTGAAATTACCTTGAGAAGAGGTGACAGTAATTTACCACTCCTGAATATCATCAAGCAAATAATTTGACGAATCTGTGCAGAATCTCCTTTTTAGTTTACATGATTAGGAGCAAACATCAGACACATCAGACTTTAGTTAATTAACTTTATATAAAAATAACGCACATGAAATTCCAGAGGAAAAACAAATTCATAAGGAGTCCTGATTAGTCAATCAGTAGGAGGGCGGGGTGAAGAGCGATACACCAGGTGTCAAAATCCTATTTACAGACAGATCCCTGAAATTGTGCAAGGTTCTGCAGAATTATCCACATTCTGGGACAGCATAGGAGGATTATGTTTCACAAGGTCTCCAGCAGTTCCAGAATTCTCTTTTGTTCGCTCTCCCGGACCTCCGCACTCTTCCCATCGCCTATGCTCTCCGAATATTCTGCAAGAGATCAGGGTGGATTGTGTTGAATACCATAAACCATTTACATATCATTCTTTCGGTCAGACTACCTCTCTTGTAAATATAACTGCTGGCTCTACACGAGGCAATGTTCTAACATTAGCTAGCATTTGACTGAAGAAATGATCAAAAGGACCAAGGTAACCCAACAACCAACAACTTACACAGTTAAACAGAGGACATGTTAGGATGCCCTAATCTGCCTAATAGATCTGCAATCAAAAATTGGAGAAAATTGCCAGACCGTTGCCTGTGTGTATCCAGCCTAATAACTTGGCAGTGACAGAGTTCCAAATCAGGAATGTAGACTCTGCTAGCCAAAGCTCCAAATCATGAATGAAGTAGACTCTGCTATGGCCAGTGAGCAGTGCTGTGGAGCCTGGTCTTACATTTTGATGTTAGTGGAAATTGGGGACACACAATAGGGTCACCTTTAGGGCAACTAACGATTATTTTCATAATCGATTAGTTGGCCGATTATTGTTTTGATGAATCGGTTAATAACCTTAAAAAAAAAAAAAGTATGGTGTATAATTTAGTTAATATGTAAAAAGTTTAAAAAAATGGCAATGTATTCTTAAATATCTCTATGCAGTGGTAAATATAACCAACTATATTGCTAGGGAGCAAAATCTCTAATCCACAGAGAATAACAGACAGAAGAGATATACTGTATATACTATTAGGAGGTTGAATCTGGTAAATATCAGACTCGAGATCAATTTTTTTTTTTATTTAAAAAAAAAAGTTAGACTGTTTTGCAGATTTTCAAACAGAACTGTAATATATTATATGCTGGTCATACAAAAACAATGTCTTCCTTCAAATAAAATGTCATTTTAAGAACGTTCGTTCGATTTTCTACTCGTTAGTGGGGTCAAATCAACATTTGTTTTCAACCACAGTGACGGGAAAATTTAGAATTATTAGAAAACTTCTTAGTCAAAGGAATTTATAGACAGTGTATGTGGTTTTCGTTCAGAAATTACATTCATTTTAAAACAGAATGTTAAAAGCAAGTGACATTTTCAAACAAAATTCTTTCATTCAGAGAATGTAAAAAGATTTTTCTTATGAATATTCTTGTCTGAAAATTGATCCGTGTGGCCAGCTTAAGGCTCAGTACAACACCTATGCAGTTTGCTTTTGATCTGTTTCTGCAGTGCTTTTTGCTGTGTGTTTTGATTTTTCCGCACGTGATTTTGCTGCGATTCGTGTTTTTGCACTCTTTTTTGGCCAATTTGTTGGGCAGATTAAAAAATTGCTGCAAAAACGCATTACATGCTTTTCTTCAGCTTCTCCATTGAAGTTTATTGAACCAAAAAAAGCACAGTTTTGTGTTGAAAAAAGTCCTTGACCCTTCCCAAATACGCAGCAGCTGAAAAAAGCATAGATGTGAACGTGTCCCATAGGAAACCATGTAAATGAACTGTAGTGGGTTTCTGCAAAAAGCACTAAAAAACACATAGATGTGATCCAGGCCTAAGACGTTTAGTAAAATAATAGGGGTAAAAAAACTAAAATTAGACCTTTATAGTACAAAAAGAGCAAATAATCACAACTGTAAAGGGTTCATTTTTTTTTTTACTGTGGAACAGTGAAAGTAATATTTACGGTAGCGATTTGCTCTTTTTGTACTATAAAAGGGCTAATTTTGCTTTTTTCAGCTGCCCCAAACTCATCCAATATTATCTTATGTGTACATGTACACAGGTTTGTTTAATATCGTTTTTAGGCAGTTGCGTTTAGAGGCTTTTCTTTGAAGGCAAAAAAAATGAGATCAGACGTCAAAGTTTCTGACGTTTCAGATTCTAGCCGCGTTTTCGTTTAGAAGCGTTTTTAAAAAAAAGGTGCCCTATTTTTTTTACATTACAAAACTTCAAAATTATAGCAAATGATGAAAAGCCACTAAAAAAAATATATTTTAAAAACTTGTACATGCAAGTAAAACATGTGTCAGGGAAACTACTCAGCTGTACATATATGTTGGAAAAATATCCTACAGACATGCGCTGCACAATCAATGGATGAGTCCAGTAGTGACGAACTCTGGTCCTCGCACGCAATTTCCGACGTCTTTCCAGACTCATCAATAGTAAAGTCAGGAGCATTTCCTCATATGCTCATTATGGGATCCATAGTAAAAGCACCGAAATTGAGGGAGATACACGTTACATTGCTGCTCTCTCAGCTGCTGCTACTCACTCTGCTCTAACAGAATGGCTGAAATAGTTAAATAATACAGTTTTTTGTGCTTTGGGAGGGTCTTATGATGTTATCTTAAATAAAGACTCCTAGGTTCGTAAGGCAGCTAAATGCGACTAAAGGGACGTTTTTAAACGCGGGTTTCAAGCTGTCAAAAAAATCGTTCAGAAGAGGTTGTCTCAGTGTCCCGTGTACATTAGGCCTTACACAAGCTGACGTCCGTGTGTACAACGCCATAGGGTGTTTTGGAAGTGAATGGATTGCTGGAACATGAATGCTTCTAAAATAAACTAGAGGGGGAGAATTATGGCGTTGGCATAATGATCCAATGGATTCAGCACTTTGACCTGCAATAATTTATGGAGAAGAGTTTTGATTGGCTCCATACTTATTTCAGTATTAGAGAGATAGAACGATCCTTTAAATATACAGCTGAATATTGCACAGAACTGCATCTAATTATATCTTGGGATCTATATATAAATTATTTAGAAGTTCTCACAAAAGGTAATCTCTGCTTAGGCATTTTCATTGTATGGTTGTATTGGCCAGGCTTGGTTTACGTTAGATACATAAGCGGCACCGCTATAGGAATTTACATGAATAGTCAAACAAGCAATTGCTGAACAGTAAAAATGTACGTTAAAAAATCTACATTATGCCAAATGTACATATACATAGCAAGCTTTAGATTTGTATTTACTTAATTTATGCACCACCAAGGGGGTATTTACAAAGGAAAGCAGATAATGGTATCTGCTGCCAAAACGGAGCCTACAGTGCTCATTTGAGTCTCGTCTGCACAACGCTGCAAAGAACACTTCATAATAGGAAGAAAGACCAGTCACAAAACCTTGACAAGTCATGTGACACTGGGCTATTCTCTTCCTGCACCCCAATGAAAATAATAATTAGGTGCTTTGCTTTATTCTGAGTCCTTAAAGAGGAACTGCAGTCCGCTCATATAATTTGTAATAAAAACATCTTTGCCATTCCGAAGCTTCCCTCCAACCACTTTGCATATTTATTTCATATATACTGTGATTCTGTACTTGCCAAATATGCTGCAGAAATCTCCCTCCACTAAGTCTGGCTGCAATCATTTTACCTGTTGGCAGCTGAAGCTACTGCCTGTTCACTACCTGGATTTACACAGACACACACCTCCAGCTCTCATTGGCCCTCTAATGGCTCACCCCCCGGCCCCCTTTCTGGCTAACTCTCACAAGAGAGCTGTGCATGATGTCATGAGCCTAGGCTTTTTACCAGACAAGAAACAGGAAGTGGGCTGTATAAGGTATTTACTGGCAGAAAAAAATGTTTTACTATCCAAAGTTAAAACAACAACAAGGACAGAAGATTTAATAGATGGAAAGATAAAAAAAAAAAACAACGAAAGGTCCGCTTTAAGCAATTGAAGGGCTAAGTACATTGCTGTGTTTCTTCTTTTTTTAAAGCAATGATTTGGCCCCAGTACATCCCCTTAGAGGAGAGGAAACTAAGACTAAGACTATGTGACAGCTCTGTTATACTCACCCTTCAGTATGTGTCGCATAATCTTTATGGAACTTCCCCTCATGGTCAAAATCTGCATCACCCTCTGTCGGGCCTGAACAAAAAGCAAACATGTAATCATCTGGTATATAACTGGGAACAGGCAGACAAGTATGAACGGTGTTATGTAGATCACTGGCAAACAAAATTACACATATCAAAAAAAAAAATTATATTATAACACACATAATAATATATATATATATATATATATATATATATATATATATATATATATATATATATATATATATATATATATATATATATATATACACACATACACACATACATTTAATTTATTTTCGGTACCCCCAGGAATTTGTGATTTTTGTTTTGTATGTTTTTTTTGTGTCCCCGAGTATTCATGTCAACTTATTGCACTCCTTCTGTGGTCAGGAGGCAGCCTGAATGCCGAGAATTTCACTTACAGTTCTCTCAAGTCAGTTTGTTGACATGGCTGTTATGTGAGCAGCAGAGATGGTTTTTTAAGGGCCTGGACAGTGTTGCCCCCCCCTCTACTGATGAAGTACAATCACAGGACGCAATGCGTATAGGGGGGTGGAGCCGAGCCCATGACGTCATCTCGCAACCATCTTTGATTATGGTGTGGTAAATTGGGAATACCAAATAGAAGCCTTGCTGTTTTTTACTGTATTTTTAAAAATCCTTTGGGCTTAAATAAATGGTTTCAATGGAGAGCACTATGGGTCTGCTTTTCTGTTTTATGGTGACCCATAGCTTGTGATAAATGGTCATACTGAATCTGTGAGAGTGAGCTGCTCATGGACTCAGAGGAGGACTGTGAAGGGGGATATAAGCAAGTTAAGTTGGCCGATATCCTGAGCGCAATTTGACCTTTTGTATGAGGTCAATCACTGAGGTGAGCAGGTTATTCACTTATTCTGGTGGAGGCACACATGGCACTTGAAGATTAAAGATATTATTTTCAGGAGTTTCACTGCAGTGATGTGATTGTATCATAGTTTATGGACTCTGTTTAAAAGGACTTTATTCATTTTTATTAGTTGCGCTACACTATTTATTGGTATATGGAAAAAAAAAAAATATATATATATATATATATATATATATACACACAGAGAGAGAGAGACACAGAGAGAGAGACACAGAGAGAGAGACACACAGAGAGAGAGAGACACACAGAGAGAGAGAGACAGAGAGAGAGACAGAGAGAGACAGAGAGAGAGAGAGAGAGAGAGAGAGAGAGAGAGAGAGAGAGAGAGAGAGAGAGAGAGAGAGAGAGAGAGAGAGAGAGAGAGGCACCCGCCTTCTTTGCTTTAAAATGGGTGCCTGCCGATTTGTAGTGTATACACAAACTCAAATAGGTAGAAAATTTCAAACAGATGATTCCGCAGCACCCAGTCAATTTTTTTCAAAGTAACAAGAACATATACTATAGTTTCAAAAGTACAACGTTCCTTCTTCAGGTAAAGCAAACACATGTCTGCCCAACAGCCCAGATGGAACCCCACAGTTGGAATTACTATCGGCCAGACATTTCAAGCAACGTGGAAAGTCTGTGTCCCAGCTTGGATTCTTTGTAATTGATCATATAGCACAGCCAAGCAGAGGAGGTGACAATGAGATATAATTAAAACATAAGAAAGTGGGATGGGTATCAGACTTAGATACAATTTCTTCATAGGGTTTGAACATTGGTTTCAATTTACATTTATTTTTCTATTGTTTATGTCAATTTAGTGTCTGTTTAGTCTTTTTTTTGTTAAGGTTTAGCTTTGTGAATAGCCAGATGGTGCTGCAACTATGTGTCGTTTAGTTTTGTTGAATGAATTCTAGATGGGCTGCCATTTCTGTTACCGTAATTACTGCAGTGAAACATGTCCTTGATGCAAGAGTTCTGCTGAATATTGACAATATGCTGCAGAATCATATGTATGACATTTTTTATACATATACAGAGATATGCAGTATATTTTATATATAAAGCCCTGTGCAAACTGTTGGCGCTATCCTGTATAATGATATATATATATAAAAATAAAAAGTGAGTACCCCCCTCACATTTTTGTAAATATTTTGTTATATCTTGTTATATAGCGCTGTTGAGTCTGCAAGAGCCTGCTTTCCAGGCTCCTAAAAAAAAGAAAAATAAATGCACATTTTTTACCTGCAAAAAGAGCATTTATTTATTTATTTATTTTTTAAAGGGTGAACTTGACCTTTAAAAACCTAGCAAAACAGCTTAGAACAAATTTATACCAATCACTGATATACAGTATCTCACAAGAGTACACCCCTCTCATTTTTGTAAATATTTTATTATATCTTTTCATGTAACAACACTGAAGAAATTACACTTTGCTACAATGTAAAGTAGTGAGTGTACAGCTTGTATAACAGTGTAAATTTGTTGTCCCCTCAAAATAACTCAACACACAGCCATTAATGTCTGAACCGCTGGCAACAAAAGTGAGTACACCCCTAAGTGAAAATGTCCAAATTGGGCCTAAAGGGTCAATATTTTGTGTGGCCACCATTATTTTCCAGCACTGCCTTGACCCTCTTGGGCATGGAGTTCACCAGAGCTTCACAGGTTGCCACTGGAGTCCTCTTCCACTCCTCCATGACGACATCACGGAGCTGGTGGATGTTAGAGACCTTGCGCTCCTCCACCTTCCATTCTAGAATGCCCCACAGATGCTCAATAGGGTTTAGGTCTGGAGACATGCTTGGCCAGTTAATCACCTTTACCCTCAGCTTCTTTAGCAAGGCAGTTGATGGTCTTGGAGGTGTGTTTGGGGTCATTATGATGGAATACTGCCCTGCTGCCCAGTCTCCGAAGGGAGGGGATTATGCTCTGCTTCAGTATGTCACAGTACATGTTGGCATTCATGGTTCCCTCGAGGAACTGTAGCTCCCCAGTGCCAACAGCACTCATGCAGCCCCAGATAATGACACTCCCACCACCATGCTTGACTGTAGGCAAGACACACTTGTCTTTGTACTCCTAACCTGGATGCCGCCACACACGTTGACACCATCTGAACCAAATAAGTTTATCTTGGTCTCATCAGACCACAGGACATGGTTCCAGTAATCCATGTCCTTAGTCTGCTTGTCTTCAGCAAACTGTTTGCAGGCTTTTCGGTGCATCATCTTTAGAAGAGGCTTCCTTCTGGGACGACAGCCATGCAGACCAATTTGATGCAGTGTGCGGCGTATGGTCTGAGCACTGACAGGCTGACCCCCCACCCCTTCAACATCTGCAGCAATGCTGGCAGCACTCATATGTCTATTTCCCAAAGACAACCTCTGGATATGACGCTGAGCATGTGCACTCATCTTCTTTGGTCAACCATGGCAAGGCCTGTTATGAGTGGAACTTGTCCTGTTAAACCACTCTATGGTCTTGGCCATCGTGCTGCAGCTCAGTTTCAGGGTCTTGGCAATCTTCTTATAGCCTAGGCCATCTTTATGTAGAGCAATAATTCTTTTTTTCAGATTCTCAGAGAGTTCTTTGACGTGAGGTGCCATGTTGAACTTCCTTTGACCAGTATGAGATTGAGAGCGATAACACCAAACTAAACACACCTGCTCCCCATTCACACCTGAGACCTTCTAACACTAAATGAGTCACATGACACGGGGGGGGGGGGGGGGTGACTAATTGGGCCCAATTTGGACATTTTCACTTAGGGGTGTACTCACTTTTATTGCCAGCGGTTTAGACATTAAAGTGGTTGTAAACCCTCAGGGACAACTTTCACCTACATGTAAGCCTAGATTAAGGATTACCTGTACCTACACGGTTTAGGAGAGATTTGCAAAAAAGACTGTACCGATGTCTACGGCACATGCGTGCCGCAGTCAACGGCGCAGGTGCACTGAGCGTGCCGTTTCCAAGGGCGACCGTGCCGTCACTGGCAGCTCCTGCGCGCGGGAGTAACGTCATCACGGCTCCTGCCAGTCACACATCCGGAGTCCGCAAACACGGAAGTCACTCCGGGAGACATGGCAGCGATGGAGGAGGGGAACGAGGACCGCTGCGGGGGCTTCAATCTCAGGTAAGTAATTCATAATGAGCTAGTATGCTATGCATACTAGCTCATTATGCCTTTGTCTTGCAGGGTGTATTTTTTTTTTTTTCTTTTTTCAGAGGGTTTACTTCCTCTTTAATGGCTGTGTGTTGAGTTATTTTGAGGGGACAGCAAATTTACACTGTTATACAAGCTGTACAATCGCTACTTTACACTTTTGCAAAGTGTCATTTCTTCAGTGTTGTCACATGAAAAGATATAATAAAATATTTACAAAAATGTGAGGGGTGTACTCACTTTTGTGAGATACTGTATATATAAATACACACATACTAATTTAATAACAGTGTTATTGATAACTTGCATTTTCCCATTTTAAAAGTCCTGCAAAGCCATGACTTTTGTACACTCCCCTCCCCAAGTCCCTGTGCTCTGGAATATATAAAATCGGCTCGCCTCCCGTTGCTGTGGTTACCTGTGGCAGGTTGCTGTTGCAGATTTCTGCAATAATGGAGCACAGCAGTTGAAGCAGAAACAGACCGGCATCCAGCCTGCGCAGGTAAAACTCGTCCTCCAGATCGTCATCTAGAATTTCACCACGACGCACCATGTCCTGGGATAGCAGAAAAGAAATAGTAATAAAGAAAGGGTTACGTGTTCTGTCCTACAAGACAGAGGCTGCCTAAGTATTAAAGAACAACTCCAATGCAATAGCAGACCTGAAGCTTATTGCTCTATTAGTCCTTTATTGCTGGGATTTAACCGATTTGTCAGACAACCTGAAAAGTTTCTGTGCCTACCCCCCTTCCGCTGCAGCCAAAGGCCTCCAAAAACCCTACAATGCTGCACAAGCTACATTATTTCTACACACAATAAGCTTAATCAAGTACAAAAGAAGGGAAGCAGAGTTTTGGCTCTCGATTCAAAGTACTTTTAATTTGTTAAAGAGATTGTGTTATACTGATTTCTACCATTTTAGTGTTTTATTACACTGCCACTAACAGCACTGAAATATTTGCTCATCATATTATCCAGAAATGTCTTGATGACGCAGGCTTGTTTCCGAAAGTGATTGTGTTGCTATTTTCAAGCGGAACTAAAATCCTAACACAAAAGATTGCTAGGAGGTAGGGTTTTTTTTGGCAGAAGAGACATGCAAAGTCTCTTCTGCCAAAAACACACGTCCTCTATTACTCATGAAGCTTTTTTTTTCCCCTGTGAACAATCCCATCTATTTTCCAGCATCAGTCAGATGCTAAAAATGGAGCTGGCAACAATGTAACTCCTGGGTGCATGTGCTATACCATCAGCTGCCACCCAATGGCTGAAGAGGAGCTACAGGAGACTGGGAAGGAGTAGTTTCTGGGGATAGAGCGTTGATAGAGCAGGGATCGGTCAGCACTGGAGGTGGCCACTTTCTTAGATAGGTGTGCCATAATGCAAACTTAGGCTGTGTATACTTGAACGTCATGGCAAGAGCCCAATTACCCCTTTAGTTTAGTCCTAGAAAGACCTCTCCGCAATGAAAAGGTTAAAAGAATAAGTTCACCTTATAAGGAAAAAAAAATGCACATGTTTGCAGAAAAAAAGTGCATTTATTATTTTTTCCTGCAGGAGCATGGAAGGCATTGCACCAGTGAATCAAGGGTGCAATGCCAGTCTTCTGCAGACAAGCCCTGCAGCTTTTAACCTGTATGTCCGATATGGGCTGGCTGTTTACAAGCTGCAGGGCTTGTGAATAAACCACAAGAGCGCTCATCAGTGCTCACCATTCAGAACTACAATACAGTAGTAGTTTTAATCCATTTCCCGCACCCCCTGTCACATTTTAAAAACAGCGTGGCTATGCGGGACTCCGTCCACACAGCCGCGTCATTTATTCAGTTTCATGGCGACAGTGGGTGTGGGGAGAAAATCTCCTGCCCACTGTCACAGGGACGGGGAGAGAGGCTGCAGGAGCTGGAAGAAGTTACATGTTCCACCGTAAATACAGGTAGCTTATGTAACATGTTCTGCAAGGTGAACCTTTCCTTTAAGGCCTTATACACGCTGACGTTTTAAAAGCGGCTTTTTTTTTAGCTTTTTTTGCTGCTTAAGAACGCCACTCCATGTTATTCAATGGGCTCATACACACCATGGCGTTTTTGAGCTGTAACAGGCATGGTCGTTTTTAAGCTCCAAAAAAAACCAAGGACCAGCGCGTTCGGAGGCTCCAGCGCTAGAACTGTTTTGATGCCGAAAAAAGCTCAAAAATGCACATTAGCGCTATACGGACATTTTTTAGCGTCAGCGTTTTTTCTCTCTCTCCAACCAAAATGGCCCGTCACATGATATTGAACATTGTTTATTCATTTTCCTTGGCATTGTGGGTAATTTGGGAGTGGAAAATAGCAAAGGGATGTTTTTTTTAAAAAAAACGCGCCTTAGCGTTAACGCTTACAAACGTCGTTAAACGCGCATTGACGCCAAATCAAAGCGCTAATAAAATCACGCATGCTTTTTTCCTCAGGCCTTACTAGCTTTACAGCCCGTTTTTTAAAACGTCCGTGTGCATAAGGCCTAATACTTACACGAGCGGAATGTGCGACAGAAAAAGTCCGATGCAAGCTTTTCTTCGTCTATTCCGATCATGTGTAGGCCTCATCGGACTTCTTTTTTCGAAAATTCTGATGGACCTAGAAATGGAACATGTTCTAAATATTTCCGACGGAGCCAATTCCTATCGGGAAAACCGATCGTCTGCTGTTCTGACGGACCAAAAACGATGCATGCTGTGAAGCAAGTACGAGACGAAAGCTATTGAACTTCCTTTTTCTAGTCCCGTCGTAAGTGTTGTACGTCACCGCGTTCTGGACGGTCGGACTTTGGGTTGACCGTGTGTAGGCAAGACCGCTTGAATGGAATTCCATCGGAGTTTATTCCGACGGCGAAACCATTCGTGTGTACGCGGCATTATGCGTCCAATACTTCTGTGTGTGTCGGATACCTGGTCCCCTTCTGTACCCTGTGGATTCATCCACTTAGGAGACAGAGGAAGGAACCACAAAGCACAGAAGGGTACCCCAGGTTCCACAACACCCAAGTGTGCAAATGCAAGATTATATCATCAAAAAGGTAAAGTTCAACTGTATGTACAGTGGGACAGATAAATGCTATTAGTTTTTTTATCACAAGCAGAACTTTTAACTCTGTAGGGCTTCCTATAAGGGACTTTCAGCATACACAGCTCATTTATAAATAAAGTTTACACAATTCTATCACATTTTGCCAAACCTACAACCAAAGGTTCCTGGAATGTTGAAAGACAAATGGTTTTCTCTTTCTAAACAAAGATGTACACATCTTTGAAGAAAGGAAAAAAAAAAGAAAAAAAGTAGTTTTGCTATTCTGTGCACTGCTGCAGTAAATAAATCAATAATTTGCCGATTGAACTCAACCCTCTGCCCACATTGCCTCTCTTATTAAAAGGAGGATTTTCACTTTCTCCTCTGGGGAATAAGTAAAAGCTGGTGTCATCTAGAGAGCTTATGAAGAGTTTCTTCTCATCAGCTTGGAGATGGGAAAAATGGGAAAATAAAGTACTGATAGTGATTTATACCAGCACAGTTGTCTGTTACAGGAGGCAAGTACAGCCCAGAACAGAAGAGTTGCCCGTCTCAATGTCACACCTTTAACAGGTAGGGAATATGGAGTACGGCCCTCCAATGGATATGAAAGGCAAACTCCCGCACTTAGGGTTAGCTTGAAAAAATTTTTAAAAAAAGGAAGTAAAAAAACTAACATGTTTTTCTCCTTCTATTTTCTTGTCTGCCACCCGCACAGCATCCAGATATTTAAAATACAGCTCCATCAGACGATCGACCTGTGAAGAAAAAAAAAAAAAGACTCAGTTACCATAAAACTATAGAAAGTGATGAGGAAAAGGACAGTTTGAAAGAACTTGTGAGAGACTGCAGACTGATCACAAGTACAAGAGGACCTGATCTACACACTCACCTTCTCACAATCATTCTCTGTGAACTTGCTCAGAAGTCTTGTCCTCTGTTGTGCTCTCAGATTACGAAGCAGGGAGGCCAAAATGGAACAGACATGCTCTGTACAGACAAAAACAAGTTTTTATTGCATATTGCTGGAAAAAAAAAAAAAAAAAAAAGTGTATGTGTGTGTGTGTGTATATATATATATATATATATATATATATATATATATATATATATATATATATATATATATATATATATATATATATATATATATATATATATACACATACATACATATACACACACACACACACACACACACAGATTTTCTATGGGGCTAAGGTCAGGGGAGTTGGCTGGCCAATTTAGAACAGAAATACCATGGTCCGTAAACCAGGCACGGGTAGATTTTGCGCTGTGTGCAGGCGCCAAGTCCTGTTGGAACCTGAAATCTCCATCTCCATAGAGCAGGTCAGCAGCAGGAAGCATGAAGTGCTCTAAAACTTGCTGGTAGACGGCTGCGTTGACCCTGGATCTCAGGAAACAGAGTGGACCGACACCAGCAGATGACATGGCACCCCAAACCATCACTGATGGTGGAAACTTTACACTAGACTTCAGGCAACGTGGATCCTGTGCCTCTCCTGTCTTCCTCCAGACTCTGGGACCTCGATTTCCAAAGGAAATGCAAAATTTGCTTTCGTCAGAAAACATGACTTTGGACCACTCAGCAGCAGTCCAGCTCTTTTTTTCCTTAGCCCTGGTGAGACGCTTTTCGCGCTGTTTCTTGGTCAACAGTGGCTTGACACGAGGTATGCGGCAGTTGAAACCCATGTCTTTCAAGCGTCTCTTGGTGGTGGATCTTGAAGCACTGACTCCAGCAGCTGTCCACTCCTTGTGAATCTCCCCCACATTTTTGAAGGGGTTTTTTTTCACAATCTTGACTAGGGCGCGGTGATCCCTATCGCTTGTACACTTTTTCTGACCACAGTTTTTCCTTCCCTTTGCCTCTCTATTAATGTGTTTGGACACAGAGCTCTGAGAACAGCCAGCCTCTTCAGCAATAACCTTTTGTGTCTTTCCCTCCTTGTGCAATGTGTCGATGGTCGCCTTTTGGACTGCTGTCAAATCTGAAGTCTTCCCCATGTTTGTGTAGGCTTCAGAACTGGACTGAGAGACCATTTAAAGCCCTTTGCAGGTGTTTTGAGTTAATCAGCTGATTAGTTTGTGGCACCAGGTGTCTTCAAAATTTAACCCTTACACAATATTCTAATTTTGTGACACACGGAATTTTGGATTTTCATTTGTTGCCACTTCAAATCATCAAAATTAAATGAAATAAACATTTGAATGCATCAGTCTGTGTGCAATGAATAAATATAATGTACAAGTTACAAGAATGCAATTACTGAAATAAATCAAGTTTTTCAAAATATTCTAATTTACTGGCTTTTACCTGTATATATATATATATATATATATATATATATATATATATATATATATATATATATATATATATATATATATACATTACACACACATACATATATGTGGCTCCAACTTTGTTGCCCCACCCTTTACAGCTATAACAGCTTCAACTCTTCTGGGAAGGCCGCCCACAAGGTTTAGGAGTGTGTCTATGGGAATGTTTGACCATTCTTCCAGAAGCGCATTTGTGAGGTCAGGCACTGATGTGGAGGAGAAGGCCTGGCTGTCAGTCTCCGCTCTAATTCATCCCAAAGGTGTTCTATGGTGTTGAGGTCAGGACTCTGTGCAGGCCAGTCAAGTTGCTCCACCCCAAACTCGCTCATCCATGTCTTTATGGACCTTGCTTTGTGCACTGGTCCAAATACTTGGTGGAGAGGGGATTATGGTGTGGGGTTGTTTTTCAGGGGTTGAGCTTGGCCCCCTCCTTGCAGTGAAGAGATCTCTTAAGGCGTCACCATACTAAGACTTTTTGGACAATTTCATGCTCCCAACTTGGTGGGAACAGTTTGGGGATGGCCCCTTCCTGTTCCAACATGACTGCATACCAGTGCACAAAGCAAGGTCCATAAAGACATGAATGATCGAATTTGGGGTGGAGGAACTTGACTGGCCTGAACAGAGTCCTGACCTCAACCCGACAGAACACCTTTGGGATAAATAAGAGCGCAGACTGAGAGCCAGGTCTTTTCTCCAACATCAATGCCTGAGATCACAAATGTGCTTCTGGAAGAATGGTCAAACATTACCATAGACACACTCCTAAACCTTGTGGACAGCCTTCCCAGAAGAGTTGAAGCTGCAAAGAGTGGTCCAAGTCAATATTGAACCCTATGGACTAAGGCAGGGATGCCATTAAAGTTCATGTGTGTGTAAAGGCAGGCATCACAATACTTTTGGTAATATAGTGTGTGTGTGTATGTATGTATGTATATATACATACATACATAGATACACATTTTATATATATATATATATATATATATATATATACATACCATATATATTTATATTTATATTTTTATAAAGGCGTCCTCTACCAGTTACCCACACACTCACACGTATGGTACATATGGTAGTAGGAGGCCACCAATAAAATTAACCTATAATCCAGTGGACTGCCATAAAACATTTTTCTACTAAAGACAAACTGTTGTTTCTCAGACTATGTTGTTTATTAGTGAGAATTGTGACCTGCGTTGAGTATTCTACCAAAAAAAAAAAAAATTAAAAAAATATGCTGTTTGTGATTCAGATCCAATACGACTGTGCTTTGCCATAAAGGTCAGAGCCCGGAATGACAGCGGCATTTCCTACTGGGAGAGGATTGAGTGCACTGAGGGTTTTAGCTTCCTGTCATCAAAAACTGACTAACAATTTCACCTGGGACTGCTGTCTAAAAGCAACATGCGGCGGGTGCTCCTGGGTAATCAGATGGATTAGCCTGCTGTGAAAGCAGCTCCCATAAAAGCCCGCTAGGATTTTCTGGCAGAAGACAATAAACATCCTGCATGGCGTTCACGATAAGCTGCTTGCTGCAGTTCAGTGCAGGGCATGTCCTTCTATGATAGTTTGCCATTTTGCTTTTAAAAGTACACTCCAGACAAACAAAAAAAAAAAACTTAGCATTTATACTGACTTCATCAACCTGCAGCGTGTTTCTCCTTTTTTCATTCTCCTCCTCATTAAAGTGGAGTTCCACCCAAAAAAAATGTAATTTATGTGCATAAAAAGAAAAAAAAAAATTTGGAGAATTTTTTTTTTTTTTACTCACCTCTAAATGCCTGTTGCTAGGGGGTCCCTCGTAGTCTGCCTCCTTCAGCGCCTGGGCCCTTGACGTCACTTCCCTCGGCGCAAGAAGGGAGATAAGCTCTGCCCCCTCCCTCTTGTCAATCATCTGGGACACGTCACAGGTCCCAGATGATTGCGCAGCCAATCACGCCAATCATGCGCAGTGGGTGCCCGGCTGTGAAGCCACAGCCGGGCGCCCACAGTTACAATCGGAGCGGAGGGGGAGACGAGCGGGGCTTCGTTCCCCCGCATCGCTGGACCCTGGGACAGGTAAGTGTCCGATTATTAGAAGTCAGCAGCTGCAGTATTTGTAGCTGCTTTTTTTTAAATTTTTTTTTTTTTTTTAAGTGGAACACCGCGTTAAACTAAGAACTACAGCTGTCAGTTTCTTTACCTTCTGAATAAAAAAATAATAAAAAAAAAAAACAGGCCACGGTGTTCGATTCTTTCACTGCCTCTTCCCCTAGCTACCTACTGCAGCTTTGCTTATCTGCTGGCACACAAAACTGCAAAGTACAGAATCATGTAACAAGAGCATACAGTCCTGCAGAAAAGCAATTTGACAAATCTGTAACATGTAGGACAGGGGTAGGCAACCTTGGGGGGCCTCCAGCTGTTGTGGAACTACATTTCTAATGCGGCGTTGCAAGGCTGGCAGTTACAATTACTCCCAGAGGCATGATGGGACTTGTAGTTCTGCAACAGCTGGAGGGCCCCAGGTTGCCTACCCCTGATGTAGGAGGTCAGAGGTTTTTTTTAACCAATATTTAATTTGAACTCCAGCTGAAACATTTTCTTTTTAGAAGGTAGACGGTGAGGCTTTTATATTCCCCATTAGGGAAATTCTCCCTTACCATCTTACTTTGAGAAAGGATAGGAGCTTACAGGAAAGATCACACTGGAACACCAATACTGGTGACCTCTTTCAAAAATGTAAATTCTCAGGAGAAGTCCTCTCACTTTCTAGACAGGAAGCAGAGGGAAATATAACCTTTTGCATACTCAATTTGCTGGAACTTGCAGGTGTCCCCCACCTTCCTTAGATAAAGGCGATGAAGAGGTTTTACTTTAGTACACAGGACATAAAAACATGCTACAGGTCAGAGAGAAGCTGAGGGGTTGTCCTTAAAAATAAATGAATGCAGAAAATTCCCCACAACAACTTGATAAAAAAGAATGTTCTTTACCAAGAAGCATACATTCCACATTAATAAATGATGCTACCAAAACTAGTGTGTGCTGTAAATTGCCTCCAGCATTGTTCCTCTTTCGGGAGACTGCTATTTTGCTGAAGCCCAAAGTCCCTGAGTAGCAGTAAATCTTTAGGCAGTCAGCAGATCGGCCTCCAGTTCTGGTTTTCGGCACAATGCCAATAGGAGAGCAACTGAGCATGTGCAGAAACAGAACACTACTGGATTTTAAACACCTATTTTCAATGCTGCACATAGCTATACCTGCAAAAAGGGGCCAGGCTGAAGTGATCTAACAGGACTTAAAAGTTGTTGTAAAGGCTGAAGGTTTTTTATAGAATGCATGAAGGTAAAAAGCCACAGCCTCCCTAATACTTACCTAAGCCTGATCTCCATCCAGCGATGTGCAAGAGAGCCAAGACTCTCCTGGGTCTCTCTCTCCTCATTGGCCGAGATGCAGCAACAGGAGCCATTGGCTCCCGCTGCTGTCAAAATCAGTGAGCCAATGAGGAGGGAGAAGGGGGCAGGACCGAGCCACGGCTCCATGTCTGAATGGGGACACAGAGCAGCAGCTCGGCTGCCCCCATAGCAAGCTACTTGTTGTGGGGGAATTCAGTAAGAGGGAAGGTGCCAGGAGAACCCGCAAAGGAAACTGAAAAAGAGGAGGATCTGGGCTGTTCTGTGTAAAACCATTACACAGAGCAGGTAAGTAGAAGATGTTTGCCATCCTTAAAGCGGGGGTCTACCTATCTATCGTTTTTTTTTTTTGAGTTCATTCACAAACTTTTCTTCTCAGCATTACACACTCACATATTGTGTGTAATATGTCCGCCTGTGTCAGATTTTGTCGGAAAGAATAACTTATATTATTCACTGCAGGCGGTTTCCATCTTCATTGTCGGCATTTGAAGCCCACAAGCATTTATTTCCTGGATGCGGTGAATGCTGTGCTCCCAGCATTCACCGCTCGTTCCCGCACATGCTCAGTGGCATCCTGAGAAGCCTGAGACTAGCTCCCAGGAGTCTGGGAGAGGCTAGAAACACGCCTACTCCCACGGGAGGAGAACCAGGAAGTGCAAAGAAGAATAGAAAAATAAAAAGGTAATTACGGCGATTTAAATTTTTTTAAACAGCATGTCAGCATCTAGACAAGGAAGAGAATACATACAGATATTGTTCAAAATTTGGGTGGAACCCCGCTTTAAACAAAAAAAAAACAAGATTTTAATAATCACTTACATTTTTCCACTTGAATGCGGTTATGTATTAAAGAATCATTAAATGTATTTAAAAAAAAAAAAAAATCAACCAGTTAAGTATCTGTATTGGTATCACCTATTATAAAGCCAGATTTACACAGCAGCACTCATGCTGCAAGAGGGTGGGGCAGCTCTAGGAGCCAATTAGGAGCCCATCAGGTGAGTTGCAAGCAAATATGTTAGTAAGGAACAAGCTTACAGGAGAAAAGAGCAAAGGGTTGAGCTCTTCGGTCTGCGGTTGGACAGTGAAGGGGCAACCACAGATTGGGGGAAGGGTAGTGACCTACCTGTATTGCTACAGTAAAGAATGATCACATCAACAGCCTGCCTGCTATTTCTGCCACAAATGTGCAAATCTCAGGACAGACAGAAATACAAATCCTTTGGCAGTTAACAAGCTCCCATATACTTCAAGTGTAGAGGTAGTTGTTTTGTAGAGTTCAGCTTTAAAACTAAACTGAAAAGGACTTTAGTACTGCTGCAGTGTTTTCTAAATTGGGTTCGCCGATTGATTTTACTCGATCTCAGAAGCTGCTCTTCAGTTGAGAGAATAGGTGCTTTCCTGCTTTCCTAGAATGCTGGCTTTTTGCAGTGAGTGTGTTGTGTAGTGGGTGGATGTGTAGGAGAGGCACTGCCGGTTCATTATTTTTGTTAGCGTCTAACAGAAAAAGCAGGGCGCCCACTTGTCACACAATAAGCACTTCCAATATCAGTTTCCTAACCCTCATGCTCCTTTTCAGAGATGCCGCTCTTCTTCATCTTTTTAGGGGATTTCATGAAGAGTGGGAAGATGGTCCGCAGCCCCAAGATGTCCACAAATTTGTGACAGTTGTCGCTGCCCTCAGGGCCAATCATAGCGTGATCCAACACACGAAGTGCACTGCAGCGTGACATTTTCTTCTCTCTGTACAAGAAAAAGAAAAGATTTCAAATATTTAAACCTCAGCGGTTTAAGTATCTCACAGCAATCCCATGCTATTCACATTGCTAATGAAGAAACTATTTTCATGTTTGGTGCTTTATGGTAATAGTAAGGCTGCTTTTACACTGGGGCGGGCATTGACGGTAAAACTAGTGCAAGTATGAGGGTAAATGGCGCTCCCTATATAATGAAAGGCAACAGACCCTGTTCACTTGTTAGGTGCTATGTGCCTCTATAGTGACTAATAAATGTGCATATACCAATAGTGCAATCCTAATAAATTATCAATGTGCATGTGCTAGTGTTGCAATAATTTATTAGGATTGCACTATTGGTATATGCACATTTATTAGTCACTATAGAGGCACATAGCACCTAACAAGTGAACAGGTCTGTCGCCTTTCATTATATAGGGAGTGCCGTTTACCCTCATACTTGCACTATTATCACTCTAGTCCCCTATTGGGGACCTAGCAGGGTAGGCTGCACACCTAATTTCCCTTTTGGCCTAAGCGCGGATATATTATTTTAGTTGACGGTAAAACGCTGCTAGTTTTAGCGTCGCTTTAACGTAGTTTTTGCGGCGCTATTCGGCCGATAGCGGGGCGCTTTTAACCCCTGCTAGCGGTCGAATAAAGGGTTAAATGCGCCCGTGTGTCGCCACTGCCGAATCGCTTTGTAGGAGCTTCTGCAGCGGTGCCCATTCATTTCAATGGACAGGAGCAGTGTATACACCGCTCCTCCACCACCCCAAAGATGCTGCTTGCAGGATTTTAACGTCCTGCCAGCGCAGCGCCCCCGTGTGAAAGCAGTGTGAGATCCCCAGTGAAAGAGACAACAGTTCATACCTGCCTTTGCGTTTGACTCTCAGTGGTTTAAGCATCTCACCTCACAGAACGTTTGGTGCTTTAGGGCCCTTTCACACCAAACGCAGTGGGCTGCATTTTGAACTGTGCTCCAACTACATAGGACAGACCAAAATGAAGGTACTCCTATGGGCAGTTCACATCATTGCCGTGCAGTTCAGCGCAGTAAAAAAAAAAAAAGAAAAAAAAGTTGAGCATGCTGCATTTTTCCACACCGCAAAAGCAGGGAACGCGCTACAAAGGCACCGCACTGCGCCCCTTTAACCAAGCCCAAAAAACTGCAGTGCAAAATGCATTCAAGCGCACATTAAGCGTGTATCAAGTGCACTTCAAATGCATGTAACCATGCAGTCAAAAACAGGGGAAGGGCACAGTGCAAGTGAAAACAGTTCACACTTGCCTTTGCGACGGACGCTGACATTGATCACTGCTGTACCGATGATCCTGCTGTGCCCTGTGGTCTCTCCTGTCTACTGCTACATCACTACTGTGTCCTGTAATGATGTAGAGGCTGAAGGATGGAGTCACAGAGTGCGGCAGGGGGGTATAAGTGTGTGACGATTCTCCCAGAGGATGCGGCTGTTCAGCAAAGTGATGGTTCAACTCAATGCTCAATGAAGGAGTAAGCAATGAACTGTCCATTTTGCGCTGCCCGCCCACCCACCCCCCCTTTTGTTTTTTTCAATAGACTTGCGACAGTGTCACTTTAGGTGCATATTTTTAATTCAAATGTGCTCCGCAGCCTCAACACTCTGATTACAGACCATACTTGCTTACAAAGATTGATTTAGTTCCTTTGATGTAATGATGAATAAAATAACAGAATAGAACATTTAAAAACAGGATTTTGAAAGATAGGATTCTGTCATCCTAGTAATTGTAATACTGAACAATCTTATTGTTCTGTGTATAGACATTTTAATATCACCTCATTTCTCACTCAGGTCTTACCTCAATCTACAGGGAAGTTGCATTAAAATTAGAGGTCGACCGATATGGGTTTTTCTCTGGCCGATGCCGATATTTAGAAATCGCGGTGGCCGATGTATGATGACGATTTTTTTGGGCCGATATATTTGGCCGATTTTTTTTTTTTTCTTTTTTCCCTTCATCTCATAAAAGCTAACAGTTAGACCCCTTTCACAATGGGGCGTTTTTTTGGCACTTTTGGGTTAAAAATAGCACCTGTAAAGTGCTTGCAAAACGGCGTGCCTGCAAAACGGCTCCCCTGCAGTCACTCGGGCTTTCACACTGAGGCGATGCGCTGGCAGGATGTTAAAAAAAAAAAAAGTCCTGCAAGCGGCATCTTTGGAGCGGTGTATAGCGCTTCTCCACCACTCCTGCCCATTGAAATGAATGCGCACCGCTGCCGAAGCGCCTGCAAAGCGTTTCGGCAACGGCGATTCAGGGGCGCATTTAACCCCTTCCTCGACCGCTAGCTGGGTTATAAGCGCCCCGCTAGCAGTCGAATAGCGCCGCTAAAATGACGGTAAAGCGCTGCTAAAATTAGCAGCGTTTTACAATCAATGCATGCCCGCTCCAGTGCGAAAGCAACCTTAAGGGCCCTTTCACACTGGGGCAGGGGCAGCGTCGGCGGTAAAGCGCCGCAGACGGTATTCGTCTGCTAGCGGGGCGGTTTTACCCCCGCTAGCAGCCGAGAAAGGGTTAAAAACCACCACAAAGCGCCTCAGCAGAGGCGCTTTGCCGGCGGTATAACCGTGCTGTCCCATTGATTTCAATGGGCAGGAGCGGTATATACTCTTCTTCACCGCTCCAAAGATGCTGCTAGGAGGACTTTTTTTCCCGTCCTGCTAGCGCACCGCTCCAGTGTGAAAGCCCTCGGGGCTTTCACACTGGAGACAAAGCAGTGGCACTTTCGGGTCGGTTTGCAGGCGCTATTAGCGCAATAGCGCCTGCAAACCGCCCCAGTGTGAAAGGGCCCTAAGTAATAAGTGATACAGAAAATTTCTTACATTTATTAAACAAAACAAACCTCCAATCAGTTCACTTGTATGTATAATTTAGATAACAAAAAAAAAACTATATCTTAAATATTAAATACACAAAAACAGGTAATCAAAACTTTTGGACGAAAAAAAATGGGCTAACTTTACTGCTTAGTTTCTTTTTTAATTCATTAGTGTATTTTTTAAAAAAAATTGCGTTTAAAAGACCGCTGCGCAAATACCGTGTGACATAAAATATTGCAACAACCGCTATTTTATTCCCTAGGGTCTCTGCTAAAAAAATATATATATATAATGTTTGGGGGTTCCAAGTGATTTTCTAGCAGAAAATACAGGATTTTTACCTGTAAGCAACAAGTGTCAGAAAAGATTTAGTCTTTAAATGGTTAAACTGAGAACTTCTACACATGGAGTTCAGCACATTGATAAAAGAACCTGAAGAGATACAAATGTATCTTCTTATCAGATTTGGCAGGCTGCCCAGAGGAGGAGAGAAGAAAACATCAGGCAACTTGCATTGACTTCTATTACAGAAGTCATTTGTAAGACATGCTGAAGTTATAATCGGCCTTTTTTATCAGCACAATCTGCCGATGCAGATTAAGTAAAAAACGCCAAATATCGGCCGATATATCGGTCGACC
The DNA here is from genome assembly GCA_037952835.1 of Lithobates septentrionalis. NCBI lineage: Eukaryota > Metazoa > Chordata > Amphibia > Anura > Ranidae > Lithobates > Lithobates septentrionalis. The sequence goes on along the minus strand of JBBDGP010000795.1, from coordinate 514,536 downwards.
TCTAATTAAAATGAAGGCAAAAGATGGCCTTCGATCTTCTACTTTCATTAAACAAAAGTGTGGAGTTTGGGTCTCTTTGCATCAATAAAGTCTACCTGGTAAACCAATCGTTTTCCTGTCTTTGCAGACAACACTTTTATTTTTGCTTTTGCAAACTAATGTACACCACTAGGCAAGTTTTAGAAGTCCAGGTACCTTAGCATTAGATTCATAAGCTGCAGCCCTTCTCCCTTTAGGAACCTTTCCCTGTTACTGCTGAGCATTAGGCAGGAGCAAAGACCATCAAACAGATTCTCCATCATCTCCTGCTCCTCCGCTGTGCTGGGATCGTGTCTCTTGAACACCTGAAACCAAAAACAGTTTAAAAGAAGAGCTATTGTTGCTATGTTTGCTTTACAGCAACCTTTTTTTTATATTTCTGCAGGCTTAAAGTGTAAGTTCACCTTTACAGAAAATCTGTACGGTAAACTTACCCTGTGTCGTCCCCCCCCCCCCCCAATCACACTGTACCAGCTTCCTGTGATCCCCCTCAGTCAGACACCGGGCGCCGCTTCATCTGTCCGGGGATTTGAAATCCTTGTGGCTTAATCCCCTATCCATACCTCTCAGTGTATGAATATAGGAGGCATTCTAATTGGTCAGTGCCGCCCCATGACCAATCAGGACCCGTCTAGCCCGTCCTGTAATTGCTGGAGAAGAGAAAGCCAGGAGGATTTCAAATCTCTGGACCAGTGAAGCGGCGCCCCAGTGTCTGACTGCGGGGGATCGCGGGACACTGGGATGGGGGGGGGGAGGGGGGGGTCCAGTGTAAGTTCACCATATAGATTTCCTGTCAAGGTTAACTTACACTTTAATTCTATAGAGACCTGTAGATTAGCCACAAAAGAAGATTAAAGGATAAATTCAATTTTGGAATATGTTACATGTTTCACCCGTTTTGAGGGGGAAACATGTAGCATGATGCAGCAGCTGTACCTTCTCACCCCTCAATCCCCCCCCCAACCCCCCTCCGATGAGACAGCAGGCAAGGGATCCCTTTTCTACACCCACTGTCAGAATTTGAAAACAGCATGGCTGTTTGGGGCTTCGCCCATGCACCCGCCCCGATTCATTCACACCTTCCTTTGAATAAACAGACTACAAGTACCGTCATCCATTGGGGCTGACGGCTCGTAGTTCTCAATGAACTATGAGGGTGCTGGTGAGCGCTCCCATAGTTAATTTATCCCCTGCTCTCAAGTAACTGTCTGCCCTTATCGGAGGTATGGGCAAACAGCTATCCTGAGAGTCTGCAGGAGCCAGACATTGCACTGGCGATCTGTCTCCTTAAAGGGAAAAAATAATAAATTACAATTTTTTTACCTGCAAAATAATGTGCATTTTTATTTTATTTTTTTTCAAAAAGGTAAACTTTGCCTTTAAAGCTGAACTCCAGACAAACAGCTAAACATACATTAAAAATACATATATGACAGTTGTTTACCTGCCAAAAGATTTGTATTTCTGTCAACACTGCACAAAGCCGACCCAAACCACCTCTTCTGGAGTCTCTCAGCTCCCCCTGTTCTCTGTGTGCCACCATAGGAAGCCACTTCCCAAGGTGGTGCACTTGTGGGCTCGTTTCCAAGCTGGGCTGTGGGCATCCATAGACACAGACAGTAGATCTGGTATATGGTATGCTTACCATGGTATACTTACTTGCTCTTTGCAGTGGATTTGCACAGAGCAGCCCCGATCCTCCTCCCGTACGTGCGAGACACTCGTGGACATCGCTGGACAGAGATGGAGCTTTGGTAAGCATATGGGGGGGGGGGGGGGTGATGCACACAGAAAGCTTTTTATCTTAACACATAGAATGCATTAAAGTGGATGAAAACCCCATTCATTAAATCTGACCTGGGCATTTATCTGTAGTGTTTACGCATCTCTCTCCAAAGCCCTAAGTCCCATGTCTTTCTGCTGCTTCGTTCCTCTGTTATCAGCATGATAACTTCTGACAAGTTCTCCGACACAAGAGATAGAAAATACTGGAGGTTTGTGTAAGGGAGGGAACTTAGAGATAGATAAGCAGAGAGCTTGTCTATTCACAGTACAGCTCTACATGTTTCTTCATTCCTCTGCCTATGTGGAGAAAATTTCTAACATGATGTGTACTTTCTAAAGCATATATAAAGCTGAAGACAGCAGATATACTTGTAAAGCTTATGTAGGGAGATTTGTTTCTCTGTGTATCATCTGAGGCTGTTCACTTCACTAAGTATATATGAGAATTTACATCCACTTTAAGATAAAAAAAAAAAACTTCTGACTTTACAACCACTTTAAATTTGTGTCTTTTAAATCGGTCTGGAATTCAACTTTAAAAGAGCAAGTGAAAAGAACATAGAAAAGTTTAGATGTATTTTTCTTTTTTAAAGCATGGGAGACTTTTTGTAAAGAAATATACATATGCAAAACTGGTATAAGGTGTACTTATGAAGACGGCACTGGGCAAAAATTGTTATGCAGGTAGGTATCTTGGTATTGAAGAACAGTGGGTGGCACAGGTTTGGCTCCAGCGGACAATGACATGGGCAGGCGTGCATTGACATTCTCTTGTAAAAGCTGAGGCAGCAGTCTACCACCATATGCTCGGAGAGATGCCAAGGTGTAAATGGGCAGGGAGTGGGAGGCCCTCACCGATAACTGCTGAAGCAGCACGTCTATTCCATCCAGCTCCCCCAGGAGTTCCCGAGTGTCTGTGAGAGGGGAAGATAATGTCAGCACAGAAGAATAAATCCATCAGCACAGAGGATCAATACACTGTGACAGGGGGCAAGACAGTACACGGTGCCGAGGATATAGACGAGAGAGTGAAACTGAGAATGAAGAGCAGGCACCTGTATACAGAACTACATCATAAAACGCATTGAAAGAGATGAAAATTACAGTGAGCAACCAAATTCAGAGGCAATATTAGGGAGAACTAAAATGGCACAAGAAGAGAGCTGAATGGGAGGAGGCAATGAAGCTGAAGAAAAGGACAAATTCTAAACTCTAAGAAAACAAGCAGAAAATGACAGTGAATTCATAATCCTCTTACCATCATTGTTCTGTAGAATAATAGCCAGGATTTCACTGCAGTAGAGCTTGTTGGCATCAAATGGCATCTTGGCCTGTGCAGAACAGAAAATAAGGGCATTCAAGCAGCGGGAAACATTAAGAGCAATATGGGAAGCATAGTGAGTAGGAGGCAGTCTTGGGGATGGATAAATGTGTTGCAAACAGGCATTTGGGGAGGAAGGAATAATAAACGTAATGACAAAAAACAGCAGTCTGCCAGAAGCTAAAACGACTGAATGTGATATCTCAAATATGGCATCTTATGTTAGAATGCTGAAAAGTCTGAGCCTTTTTAGGTGTTCCACAAACCTAAGAATCTAAAACGTCCATCAGCGTGATATAGAAACTGCCTGCAGGTGACACACTCACCATTGCAAAGTAATAAAGAGCAGTGTATAGTCCTAGACATGTGTGCACTGGATGGAGACTGTGGGGCTGATTTACTAAAATGGGAGAATGTAAAATCTGGTGCAGCTGTGCATGGTAGCCAATCAGCTTCTAACTTCAGCTTGTTCAATTAAGCTTTGCCAAAAAAACCTGGAAGCTGATTGGTTTCTATTAAGTACAAGTTCCGGCGTGTTCGCACCCCCCACGTGCAGAGCCCGCCAGGAAGTCAGCACTGCGCTAATCACAGGCAGTGAGACATTGTCCCGATGCACGGCTGCAGAGATCAGGAAATGTCTCACTGCCTGTGATTAGCGCAGCGCAGTGCCGACTTCCTGGCAGGCTCTGCACGTGGGCTGTGCGAACATGTCAGAGCTCATCCTTAGTTTATATGCAGAGCTGCATTAGATTTTGAACTCTCCAGTTTTAGTAAATCAACCCCGGTGTATTAATGTCTAGGTTTCTCAAAGTCTGTTTTAACTGTAGATTTCTGAATAGATCACAAAACATGACAGATTTAAAGAAAACATGCATTGATGAAAAATACGACTTCTTTCACACTTCTGCGACTTGGGATCCGACTTGTGAGACCCCAATTCGCAGGACATGTAAAATACAATGTACGTCTATGAAAGCCATTCCTACTGGCACTACTGAAGAAGTCGCTGTAACTTCAGAAAAGGTTCTTGCACTACTTTGATCAAATTTTTGATGCAACTTTAGTCCAGAGAGCGTAAAGTCAGATCAAACTTGCAACAATAGTCACAATGCAAGTCATGTGACTTTGTCGTCTTACAAGTGTGAAAGGAGCCTTAATTGCCATTGCTGACCATTTCTCAAAACGCTGCCCGACTGTCATGCTGATCATTTGGCTTCACTACTGTGTCTGACTGGGAACAAGAATACTGATGGGGTAGTCTGTCTTCACCATGAAGTTTTTCAATAGGAAAAACTGAAATTGAAATCTGTTAAAAGGTTAATACTATTGACCGCCTGGCAGGTAGCAGATCAACACTTCACTATCTGGCATACCTACAGCCATTGCCGATATATGACACTTCCTAGTGTGTCACATGCCAAGTCTACTGCTGTAGTTTCTCCTATCAAATAGCTTCTTTTTTTATTTTTTTATTATTTGTTTACTCATTTTCAATAATTCTTATAGAAAACAGAAAAAAATTATTTGTCTGACAAAAGTCATTAATATACAAATCCCTCCCTTACCCTCTCTTTCCTCTCTATTTCCTTCTATTATTCCTGGAATCTCTCTTTTATTCTTTCAACCTTGTTTTCTCATTTCCCTATCACTTCAACGTATTTCCTTCCTTCCTGTTCTTTAAAATTCAGTCCAAATTTTCCAAACTTCCACCACTTTTTCGCCCTTACCACAATAGCGGCCTCTCAGATGTTCCATTTTATGTCCATGTTCAATTTTTCTCATCCATTCTACAACGGAGTGGCATTCTTCTTCTTGCCAGTGTTGTGGAATTAAGCTTTTAGCTGAATTCATTAAATGTGGTAACAAGGTATTTTTTTTTACTGGTTTATTGGGGTCTCTATACTATGAAATAAACAAATCCATGGATCTCCGGGGTCTTCTATATTCATAATCTCCAATAACACTTATTTCCAATATTTTTTTATTTTTGGACGGGCCCACCAAATATGTGCCATATTTCCTAGAACATCACAACCTCGTCAACAGTTTGGCGATTATAAGCTTTATCTAGCTTCGGGCTACCGGGACACTCAGGGGTCTAGGGTTATATACCATGTAGATAGGCATTTGTAGTTCATTTCTATGGTATTTATAAGTACTGCGGAGCTATGTACCATGTTCATTAATTTTCCTTATTTGAAACTCATTCACATGTGATCCCTATTCTTTTCCCAGTTTTTCGATGTATGGCGGTTTTCCCATTCCAGCTAACATCCCCAATATTTTATATATTCGAGAGATGCCAGGTCTAGCGATTTTAAGAAGTACACATCTGTTCTAGTGGTAATAAATTTTCTCCAGATCTTTTCGGTTGCGGTAGCTTTAACTGAAAATACCGCCATTCATCGATCACCATCAATTCTTTCTTGTGTTTTATATCTTGTAATGTGAGTATTTTCCCATTTTCCATTATATCCTTCAACTGTGCATTTCTATCATCTTTTATCCAACCCCCATATAAACTCTTTCCCTGGTGCGAAATAACTGGTGTCCCTTAGTGGGATTAATGGCGAGTTAAAGTGGTTGTTAAGCCACTTGTATAAAATGCTCCCATCCCCTCTGTATTAGAACAATAAGTTCCCCTGTGCCTCTGTTGTATCATAAATATGCTTATCTGTACTGATAACACACCACTATCAGTACTATCAGCTGCCTTTTCTCTCCTCTCCTCTGCCAGCTTAGAGTTCCAAGTGGGGGGAGGGGGCGAGCACTGCCACCGACGTCAGCTGGGGAGGAGAGGAGAGAGGAGAGACCGAGCCGAGGAATTGTGATCGCAGGGAGCTGATGAGTTACCTGTAGAGGTAAGCATATTTATGATAAAATACAGACACAGGGGAACTTCTTGTCCTAATAGAGAGGGGATGGGAGATTTTCAGGTTAAAAGGGGTTGTAAATAAGGATGAGCTCCGGCGTGTTCGCACAGCCCACCTGCAGAGCCCGCCAGGAAGTCGCCACTGCGCTAATCACAGGCAGTGAGATGTTTACCTGATGCGCGGCTGCAGAGATCGGGAAATGGCTCACTGCCTGTGATTAGCGCAGCGCCGACTTGCTGGCGGGCTCTGCACGTGGCTTGTGTGAACACATCAGAACTCATCCTTAGTTGCACAGCTTCGCCCCCCGTTTTACTTATCTGAGCCTTGTAATTCTGTTGGCGGTGAGGCGCTCTCCCTCTCTACACGAGGTCCCGGCTCTTGATTGGATAGATTGATAGCAGGGCAGCCATTGGAACCCACTGCTGTCAATCAAATCCAATGACTCGGGCGCTGGGGCAGAGTCCCGCATTCGGCGGCTATGGACGCAAATGCTGGACTCGGGAGCGTGCCCGCAAGGTAATCCCCCGGAAAAGAGCTTCTCCTAGAGGGTTATCTAATGTGGGGAGGAGCCGCGAGAGCCGCCGGGGGAGAGCCGCAGAAGAGCAGGTTCAGGGCCACTCTGTGCAAAACAAGCTGCACAATGGAGGCAAGTATGATATGTTTGTTATTTAAAAAAAAAAACTAACACTTACAGTCACTTTAAGTATGAGAGCCGAGCAGACAATCAGAGAGGAGAGAGGCTACGTGTTGACAGGAAGAGGGAGGGGAAGCTGAAGACAGGCACAGAGGAGAATAGGAGAGCTGCGTGTGACACAGACACGCACAGACTACGATCTCTCGGCTTAGCAGACATAGTGATCGTGGTCAGAACTCGGGAGGGGGGGGGGGGGGAGTCAGAACATGGCATTATCAAACAGCTATTGTAGGAGATACAGTGGGATAATTTAAAAACAAAAAGCACCATGCTGCTAATTGCACATTAAAAAGGGACAGGAGCAGCATTTTTTTTTTTGGCTTGACAAACACTTTAAACTTCCACTTTGCTTTTTTATGTATTGAGTCCCATATTTCTAATACCTCCAACGTCAGTGCATGTGTATCAGTGCTCAGTTCCCTATATTGTGCAGGAATCCACACAATTTTTTCTCTCCTATCAATAGCTAAGTAACTACTGTTCAGATGCCAGTGGGGGGCCGAAGATCTGCAAAACAGCCAAGACCAGACTCGCTACTCAGCAGATTGGTAAGCATTAAGCAGCCCATACATTAATGTTTTTATTCAACCAGCGGGTTGAACAAAAAAAAAGAAAAAGAAAAAAAGGAAAGAAAAGGACTCGAGTCCCTTATCCACACATTTGAGGTGGATAGGGGAATCCACCCCCCTGAGCCTTTGTATTCTGACAGCGGGGAACCTTTCCTGTCCTTAAAATACACTAATCAGCAGTGCCACCTATTGCCAGCAGTGCTGATCGAGCAGCAAAATCCAAAAGAGCAATTATACAGAAGTCGATCAGTAGACAGACTACTGTACCAGCCACGCTGCCTATACATGGATAAAAATTCAGCCGTTCCCTGCTGAACTAGTTGAATTTCAATCCATGAATGGCTGGCTTTAGTGTTTTTTTAGTTTACTTTAGATTTTGTTTATCTGGTTGCCCTTCCCATCTAAAGGATATGATCACTTTAACTTTGCTGCTCTAGGTACCTAGAGTTTTCAGGCCAGCAATGGCAGCCCTCATATTTTTCTCTGTACCTGAAATTTAAAGGAAACCTGTACTGATTTCTATACCCTTAAATAACAGGGTGTCCTCAATGGCGTATAACAAAACTAGCATAAAGGCACCTCCGGTGCCACAAAAGTGTACAAGAGCCCTGTCGTCTACATTCAGCTATAGTAAAAGCAGTTATGCTATCATAGAAGCTCAGCCGCATAGATAATACAGGCACAGCCAGCAGTGGGAGAAAGAGTAAAGGAGAGGCCATTATTTAAAAAAACAAACAAAAAACCCCCACATTTTTCTTATAAGTGCTCTATTATAGTTAGACTGTTTCCAATATGCTTGATGTAGTAAATTGACAAAGAAAAAAAAAAAAAAAAAAAAAAGCACAGCTTGAATGAAAAAGGCACCGTTCTGGAAATGTCAAGGAGGAAGGTGGGGAAAGGGAAATCGATTTACCCACCTTTAAGCGTTTTAGTAGCCATTGGAGCAAACCTTGCTGTGCTGCCTCAGTGCAGATCTCAGGGCGGAATTCAGTCATGTTCTCAATGATTGCTGAAGGAAGAAAAGGTTATCACTGAGCACGTGCAGCTACAGATCAATACTGTTCCCAATGTCCTGCATGGCCTATATAACCGCAATACTACCCACATGCAACACCTTCCATAAGGCCTTGTAAATCTATTACACTTTCACAGCTTTTCTATGCAGTTATAAAGGATATCTATACACTGTTATATGCCAAAATACAGTACATGAATTGTATTGGAATGAATTGTAAATTTTGCTTGAATACCATTTTGTTTAGATATGCAATACTGTATATATTTCAATGTTTATCACTTGCTGCCAGTAGGTGGAGCTCTGCTATGTTTGACAGTGCACATTACATACATAGCACTTAGAGTGGTTGTAAACGCAGGTTTTTTACCTTAATGCATCAGGATAAAAAAAAAAATCTTATGTGTGCAGAAGCCCCCCCCCCCAATACTTACCTGAGCCCCATCTCTATCCAGTGATGTCCACAACTGCCTCAGCCATCTGGGACTCTCCCTCCTGCTACTGGCTCCCACTGCCGTCAAAGTCAGTTAGCCAATAAAGAGAGAGGGGGCGGAGCCGAACCGGGGCTCCATGTCTGAATAGACACACGGAGCTGCGGCTCAGCTACCCCCAAAGCAAGCCGCTTGCTGTGGGGGCACTCGACAGGAGGGAGGGGCCAGAAGCCCCGAAGACAGACCCGAGAAGAGGAGGATCTGGGCTGCTCTGTGCAAATCCACTGCAACAGAGCAGGTAAGTAGAACGTTTGCTATTTTTATAGACAAAGACAGAAACTTTACAATTACTTTAATGACTCAAGAGGAACACACCTTCCTCTAGCTCTTCTAACAGAGACCGAACATTTTAATTAAATGGTCTGCAGTGACCACCAGCAAGCAGTAAGGCCAGCCATACAAGATCTGAATCTCAGCCAGTTTAGCAGAAACCGGCCGAGATCTGAACTGTTATTGTGCAGGCTGAATGTACCAAGTTGATAGCATGATCAATCAACTTGGGTACCACCAGCCTGCTGGATTCTTTGGAGATTATCACTAGCGGCTGCTATAGCCACTAGTGATAATCACTGTCTTCTCCCAGCAGGGATGGCTTCCCCCACCTGCCCCCCCCTCCCCCGCCGAGAGAAGACAATTGCCAATTCCCCTGTCAACACTGTCTATGTTAATAGGGGAATTGGCCAAATCTCTTTGGTGAAACCCGTGGTTGCAGGAAAAAAAATTTGCACCGTGTATGGCCTGCCTAAGGTTTTATACAGATTTATATAAAATCAGTTTATAAACTTGGGAAAAAATGGCCAAAAAATAATTTGTACTTTACCACACAGGGCAAAATAGGATTTTTGTATTCGACATAAAATCCTTTTCTTGAAGTCCATTGAGCCACACAAGTCATGAACCTTTGCAACAGCATTCCAAGTGACTGGTGGGCAACAGAGTAAAAACAATTGCTAACAGGCTCAACAAAAAACAACAGAACTGGGGATGGCCTGCATCCAAGAGCTGCCTGAAGAATCCTCCACCCAAAGCTTGCATCAGATGAGGCCGAAATGTCCATCTGGTAGAACTTAGAGAACTTGTTAACAGAAAACCAGGTGGCAGCCTTTTAAATCTGAGAATCTGAGGCTTCATGCCAAAAAGCTGAAGGGGTGCTCATTGTCCAAGTGGTCAGGGCTTTAATTGCAAAGGGGGTACCCAATCCTAGATCACTGTTTGGGCTTATGTACAAAGTTACCTAGAAATAGAACAATAAGCTAAAAAACTGGCAGGAGTTTCTAACCCTCCCTTGCTCGATGCTATATGGAAAAAAAAAAGTTTTGCCTTTAGTTCTACTTTAAGACCTTAAATATAGTGGGCCAAAGGTATGTAAATGGATACAAATGGTGAATATAAGTGCTGTGACACAAAATATTAATGGTGTGATATTCAAAAACCTCATAAGGGTAAGAAAAACAATAATGTTGCGACTATAACATAAAAAGTCCAATAAAAAAGGAGAGAATTTTTAATCTTAATAAAAATGTACAAACATCAATTCCAGATGGCTGTATAAAATGTTATCAGAAAAAAAATAATGGTAAAAGCAATGTGGGAAGTGTGGGAAGCGCGTGAAGCAGGTCCCGACGCGTTTCGACCTAAAGGGCTTCAACTGGGGTATAGGTTTTGAATGTGTCACACAGCCAGTTCCTTGTCTACACCATCGCATCATCTGTCACCGAGGAAATAACATCAGCCATCTGATTGGACACATGTTCTATGAAGTTTACCTATACTTCTTTTTTCAGTGTTTGGACTTTTTCTGCTATAGTCACAACATTATTGTCTTTCTTACTCTTATGAGGTTTTTGAATATCGCACCATTCCTATTTTGTGTCACAGCACTTATATTCACCATTTGTATTCATTTACATACATTTGGCCCACTATATATATATATATATATATATATATATATATATATATATATATATATATATATATATATATATATATATATATATGGTGTTCCATCTTGGTATATTCAGCGCTACACTTTTTTATTTATTCACTTTGTTTGTTTCGGTGTTAGCCTTATATAGTGGTTTATCGCAGCAATTTTCTTTATTCTTTAAGACCTTACTACCCGGTACTTCCAGGTTTGGGAAACACCACCCCCTTTCTCCCACTCTGCAGTGATAGGTACCAGATTACGGCTAGGTAATTGCTATGTAGCAGTGTACGGATTTGAAGAGTCCTCAGCCCTGTCTATGCATCCACAGCAACTTGCAGAATACACAGGGCTTTTGCCTTGTAGAGAAAAAAGCAGAGGTCAAACTGCTCTAATATAGTATGAATATGTTCTTAAGATAGCCATACAAAGGCTGAACATCGAACAGATCAGAATAGTTTAGAGCAGTTTTTGTTGGTTGGAACGTTCTTGGGGTGAAAATGCATGGCACAGTGAACAGATATCTACAGGGTCGGATCATGAATATCTGACAAAGTACACACAGTCACTTGCTGGATTTCTATTAGTCCTCTCACAATCCAGAGGTTTAGGCAATTTGTTTAAGTGACTTTACCTCACATCTCACAAAACTAATTATAGGGATCGCCCGCTGCCTTCTTGTGTCTCTTTAGACTTTAGTGGCCGGACCGCTCTGTAGATCTGGGCTCTGTTCAATCCCCTGCATTCTCCAAAGATAACACAGAAAATAAAAAATGAGTGATCTCCTTGAAAAGACCTCAGCAGGTGATCAGACCTGGAAACTCAACTCCGAGACATTCCCAAGACACACAGAATAAGAGGACATCAGTTTTGGGTGAGATGGCTCTTGAGTAATGATTGAAAGTAATGATCCTTCGTCAAAGGCATTCCTTGAGCTAGCCACAAAAAGGGGCAGAGGTCTCCCCAAGAAGAATAGACAGAAAGACTTCAGCTTAATGTCTGTAGTGCCGAGACTTGCCGGGGTTTCCGATGTAAACCTCAGATGTGAAAGACGAACAAAGCATATGCATTGTGCATACTTGTCTCAATTAAAAGCACCAAGTGTCATTTCTGTCTGCGGCACTGTTCCCCTGCTATCAACATGAACCACTTCTGACAAGTTTTCCTAACACCAAGTGAAAAATGGTGACAGGGGAGGGAGCACTAGCTAATTGATAGCCTCATCTCTGATACTGCAAGCTGTGTGAAGGGTGTGTGTGTGTGTGTGGTGGTGGTGGGGGGGGGGGGGGGGGGTGTCCGTTCCCTCCAATCAGCTCTCAGGGCTCTCCTCACTGAGCTCTGCTGAGTGCAACCTCAACTCTCCGCCCCCTTTTTTGGAGCTCTCAGACAAGCTTGGTGACAAGAAGAATGCAGACAGACAGGTACAACTTTTGTAGGAGCATTTGTTTCATCTGTGTATCACCAGAGGTCAGTCATTTCACTGGTATATGTGGGGGTTTACAACTACTTTAAGAACAGGAGCAGCTCCCCTAAACATATGTTCTGCTCTTATCTCCAAATTAAACATTACCTCTCTGTATCTTCCCCATCCCTAACACTGCCCAAACCCACTATATAAAAGTGCTCAAGGTCCACATCAACTACATTTAATATCCTCCATGTAAAAAATCCTCCATGAAATCCCCTCTCTCACCGAAGATTCACATGGGTACATGTGTAAATGGTCATCCATTCTCCAATGCTTTATCTCCCTTTCTCATTGGGATAAGATCTGGTCCTTTTCTTCTAAAGTTTCAAGATGTGTGGTGCAGAGAGAGACAGCTTTTAAATTCATGATATTTTGGTATAGAAAACCTGAAGTGCTACACCGACCAGATCCTTCATTGTCCCCCCCCCCCCCTTATGTTGGAGGTGCAACAAATTAATAGGCACTCATTATCACATTTTTTTGGTCATGTGATCTCATATCCCCCTTCTGGAAAATGGTAATGTCTCTTCTCCAGAGGCTACTGGATGCCACACTTCCACTGGACCCATTACATGGTCTTTTGGGCCTACCCTTCCCTGATAAAGGGAAATGGGTAAATAGATTGGGCTCATATATCTTACTAGTGGCAAAAAGAGCTATCCCGATACATTGGCTATCCTCTACGTCCCCTACTCAATCCCAACTTTTACATATCATCTCAGATTCGGAGTGGGTGATGTCGTGGCCCAGTACAACAAGATATGGGATTCTTGGGACCAATCTGAATAAGGATCCCACCCTGTATCTTGATAGCACTTGGGCTATGGTGACATTGCCTGACGACAAAACTTCACCCTTCCATATCTCCTTTTCCCTGACCCAGAATACCTGGTGTGTATTTCTAGTTTTAAGGTTTGACATGTTAAACATGCAATATACTGTATTTATTGGCGTATAACACTCACTTTTTCACCATGAAAATCGGGTGCAAATAGCGTGTGCGTGTTATACGCCAATACTTCAATTTTAGCTGCCTCGGAGGGTGACAGGGAGGGGGGCGGGAAGAGCGCCATCAGATTACATCCAGTGAGAATCTCCTGTTTACTTGGCAGCCCCTGTAAGAGCCCTTTCACACTGGGGCGGGGGCGGCGTCGGCGGTAAAACGCCGCTATTATTAGCGGCGTTTTACCGTAGGTATGCGGCTGCTAGCGGGGCGGTTTTACCCCCCTGCTAGCGGCCGAGAAAGGGTTAAAACCACCGCAAAGTGCCTCTGCAGAGGCGCTTTGCCGGCGGTATAGCCACGCCGTCCCATTGTTTTCAATGGGCAGGAGCGGTAAAGGAGCGGTATATACTCCGCTCCTTCACCGCTCCGAAGATGCTGCTGGCAGGACTTTTTTTACCGTCCTGCCAGCGCATCGCTCCAGTGTGAAAGCCCTCGGGGCTTTCACACTGGATACACAGCAGCGGCACTTTCGGGTCGGTTTGCAGGCGCTATTATTAGCGCAATAGCGCCTGCAAACCGCCCCAGTGTGAAAGGGCTCTAATAGGAAGTCTCGTCTCCTGGGCTGCCATTGGATCACTGTTCTGTCTATCATAGGAGATTCTCACTGTATGTAATCTGTCAGGGCTCATCCCACCCCCCTCCCTGTACCCTCTAGGCTGCAGATGGGCATCGATCAGGCTGCACTGATGGCAATGGTGAGGCTGCTGCATTGTTGTGGACTGATGAGGCTGCATTGATGGCAATGGCGAGGCTGTAGATGGGCACTGACCCTTATTTTGCTTCAAAGTTCCTTATGTAAAATGTAAGTTTTTTTCCTGAAACTTCCCTCTTAAAATGAATGTGCTACGGTATTTAATTGCACTACTTAAGTTTCATTTATGTGTTATTCCATTTACTGGTTTCAATGTCCTGCTTTGTTCATTATTGTACATTGTCCTTTTTATTTTTTATTTTCCTTCATTATCTCAACAAATGCAAACCTTGAATTTTCCTCTGAAAACCATTCAATAAATATACAATTTAAGAAAAAAAAAAAAAAAAGAGAGAGAACAGGAGCAGCACACAACTGGTTTAACCTCCCTGGCGGTATGATTATTTCAGATTTTTGCGTCTCAAAGCGGTACAATTATGTTGCATAGAAATTTGGGGTTTTATATTGTAGGCCTGTAATTCTTAGCAATAACACACTTATATCTGTCCACCAAGAGTCTAGAACAGGGATATGCAATTAGCGGACCTCCAGCTGTTGCAGAACTACAAGTCCCATGAGGCATAGCAAGACTCTGGCAACCACAAGCATGACACCCAGAGGCATGATGGGACTTGTAGTTTTGTAACAGCTGGAGGTCCGCTAATTGCATATCCCTGGTCTAGAAGATATCCCGGGTATGATGAATGTTGAAACACAAAATCATAAAATTATAATATAATAAATAAATATAAATAATTATAAAAAATATAATAATAATAGTAAAATAAATTTCCCCACGATTCACTATCGTTCAATTCTACAAGTGTTCTAATTTACTATCGCTGTTTTCTAGCTGGTCTAAAACCACTTTTGACGTAAAGGGACACTTTTTGGTTGCTATGGACAATCTCTAGTTTCCAGGCAGAAAGAACAGTATGTATCATATAAAACTGCATGCAGGGCATTGGACAAAGCACCGGGGACAAAAGGGATGTGAAATGATTTCATACAGTAATGTAATCTGTAAGCTTACAGTGTACTCTATGTTATGAATTTTCACTTTTTTGAATTTGCTGCCAGGCTCTGCCCCCGTGTGTCGCGACGCTCACAGGGAACGGAGCCCGGCACACAGGACATCGGGGCGGAGGACAGAGCCCGCAGACACAGCAGGGGGACATCGCAGGATCCCGGGAACAAGGTAAGTAACCTCTTCCAGGATCCTGAGATGCAATCCCGAGTGTGGCTCGGGGTTACCGCTAATGGTGCTGAAAATTAACCCCGAGCCACACTCGGGAAAACTGCCAGGGAGAAGTTGTTCCTAAATTGCTTGTTTCTTGATTGTTCACAACTGAGGGATATACACTGGTATATTTTATTTTCTCAATCATGCTACTAAAAGTAATTAATCACTGTAATCCTATCAATATGTTCCATGTTAGCACATGAGCACTGAATCACAAGGGATTGCTGCTTCTTCCTTTAACAGCCTGATCTCTGCTGTACAGGGGATTTAAACAGGCCGCTTCCAAGACAAATTCATCTACTTAGACAGGCCCTAGACAGGGGTTGCAGGAAAGAAATTGGCACAATTCTCCCATCGATACAGACAGTACTGACAGGAAAATCCCTCCTGCCGAGCAATTGTCTGCGCCCGGAAGGGGGCAGACATCCGTCAGGAGAAGACAGCGATTATTATTAATATCATTATTCCTGCTAAGATTCGAACCGTCTATGGCCAGTTCAACACTGCTTGCATTGCAAAGAAAAAAAAAAGGAATTCTGATCAAACTGTAAATTTTGTACCTTGGAGTACAGTACAGGACACAGGAATCTATATACCACAGGGCTTATAAAAGTGCTGCCAAGTCCGTCCCCTAGTGTCCCCATATAATACCGCTCATTCTGCAACCCTCCCATAAGTTGCTGCCTCTTTGCTTGCCAAGAAAAAGCTCACTCTCTGAGGGGATGAGCAAATAGCATCTTTCCCGTGCCAAATCATTTGCCCAGGCTTTAAAATCAGAGGATTCTGCATGTATGCATAGAAAGTAAAAGATATTCTGGAGATTTGCCCAATTCGGGTCTCCATGGCATCCACACAGAATATGAGGGCTGAAGGTAAAAGTTGCAACTTTGAGTAACGATTTGGGTTATCGACCTCAGCATGGAGAAATGTCATAATGAATTTTTTCAGCTCAGTTAGCCATCGTTTGGGAAATCGCCATGGTGATGGTGATCAAACAGTAGGGTCAGTCCTGCCAACCAAAGGAGGTTTTCAGAAGAATTTCCAAGCGCTTATTCACTAAGTCTTTAACCATTTCCTAACCAGCATACGTATCTATATGTCCTGGACAAGCAGCATTTATACTAGGTTAATGGCTGCAGCCATAATCCGGGTGATATGTTTTTCAGTCAGCACTCAGCCTTCAGTAAGGCTCGGTTCACACTGGGGCAGCTTCAAAAGTTGCCCGACTCTGAAGCCGCTCCACACAGCGCACATTCAGCACGGCTTGCAAACGACTTCTTTAATAGAAGTCAATGCAAGCCGCTCCGAAGTCGCCCCAAAGTAGTGCAGGAACCTTTTTCTACGTCGGGGCGACTTGAGTGGCTCCAATTAGAATGGTTCAATTGCACTGAATGAAGCGCGACTTGTCAGGCTGAGAAGTCGCCCCAGTGTGAACCGAGACTTAAAGTTATACAAGTGGCTCTACAGCCGCCCAATCATTTAAACAGAACTCACCTTTGACTCTAAACTGGCAACCTGTAAAGGCTTTTAAAACATGGTCTATGAATTTTGGGTACTGTAGTTTGTCGCCAATTCACAGACATGCACAATTTTTAAATCTTGAAATGTTTAGTATCTATTTACTCAACGCAGCATTCTTTTATATTTTACCAAAAAATTGGGTATTGTATTATGTTTGTGTGTACTAAAATTCATTTAAGTGTATTTTTTCCTGAAATTAGCAAATGATAAATGGCTGCACTAGTCATCCAACATAAAAAAATTCCAACAACCATCTTTTTATTCTCCAGGGCCTCGGCTTTCAGAAAATACATAATGTTTATGGGTCCTAAATAATTTTCAAGCACAAAAAGTTGATTTAAACATGTATGTCAGAAATGTCAAAATGGGCCTGCACGGTAAGGGATTAACCACTTGCCGACCGGGCCATAGCCAAAAGACGGCTACAGCGCGGTCGGTTTATTCTCGGTGGGCGTCCATGGACGTCCTCCCAGAATGTTGCTCTCGCGCGCCCCCAGAAGACCCAGTGCATCACGGATTGCGGTAAATGGCCACTTGTAGCAGCCGTTTACCACGCGATCGCTCCGTCAAATGACGGAGCAATCACTTGTAAACAAAGCGGCGTCATGTCTTATTATAGGCTTATCTGAAGGTACAAGTGGTAGTACAGCGTTTACTACCACTTTAAACAGTGGAAGAGAGAAATACCAGAGCACATTTGGCAGAAAATCCAAACCCCCTTGGTTGGTGTCTTAGTGGGAAGAGCACTTACCAGTGATAAGATTGTGTGTTTGTAAGGAGGAGGGGGGAGCGGGGGCGCTTGGGTTGGGGGGGGGGGGGGGGTGTTGGCATCCTAAGCTAAGAGGTTGTGTGTTTCAATTGATGCACAAAGTGTAAAGACACACAACTTTAGTCCCTGCATGAAAGGGTGGTTATATAGGATGCAGCATTAGAAAAGATCCACCCTGATAAAAACAAACTTGGAGCGATGGTCAAGCACAGGCAAGGATTAAAATTTAAAACAAAAGTATCATACTCCGTAAAGCTCTGTTTACATCTAGTGTTTGCTAGATGCACTTTTGCCTTTGCGACACCATGGGGCAGCCAATTCATTTGAATGGGCTGCTCTACGTGTGACAAGCACACCAAAAGAAGCTCTTGCATCTTTTTTTTGGGCATAGAAAACAAAGGATAAAATGGGCAACAGGTTTACACTGTACATATTACAGACATTCATACAGATAGACATGTCAACAATTAAAAAAAAATAAAATAAAAACTTTAGATGGGCACATTAGCGAACGCAATATACAGGGATATGATATGGCAGCAACATGAACACCTACACACAAAGACCCACAAAAGGTTGAATTGGATGGACTGGTGTATTTTTTCAACCTTAGCAACTATGTAACATGCAAAACACTGCTAGTGCTATCTGGTAGTTCAAATGTATCCAGTCCTGGTAAAGATCCCCTGTGCTGATGATGCAATGTGAATCAATTCCCATGAATCAGGATAACACATATCAGCATTACCAAATCGCTTTGTATTAGTGAAAACTTAGATCTTACTAGCCATTAAAAAATAAATAAATAAATAAATAAAAAACTGCTATCCATCAGCACCCGAGCGAGATAACCTAAATCTCATGATCTCTGGCTATCCATCATTATAAATAATAAATACATTAGAAGGACACAATGGAAGTAGAATCTGCAAATATCAATGGCTGGCCCAGCATACAGGGGTATTTACAAGCTATACATAGAAATTATTTTTTTTATACATGAACACACACTAATGCCCTGTACACACGGTCAGACTTTGTTCGGACATTCCGACAACAAAATCCTAGGATTTTTCCAACGGATGTTGGCTCAAACTTGTCTTGCATACACACGGTCACACAAAGTTGTCGGAAAATCCGATCATTCTGAACGCGGTGACGTAAAACACGTACGACGGGACTATAAACGGGGCAGTGGCCAATAGCTTCCATCTCTTTATTTATTCTGAGCATGCGTGGCACTTGTGTGCGTCGGATTTGTGTACACACGATCGGAATTTCTTACAACGGATTTTGTTGTTGGAAAATTTTATATCCTGCTCTCAAACTTTGTGTGTCGGAAAATCCGATGGAAAATGTGTGATGGAGCCTACACACGGTCGGAATTTCCGACAACAAGGTCCTATCACACATTTTCCATCAGAAAATCCGACCGTGTGTATGGGGCATAAGACTTTTTAAACAAAGCTGATCTTTCATGCATAAAAGTTAAAAATTAACAAGACGATCATTCATCTTTTAGCATCACTGCATTATTGATAAGTAAACAATATTATGGATGCATTTAAATTATAAACCTTGTTTTTATGGATTAGAATTATTGCCCATTGCTGTTCTAGAATTATAACAGGTCATACCTAGAGTGTTGTGTACACCATCTGCTTCTTCCTTCACAGACTCATCCAGCCGCTCCAGATTCTGCACCAAGAGGGCAATCACCTGCCCCTCCACCTAACACAGGACCAGAAAGAACAGTGATAAGTAACACATAGGAGAGCCATAAAAAAAAAAAAAATATATGAAATAAAGAGTTTTAAAAAAGTTAACCATTACTCACCAAAGCATCTATAAGGACCTGAGCGCCTTCCTCACTTTCATGTAAAGTATCAATGTCAGTCAGCTCTTGCAGCAGGTCAACCACAGCAATACATACATGTGACATGCTAAGGATAACAACTTGTAATAATAATAAAGGCAAAAAAAAAAAACAACAGTTTGTGCACCCCGTGTCAATTTAAACTGAAGTTATGCCTTAACAACTTCCCCCAGAATCCTCCTGGAAGGATGATATCTCCCTCACACTGCAGACGGAAGCCTCTGGCAAGGCAAGTATATTATGTTTTTCCCTTTACAGTTTCATTTTTACATCTGTGACACGAATTAAAGTGGTTATAAAGGCTTATGGTTTTTTACCTTCATGCATGAAGGTAAAAAAAAACCTGTGTGCAGCTCCTCCCCAGCCCCCCTAATACTAGTCTGAACCCCCTCTTGATCCAGCAATGTGCACCAGAGACTCGGCTGTCCCGGGGCTCGCTCTCCGCATTGGCCGAGACCACAGCAGGCGCCATTGGCTCCCGCTGCTGTCAATCACAGCCAATAAAGGAGAGAGCAGGGTGGCGCCGAGCCACAGCTCTATGTGTCTTATGGATGCATAGAGCCGTGCTCTGGAGCGAGCACACACCAGTGCCCACATAGAAAGTGGCTTGCTATTGGGGGCACTGGTCAAGGGGGAGAGCCAGGAGCACCGGTGGAGGACCCAAGACTACTGCACAGAGCAGGCAAGTATAAACTGCGTTTTTTTCTTGTCACTTAAAGATGGTCTAGGGCAGCGGTCTCCAAACTGTGGCCCTTTGCTTGCTCTTATCTTAGAAACTTTGGAGGCCCCTGGTGTAGGGGCCCACTCAATACATTTTTTAGGATGTGTTGCAGCCATTCAGAATGCAAAAAATTGTCTGTAAGTATATTGGAAATCCTCCAAATTTCTTTCAGGTGCCTCTAGGGAGCCCAAATACGAAAACCCATCTACATAGGTCACTATATTAGCCCTGAATTGGGGCTGTGCCCAATAACCTAACATAATTAAAGCCTCTCCCAATACCAGTGCATCTACTGACTGCTAAGGCTCTGGAATGGATTATTGACTGGCAGGGCTAAGCGCCAAGCCAAAGTAGATGTGAAAGACCCATGTTCCTATGTTGACAGCGTGCACAGGATTAGGGGAAAACGCATCAGAAGAGGTTTGAGGGAATTAAAAATGTACCTACAGATACCTTTTGGTTCCTGCTTTTCAGTCATAAAGGTTCTTACATGTTAAAGTGATTTTAAAGGCTCAACATTTTTTACCCTCATGCATTCTCTGCGGTAAGGCAAAAAAAAAACAAAAAAAAAAACTGTGCCACGGGATCCACCCAGCCTCCCCCTTATACTTTCCTGATCTCGATCCAGCACTGTGCATGAGAACAGAAGTTCTCTCCCTCCTCACAGGGCAGATTGATAGCAGCGGGAGCTGTTGGCTCCTAATGCTGCCAATCAAATCCTGTGACGAGGGAGCAGGGCCGAACCACGATGTTTGTGTCTATTTAACCCCTTCCATAAATTTAACCAATTATACTGCGGCAGGGTGGCTCCCCTGGGCAAGCCATCGTAGCTGTATTTCGGCTCTTTAAGACACCTGCAGCGTGTCCCCGGAGCCGATGTGCGTGCCCGGTGGGCGCGATGACCGCCGTGCACGCGCGATCACTCGTGACAGAGGGAGAACCGGAATCTGTGTGTGTAAACAAACAACTCCAGACTCTCTCAGGGGAGAGAAGACAGATCGTGTGCTCATACTAAGTAAGAACACCGATCGGTCTCCTCCCCTAGTCAGTCCCATCCCCCCCACAGTTAGAACACACCTAGGGAACAGTTAACCCCTTAATCGCCCCCTAGTGTTAACCCCTTCCCTGCCAGTCACGATTAAAAAAATAATAATAATAATAATGCCATAAATCTATTCCCTATAATAGTATAATATACGCTTATTGCGGATCTTTTTTTTTACCAAAAATATGTAGAAGAATACATATCGGCCTAAACTGATGAAGACTTTTTTTTTTTTAATTTTGGGATATTATAGCAAAAAGTACAAAATATATATATTTTTTTTTTCAAAATTGTCACTCTTTTTTTGTTTATAGCACAAAAAAAAATAAAAACACAGAGGTGATCAAATACCACCAAAGGAAAGCTCTATTTGTGGGGAAAAAAAAAGGACGTCAATTTTGTTTGGCTGCAATGTCACAATACAACTGGCTGAAATTGTCAGTTAAAGCAACGCAATGCCGTATCGCAAAAAATGGCCTGGCCAGGAAGGGGGCAAATTCTTCCGGGGCTGAAGTGGATAAGCAGACAGGGTGAATTGGCATCGAGCCTGCATGAATGCCCCCTAGAGAGGAGGAGGAGCCTGGAGCGCTGGCAGGGGACCCAAGAAGAGGAGGATTGGGGTTGCACAGAGCAAGTAGGTATAACATTTTTGTAAACCACTTTTTTTTTTAAATAACAATCACTTTAAGGGTGATACCTTTAACCGGTATCCCTTATATATATATATATATATATATATATATATATATATATATGTGTGTGTTCTGTCTTTGGACATCAAATATATATGTGCCAAAGTCAGAATAATAGTATAATAAGGTGTGACAGACCAATGCTACCAATATACACAAGCGCCATCCCTGACAATCTTGATATTTATTAATACATCTCTTCTACATGCTCCCTTGTCACCCAGGTTTCACTGAAATGTCTCACAGATAGGATATCAGAATTTTCATGTCCCAGCAGGCCAAGCAAAGATTGCACTGCATTAAGTTCGACTAGAAGATGATACAGGTCTGGTATAGTGGCGATGACGTGCATTTCTTGGATAATGTCGTTCAGGTCCAGCTCCGACTCCATGAACCTAAAATCAGGGAGATGAAGTCAATATTGTGCACATCCCTACAGCAAAACAAGACAAACTTTTCCAAGCAGAAAGAGACCTCCTTACTTCTCAGGATTGTCTGGGAATTTAATACGCAACTCCTGGTTCTTGTAGGATCGCTTCTCAAAAGCTAGAATCATCTTCTTTACTCCACCTTCATCCAATGGTTCCACCTAACCAAAAAACAGATCATGTAGCTGTGGTGTTACAAAATATTTTTGAGGCAAGGCGAAAATAAGGGTCAGAACATTTTTAGTATGTTTTATCCATGTTCACATTTAAAGTTGACCTGAACTAAACATTTTGAAGATATGTTATCCTATAGAGAACATATAGAAATGTTGTATCTAAGCAGTATCCTGAAAAAACTTTTTTAATCAGGTAAATATAAACTAATACAAAACAAATGGCAAGCACCCCAACCAATTTTGCCTTTGCAACAAAGCAGCACATGGAAGGGTGAAGCATGTCAAAAAACAACAAACGAAAATTCCAGCTCACTTACCAGGCAACCTGCAACAAACCAAATTGACTCTGTCTGTCCAATATTAAAACCAAGGGGTTTTGTTTGTACATATTTGCAAATACATGTGTAGGCTGCAGTGGCCACGTCAACGCACCCCAATGTACCGCAGTTCTAACTCTATAATTTTGAGTCTCCTGAGTTGGAGCACATATATAATAATGGATAGATAAAAGGCAGGTATGCCTGGAGGGAGCCCATTCCTTCTTAAATGTACAGGGATGGACTGGACACCCAGCAATAGCACAATGGCAGCGAAGGTGTCCAGTCCCCTCACCAATTACCAACAGTACTTGACTGTCATTGTGCTATTACTGTGTCCAGTGCGCCCTTGTAATTCTAGGGAGGGGGTGGACTCTGTACTCCTTTGACCCGTTCTGCACCCCTCTGACCCGTTTTCAGCCGACAGGGTGCTAAAACCCAGTCTGATGACCTCACTTAGCCGGTCCAGGCTGGCGAAAGATCCCGACCGCAATCACCCCGATGCTTGGACCAGCAGCTGGCTCAGTCTTACAGCTGTGCCGCTGGGAGACTGAGCCAGCCGCTCCCTCCCCTACCCAGTGCTAGCTGGAGGGGCAGAGCTGAGAGCCGGTGACTGACAGTCACGGCTCACTGCTCAGAGCAGAGGGGAGAGCAATCAGTGGCGTTTGATCTCTCAGTTCTCGGTGCAAAGCTAGCGGGGGACAGATGCAGCATCGGATCCATGCCGCATCCACCTAGGTGAGTATAAGGTTTTTTTTGTTTTTTACTAAAAAACACACACTAAGTACAGTAGTTAAAAGAGGTATAGTACTTTTTTTTTTTTTTTTTCAAGAATCATACTTACCTAGGTGGATGCAGCATTGGTCCAATGCAGCATTAGTCCCCCGCCGGCTCTAAGACAGAGCCAAGCAATCAAACACTGCTGATCACAGAGCTCTGTGAGCAGAGAGCTGGTGTGACTGTCAGCCACTGCTGTCTGCTCTGCCGGTTCCATGGTCACTGGAGCACTGAGCTGTGGAAGGGGACGAAGCAGCTGACTTAGGCTCTCAGCGGATCGTCAGGTGACGACCATATGGTCGTGATCTTTCCCCAGCCTGGACCGGCTCTGTGACATCAACCGACAGCGGGCTTCTGCTGAAAACGGGTCACAGGAGTGCAGAACGAACACTGCACTCGTTCTGCACTCCTGTGATCCACAGGAGAAGTACAGACAAACGAGCGTTGGCTGTACTTCTCCTTTAGAGGTTAAAACTTAAGTCAGGCTTTTCACTGCTGTGCCTCTTAATCTTGGGGATGCAAACCCAATTCCCCTCTTTAGCTGCCCTGGTGTCACTGAGGGAGGGGAAATTTCTCCAATATGGATATAGCCATCAGTAAAATTATGACAGAGGTTATAACGCTTCAACAAAGACCTAAGTTAAACACATACACAAGTACATGGGACAAATATAAATACAAGTCCCATATACTGAATGTAGAAAGGTTCTTTTACTGGCATGAAGTTAAGTATGACGTTCCAGGAGCTGGATAGTACAATCTTATAGTTTGGCTTCATAAATTAGAAGAAAAAACTCTAATGCCCCGTACACACGGTCGGATTTTCCGATGGAAAATGTCCGATCGGAGCGTGTTGTCGGAAATTCCCACCGTGTGTGGGCTCCATCGGACATTCTCCATCGGATTTTACGACACACAAAGTTGGAGAGCAGGAGATAAAATTTTCCGACAACAAAATCCGTTGTCGGAAATTCCGATCGTGTGTACACAAATCCGACGGACAAAGTGCCACGCATGCTCAGAATAAATAAAGAGATGAAAGCTATTGGCCACTGCCCCGTTTATAGTCCAGACGTACATGTTTTACGTCACCGCGTTTGGAACGATCGGATTTTCCGACAACTTTGTGTGACCGTGTGTATGCAAGACAAGTTTGAGCCAACATCCGTCGGAAAAAATCCTAGGATTTTGTTGTCGGAATGTCCGAACAAAGTCCGACCGTGTGTACGGGGCATGACAGTGCTATAAGATGGCTTCATATGGCACCATAAATACATTCCCAGATCTGGTATACAATGTCATGACTGTGGATCCTGGATGTCAATAAGAGCCCTGGCTGCTCTGCCATGTGCAGGTTCACTTGCTTCACCCTTACATACTTAGTAATATTTTTTTTATTTAAAATCAACTGATGGTATTTCACTAGATCAGCACGTCTTGTTACTTCCTTACTGAAGCTTGCCCTGGAGTGTTTGATGCTGCAAAACATTTCAGAATTACTTTTGAATTTGGACATTTAGGGCCAGTTCACACAATACCCGCACAGTATTGCGCTGTGCATTCCACACCACATTAAAAAACGTAGTCGATCTGCAGCAGGTGTCAATAATAAGTTGACACCCCAAACGCAGGCAGCAAATGCAGTGCATTTGCCCGTACCAGATTGCATGGTACGAAAGTACCACGTGACCCGGTCACAATGCATTTCTAAAAGTAGTGCATGCACTACTTTTGGTGCACTGCTATTTTAGCCCAATCAAAATGAATGGGCTGAAATCGTACTGCACAGAATTGCATGTGAATCTGTGTGAACCGGCCCTTAAAGCAACTAAAGTCTCCAATTAAAAAACTGTGGCAATGTCTCTTCTGCAATAAAATAAACCTGCATGCCTGCTAACATCCTTCTTTAGAATATACATTGGTGTGTGCAGTTCAGCTTACAAACAGATATAATTCTGTGTGCTGGGAAGACATCATTCGACGGCAGCCCAGGATCTGGAAGAAGCCGAGTGGAAGATGCCGGTGAGGGACCCTGGACTGTTGACGGAGAGGCAAGTATTGCAGATTGTGCCTTGAAGGTCTATTTATCAGGCCGTGAATGTGACTTTTACCAAATATTCTCTGGTGGTGAATCAATCACTGTCAGGTGTATGGCACACATACACCTGTTGCTGAATTGTCAGATTAACTGCTCAATAAAGATGCCCCTTATTAATTCTTTTACAACCAGCCTGCTTTTCCTAAACAGTGTGATCACCTATAATCTAGGAAGCTAAGGTTTGGGAACATTGAGAATAACTGAAATGTTTCCATAAAGCCGGACACCTGCTGATTTTCTACACATTTCCTACTGGGATTCTGGGACTTTTCCAGCTCTGTTAACTGGTAGGAACACATACCTCATCATCGTCAGCATTAGGTGCTCCATCAGCTATATCTAGTGCTTTATCATCTTCCTGTGTGCCTCTTTCTTCATCCCGGTGCCAATTCCGGGCTCCTCTCTCTTTCCTCTGAGTTTTACCCTCATCAGGGTCATCATCCCTCGTTCGTTTAGTACCCCTGTCTGGCTGCAACGAGCAAAGAAGAATGTAAAAGTTAGGGTAAAAAAAAATATATAAGTGTTTTTTTTTTTCTCTAAAAATAACAGAGACTTTACAAACATGTTATACATACCTCCTCTGTGCAGTTGGTTTTGCACAGGGCAGCCCTAATCCTCCTCTTCTCGGGTCCCTCTTCGGCTCTCCTGGCCCCTCCCTCCTGTTCAGTGCCCCTACAGCAAGCAGCTTGCTATAGGGGAACCCGAGCCGAGTCAGAGCTCCCTGTGTCCATTCAGACACAGAGTCTCCATTCAGCCCCACCCCCTCTATCTCCTCGTTGGCTAACCCACTTTGATTGACAGTAGCAGGAGCCAATGGCACCGCTACTGTGTCTCAGCAAATCAGGAGGAGAGTCCTGGAAAGCTGGGGGACTCGTGGAATCGCTGTAGAGAGATGGGGCTCAAGGTAAGTATTAGGGGGTGCTGGGGCGGCTGTTGCACACAGAAGGTTTTTTTACCTTAATGCATAGAATGCATGAAGATAAAACACCTTCTGACTTTAAAACCCCTTTACGTCTGAGATCAATGACCAGAGGGAATTGTATAGTAAGGCCATATCATACATTGGAGAACAATCAAAAAACATTGGATAACTAATAACCAGCTTAAAAGAACACCACACTATAACATAGCTAAACACCTAACATCAAATCTTGTGAACTAGTAAGGTGCTAGGTTTAGTAAGGTCAAGGTTTCCAAATACAAGCTTACGAGTCCTTTTAATCCCAGTTAGATTGCATAGGTTGGCAGAATAAACGCAATCCTGCCTCCCAGTCTCTGGGTAAAGCTACAACCAATACTCACAGTAGCTCCCCTACTAAATGGCGCACATTCATACTTGTACAAATGAATAGAAAAATGTCCTAGAAAACCAGAGAACAAAGCACGGGTTTGATGCCTAGTTTTCTGAATCCACTTTTCTTTAGCACAAAAGAGCACACCCCTCCCCATTCCCTTCAAGTAGAACTAAAGGCAAAGCTTTATCTCATTTTGTATAGCGTAAGGGAGGGTTATTACCCCTGTCAGATTTTTTTTTTAACATCTGTGTCCCATTGCAGAGATTTCCCTTCACTTCATGTCCCATAGCCCAGGGCTTGACAAATTTGCTTGGAATCTAGGAGCCAGCTAAAAAAGTTAGGAGCCAGGTTTTTTTTTTTTTTTTTAAACGACCGACAAAGCTTTATTTTCAATATAAAAATTAACCAATCTTAAATTTACACAGAGACGACTAGAACGAATGTGACTGCTTTTATTTCCTGCCATGCAGGGACACAAGACCACCATATTCTCGCTAAGGATCCAATCAGGTCCGCCTGAAAAACTGACAGGCGAACCTGATCAGACAGCCCGTGTGAAAGGGGCCAAGCAGGGAGATAATAAATTCATTTTAATTAACCACTTCCTTCCCGCAGGACGACTATATACGTCCTGTCTTTGAAGAGAAATACCGTTGTTATGGTAGCAGCTAGCTACCATAACCCCGGTATTCTCTTCAAGAGCCGGCGGTTCTCTTTCAGATAAAAGTGGTCTCTGCAGCAGATTCGCAGCGAGATCACTTATCGGCGGCAGGAGAGGGGCCCCCCCTACCGCCGCGCTCCGGTGCCCTTCACCGTTTACCGTGGCCGTCGGTAACGGCGGAGGCGATCCGGATCTGTCCCTGGCCTGACATGGAGACGAGTGAGAAGAAGATGGCCCCCCCGCCCATCTCCAAGTCATTGCAGGGCGGAAGCGACGTCAAATCGTCACTTCCACCCATAGCTCTTAAAGGGACATTTTATTTTTATTTTTTTTCAAATGACAATTTTTTTTTTTTAATGCATTTTAGTGTAAATATGAGATGTGAGGTCTTTTTGACCCCAGATGTCATATTTAAGAGGTCCTGTCATGCTTTTTTTCTATTACAAGGGATACATTCCTTGTAATAGGAATAAAAGTGACTTTTTTTTTTTTTTTTTTTTTTTTTTAAAAGAACAGTGAAAAAAAAAGTTAAAATAAGAAAAAAAAATTTTTTTTTAAATGTGCCCCATCCCTTGTAATAGAAATAAAAGTGACACAATTTTTTTTTTTTTTAAAACAGTGTAAAAATAAAAAATAAAAAGTAAAATATATAAGAAAAAAAAATAATTTTTTTAAACGCGCCCCGTCCCGCCGAGCTCGCTTGCAGAAGCAAAACGCATATGTGAGTAGCGCCCGCATATGAAAGCGGTGTTCAAACCACACGTGAGGTATCGCCGCGATCGTTAGAGCGAGAGCAATAATTCTAGTCCTAGACCTCCTCTGTAACTCAAAACATGCAACCTGTAGAATTTTTTTAAACGTCGCCTATGGAGATTTTTAAAGGGTAAAAGTTTGTCGCCATTCCACGAGCGGACGAAATTTTGAAGCCTGACATGTTGGGAATCAATTTACTCGGCGTAACATTATCTTTCACAACATAAAAAAATTGGACTAACTTTACTGTTTTCTTATTTTTTAATTAAAAAAAGTATTTTTTCCCAAAAAAGTGCGCTTGTAAGTCCGCTGCGCAAATACGGTGTGACAGAAAATATTGCAATGACCGCCATTTTATTCTCTAGGGTGTTAGAAGAAAAAATATATATAATGTTTGGGGGTTATAAGTAAAGGGAAGGAGATGAGCAGGCAGTGAAAACAGGCAGGGGAAGCTCCATTAGCATTGGTGTATGTCTTGTCATACCAACGGCCACCACCAGAGGGCGCCCGATTGCAGAAGGAACCATAGGACTGGAGTAGGCCGCAAAGCCGGGGCCTCAATTACCGGCGCGGCCCAACGCGATCGCCGGGAGTGGGGGGGGGGTGTCGAACGGACACAGGATACCCCAGCTGTGCCGCCCCAGGCGTCAGGTCGCTAATTCTAGTCGCAAATGCGACCTGGCGCCCGGGGTTTGTCGAGCCCTGCCATAGCCAAACAGGAAATCCCTGTAAATTAGGGGAATTCCTTGGTGACCCCCAGCTCACCAGAACTAGCGTCCCTACTGCAAGATTTGCCCTCCATTACTTTTTTGGGGACAACCCCAAAATTTGGGATTTTTTTTTTAACTTTCACTTTTAGCGATAATGATTTTTTATATATATACATATACACACACACTATATATATATTATATATATATATATATATATATATATATATATATATATATATATATATATATATATACACACACACACACACAGTGGGGACGGAAAGTATTCAGACCCCCTTAAATTTTTCACTCTTTGTTATATTGCAGTCATTTGCTAAAATCATTTAGAGCCCTTTCACACTGGGGCGGCGTCGGCGGTAAAACGCCGCTATTATTAGCGGCGTTTTACCGTCGGTACGCGGCCGCTAGCAGGGCGGTTTTACCCCCGCTAGCAGCCGAGAAAGGGTTAAATACCACCGCAAAGCGCCTCTGCAGAGGCACTTTGCCGGCGGTATAGCCGCGCCGTCCCATTGATTTCAATGGGCAGGAGCGGTAAAGGAGCGGTATACACACCGCTCCGAAGATGCTGCTGGCAGGACTTTTTTTTCCGTCCTGCCAGCGCATCGCTCCAGTGTGAAAGCCCTCGTGGCTTTCACACTGGATACACAGCAGCGGCACTTTCGGGTCGGTTTGCAGGCGTTATTATTAGCGCAATAGCGCCTGCAAACCGCCCCAGTGTGAAAGGGTTCTTAAGTTAATTTTTTTCCTCATTAATGTACACACAGCACCCCATACTGACAGAAAAACACAGAATTGTTGACATTTTTGCAGATTTATTAAAAAAGAAAAACTGAAATATCACATGGTCCTAAGTATTCAGACCCTTTGCTGTGACACCCATCTATTTAACTCAGGTGCTGTCCATTTCTTCTGATCATCCTTGAGATGGTTCTACACCTTCATTTGAGTCCAGCTGTGTTTGATTATACTGATTGGACTTGATTAGGAAAGCCACACACCTGTCTATATAAGACCTTACAGCTCACAGTGCATGTCAGAGCAAATGAGAATCATGAGGTCAAAGGAACTGCCTGAAGTGCTCAGAGACAGAATTGTGGCAAGGCACAGATCTGGCCAAGGTTACACTGCTGCACTTAAGGTTCCTAAGAGCACAGTGGCCTCCATAATCCTTAAATAGAAGACGTTTGGGACGACCAGAACCCTTCCTAGAGCTGGTCGTCTGGCCAAACAGCTATCAGGGGAGAAGAGCCTTGGTGAGAGAGGTAAAGAAGAACCCAAAGATCACTGTGGCTGAGCTCCAGAGATGCAGTCGGGAGATGGGAGAAAGTTGTAGAAAGTCAACCATCACTGCAGCCCTTCACCAGTCGGGACTTTATGGCAGAGTGGCCCGACAGAAGCCTCTCCTCAGAGCAAGACACATGAAAGCCCATGGAGTTTGCTAAAAAAACACCTGAAGGACTCCAAGATGTTGAGAAATAAGATTCTTTGGTCTGATCAGACCAAGATAGAACTTTTTGGCCTTAATTCTAAGCGGTATGTGTGGAGAAAACCAGGTACTGCTCATCACCTGTCCAATACAGTCCCAACAGTGAAGCATGGTGGTGGCAGCATCATGCTGTGGGGGTGTTTTTCAGCTGCAGGGACAGGATAACTGGTTGCAATCGAGGGAAAGATGAATATGGCCAAGTACAGGGATATCCTGGACGAAAACCTTCTCCAGAGTGCTCAGGACCTCAGACTGGGCCAAAGGTTTACCTTCCAACAAGACAATGACCCTAAGCACACAGCTAAAATAACGAAGGAGTGCCTTCACAACAACTCTGTGACTGTTTATGAATGGCCAAGCCAGAGCCCTGACTTAAACCCAATTGAGCATCTCTGGAGAGACCTAAAAATGGCTGTCCAAAGTTTACCATCCAACCTGACAGAACTGGAGAGGATCTGCAAGGAGGAATGGCAGAGGATCCCCAAATCCAGGTGTGAAAAACTTGTTGCATCTTTCCCAAAAAGACTCATGGCTGTATTAGATCAAAAGGGGCTTCTACTAAATACTGAGCAAAGGGTCTGAATACTTAGGACCATGTGATACTTCAGTTTTTATTTTTTAATAAATCTGCAAAAACGTCAACAATTCTGTGTTTTTCTGTCAATATGGGGTGCTGTGTGTACATTAATGAGGAAAAAAATGAACCTAAATGATTTTAGCAAATGGCTGCAATATAACAAAGAGTGAAAAATGTAAGGGGGTCTTAATACTTTCTGTCCCCACTGTATGTAAAGGGTTTACAACCACTTTAAGCTAAAGGCTTGTGGTTGTTTTCCTAAAGCCAGCTTTGCCAGCCACTACATATTCTTTGAGGATGGTTGGACTATAGGACCCCATAGGATAGAATGTTGCCCCACGCTGGGCAGGCCAGGCAGATAAAAGAGCTTTTAAGTCTCTAATTAAATTTTCAATTTTTTCCCATCAAGAGTACAAGACAGGGGATTTTACTAATAATTGGCATTACCCTATCAGACCAGTGTATGCAAATCACATGAGCTTCAGATAAATACATTAAATAATTGTGCAGCTGAATACGTCTCCCAAATCCTCCACAAGGGAAATAAAATCAACACAAGTATCTATTTTTGAAACAAGACAAACAAGAGACATCTGCTTGGAGGAGCCGGGAAGGAGAGACGTTTAATGTTTCCTGCCCAACATAACCTTGCTGAATAAAAAAAAAAAGGTGCGGCAAAAAGGCAAGCGATCAAAACGTGCGGCTTGGGGGGTTACAGAGCGAGGCCGAGCCTTGTTCTGGATGCAAGTGGTAATTTGCCAATTAATAATTCATGCCCCTCGTTAGACATTCACTAATCTTGCCCTGCCAGCTTACACCGACGCTCAGATGAAGTGCTGGGGATTTGGTGGTGTAAGTGGATCCCTTCTGTCCGCTCGTCTCCCCGCGCTGAGGCCAATTTGCGGGCTTTAATTAAAATTATTAATTACCAAGCACGAAAAGACCAATTTTATCTTCCGAAAAGACAGCGGGGAAGACAGATTTTTTTTTTTTCTTTGAGACCGTGCAAAACAGATGATACTCCGATGCCCGCGCTTCCAGGTCCATATGCCCCCCTTATGCGTCTCTCAGATGCCTCCAACCTACGCCACCTTGATGAAGTGTCTGCAATAAGCTCAGAAAGGTTAATGTTTCAGCCTGTAATTTCTGTAATCAACCTTCAACTCTTCGCTGCCCCCGGTGAAATCATTAGGTATTAAACAGTTATGAAGCAGGCGAAGGTACAAGGTACAAGACATGATGTGAAAACTAATTTAGAAGCAGTTTGCATACTGATGTGCCCACTATGTGCGCCACGAAAACGATAAAAAAAAAATGTATGCACAAAAAAAAAACAAAAAAAAAAACTGTTTAATTGCCCCTTTCACACCCACTCTTCTAATGTAAATTATTCAATTTCCTAACATCAGTTTCTCTAGCAGCTTGCTAAAGTAGCAACTAAACTAAAAAAAAAAAAAAAAAAGAAAAAGAAAATCTGACTCCTTAAATATAAGCACTTCACAGGCGCTGCGAGAAAAACGGGGAACTGCGAGCTTGTTAAGCAAAGCCGTCAAATGAATGCAATTCAGTCTAGGGCTGAAACAACTAATCGATTAATCAACAACTAATGGATTATGAAATTAATCGATTACCATTTTCATAATCGATTAATTGGCCAGTAACATAATGGGGTTAAAAAAAAAAAAGACTAAAATTAGCCCTTTATAGTACAAAAAGAGCAAATAATCGCTACTGTAAATATTACTTTCACAGTTCTACAGTAAAAAAAATTAACCCCCTTACAGTAGTGATTACCGTATATACTCGAGTATAAGCCGAGTTTTTCAGCACATTTTTTTGTGCTGAAAGTGCCCCCCTCGGCTTATACTCGAGTCAAGCACTTTTCTGGTGCAAAGAATGACATTTTCCGAACTGACTTTAGGGCCACTTGGTGCTAGGAACCCCAAATTTGGTGTGCAAACCCAGAGGAACTAGCACTACCACATATCCAAAGCTGGGGTTCCTAAAACCAAGTGCCCCCCGAGATATGAGGGCCCCAAATTCGGTTCAGAAAATGTCATTCTCTGCTGCAGAAAAGTACTTGACATTTTCCGAACCAAATTTGGGGCCCTGTATCTCGGGGTCACTTAGTTCTAGGAACCCCAGCTTTGGATATGGTGTAGTTCTAGTTGCACTGGGTTTGCACACCAAACTTGAGGTTCCTAGCACCAAGTGGCCCCGAGATACAGGGCCCCAAATTCGGTCAACTGTGTCCATCTGCAGCAATGTCATTTCGGGACCCTTTGGGTCCAGAGACCCCAAATTTTGGCTGCAGCTAGGGGGCATCTAGGAACCCTTAACTACCGAGTTTAAAGTTTGGGGGACCTATGGCAGCAAATGGGCACAGTGAGGCGGCAAATGGGCACAGTGAGGCTGCAAATGGGCATTGTTGACCTGCTTTTCCACTTACAGTAGCTGCGCATTTCTCACCCTCGTCTTATACTCAAGTCAATAAGTTTTCCCAGTTTTTTGGGGGTAAAATTAGGTGCCTCGGCTTAGATTCGGGTCGGCCTATACTCGAGTATATACGGTATTTGCTTTTTTTGTACTATAAAAGGGCTAATTTTAGTTTTTTAACCCCATTATGTTACTAAACGTCTTAGACCTGGTTCACATCTATGTGTTTTTTGGTTCTTTTTGCAGAAACACACTACAGTTCATTTACATGGTTTCCTATGGGACACGTTCACATCTATGCTTTTTTCAGCCAATGCGTATTTGGAAAGGGTAAGGGACTTTTTTGTTAACGCAAAACTGTGCTTTTTTGGTTCAATATACTTCAATGGAGAAGCTGCAGAAAAGCACGTAATGCGTTTTTGCAGCAATTTGTGTTTTTTAATTTGCCCAACAACAAATTGGGCAAAAAACAAAATATGGAAAAAACGCAAATTGCAGCAAAATTACGAGCGCAAAAATCAAAATGCACAGCAAAAATCACTGCAGAAACAGATCAAAAGCAAACTGAATCGTTCTTGCCAAACCAATCTATTAACCTTCTATGAGGAGGTGAGTTGCCATCTAGATAAAGGAAGGCCCATAGACGTGGTGTATCTGGATTTTGCAAAAGCATTTGACACAGTTCCCCATAAACGTTTACTGTACAAAATAAGGTCCGTTGGCATGGACCATAGGGTGAGTACATGGATTGAAAACTGGCTACAAGGGCGAGTTCAGAGGGTGGTGATAAATGGGGAGTACTCATAATGGTCAGGGGTGTGTAGTGGGGTTCCCCAGGGTTCTGTGCTGGGACCAATCCTATTTAATTTGTTTATAAACGATCTGGAGGATGGGATAAACAGTTCAATCTCTGTATTTGCAGACAATACTAAGCTAAGCAGGGCAATAACTTCTCCGCAGGATGTGGAAACCTTGCAAAAAGACCTGAACAAATTAATGGGGTGGGCAACTACATGGCAAATGAGGTTCAATGTAGAAAAATGTAAAATAATGCATTTGGGTGGCAAAAATATGAATGCAATCTATACACTGGGGGGAGAACCTCTGGGGGAATCTAGGATGGAAAAAGGACCTGGGGGTCCTAGTAGATGATAGGCTCAGCAATGGCATACAATGTCAAGCTGCTGCTAACAAAGCAAACAGAATATTGGCATTAAAACGGGGATCAACTCCAGAGATAGAACGATAATTCTCCCGCTCTACAAGACTCTGGTCCGGCCGCACCTGGAGTATGCTGTCCAGTTCTGGGCACCAGTCCTCAGGAAGGATGTACTGGAAATGGAGTGAGTACAAAGAAGGGCAACAAAGCTAATAAAGGGTCTGGAGGATCTTAGTTATGAGGAAAGGTTGCGAGCACTGAACTTATTCTCTCTGGAGAA
The DNA here is from genome assembly GCA_037952835.1 of Lithobates septentrionalis. Classification (NCBI taxonomy): domain Eukaryota; kingdom Metazoa; phylum Chordata; class Amphibia; order Anura; family Ranidae; genus Lithobates; species Lithobates septentrionalis. Next base: position 479,616 of record JBBDGP010000795.1, on the reverse strand, counting down.
GAGACGCTTGAGAGGGGATATGATTTCAATATACAAATACTGTACTGGTGACCCCACAATAGGGATAAAACTTTTTCGCAGAAGAGGAGAGTTTAACAAGACACGTGGCCACTCATTAAAATTAGAAGAAAAGAGGATTAACCTTAAACTACATAGAAGGTTCTTTACTTTAAGAGCGGCAAGGATGTGGAATTCCCTTCCACAGGCGGTGGTCTCAGCGGGGGGCATCGATAGCTTCAAGAAACTATTAGATAATCACCTGAATGACCGCAACATACAGGGATATACAATGTAATACTGACATATAATCACACACATAGGTTGGACTTGATGGACTTGTGTCTTTTTTCAACCTCACCTACTATGTAACCATGTGTGCACCGAGCCTTTTGCTGGTCACACGGATCAATTTTCAGACGAGAATATTCAGATGAAAAATCTTTGTACATTCGCTGAATGAAAGAATGTTTGAAATTTTCACTTTTTTTAACATTCTGTTTTAAAATGAATGTAATTTCTGAACACACACACATACACATACACATACACTGTCTGAAAATTCCTTTGACCAAAAAGTTTTCTATTTCCAAATTTTCACTGTGGACATCGATTTGACCCCACTAACGATTAGAAAATTGAACGAATGTTCTTAAAATTACATTTGCTGGAAGGAAGGTAGACATTGTTTTTTGTTTTTGTAAATAAAAAAAAATTGATCTGAGTCTGATATTTACCAGATTCACCCATTAATAGTATATACAGTATATCTCTCCTCTATTAGTATATACAGTATTTCTCTCCTCTAATAGTATATACAGTATATCTCTAGTCTAATAGTATATACAGTATTTCTCTCCTCTAATAGTATATACAGTATATCTCTTTTGTCTGTTATTCTCAGAGTGGATTAGATATTTTGCTCCCTATCCATATAGTTATTTATATTTACCACTGCATAGAGATATTTAAGAATAAATTGCCTTTTTTGAAAAACTTTACATATTAACTAAATTATACACCACGCTTTTTTTTTAAGGTTATTAACTGATTAATCAAAACAATCGGCCAACTAATCGATTATGAAAATAATCGTTAGTTGCAGCCCTAATTCAGTCTAAGCTTGTAATGAAAAAAAAGGAAAAAAAAAAAAGAAAAAAAAGGAAGAAGGATTCCCTGTCACCAGATCATTCAACATCAAAAAAAAAAATCTTCCCATAACATTATACACCAATGGGCCATACGTTTATGACCAACTGACAGGTTAAGTGAACACTGATTATCTTGTTATAATGACATCTGAAAGTTATTGGGTCTTATTAGGCAAAAGTGAAGTTAGTTTGCTGAAAAAGGAAAAAATGGGCATCACAGTTTGGATTGCATTGCATAGCTGCAGACCAATCAGGGTGCTCAAGTGTCTACAATGAGCATCAGAACTGGACCGCAGAGCAATGGAAGAAGGCAGCCTGGTTTGATAAATCACAGTTTATTTTTCTTCATGAAGATGGCCATACAAATCACTTACCCGGGGAAGAGGTGGCGCCAGAATGCAATTATGGGAAGATGGCAAACCAGCAGAGGCAATGTGATGCTTTGGGCTAAGTTCTGATGGGAAACCTTGGGTCCTGCCCGGGCTATTTTGCAGCGCTGTCGCACTTTGAATGACAATTGCGTGGTCATGCTACACTGTACCCAAACAAATTTTTTATCAAATTTCTTCACACAAATAGAGCTTTCTTTTGTTGGTATTTAATCACTGCTGGGTTTTTTATTTTTTGGAAAAAAAAAAAAAAAAAGACCCAAAATTTTGAAAAAAAAAAAATTTGTTTACTTTTCTCTGTCAGTAAATTTTGTAACCAAGTCGTTTTTCGCCTTCACTGATGTGCACTGATGAGGCGGCACTGATGGACACCGATAGGCTGAACTGGTGGGCTTTTATGAGGTGGCACTTATGGGCACTGATAGGTGGGAATGGATAGGTGGTACTGATGGGCGGCACTGATTGACAGCATTGATGGGCAGCACTGATAGGCGGCACTGACTGGCATTGCTAATGGGCACTGATTGCTGCCAATGGTGGGCACCGATTTGTGACACTTAATTGCAATATTGTAATCAGGGAACTGATGATCAATGCCCCCCTGATTACATTCCTAGATGTCCCCCTGCGGGGAGATGCCGCTGATCAGCTCTCCTTGCCACACACAGTGTGCGGCGAGGAGAGACGATTACCGGCACTTCCTTGTTTACGTGTGACCGGCTGTGCTTGGACACAGCCGATCACATGTTTAAAGAGCCGCGGATGCGGGCCTTTACAGAGATCGGGGTCGCGCAGTGTCCTAGCAACACAGCGTGGGCGCGCGAGAGCGGCCATTCTGGGAAGCTGTCATATGACGGCGTCCCAGAACGAGAGCCGCACCGCCCCGCTGTCATTTGACTACCACCTACCTAAATATTGTTGCTGATCAAATACACTCCTTCATGGAAACAGTAACAATGGCCTCTTTTAGCAGGATAATGTGCCCTGAAATCACTGCAAAAATGGGTTTGAGGGACACAACATGGAGTTTGATGTGTTGACTTGGCCTCCAAATTCTCCAGATCTCAATCCAAATCGAGCATCTGTGGGATGCGCTGGAAAAACAAGTCCGACCCATGAAAGCCCCGCCTCCCATTTTACAGGACATAAGAGAAGTCCATAGTAAGAAAATATATAAATACAGCGCTCACAAAGACCCATAATAGGTGACAAACAACATATAGTACATATAAAACAAAAAAAAAAAAAAAAGTGTTTCACAACTAAATACAGTCCAAATAAAACTAAAAAGGTGCTTCACATCGCAGGGAATGCTTCACATCTGGTGTGCAAAAAGTGCAGAGAAAAATGTTGCAGAAAAATTTTCAGGCGTACCAAGACACCCCCACATGTGTCCCCACTCACCAGATCACAATGACACCCAGCTTTTCAGTCTGGGAGTCAATACAGGCTTAGAACGATATCCAGAAAATGACACAGGATGGCAGGTTCACTGATGAGAATATAGACGATCCTTCAACGTAAATACTCAGCCATACAAAACAGGTACCCAGAAAAGGAAGGAAAAAAGGGGGACCAATAGTGAAGTATGCTAAGAAAGCAAATTGTTTGCGCTTAAAGGATATACTTACAAAGGTAAGCTAAAAACAGGCATTGAAATTGTAAGAAGATGCAGCAAACACCATTAGGGGCGTTCCTACGAGACCGGAAGTGATGTCAGTGCCGGAAGTGACTCATCGTCAATGCATTTCGCCCTCCCACAGGGTGTCATCAAAGGACCTGTTGTCTTGATAGGCTGACACCTTAAGAGTTTCCTTCACTGGAACTAAGGGGCCAAGCCCAACCCCTGAAAAACAACCCCACACCATAATCCCCCCTCCACCAAATGATTTGGACCAGTGCACAAAGCAAGGTCTATAAAGGACCTGAATGAGTGAGTTTGGGGTGGAGGACTGTGACTGGCCTGCACAGAGTCTTGACCTCAACCTGATAGAACACCTTTGAAATTAATTTGAGCCGAGACTGTGAGCCAGGCCTTCTCATCCACATCAGTACCTGACTTCACAAATGCACTTCTGGAAGAATGATCAAACATTCCCATAGATACACTCCTAAACCTTGTGGACAACCTTCCCAGAAGAGGTGAAGCTGTTATAACGGCAAAGGGTGGGCCAACTCCATATTGAACCCTACGGACTAATAGGGCGTACACACGGTCGGACTTTGTTCGGACATTCCGACAACAAAATCCTAGGATTTTTTCCGACGGATGTTCGCTCAAACTTGTCTTGCATACACACGGTCACACAAAGTTGTCGGAAAATCCGATCATTCTGAACGCGGTGACGTAAAACACGTACGTCGGGACTATAAACGGGGCAGTAGCCAATAGCTTTCATCTCTATTTATTCTGAGCATGCGTGGCACTTTGTGCGTCGAATTTGTGTACACACGATCGGAAATTCCGACAACGGATTTTGTTGTCGGAAAATTTTATAGCCTGCTCTCAAACTTTGTGTGTCGGAAAATCCGATGGAAAATGTGTGATGGAGCCCACACACGGTCGGAATTTCCAACAACAAGGTCCTATCACACATTTTCCATCGGAAAATCCGACCTTGTGTACGGGGAATAAGACTGGGATGCCATTAAAGTTCATGTGTGTATAAAGGCAGGCGTCCCAATACTTTTGGTAATATAGTGTACTTTTTATGCTAAGTGATGTCATAGCGTAACACTTACAACGTTTTTATTGCCTCTCACTGACATCAGTCATCCCTCTGGTAATTCGGTGTTCTCTTCAGAAGGACAAAGTCTTTGTTCAAACCATAGAGATACAGAGGAGAGCACCAGAAGAACTACCCTTATATCTGCTCAGCAACTGGTGTCAAGTTGTTACTTTATGTGCCGAGCTCAATACTGGTTCTAGTCCATGCACGTTTCATCATGTGTTGATCCCTGAGCAGTGGCGGCCCATGCATTAAGGGCGCAGGGGCGCCGCCCCCTCTCCCCTGCCACCCCCTCTATCACCAATAGATAGATTCATGCATAGCATGAATCTTATCTATGGCCGCCGCTGCCACCCCTTATGCAGGTGCCTGGCCCCTTTTCGGGCGCAGGGCGCCTGAATTACAGCAGCGGGGGGGGCGTTTTTGAAGCACCCGATTAGAACCATGGGCTCTGATAGGTGTCAAAAAAGGTTACCTGTGAGCGCCATGCTGGGCGCTCGCTGGTCACTTAGCTGTGTTAGAAAAGCGAATGACTATTTTGATTTCCTAACACTAAACCACCTCTTCGGTGCTCGGGTCTGTTACCTGTCACCTGATTGGCTTAAACAACAGGCGCCGCTATTGGATGCCTATCAGGAGGAGAGGACGAGAGATGAGGATGGCAGGAGACGCATGGAGGACCCCGCTCGTCGCCATCACCCGCTACCCCACCAAGATAGGGTAAGTGCCGGGTAGACGGCGAGCGGGGGTCACAATGGGGGCATTCAAGGGCACACTGGCAGCGTTTGATGGGCACACTGGCAGCGTTTGATGGGCACACTGGCAGCTTTTGGCACACTGGCAGCTTTTGGCACACTGTACACTGGCTGCAATTGATGATTTTTTTTTTTCAAGTTGTTTTGTGCCCCCCCTAAAAAAAAAATTGAGCACTACCCAGGCAGCCACCATTGTCCCTGAGTGGTGTTGCCCTTGAAATGAGTTGGCTGTATCCATGACTTTTTTTTTTATTTACCAACAATTAAAATGATTTTGGACGGGCGCTTAACCATTTTTGGTCTGGTGCTCTTTGTATTCCTATGGTTTGAGCCACTATTGCACGCCCAAAGGAAGCCACCCCACCACAGTTATTGAGCTTGTTTGAATTTTTCCCTCATCTGACTTCCAAGTCTAAAGTTCCCCGTCCCTCTTTGAGTATGTTGTTCTGGAATTATCCAGTGACCGCATACACTCCTGCACTGATATACTGGCCCCAGAAAAGGAAACAATCATGTACTGTAAATCCTGATCACCAAGTTTTTTTTTTTTTATGATATGTTTATTGTGATATCATTAATTTATTTTTAATTCTTTATATATACACAGCTAAAGGAGATCAAGTCAAAATGAGATTCATTTCATTATTGGATCAGAGACACCGACTGCTGAAGTTGGATCCTAGTGGCTCAATTGCACTACTACAATCTTATGAGATCAAATCGCTTTGTTTGGATCACATTATTGTCAATGTGAACTGCTACATAAAAGATTTTCAGTAGCACGACCGAGCAATTTGTCTTCCATGATCGCACAATGCTGCAGCTTAAATCACAGAGGGAGATAAATCACTAATGGTTTCTATTACATAGACTTGAATGACAGCTAGAGAGTAACCACTTCCTGACCAGGCTTTTTTTGGCACTTTGTTTACAAGATTAAGGGTAGGGTCACACTATTGCCACATGCAGCTCACAGCAGTGGTCCAGTGCGTCCTGGTTCACCGTTTCAGGTCCAATATCGGCCCGAATTCGGACCTGAAACGGACCAAAAGATGCACAGGATTCCTGTGCAAATCCGCAGTGGAGATATGTGAACCCAGCCTAAATCAATATTTTTTTTTTTGCTAGAAAACAACTTCTATCCCCCCCAAACATGGCTATTGGCATGGCTAAGCCCTGTCTCAGAGCTATAAAGCGGGCGCGAGTCAAGTGACTGGCCTAAAGATATCTCTAAAATAGGTATTTACAATGCTGATTTTTAGAAATGACTTACATAGTTTGGTATGCCAGGCTCTAATAGAGGGGCTGGCAGTGGCCATTGTAGGTTTTTTTAATAATAGCGGGGGGGGGGGCAGAGACACAGACACGGAGCTGATGGGCAGGAAGGAGGGGGTGAGGGGGGTAAGAGAAGAACAGAGAGGACAGCTGCGGATGACAATGGGACGCACTCTGACCACGGTGGTCATTGCCCAGCAGCCATGATTTTCGTGGTCAGTGCAGAGAGGGGGACACAGGAAGTGGCAGGTTCAGGGAGGTTTTTGTTTTTTTGTTTTTTTTTTTACAGTTTACAGGGGGGCAGATTACACCACACAAGCACTGTGCCATTTAATCTGCTTTAAGGGACCAGGATCTGAATTTTTTTTTTGGAGTTAACACCTTAAAATAATTTGGGCCAGCTTGGACTAACCAAATTATTTGCATGCCAGAACAGACCTCCGCTCAATTACCAGATATTGAGAGTTGTCGGCTCCCAGGAGTACCAGCTTTGCACATCTAGAGAGTGACATTTTTGCCCATTCTTCTTTGCAAAATAGCTCAAGCTCTGTCAGATTGGATGGAGAGCGTCTGTGAACACCAATTTGCAAGTATTGCCACTAGGGGTGCAACGGATCGTCATCGATCCGTGATCCAATCCGCGGAGGTTGATCCGAGCGGGACACCCACGATCCGTGGAGCGCTCTGTCGCCTCGGCCATAGGAAAGGACGCGGCTTCGGCCTAGCTCCGGAGCGGCGGCCATCTTGGTAAACCCGGCGGCCGTTTAGCACGTGATCGCTCCGTCAAATGACGGAGCGATCACTTGTAACAAATGACGCCGGTTCCTCTCTCCCCTCTGTGTACTGATCTGTACAGTGGAGGGGAGAGATCGGATGGCAGCAGTGCCAATACTCTGCAATGCCCTGCTGCAATACCCTGCCAATACTCTGCTGCAATGCCCTGCCAATACTCTGCTGCAATGCCCTGCCAATACTCTGCTGCAATGCCCTGCCAATACTCTGCTGCAATGCCCTGCCAATACCTGCTGCAATGCCCTGCCAATATACCTGCCAATACGGAGATTGTGGATATTACAGTGGGGGAGATTTTTTTTTTTTGATCCGAAAATGATCCGAACCGTGACTCCTGATCCGAGGAACGATCCGAACCATGAGTTTTTTGATCCGTTGCACCCCTAATTGCCACAGATTCTCAATTGGATTTAGGTCTGGACTTTGACTGGGCAATTCTAACACATGAATATGCTTTGCTCTAAACCATTCCATTGTAGCTATGGCTGTATGTTTAGGGTCATTGTCCTGCTGGAAGGTGAACCTCCGCCCCAGTCTCAAGTCTTTTGCAGACTCCAACATGTTTTCTTCTAAGATTGCCCTGTATTTGGCTCCATCCATCTTTCCCGTCAACTCTGACCAGCTTCCCTGTCTCTGCTAAAGAAAAGCATCCCCACAACATGATACTGCCACCACCATGTTTCACAGTGTTCAGGGTGATGTGCAGTGTTAGTTTTCCGCCGTACATAGCGTTTTGCTTTTAGGCCAAAAAGTTTCATTTTGTTTTCATCTGACCAGAGCACCTTCTTTTCCACATGTTTGCTGTGTCCTCCACATGGCTTCTCGCAAACTGCAAACAGGACTTCTTATGGCTTTCTTTCAACAATGATTTTCTTCTTGCCACTCTTCCATAAAGGCCAGATTTGGGGAGAGCACGACTAATAGTTGTCCTGTGGTCAGATTCTCCCACCTGAGCTGTGGATCTCTGCAGCTCCTCCAGAGTTACCATGGGCCTCTTTCCTGCTTCTCTGATTAATGTTCTCCTTGCCCGGCCTGTCAGTTTAGGTGGATGACCATGTCTTGGTAGGTTTCCATACTCTTTTTCGGATGATGGATTGAATAGTGCTCTGTGAAATGTTCAAAGCTTGGGATATAGATATATAGAGATATATATATATATATATTTTTTTTTTTTAAACCTAACCCTGCTTTAAACCTTCTCCAAAACTTTATCCCTGACCTGTCTGGTGTGGTCCTGGGCCCTTATGATGCCGTTTGTTCACCAAAGGTTCTCTAACAAACCTCTTAGGGCTTCACAAAACAGCTGGATTTATACTGAGATTAAATTACACACAGGTGGACTTTACTAATTAGGTGACTTCTGAAGGCAATTGGTTCCACTAGATTTTAGTTAGGGGTATCAGAGTAAAGGGGGCTGAATACAAATGCACGCCACACTTTTCAGACATTTGTAAAAAAAAAAAAAAATAATAAAAAAAAAAAAATTGAAAACCATTTATCATTTCCCTTCCACTTCACAATTATGTGCCACTTTGTGTTGGTCTATCACATAAAATACATTTACGTTTTTGGTAACATGACAAAATGTGGAAACATTTTAAAAAAAGGGGTATAAATACTTTTTCAAGGCATTGTAGTAAAAACACAGTTACTATGCCTCAGCTATGAATGTATAAAAAAATTAAAAAAGTCAGCATTTGGTACCGACCACCGACTCTATTCAATAAGACAAGGAAAGGGCCGGTAAATGAGACATTTACCTACCCCTTCCCTGCTCTCAAATCTGACAGACCCCCCTGCAGCAGCCGGTGGGAGGGGGGAAGCCCAGCAGCGCTATGGGGAGGGAGGCCAGGGAAGCACAAAAGGGCCTGGGGCAGCAGGACAGGGATAGGGAGGTGATGGGAGTGGCACATAGAGGAACGGATGCCCTCCATTTCCCTCCTGCAGCCGCTGAATGTCTGTGGGAGGGAAAGGAGGAGAAGCGGGCATTCAGCGGCTACATCGGAGGGATCAGTTCCTCTATGTGCCGCCACATTATCCAGTTGTGCACGGGGGCCCGTAAGGGCCCCCTGGAGCATCGGGCCTGGTTACAATGGCGACCCCTGTACATACACCCCTGATGTGTCATATCTGTCTAGAGTTCACCTTTACCAACCCATTCAAAGTTTATACACAATCGGAATAAACCTTCCTACTACATAGTTGCTGGCAGATCTAAAAGGAGATTGTACAATTGGATTGTAATGTGTATGAATAGCAATAGCCATATGACAGTAGTTGATGGGAAAAAAAGGCAATGAGTTGAACATGAACTTGTCTATGACTGGCTATTAATGACATTACAATCATGAGTGCCAACCTACTGAATTAGTATGCAACCAGACAGCCGTCCATTACTGGTAGATGTAAAGGGGATTGTTCATTCACACTAAAAAATGTATAGTCAGGATTCGATGACTTTCGAATTAGGGCTGCAACTAACGATTATTTTCATAATCGATTAGTTGGCCGATTATTGTTTCGATTATTCGGTTAATAACCTTAAAAAAAAGTGTGGTGTATAATTTAGTTAATGTGTACAGTTTTAAAAAAAAGGTAATTTATTCTTAAATATCTCTATGAGGTGGTAAATATAAATAACCAACTATATGGTTAGGGAGCAAAATATCGAATCCACTCTGAGAACAACAGACAGAAGAGATATACTGTATATACTATTAGAGGAGATATACTGTATAAACTATTAGAGGAGATATACTGTATATACTATTAAAGGGTGAATCTGGTAAATATCATCAGACGCAGTGAACAAATTTTTTTTATTAAAAACAAAAACAATGTCTTCCTTAAAAAAAATGTAATTTTAAGAACGTTCGGTTCTTTCATTCAGTGAATGTACAAAGATTTTTCGTCTGAATATTCTCGTCTGAAAATTGATCGGTGTGGCCAGGATAAGGCTCAGTACACACCTATGCAGTTTGCTTTTCATCTGTTTCTGCAGTGCTTTTTGCTGTGCGTTTTGATTTTTTGTGCACGTGATTTTGCTGCGATTCGCGTTTTTGCATTTTTTTGGCCAATTTTTTGTTGGGCAGATTAAAAAACACTTATTGCTGCAAAAACACATTACGTGCTTTTCTGCAGCTTCTCTATTGAAGTATATTGAACCAAAAAAACACCGTTTTGCGTGAACGTGTCCCATAGGAACCATGTGAATGAACTGTAGTGCGTTTCTGCAAAAAGCACCAAAAAACACATAGATGTGAAACAGGTCTAAGACGTTTAGTAACATAATGGGGTGAAAAAAATTAAAATTAGCCCTTTTATAGTACAAAAAAAAGCAGATAATCACTACTGTAAGGGGTTAATTTTTTTTAGTGTAGAACTGTGAAAGTAATATTTGCAGTAGCGATTATTTGCTCTTTTTGTACTATAAAGGGCTCATTTTAGTTTTTTTTAACCCCATTATGTTACTGGCCGATTAATCGATTATGAAAATAGTAATCGATTAATTTCATAATCGATTAGTTGTCAATTAATCGATTAGTTGTTTCAGCCCTATTTCGAATCAATACATTTAATCAGGCAGGCCCTTCCACTACACAGGTATTGTCAGGTCTATAGAAGATCGAACAGATTGTACAAAACAATCTTCCTTGAGCTGACATACATATTTCAAAACACATCTACTGCATCACTGATCAACCTCACCATCACTGATGAAGTATGAAGAGTTTTTTTTTTTTTTTTTGAACACATTTTTCCAATTCACTTAAAATAATCGATGACATAATATATGCGTTTTCTTATAATATAAAAATTGTTATATACCTAGATTTTAGAATGCTTTCTTGTACAAAAGATCGAGTTCCATCCCCCGCCACCAACAGTACCTCTGTGACAGGACCAGTCCGTGGCTAGTCTTTACAGCAGTACTTCATTAGCCGTGAGCCTCTATGGTGGTACCAAGTCTCCATAGAGGGATCGGTCGGCTGCAGGCCTCTATGTCAGGACCCCACATGTGGAGCTTCTATGGGATTGACCAGCCTGCGGTGAGTTTCTCCCCACATCAATGGAAAGCCTATATAGCAGAGCCAGTCTGTGACTAATCTATAGCAGTGGTTCTCAGCCCTGTCCTCAAGTACCCCCAACAGGCCACGTTTTGGGAATTTCTCTTACGCCTCTTTCACAGTCAGGCGCTTCAAAACTGCCAGTAAATACACTGAGCACTTTTGAAGAGCTTTCCATTCATTTTAATGGAGAGGGGCGTTTTTTTTCACCGCCCCGTCAGCACACTGCCCAGTGTGAAAGCATTACCGTATATACTCGAGTAAAAGCCGACCCGAATATAAGCCGAGGCACCTAATTTTACCCAAAAAAACAAAAAACTGACTTGAGTATAAGCCTAGGGTGAGAAACGCGCAGCTACTGTAAGTGGAAAAGAGGGTCAACAATGCTCATTTGCAGCCTCACTGTGCCCATTTGCAGCCATAGGTCCCCTGAACTTCAAACTCGGTAGTTAAGGGTTCCTAGATGCCCCCTAGCTGCAGCCAAAATTTGGGGTCTCTGGACCCAAAAGGGTCCCGGAATGACATTGCTGCAGATGGACACAGTTGACCGACTTTGGGGCCTCTTGGTGCTAGGAACCCCAAATTTGGTGTGCAAACCCAGTGGAGCCAGCACTACAACATATCTAAAGCTAGTTCCACTGGGTTTGCACACCAAATTTTGGGTTCCTAGCACCAAGTGGCCCCAAAGTCGGTTCGGAAAATGTCACTCTGCAGCAGAAAATTGCTTGACTCGAGTGTAAGCAAAGGGGGGCATTTCAGCACAAAAAAAAGTGCTGAAAAACTCGGCTTATACTCGAGTATATATGGTAATTTTAACTGCTTGCCGACCAGCACGCGGCAATGTACGTCGGCAGAATGGCGTTGGTAGGCAAAAGGACGTACAGGTACGTCCCCTTTAAGAAGCGGTACCACGGGTCCCGCGGACTCGATGTCCGCGGTCGTGTCACGGAGAGGAAGAACGGGGAGATGCTTTTGTAAACAAAGCATTTCCCCGTTCTGCCTAGTGACAGGACAGTGATCACACAATTTTTTTATTTTTTTGTATTTATTATAGCAAAACTTAAAAAATAGAGTTTTTTTCAAAATTGTCGTTCTCTGTTAATAGCGCAAAAAATAAAAAACGCAGAGGTGATCAAATACCACCCAAAGAAAGCTCTATCTGTGGGAAAAAAAAAAAAAGGACGCCAATTTTGTTTGGGTACAACGTCGCATCACCGCGTAATTGTCAGTTCAAGCGACGCAGTGCTGAATCACAAAAAGTGCTCTGGTCAGGAAGGGGGTAAAATCCTACGGGGCTGAAGTGGTTAATGGAAATAAGTTTTCGTGAGCTTTTCAGGTGCTTTTTTTTTTTTTTTTAACATAAAAGCGCCTCAGTATGAAAGGAGTCTTAGATAAAAATAGCTGTCCAAAATACCAAGCCATTGACTCCGACTCAAAGCGCCTGTGCAAGATAAAGGAGAGCCTGCAAACATGGCCTGTTTGGGGTACTTGAGGACAGGGTTCAGAACCACTGATCTACAGTAGTACATCAGCAGCGGGCCACCATGGTGGTAGCCTGTCGGCGGAAAGCCTCTATGGCAGAACTCCATTTGTGGTGAGCCTCCATAGATCGACTAGTCTGCGGTGAGCTGCCCCTTCCCCATCTACAGCAAGCCTCCACATCTGGACCAGTTTGTGGCTAGTCTCCACAGCAGTACCTCATCCACGGCGAGCTTCTATGGTGGTGGTCTGCCGTAAGCCTCTATGGCAGGACCCCATTTGTTGTGAGCTTACACAGACTGACCAGTCTGCGGCGAGCTCCCCCATTAACAGCAAACCTCCCCATCAACAATAAGCCCCCACATTGGGACCAGTTTGCGGCTAGTCTCTACAGCAGTACCTCATCCACAGTCAGCCACCACAGCCAAATCAGTTATCGGTGAGTCTCCATAGTGGGATCAGTGGATGGCGAGCCTCCATGGCAGGACCCCATCTGCAGTGAGCCTCCATAGTGGGATTAGTTGGCAGCGAGCTTCTATGGCAGGACCCCATCTGTGGCAAATCTCCATAGATTGACCAGTCTGCGGCGAGCTTCCCCTTCTATGGCCAATCGCCACCGCTGGACCAGTCTGAGGCCAATCTCCACCGCTGGACCTAATCTGCAGTGAGCCTCTACTGCGGGACCAGTCTGCAAGTAATCTTTACAGCAGTACCTCATCTGCTGCGAGCCTCCATAGCGGGGGGGGGGGGGGGGGAAATCGGTTGGCGGCGAGCCTCCATAGCGGGGGGGGGGGGGGAAATCGGTTGGCGGCGAGCCTCCATAGCGGGGGGGGGGGGGATCGGTTGGCGGCGAGCCTCCATAGCGGGGATCGGTTGGCGGCGAGTCTCCATAGTGAGGGGATCGGTTGGCGGCGAGCCTCCATAGCGGGGGGGGGGGGGGGGGGGGAATCGGTTGGCGGCGAGTCTCCATAGTGGGGGGGGGGGGGGGATCGGTTGGCGGCGAGCCTCCATAGCGGGGGGGGGGGGGTATCGGTTGGCGGCGAGCCTCCATAGCGGGGGGATCGGTTGGCGGCGAGCCTCCATAGCGGGGGGATCGGTTGGCGGCGAGCCTCCATAGCGGGGGGGAAATCGGTTGGCGGCGAGCCTCCATAGCGGGGGGGGAAATCGGTTGGCGGCGAGCCTCCATAGCGGGGGGGGGGGAATCGGTTGGCGGCGAGTCTCCATAGCGGGGGGGGAATCGGTTGGCGGCGAGTCTCCATAGCGGGGGGATCGGTTGGCGGCGAGCCTCCATAGCGGGGGGGGGAATCGGTTGGCGGCGAGCCTCCATAGCGGGGGGGGGAATCGGTTGGCGGCGAGCCTCCATAGCGGGGGGGGGAAATCGGTTGGCGGCGAGCCTCCATAGCGGGGGGGGAATCGGTTGGCGGCGAGCCTCCAAAGCGGGGGGGGAATCTGTTGGCGGCGAGCCTCCATAGCGGGGGGGGGGGGGGATCGGTTGGCGGCGAGCCTCCATAGCGGGGGGGGGGGGGAATCGGTTGGCGGCGAGCCTCCATAGCGGGGGGGGGGGGGGGGGGGGGGGGGGATCGGTTGGCGGCGAGCCTCCATAGCGGGGGGGGGGATCGGTTGGCGGCGAGCCTCCATAGCGGGGGGATCGGTTGGCGGCGAGCCTCCATAGCGGGGGGATCGGTTGGCGGCGAGCCTCCATAGCGGGGGGATCGGTTGGCGGCGAGCCTCCATAGCGGGGGGATCGGTTGGCGGCGAGCCTCCATAGCGGGGGGATCGGTTGGCGGCGAGCCTCCATAGCGGGGGGATCAGTTGGCGGCGAGCCTCCATAGCGGGGGGGAATCGGTTGGCGGCGAGTCTCCATAGCGGGGGGATCGGTTGGCGGCGAGCCTCCATAGCGGGGGGATCGGTTGGCGGCGAGCCTCCATAGCGGGGGGATCGGTTGGCGGCGAGTCTCCATAGCGGGGGGGAATCGGTTGGCGGCGAGTCTCCATAGCGGGGGGATCGGTTGGCGGCGAGTCTCCATAGCGGGGGGATCGGTTGGCGGCGAGCCTCCATAGCGGGGGGATCGGTTGGCGGCGAGCCTCCATAGCGGGGGGATCGGTTGGCGGCGAGTCTCCATAGCGGGGGGATGGTTGGCGAGACCCCGTGGCTGGGTCGATCAGCAGCTAATCTCTACAGCAGCACCTTATTAGCGAGGAACCTCCATAGAGGGATTGCTCAGTGACTCTACAGCAGGACCTGATCTGTGGTGAACCTCCATAGACACATCTCCAATAACAATGAGTCCCATAAGATTAGCAGAGTCACAGCACTCCCCCCACATTGCTGTACACGGACCCCACCATAACAATACACGGAGAGCACAACACAAATCACTCTTCATAGTCCTCACCTGATACCGCAGTAGTTCTCCTACATCCATTTCTACCAGTGCAGTACAGCGCTGTAAAGTGACGAATCCTCTACCGTAAAGTGCTCCGTCGTGATGAATCAGACATACCACTCCGCTGTAAAGCGTGACGCGCCCACAATGCTGTAAACAGTGAAAAGGCCGAGGTGTAGTTTTGCCGCGCTGCCGTAAAACAAGCTGGAATGGTTGGAGGTGTAACAATAAACAATAACAGATCACAGTAGTAGTGATGTTCTGGTCATTGCTGAGCTTCAGGAATAAAATCCACTTTGTTTTAGAATTTGAAGTATGAAGTAAACTTGTTCCTCTCTGTGTCGCATCAGCACCAAAATGCTGCTGGACCCTTTTTTTACCCACACCTGAATTGCATCACATAGGTACATAGTTCCCAACTGTCCCTGATTTCGAGGGACTGTCCCTGATTTAAAGCAAAGTCCCTCTGTCCCTCGTTCCTCCTCATTTGTCCCTCATTTTGCTCTGATCTATATAGGTATATATAAAATGCACTATTTATCTCAGTTTCTCAGTGCTAAAGCTTGGCCGGCACAGTGGTGTAGTGGTTAGCACTCTTGCCTAGCAGTAAGAAGGTCGCTGGTTCGAATCCCGACCACGGCCTGGAGTTTGCATGTTCTCCCTGTGCCTGCCTTAGATTGTAAGCTCCTGGAGGGCAGGGACTATGAATGTGAGTTAGGGACCTTAGATTGTAAGCTCCTGGAGGGCAGGGAATGTGAATGTGAGTTAGGGACCTTAGATTGTAAGCTCCTGGAGGGCAGGGAATGTGAGTTAGGGACCTTAGATTGTAAACTCCTGGAGGGCAGGGAATGGGAGTTAGGGACCTTAGATTGTAAGCTCCTGGAGGGCAGGGACTGATGTGAATGTACAATGTATATGTAAAGCGCTACATAAATTGACAGCACTATACCTGAAATAAATAAAAATAAATAATTTTTTAGGCCCCTTTCACACTGGGGCATTGGGTGCGTCGGCGGTAAAGAGCCGCTATTTTTGGTGGCGCATTACCGTCAATTTTGCAGCGCTACTCGGCCACTAGCGGGATGCTTTTACCCCCCTGCTAGCAGCCGAGAAAGGGTTAAAACCATCGCAAAGCACTGCTGCAGCAGCGCTATGCCGGCGGTATAGCCGCGCTGCCCCACTGATTTCAATGGGCAGGAGCGGTGTATACACCACTCCAAGGATTCTGCTTGCAGGACTTTTTTTAGCGTCCTGCCAGCGCACCGCTCCAGTGGGAAAGCCCTCGGAAAGCCCTCGGGCTGGTATTTGATCACCTCTGCCGTTTTTATTTTTTGTTAAAAAAATGTAAAAACACTGAATTTATAAAAAAAAAAAATTTTTTTTTATATTTTGTTATAAAAAAATTAAAACGGGTAATTTTTCTCCTTCATTGATGTACGCTGATGAGGCGGCACTGATGGGCACTGATGGGTGGCAGTGATGGGCACTGATGGGTGGCAGTGATGGGCACTGATCTGTTACACCGATAGGCAGCACTGCTAGGTGGCACTGATTGACACTACTGGTGGGCATTGATAGCTGGCACTTGTGGGCACTGTTAGGTGGCACTTGTGGGCACTGTTCAGTGGCACTTGTGGGCACTGTTCAGTGGCACTTGTGGGCACTGTTTAGGTGGCACTTTGGGCACTGTTAGGTGGCACTGGTAGCTGGCAAAGATGAGGCAGATGTGCCTCTTCCACTTCGGGACCTTTGTCCCTCTCATCTGAGCCGGTGATCGGCTTTTTTTTTTTCTACTCACGCTATCAGCATGAGTAGAAAAAAAAAAACGATTACCGATCTTTTGTTTACATGTCATTGGCTGCAGCTGATCACATGGTAAGAGGCCGGGACCGGCCCCTTACTCGGATCGGTGATCAGCCGAGTCTCAGTGACTCGGTGATCACAGCGCGCCCGGCAGGCGTGTGCACAGGGGAGGCCGTCATATGACGGCCTCCCGGGAATTCAGGTCCGCACTGTGGCCGTCATTCGGCCATAGCGCGGATGGCAAGTGGTTAACGAATCTTTTTTTTGTAGAATACTCCTTTAAAGGGGCGTGGCAGGGGGTGTGTCCTATGCCAACATACTTTTGCTAGTAGGTGTCCCTCGTTCCCATCTTATGAAGTTGGAAGGTATGTGGGTGTTCACACTCATGCGATGCTGGGTAATCGCACTGCGTGTTGCGATCTGTTTCGGGGTGTCGTTAATCTAACATTACAAGTTCTGGATGAACCCTCTTGAGTCTGTTAGACCCCCTTCACACTGAGACACTTTCACGCTAAAAGAAAGCACCTGAAAAGCTCACAAAAACCTATTTCCATTAAGAGCCCTTGCACACTGGGGCGGTTTGCAGGCGCTATTGCGCTAATAATAGTGCCTGCAAACCGCCCTGAAAGTGCCGCTGCTTTCATTCCAGTGTGAAAGCCCCGAGGGCTTGCACACTGAAGTGATGCGCTGGCAGGACGGTAAAAAAAGTCCTGCCAGCAGCATCTTAGGAGCGGTGTGTGTACCGCTCCTTTACCGCTCCTGCCCATTGAAATCAATGGGACGGCGCGGCTATACCGCCGGCAAAGCGCCTCTGCAGAGGCGCTTTGCGGTGGTATTTAACCCTTTCTCGGCCGCTAGCGGGGGTAAAACCGCCCCGCTAGCGGCCGCATACCGACGGTAAAACGCCGCTAATAATAGCGGCGTTTTACAACCGACGCCGCCCCCCGCCCCAGTGTGCAAGGGCTCTTAAATCAATGAATGCTTTCACACTGGGGCAGTGCGCAGGCAGGGTGGTGAAATGAATGGAAAGCTCCCCCTCTCCTTTGAAATGAATGGAAAGCTCTTCAAAAGCGCTCAGTGTTTTACTGGCAGTTTACAAGCACCTCGGTGTGAAAGGGGCCTTAATCTGACATTGACACCCACAGCAGATCGCATGGACACTGTGCGATTGTTATGCACTGCAATGCAGAGAAACGAAGCAAATCTCGTGGGTTTCCCGCATCTCATCAGTGTGAACCAGGGCTGAAAGTGTATTTAAACTTCAACCACTTGTGTAGCAGCCTGTATAAACCCCTCTATTACCAGGCCATTGTCCAGTTTGCAGTGCTGGGATACTTTGACCGACAATTACTCAGTTGTGCTGGGGGGGGGGGGGGGGGTGTTCTGTTTTGTTTTTTTAGACGGAGCTTGCTTTTGGTGGTATTCAATAAACACAGGGTTTTCTATTTTTTACTATATTGGTAGTCAGAGGTACATTTACCATTCGAAGACCAGACTTTTCCACCTGCTTCCTGCCCAGGCCATTTTTCAGTTTTCAGCGCTGTCACACTTTGAATGACAATTACTCAGTCGTACCCAAATACATTTTATATCATTTTTTTAAGACAGATAGAGCTTTCTTTTGGTGGTATTTAAAGTGGAAGTATCTACAGTAACTAAGCTCCCACACACCTTCCTAACCCCGATTCTAACTACCCCGTAGAAGGAAGATGTATATACTTACCTATGCTCAAGGTGCTCTGGTCCCATCATGTGATCGCCTCCCAGAGGCCAGCTTCAGGGGAGAGGAGGGACAGCCGACAACGGATGCCCCATGGGCTATGTCAGATTCCAGGCATTCCATCCATTGTCAGCACTCTCTTCTCTTCCCTGGCGAGATCACATGACAAGGGAGCATGGGGTGGAGCCATTCCCTGTTGCCTTTGTCTTTGGATGCAGGCAGTGCGGCTCGGGATTGAGCCCTCATGAATTCCCATATAGGAAGCGACTTCCTACGGGGGTACTCACTAAAGAGAAGGAGCCAAGAGCACCGGCAGGGGACCCCAGAAGAGGAGGATTGGGACTGCTGAGCAGGTGAGTATAACATGTTTATTATTTTTAAAAAAATAAAGCGATTAAAAAAAACTTACATTTTTTAATAGTGTAGCACCCTGGAGTTTAGGCAGGGCTGCTCCTCACAAATTTACTTGCCAGGGGTAGTTATCCTCGTGGATTTCTAGAGATCTATTGATTCCTCCCTAAGTTTGTCCTTGTTGCACTTTTCTCTTCTACAACTAGGTGGCCAGCGCACCGCTCCAGTGGGAAAGCCCTCGGGCGTTTCACATTGGAGAGACAGCAGCGGCTTTTTTAGCGTTATAGCGCCTGCAAAGCGCCCCCAGGGTCTTATTCAAATTTCTAAATTGCTGCATTTGTGAATTTCAAAAGCCAATATAAAAGAAGAGTAGTGGTAGAAAAAAAAAAAAAAAAAAACCCTCGTGGGTTTAACCACTTGCTTACTGGGCACTTAAACCCCCCTCCTATCCAGACCCATTATCAGCTTTCAGCGCTGACGCACTTTGAATGACAATTGCGCGGTCATACAACACTGTACCCAAATTAAATTTTTATCATTTTTTTTCCCCAGGAATAGAGATTTCTTTTGGTGGTATTTGATCACCTCTGCCGTTTTTATTTTTTGTTAAAAAAAATGTAAAAACACTGAATTTATAAAAAAAAAAAAAAAAATTTTTTTTTTATATTTTGTTATAAAAAAATTAAAACGGGTAATTTTTCTCCTTCATTGATGTACGCTGATGAGGCGGCACTGATGGGCACTGATGGGTGGCAGTGATGGGCACTGATGGGTGGCAGTGATGGGCACTGATCTGTTACACCGATAGGCAGCACTGCTAGGTGGCACTGATTGGCACTACTGGTGGGCATTGATAGCTGGCACTTGTGGGCACTGTTAGGTGGCACTTGTGGGCACTGTTCAGTGCGTTTCCCGCATCGCATCAGTGTGAACCAGGGCTGAAAGTGTATTTAAACTTCAACCACTTGTGTAGCAGCCTGTATAAACCCCTCCATTACCAGGCCATTATCCAGTTTGCAGTGCTGGGATACTTTGACCGACAATTACTCAGTTGTGCTGGGGGAGGGGGTGCTGTTTTGTTTTTTTAGACGGAGCTTGCTTTTGGTGGTATTCAATAAACACAGGGTTTTCTATTTTTTACTATATTGGTAGTCAGAGGTACATTTACCATTCGAAGACCAGACTTTTCTACCCGCTTCCTGCCCAGGCCATTTTTCAGTTTTCAGCGCTGTCACACTTTGAATGACAATTACTCAGTCGTACCCAAATACATTTTATATCATTTTTTTAAGACAGATAGAGCTTTCTTTTGGTGGTATTTAAAGTGGAAGTATCTACAGTAACTAAGCTCCCACACACCTTCCTAACCCCGATTCTAACTACCCCGTAGAAGGAAGATGTATATACTTACCTATGCTCAAGGTGCTCTGGTCCCATCATGTGATCGCCTCCCAGAGGCCAGCTTCAGGGGAGAGGAGGGACAGCCGACAACGGATGCCCCATGGGCTATGTCAGATTCCAGGCATTCCATCCATTGTCAGCACTCTCTCCTCTTCCCTGGCGAGATCACATGACGAGGGAGCATGGGGTGGAGCCATTCCCTGTTGCCTTTGTCTTTGGATGCAGGCAGCGCGGCTCGGGATTGAGCCCTCATGAATGCCCATATAGGAAGCGACTTCCTACGGGGGTACTCACTAAAGAGAAGGAGCCAAGAGCACCGGCAGGGGACCCCAGAAGAGGAGGATTGGGACTGCTGAGCAGGTGAGTATAACATGTTGCACTTTTCTCTTCTACAACTAGGTGGCCGGGTACTTGGTGGTATTAGATACGAGAAGGGCAACGCAAGGTCAGGTTATGGGTATATGGGTATATGGAATCCCTTGGCCTGCTGGGAGAGCCTATATATGCGGGTGAGGTCAGGTAAACTGTGTTCTGTGCCACCTGGACGGCTGTCTGGGTGGACGTTAGGGTTGCCACCTGTCCTGGATTCACCCAGACAGTTCGCTTTTGGAATCATGCGTCCGGGTTTCAGACTGCCTGAAACCCGGACACATTATTCAGACTGGACTATGGCTTCCCAGCAGGGTTGCTGCCTGCAGTTGTCTAAGCTGAGAATGTCTGTTACACTCTCTTTCATGCTGTCCAAAGCCAACACTAACAATCCCCCCCCCCCCCCAAACACATACAGACGGGAGAGGAGAGAGGGCTCGATCTGCACCTCTTTCCCTACCCCTCTGTGTCTGCCCACACTCCAATCCCCAGCGCTGTGCCTCAGAAAAGGAAAGTTGGGGCTGGAAATTTGAAGTCCAGCAGCCTCAGAAATATCTGGATGAGAGGTTCTGGCTGCCAAGGGGTGAGTGAGCTCACCATCCATCCCTGTCTGTAGCTGAAGTCTCCCCCCTTCTCTCTCCTGCCTCTGAGTGAGTACACTAAGGCAAATCAGGGTTCTCAGAGCACCTCTTATATCAGAGTTCACCTTTACACCAGAGACCACAGTGTTCCCCCTTACATCAGAGTCCTCTCCACACATCAGAGTTCTCAGTGTTCCCCCTTCAATCAGGGTTCCCAGAGCATCCTTTATGTTAGAGTCCCCAGAGTTCTCCCTTACATCAGAGTCTGCAGAGTCCCCCCTTACAGTGAAAGGGAACTCTGTGGATTCAGATGTAAAAGGGGAACTCTGCAGACACTGATGTAAAGGGAACTCTTGTTATTAACTTCATATGGTTAGAAATTTAATTTAATAGCAAAATCTATGTCTAGTTTATACTGTAAAAAAAAAAAAAAAAAATTGCTGTGCGCCGCTAAAGTGTTCGGGATTGACTTGAAGAAAAGGTGGCAACCCTAGTGGACGTGTGTTGTACTGCCCGGGCTGCTAGGCCGGAGATGGGGTCTATCCCGGGCACATCTGGCATCTAGGCTGTCTGAGGGTCTATCCAGAAGCAAGAGAGCAGCGCAGGGTTGGGATTGCGGCTTGCAGTCCAACCAAAAGTGACGGTTCTGTCAGCCAGAGAACCTGTCATGGTCGGATGTAGAGGGGAAGATGACGCCACTAAGGAACCAACCACCTTATTACCAGGGACCACAGTGAGTAACTGAAGGAAGTACCGGAGCAACATTCCCAGCAACCGGAGACGGTGAAGAATCGGGAAACTTCAATGGGAATCAAGCCAGGGACCCAGCCAGTGGAGGTGACACTTGCAGATCAGCCTTGTGTGTCAAGCCAGGGACTGAGCAGGCCAGCGGGGGTGAAGCTTGAGAGGTATCTGGAGTGCCAAGCTAGGGACCCAGCAGAGAAGCAGGGGTGACGCTTGAGGAATATACCACCCTGAAGATTGGAGGAGCCCAAGGGATTCAGTGGCAGTGAATCAGTGGGTCTAGTGAGAGAGACTGGGAGCTCAGTGAGCTGAAGAACTACAAGAAGCGATTGTAGTGAAAGTGAAGGAACTTTTAAGCCTTGTGTTTGGAACTGTTAAAGACTGTTGCCATAGGAGACAGCAATCCTACACATTCAGATCAAGAGCACCCAACCCCCCATCCTTAAATCAGATGTCAAGAGCCCTCCCACCCTCCCTTACATCACAGTGCACCCCCTTACCTTGTGCTGCCGCTGGGAAGAAGCTGAGGGCAGAGCTGGGAAGCAGAATGTGCAGGGTCTGGAGGAGGACCAATGGAGGGCTGGAGTGAGCTGCTGGAGTCTGCTGAATTCTGAGACCAGGGTAGAGGGAGATGAGGGGTGCTGCAGCTGCATAGAGAGGCACTTAATCACATAAGCCCTCTCTGCGGCTTCACAGAGAACTACAGGATTTGACAGAGGAGTTCTGTCCTCCTGTCTGCTGCCGACTGCTGAGACAGGAGAGGTACGAGGCCTACATGGAATGGCCTGGTGGGCCAGATTCGGCCCGCAGGCTTTGTGTTTGACGCATATGCATTGCGTTAAAAGACCTTCAGCTTTTAGAACCACCTAAAGGTTTAGAATCACTTTAGGCTTAGTTAGATCTAGGCTGGAATTCTACCTTGGTTTTTTAATTTTACTATATAAAGCAGTAGTCCCCAAGCTGTGGCCCGTGGGCCAAATGCAGCCCTTTACTTGCCTTTATCCAGGCCTCAGGGCACTATTCCTCCCACTGTCACCTACAAGGGAGCACCATTCCTTCCACTGACACCAACAGAGGTGAACCATTCCTCTCACTGACACCAGCAATGGAGCACTATTCCTTCTACTGGCACCAACAATGGAGCAATATTCCTTTTACTGACACCAACAATTGGGCACTATTCCTTATACTGACACCAACAATGGAGCAATATTCCTTTTACTGACACCAACAATTGGGCACTATTCCTTCTACTGACACCAACAATGGAGCAATATTCCTTTTACTGACACCAACAATTGGGCACTATTCCTTCTACTGACACCAACAATGGGGCACCATTCCTCCTACTGATACCAACAATGGGGCACTATTCCACCTACTGATACCAACAATGGGGCACTATTCCACCTACTGACACCAGCAATGGAGCACTATTCCTTCTATTGACAGCAGCAATAGAGCACTATTCCTTCTACTGACACCAACAATGGGGCACTATTCCTCCTACTGACACCAACAAATGGGGCACTATTCCTTCTACTGACACCAACAATGGGGCACTATTCCACCTACTGACACCTAAAATGGGTCCACTATTCCTCCCAATGATAAAAACAATTAGGCACTATTCCTCCCACTAATACCACATTTTGGAAAGCAAACACTTCTAAGAGGCATAGGGAGTCTTTTGAAGACTTCACAAGTTTTTGGAAAATGCGAAATAAATATAATAATTTTTTTTTTTCACAAACAACTTTATTAACCACTTCAATACCAGGCACTTAGACACCTTCCCGCCCAGGCCAATTTTCAGCTTTCAGCGCTGTCACAATTTGAATGACAATTGCGCGGTGATGCTACACTGTACCCAAACAAATTTTTTATCATTTTGTTCCCACAAATAGAGCTTTCTTTTGGTGGTATTTGATCACCTCTGCGGTTTTTATTTTTTGCGCAACAAATAAAAAAAGACCGAAAATTTTGAAAAAAAACACGTTTTTCTTTGTTTCTGTTAAAAATTTTTGTAAATGAGTACGTTTTCTTCTTCAATGACGGGCACTGATATGGCTGCACTGACGGGCACTGATACGGCGGCACTGATGGGCACCGATGAGGTGGCACCAATGAGGTGGCACTGATGAGGTGGCACTGACGGGCACTGATGATGGGCACCGATAGGCGGCACTGATGCGCACTGATAGGTGGCACTAATGGGCACTGATAGGTGGCACTAATGGGCACTGATAGGTGGCACTGGTAGGTGGCACTGAACTGATGGGCACTGATAGGTGGCACCGATGGGCACTGATAGGCGGCACTGATGGGCACTCGTAGGTGGCATTGATGGGCACTCGTAGGTGGCGTTGATGGGTAGTTATGGGTGGCACTGATAGTTGGCACAGATGGGCACGGATGGGCACTGATAGGTGGGCACAGATGGGCACTGACAGGTGGCACCGATGGACACTGATGGGTGGCACTGATGATACTGATTGATGGCAGTGATGCCCCTAAGTGTGGCATTGCTGGGCATCACTGCAACATAATTGTGCCAATCAGTGCCCATTTGTGGGCACTGATTGGCACAGATTTGGCACTGACAGGGCACATGTGGATGGCCATGGGGTACATACCTGGCCATCCACATGTTTCCCTTCCCTGGTGGTCCTAGTGGCGATCCCTGGTGGTCCAGTGTGGTGATCTGCAGGGGGGCTGCGCTGATAAACAATCAGCGCAGACCCCCCCTGCCAGGAGAGCCGCCGATCGGCTCTCCTCTACTTGCGTCTGTCAGACGCGAGTGAGGAAGAGCCGATCAACGGCTCTTCCTATTGACAGCGTGATCAGCCGTGATTGGACACGGCTGATCACGTGGTAAAGAGCCTCCGCCGGAGGCTCTTTACCAAGATCGGTGTAGCGGTGTGTCAGACTGACACACCGATCCACCGATCGCCGCGATGCGCGCCCCTGCAGGCGCGCGGCGGCATGTTATCCTGAAGGACGTCATATGACGCCCAGTCAGGATAACAGAACCACCGCCCGGCCGTCAATCCGCTATAGGCCGGGCGGGAAGTGGTTAATAAGATATTTGTACACAGCATAGGTATACTCAGAATTACACTCCAAAGCACATTCTGCTATGCCTCTCGAGTACGGTGATACCACATGTGTGAGACTTTTACAAAGCCTAGCCACTTAGAGGGGCCCAAAATCCAAGAAGCACCTTCAGGTGTTCTAGGGGCATAAATTACACATCTAATTTCCTGGCTACCTATCACATTAAAGAACAATGTGACTGACTGCATTATTTGGGCTCGTTTACACATGAGGTTGGGCGGGCTCGCGGTTGAGCCATAGTACATACTGCTCAATGACTGCCCTGCTACTACAAACTGCTCAGTGATTGCTCTGCCATTATATACTGCCCTAGCCTGCCACTACATACTGCTTATTGACCACCCTGCTGATTCATAATGCTTGCCGCTTAAAAAATGCAGGGCCGATCCTGGGCGGGTGCGCAGGTTGCACCGCACCTAGGCGCTGCAGGAGGGGGGGCGTCAAAGTACCAGGGCACCGTCAGTCCCCAGTGTGCTGCCTCGAGCCCAGTAAGTATTGTGTGGCCTGGCTTCTTAGAGTGCATGTCAGTCAAGGGCGCAGTGGCCTCGCTCAGTGCCTCCACCGCCCACTCACCCGCCCAGCGTAGTGTGCACCTCCCCTGCTCTCCAGCGCGCCTGATACACATCCCCGCTACACTGTGCACATCCCAGCCTGCTGTATAGCCAGTAAGAGGGGGAGGTAAGCTAGGTCTGCCCCACTTCCTCCCCATATCTGCCCTGTGCCCACCCACAACCCCTTTGTGCAGCCAATCTGTGCTTGGGAAGGGGGAGTGGGCGGGAGATTTCAAAGCAGCCAGTGATCCTGCCTGATGTCTCTGAAGACAAGGCAGCACTGGGTGAGTGGTCTCTCCCCTCTCTCTTCCCTAAATGTGCCATACTCTTCCAGCCTTCCACATGCCATACTCTTCCAGCCTTCCACATGCCATACTCTTCCAGCCTTCCACGTGCCATACTCTTCCAGCCTTCCATGTGCCATACTCTTCCATGCTTCCATGTGCCATACACTTTCAGCCTTCCATGTGCCATATGCTTTCAGCATTCCATGTGTCATACTCTTCCAGCTTTCCATGTGTCATACTCTTCCAGCCTTCCATGTGCCATATTGATCTTTCTTTCCTGCCTTCCATGTACCATAGTGATCCTTCCTGCCTTCCATGTGCCATAGTGGTCCTTCCTTCCATGTACCATTGTGATCCTTCCTGCCTTCCATGTGTCATAGTGGTCCTTGCGGCCTTCCATGTGCCAGTGATCCCTCCTTCCTGCCTTCCATGTATCATAGTGTTCCTTCCTTCTTGCCTTCCATATACCATAGTAAGCCTTCCTGCCTTCCATGTACCATAGTGATCCTTCCTGCCATAGTGATCCTTCCTGCCTTCCAGGTGGCACAGTG
The DNA here is from genome assembly GCA_037952835.1 of Lithobates septentrionalis. Lineage (NCBI taxonomy): Eukaryota > Metazoa > Chordata > Amphibia > Anura > Ranidae > Lithobates > Lithobates septentrionalis. The sequence continues at coordinate 453,121 of JBBDGP010000795.1, read as the reverse complement.
ATCCTTCCTGCCTTTCATGTACCATAGTGATTCCTCCTTCCTTTCTTCCATGTACCATAGTGATCATTCCTGCCTTCCATGTACCATAGTGATCTCTCCTTTCTTGCTTCCATGTACCATAGTGATCCTTGCTGCCTTCCAGGTGGCATAGTGATCCTTGCTGCCTTCCAGGTGGCATAGTGATCCTTCCTGCCTTCTGTGTGCCATAGTGATGCTTCTTCCTTTCTTCCATGTACCATAGTGTTCCTTCCCTCTCTCTCTCCCTAAGGGTTGGTTCATACTGCAGTACTTATTCTCTGGCTCCATCCAGGGTTCCTCAAGTCCTTCATAATCCTCTATAAGCTCTCTGTCTATTTTCAGTATATACAAAACCAGATGTTTTGGAAGGATATTTCTACATGATTGTGTTGAGGTTTATATGTATCACTGAGACTCCAGCTTGTGGCACAGCAATCAAAGTATGTTTCATAGTTACAAGGAAGCCCAGGTTTTGTTTAACCATGTCCCTTAAGCCCCTCCCACAATCATGTTTGGCGACACCCTCTTTTTGCTGTGGCGGACGTCTCCCTGAAGTGTCCCTTATTCTCAAATTCAAAAGTTGGGAGCTATACGTATACATGGGCAGGGCAAAGTGGGTATAGTCAGCGGCAGAGTCAGCAGCGCAGTATGGGGGGAGGGGGGGGCAAAATTAGGTTTTTGCCTAGGGTGTGCAAAATCCTTGCACCAGCCCTGTTGTAATGTCAGGTGGGGGAGCGGCGGGAGCGTGGCACGGCAGCGTCCTCGGGGTGCAGGCATCTCAACATGGTGAGTGGGCGGCCCCGCAGAAGGAGAATGCGTTTGCATGGAAGGTGAACACTGAGGGCAGCTGGGAGCCCAGGAGAGAGAAGAGCTTCACAACCTCCTTGACATCCGAAGTGGAGTGCAGAAGCATCCCCGGAGTCCCAAAGCCTGGACTCCGTCTCCTCCAACCTTCTCTCCACTCCAGTATCAGCAGTCAGTGAGGCCGGGAGGACAAGGACAAGCGGGAGGCGCAAGCTGCCAGGGAGCTGTTGGAAGGAGCAGCAGAGCATCTCCCGCATCAAGAAAGTACTGGGCATCATACACTGACACAGACCTACCTGCAGATACAGACTAGGATAGGTGGGGCAGAGGAGGGACTGTGGATAGGGACAGGGCTAGGGGGTCTCTCTCTCATCCCCCCCTGCCTGTCAGCCCACCCCCCCTCCTCTGTCAGCTGCCCTCTGTCCACCTCTCTCTCAGCCCCCCCTTTGTTTCTCTCTCTCCCTCAGCCCCCCTCTCTCTCTCTTTCAGCCCCCCCTCTTTCTCTCTCATAGAGATGGAGTGCTCTGCAGTGTGTAGAGGGGTATCTAGGGGTGTGATCAGGGTGGGGTGGGTTATCTGGGGGTGTGATCAGAGTGGGGGGTATCTGGGGGTGTAATCAGTGTAGAGGTATCTGGCTGTGTGAGATCAGAGTGGGGGGGGTATCTGGGGTTGTAATCAGGGTAGGGGTATCTGGGGAGGTGTGATCGGGGGGGGGGGGGGGTATATGGGTGTATAATTAGGGTGGTGGAATCTGGGGAGGTGTGATGGGGGGTATATGGGTGTATAATTAGGGTGAAGGAATCTGGGGAGGTGTGATGGGGGGGTATATGGGGGTATAATTAGGGTGGGGAGGTGTGATCAAAGTGGGAGTATCTGTGGGGTGTGATCTGGGAGTTTCCTTATGGGGGGAACCCAGCCATTGGAAGTTTTAGTTGACCTCAGCTGCCTGTGGCCAGTGAGGGACAGCGAGGAATGCATAACCCCACCCTCTCATTACACACTGCCGCTTAGTGGAAATTATGCACAGCTCCAATTCCAATGGTATGTGATGTCCTTCACGTTGCGCCCCGTCACATTACAGGCGCACTGTGAAGGCAGTACCAGCTCGGTTTTAGACAGGGAGTAGCAAGCGGATGATGCGGACGGGTTAGGGGGGCAGCAAAAATGCATCTTCGCCTATGTAGTCAAAAATCCTTGCACCGGCCCTGAGTGCCAGAGTGCTCCCCTCCCTCCTTCTCTCATTATATATGTCACACACACCGCACCAGCTTTGGTTTGAAATGCCCGGCGGCGCTGTAACAAAGCCCCACCTCCTAGACCGGCTCCTGTGAAATTGAATCAGTGTGATGTGTACCATAGGAGCCGCAAGTCAATCTAGGAGGCGGGACTTTGTCACAGTGGCTGCCCGGGCGATTCATATCAAAGCTCCATGACAACAGGGGATCGCCGCTCTGTGTGCATTTGGTGGGCACTGGTAGGCTGCATTTGGTGGGCACTGGTAGGCTGCATTTGGTGGGCACTGGTAGGCCGCATTTGATGGGCACTGGTAGGCTGCAATTGGTGGGCACTGGTAGGCTGCATTTGATGGGCACTGGTAGGCTGCATTTGATGGGCACTGGCAGGCTGTATTTGATGGACACTGATAAGCTGCATTTGATGGGCACTGATGAGGCTGCAATTGGTGGGCATTGATAAGGCTGCCTTTGGTGAGAACTGGTAGGATGCATTTGATGGCCACTAATAAGGCTGCATTTTGTGGGCACTGATAAACTGGATTTGGTGGGTACTGATAAGGCTGCATTTGGTGGGCACTGGTAAGCTGCATTTAGTGGGCACTGATAAGGCTGCATTTAGTGGGCACTGGTAGGCTGCATTTGGTGGGCACTGATAAGGTTGCATTTGGTGGGCATTGATAAGGCTGCAATTGGTGGGCATTGGTAGGCTGCAATTAGTGGGCACTGGTAGGCTGCAATTAGTGGACACTGGTAGGTTGCATTTGGTGGGCACTGAGAAGGCTGCAGTTGGTGGGCACTTGTAGGCTGCATTTGATGGGCACTGATAAGGCTGCATTTGGTGGGCACTGGTAGGCTGCATTTGGTGGGCACTGATAAGGTTGCATTTGGTGGGCACTGATAAGGCTGCAATTGGTGGGCATTGGTAGGCTGCAATTAGTGGGCACTGGTAGGCTGCATTTGGTGGGCACTGAGAAGGCTGCAATTGGTGGGCACTGGTAGGCTGCAGTTGGTGGGCAATGAAAAGGCTGCATTTGGTGGTCACTGGTGAGGCTGCATTGATTTTACAGTCTCTGACCATCTCTTGTATCCTGTTCACAGTTTCTGATAATCTCCTATGTCAATTCTGCAGTCTCTGACCATCTCCTGTAGTATGTCTGCAGTATGTCTGGGGGCTCTTTCAAACAAACACTCTAATAGAGGCCCTCTCTGTTTCCATTAGAGAGACCCCCCTCCAGGTCCCAATAGGGTACTCTGCTTTTCTTCCTGTATTTTGTTTATTTTTAAGAGATCGTGGGAGGATCCCAGGGTAACGAAGATTCCTTAGGGGAGCATCTCTGTGTTTGAGTCATTGCCATAGAAACATTTGTAACGGGGGGGGGGGGGAGTTAGTAGGATGACCACGCCCATGTGGGGGAGCCACAAATATTTCTGCACCCAGGCGTCTGAGACCCTACGATCGGCACTGGATCCGAGCTGGATGCCTCTAAAAAGAGGGTATCCGCCCCCCCCAAAAAAAAATTAAATGCCAAATGTGGCATGTCACCTTCATTTAAAGCGGAAGTTCCATTTTTGGGTGGAACTCTGCTTTAATGGTGCCTGTGCCAAGCCGTCAACCTCTTGTGTTCAGAACACAGCAGGGAAGCTGCTCGGGACCCAGAAGCAAGTTGAGATCACTGAAATAGTGATGTTTGCTTTAGTGACTTCTAGAGGGATCCCACAGGTATAGTATATACATGCACTATATTTAGTATTGGAATGCCTGCCTTTACACGCCCATGAACTTTAATGGCATCCCAGTCTTATGCCGCGTACACACGGTCGTACTTTTCGTCTACAAAAGTCGGACAGCCTGTCCGACAGACTTCCGGCAGACTTTCGGTGGACTTGCGGCGGACTTGCGGCCTACTTTCTAACGAACGGACTTGCCTACACACGACCACACAAAAGTCTAACGGATTCGTACGTGATGACGTACACCGGACTAAAATAAGGAAGTTCATAGCCAGTAGCCAATAGGTGCCCTAGCGTGGCTTTTTGTCCGTCGGACTAGCACACAGACGAGCGGATTTCGGGGTCCGTCGTAGTTACGAAGTAAAGTTTTAAAACATGTTTCAAATCTAAAGTACGTCGGATTTGAGGCTAAAAAAGTCAGTTGAAAGTCCGGAGAAGCCCACACACGATCGGATTACCAGCCAGCTTTAGTCCATCAGCGTCCGTTGGACTTTTGTAGACGAAAAGTAGGACCGTGTGTACGCGGCATGAGTCCGTAGGGTTCAATATTGAGTTGGCCCACCCTTTGCAGCTATACCAGCTTCAACTCTTCTGGGAAGGCTGTCCACAAGGTTTAGAAGTGTGTTTGTGCACTGGTCCAAACTCTGTAGGAACTCTAATGCCGCGTACACACGGTCCTACTTTTCGTCTACAAAAGTCCAACGGACGCTGATGGACTAAAGCTGGCTGGTAATCCGATCGTGTGTGGGCTTCTCCGGACTTTCAACTGACTTTTTTAGCCTCAAATCCGACGTACTTTAGATTTGAAACATGTTTTAAAACTTTACTTCGTAACTACGACGGACCCCGAAATCCGCTCGTCTGTGTGCTAGTCCGACGGACAAAAAGCCACGCTAGGGCACCTATTGGCTACTGGCTATGAACTTCCTTATTTTAGTCCGGTGTACGTCATCACGTACGAATCCGTTAGACTTTTGTGTGGTCGTGTGTAGGCAAGTCCGTTCGTTAGAAAGTAGGCCGCAAGTCCACCGAAAGTCTGCCGGAAGTCTGTCGGACAGGCTGTCCGACTTTTGTAGACGAAAAGTACGACCGTGTGTACGCGGCATTAGGTGTCAGCGTACCAAGACATTTTGGACAATTTCATGCTCCCAACTTTGTAGGAACAGTTTGGGGATGGCCCCTTCCTGTTCCAACATGACTGCGGAACAGTGCACAATGCAAGGCACATAAAGACATGAATGAGTGAGTTTGGGGTGGAGGAACTTGACTGGCCTGCACAGAGTCCGCCCAAACCCTCCAGTCACTGCCGAATCTCAACCATTCTGAAGGCAAAGCTCCCTCACTTCCTGATTAGTGGTGAAGCGTGCCCACTCCTGACTCTTTTACATTTCTTTTGGCCAGTGAATCTGTCGGCCATAATGATGGTCCAGTAGGAATTTGTAGTAGTGAAACTTAGTGGCAAGCTCCAACACTACGCAGAAGTCAGGAACCTGCTGGGCTTTGGCCATGACGGTAGGGTTTGGGAGGCCCCCAGGCGCTTGCACTTTATGCCTGCAGCAGTATTTATCCAATTTTAATGGCAGGGTACATTAAAATGCACTGTTTTGCCTTCAAATGAAATGATAAAAAGAACAAAGATGTTATATCTTAGCAGTAACAGTTCCAGAAAGCACTAGCTTGATTGTTGTTTCTGTTTTTAGCGAAGGGCACTGCAAGAGTTACTCCGTCTACCCATTTCACAGTTGCCGGGTACAGAGACACCCCGCAGACTTCGCTTTATATATTACACTTTGGACTTAGCAGTCTGAACATTTGCAGAGATGTCAGGACTCCTAATTACAGCTGTTAGAGCACATTAGAGGGGGAGGAGGGAAAATGGAGATGGAGAAGGGGAGCTGCGATATAATGGTACAAACAGCAGAAGCCAGGGGTGCCAAAGGGCAAGCAGAGGGGCAAAGGAGAAGAAAGGAGGAAAATGGAATCTTATGGAAGGGGTGTTTGTAATTCCTAATATAAAAAAAGGAATAATTAATGATGAGAGGACTGTGTAGGATGAAAACAAACGCTATAGTCCACAGGAGGCAATGTAGGAGGTTGTTCAAGGGGAAAAGTCGAAAATCAAAAGAGGATTAGTAAAGAAGAGCCGGTGATTGATGAAGAACCTTCAATTCAGAGAAGAGGAGGCGCAACCACGCAAAAATAATGACATGGATAAATAAGGTTAGAAATTACATGTACTAGTTCCATTCGCCCTTGTTTAAAGGAAACAAAGCCTTCTAAAGCTGAAATCAGATCATATAAAAAACACACAAATGAAGGCAGCTCTCTATTCAATAATAAATCATTAAAGTGTATGCATAGCCAGATTTTATTTTTGTGTAGCAAGATCCCAGGCCTCCTTTGGTCTAATGAGAACCTCCAGGGCCAGGGATAGCTGAAATCCTTCTGTATGTAGTGGGTTGTGAGGCATGGTGGGTGCAAGATGATTAAAGTCGTTGGGCGCCAGAAACTTCTTGAATGCAAAAGAGATTTTTATTTCTCTTATGCCCTGTACACACGGTCGGATTTTCCGACGGAAAAAGTGCGATCGGATTGTGTTGTCGGAAATTCCGATCGTGTGTGGGCTCCATCGCCCTTTTTCTGTCGGAATTTCCGACACACAAAGTTTGAGAGCAGGATATAACATTTTCCGACAACAAAATCCGATCGGTTAAATTCCGATCGTGTGTACACAAATCCGACGCACAAAGTGCCACGCATGCTCAGAGTAAATTAAGAGGCGAAAGCTATTGGCTACTGCCCCGTTTATAGTCCCCGTTTATTTTGTTGTTGGAATGTCCGATCGTGTGTACAGGGCAATAACAAACTTTTGGGGGAAAGAGGGTTAGGACCAGGGTTAGGACCAGGACACCCTTAAGTAGTTGCAAGTTCAATTGGTAGACTTCGAGACTTCAATAGAAGGACAGCCATGTAGGGAAATCATCCAGCAAGACGCCACATCTGCATATGCAGGAATGCTGTTTCCTATGGTTACAGTCTTTAACAGTTCCTACCACAAAGCCTAACGGTTCCTTTCACTTCCACTACAATCACTCCTTGCAGTTCTTCAGCTCACTGAGCTCCCAATATCTCTCACTAGACCCACTGATTCACTGCCACTGAATCCCTTGAGCTCCTCCAATCTTCACGAGGGTATCTTCGTCAAGCGTCACCACCGCTTCTATGCTGGGTTCCTAGCTTGGCACTCTAGATACCTCTCAAGCTTCACCCCACTGGCCTGCTCGGTCCCTGGCTTGACACACAAGGCTGCTCTGCAAGCGTCACCTCCGCTGGCTGGGTCCCTAGCTTGACACCCACTGAAGTTTCTCCATTCTTCACCATCCCCGGTTGGTGAGAATGCTGATCCGGTACTTGCTTCAGTTACTCACTGTGGTCCCTGGTAATAAGGTGGATGGTCCCTTACTGGCGAAAGCTTCCCCTCTACCTTCGACCACAACGGGTTCTCTGGCTGGCAGAACAGTCACTTCTGGTTGGACTGCAAGCCGCAGTCCCAACCCTGCGCTTCTGGATAGACAGCTTAGCAGCCAGATGTGCACGGGATAGGCCCAATCTTCAGCCTAGCAGGCCGGGCAGTACAACACACGTCCACCCAGATAGCCGTCCAGGTGGCACAGAACACAGATCACCTGACTTCACCCAAATATATAGGTTCTCCCAGCAGGCTAACGGATCCAAGAAAACCCCTATCCCTTGGCTGAGATGCCCCATAAACCGTTCCCTCGTATCTACTACCACCAAGTACCCAGCCACCTAGTGGTAGAAAAGAACAGTGCAACAAGGCCAAACTTAGGGAGAAATCAATAGATCTCTATCAATCAACCAGGATAACTATTCCTGGCAAGTAAATTTGTGAGGAGCAACCCTGCCTAAATTTCAGGGTGCTACATCTGGTTTTGTATAGTACAGAAGGGTTAAAAGCCCTGTTGACTTATTTTTTTGCTGTTTGTTTACCATTAGGGAAACTTTCCTTCACATCCTGTCCTAAAGACACAAAAGGAAGTTAGAGAAAATCTCCTAAACAGAAGGTCTGAAGAACACCTGGAACAGGTGTCCCCATTGAAAGATTTCTTCTACTTCCTATTCTGGAGACAACTCTAAATGTTTCTAAACAACGATGGAAAAGTTTCCTCTTTGGTTTTGACATGTTATGGCACAGGCCAGTTATACCTGGATTAGACTAATGCCACGTACACACGGTCGGACTTTTCGTCTACAAAAGTCAGACAGCCTGTCCGACAGACTTCCGGCAGACTTTCGGCGGACTTTCGACGGACTTGCGGCAGACTTTCTAACGAACAGACTTGCCTACACACGATCACACAAAAGTCCGTCGAATTCTTACGTGATGACGTACACCGGACTAAAATAAGGAAGTTCATAGCCAGTAGCCAATAGGTGCCCTAGCGTGGCTTTTTGTCCGTCGGACTAGCACACAGACGAGCGGATTTCGGGGTCCGTCGTAGTTACGAAGTAAAGATTTGAAGCATGTTTCAAATCTAAAGTACGTCGGATTTGAGGCTAAAAAAGTATGTTGAAAGTCCGGAGAAGCCCACACACGATCGGATTACCAGCCAGCTTTAGTCCGTCAGCGTCCGTTGGACTTTTGTAGACGAAAAGTCCGACCGTGTGTACGCGGCATAACACATGTATAGATAGTTTTATTAGAACTCAGTACTACAGCTGGTCTTTTGCTGTAGCATCTTTAACAATAGACATGTTTGTTATCACTGTATCAGTGGCTGTCATATCACTAGAGCTGGTTCCATGGCCAGAAAGGCTTTCTGCCCAGAGGGCTCTTGAGCAACAACATAAGTCTCTTACAATTTGAGGTGCTCCCAGCAAGGGCCTCCTGTTTGGTTGGAGCCTGCTTCGTTTGTCACCATTCAAGTCAACTCACTGAAGAATGAATTGAATTCTAGGTTTTAAATAGTTTTCACGTTGAGTGTTTCCATATATCTCATCATACTTTGGAGCAATGGATGCTCTTTTTACTTGACAACAATTCTCAATTTGAACACCATCCAATATACAGTATCAGTAACCCTATAGCTCTATCATACCTTTGCCTTTAAAAGCTTGTTTGGCTGTACTTCTCCTGTGGATCACAGAAGTGCAGTTCGTTCTGCACTCCTGTGACCTGTATTCAGCAGACAGCGGGCTGAAGTCCACTGTCTGCTGACAATGGAGTGGGGATCTGCCCACATGCCTGAGCCAGCACCGGCGAGCCGCTGAGAGCCTGAACCTGCTGTTTCCGCCCTCTACACAGCCCAGCGCTGCAGTAAGCAAGCGGGGGGCAGAGCAGAATGCTAGCAACTGACAGTCAGCGGCTCTCTGCTCAGGGAGCTGTGAGAACCAAGCAATCTGCGGTGTTAGATCACTCAGTTGTCAGTATTAGAAGCGACGGGGGACAGATGCAGCACCTAGGTAAGTATGATTATTAAAAAAAGAAAGTGGACCTAAACTCAAATAGTATTGATTTCAAACGTTATAGAGAACATCTAGAAATGCGATTTGTGCCTAAGCAGTAGCCTGAAAAATGTACCTTTTGGCTGGAATTCCTCCTGAAAATTGCAATTCCTGGTATGTGAGGGTATCTCCTATATCTGCAGTCTCATAGCTGAGATTTGGTGATATCAATATTGTGCTACCCACTGTTCTCCTTGCTGGAGGTTCTGACATGCAAAAGCAAAGCCCCGCCTCTACCAAGATGGCTGATGCCACATAGAGACACACTACAGAACAAGGCATGGCAAGTACTAATGGGGAAAAGATCAGCTGCAGGGAAACCATAGGCAACACAATAGCTGTAGCTGCTGTCTTTTAATTTTTAATTTTGTTTTTAAAAGACAATTCTTCTTTAAAGAAAACCTTTTTAAGCTGCAGTATGCTATCATATATATAAAAAAAGAGAAAAATGTTAAAAAAAAATAAATAAAACAAAATATAAACCACAAAAGGCTTTAAAAGGTCCCCTGCCCCTATGTACACACCCATATGTATGTAGAAGCACACGTACGAAAACAAAGATTGTGCCACACACTTTAGGTATCTCTGCGCATGCCACAATTAAATCAATAACTCTAATGCCGCGTACACACGGTCGGACTTTTCCTCTACAAAAGCCTGACGGCTGCCGACGGACCAAATCCAGTGGACAATTCGACCATGTGTGGGCTTCATCGGACCTTCAGCGGACTTTTTCGGTTGAAAATCTGACGGACTTTAGATTTGGAACATGCTTCAAATCTTTCCGACGGACTCGAGTCCGGTTGAAAAATCCGCTCGTCTGTATGCTAGTTCGACGGACAAAAACCCACGCTAGGACAGCTATTGGCTACTGGCTATCAACTTCCTTATTTTAGTCCGGTGTACGTCATCACGTATGAATCCATCGGACTTTTGTGTGATCGTATGTAGGCAAGTCCGTTCGTTAGAAAGTCTGCCGCAAGTCCGCCGCAAGTCCGCCAAAAATCCGTCGAAAGTCTGTCGGACGGGCTGTCGGACTTTTGTAGCCGAAAAGTCCGACCGTGTGTACGCGGCATAAGAACATCTGTCATGGTCAGGGGTCAGGCTTGAAGACCAGTAGCTATTGCAATAGAGAGGCTTCCACCAACCAGCAGAATCAGTAGACAAGCAGGTCACCCTGGCGGATGACCACCTGATGGTGGAGATGGGTATTGCTATTACTAATTGTGTGAACAGCTGCAGATGCACAAAGGATCAGGATATCGACTGGAGAGAGCACAATAATCTGGTAAACAAGAAGTGCAGACATGTCTTAAACCAGGAAGTTAATGGGAGGAGCAAAGAGTTCAAGGTTCACCAGAAACAAGAGACAAGCCAAGATTGTCCTAAAAGATCAGCATCTCAGGTGGCACAGTGAGAAGAACCAAACCCTGACACCACCATTCATGGTTAACTATAATGCCCCGTACACACGATCGGATTTTCCGACGGAAAATGTGTGATAGGACCTTGTTGTCGGAAATTCCGACCGTGTGTGGGCTCCATCACACATTTTCCATCGGATTTTCCGACACACAAAGTTTGAGAGCAGGATATAAAATTTTCCGACAACAAAATCCGTTGTCGGAAATTCCGATCGTGTGTACACAAATCCGACGGACAAAGTGCCACGCATGCTCAGAATAAATAAAGAGATGAAAGCTATTGGCCACTGCCCCGTTTATAGTCCCGACGTACGTGTTTTACGTCACCGCGTTCAGAATGATCGGATTTTCCAACAACTTTGTGTGACCGTGTGTATGCAAGACAAGTTTGAGCCAACATCCGTCGGAAAAAATCCTAGGATTTTGTTGTCGGAATGTCCGAACAAAGTCCGACCGTGTGTACGGGGCATAAGTTGATGAACTGTGAAGGCTTTTAACAACTTTAGGAACCATCGTTTATTGCTGTTTCACAGGCGCACGCACATTTGAGGCTTGACATGTTTGGTATCTATTTACTTGATTGAACCCCATCTTTTATATATTATCGTAGCACCCTGCTAGGTAGGTGCTAGAGAGTGTATAACGTTTTTGGCTTTTTTGCTTAACAGAGAGGCAGACAGGCAAATTTAAGTGCTGTCTGCTTAACAGACAGCTGTGATTGTTTAGTGAGGTCTGCTTGGTGTACTCTGATGCTGCTCATGTTGTCTTGGAGATTTCACACTGGTCCAATAGTAATGAGACATATTGGGCAGTGGGAGGAGCATGGATGTAGAAACAGCCCTGGCCAATTAAAAGGGGATGTGCCCCAAGGAATGCTGGGTGCCTGTATTTAAGTCTGAAGAGCACATGGGCTTGGTGTCCAGTTTTTCCTCTGAGAGAGGTCCAGGTGGAGAGGAGGCTGCTGCCTCTCCCCAGCACAGGCTGCCATGTGACCTCAGGTGGTCGACCTGAGGGCCCAAAACCTTGAAACTGCAACCCATGGTTCCTTTGCAAGCTGATTGAGGGAGGATGTCCACGGATCTGGTCTGGTATCACTGGTGTAGTGTCGCTTGGAAGGTGGCTACCAGCTGACCCTGGACATTTTGTGAGTATTGACCGCCTAAAGGGATTCGCTAAGACTGTGTGTGTTGCTGAAATCCCCCTATTGGTCCTAGAAGTCAGCATACTGGGTGTGTGAGCTAAAGGGGACACTGGCTAGTGTCTTGAAGATACAAAACCCACTGAGTTCCTTCTGCTACAAAGGGACTTGTTTATTCCATACAGACGTTGTATGGTTCTGCAGATAATCTGCTTCACAGTGCTACAGAGAGAGTTGTCCTCGCTTGTGAATAGTTCATTTGGAATATCCTACTAATTCCCTTCTCCAATCCAAGTTTTCCAAATAAAACATAAAAACACATCCCCTAGACTGGTCATTGGAGACAACGAGCGGAAGAGTGTGTGCACCTGGCTGTGTCAAAATACCTTGTAGCTGACTGTGGATAAATCAGCGGGGGTCCTGGGTACAAATATTCAAGCAGCTCCTACTGGGGTAGCACTGCATTATAAAAATTAGTACTATAATATGTTTTGTAAACAAATTCATTTTAGTGTTGATATGACTGATTTCTGATTGGCACTCTAAAACAAAAGTTAATACTGCAGCTGCAGGAACAGATTCATAGGACTCAATCACTGTGTGTAAAATGTCCGTTCAGTGTCAAAATTTATTATTACATGTTATTTTATACATAGATAAGAAAAGGGTGGTGTGAGATGTTATTAAAAACTAACAAATAGAAATATGTTATTAAAAGCTAACAAATAGAAATATATTATTAAAAGCTAGCGAATAGAACAATTGCAAAAGTAAAACATTGAGAAGGGAGGGGGGAGTAGAGAGTGTTTAGTAGGAGATGTGTCTGGGGGGTTTATTTACTAAAGGCAAATCCACTTTGCACTACAAGTGCACTTGGAAGTGCAGTCGCTGATTGGATGATAAAATCAGCAGAGCTTCCCCTCATTTCAGATCTACCCCTCAGATCTAAAGTGACTGTACTTCCAAGTGCACTTTTAGTGCAAAGTGGATTTGCCTTTAGTAAATCAACCTCTGTGTGTTAGGTGAAGGTTACAGAACACATTTCAACAGTGAGAACAAAATGGAGTCTCTTGTGCTTAAATGAACAATACAGTGAATGTCCATGTCATTTCCCTCCTTTTGTTTATTTGACACCATTCTTCTCCGCGTTACATTCAGCCGATTGCTGGTAACTCCTGTTACATTGGCGCAGAGAGATGGTGTCCTGTTCAGCTCTCTCCTAGCTTTCTCACAATAATGGGTTCATCAGGGCTGGTGGTACATTTGTTGGTACAGCGGGTAGTCACACAGAGGCATAGCCTGATGAGGAAGTAAATAACAAATATGAGAAACAGGAACATCACAATGTAAGCGCCTAGTTTCTGTAACCATGTTGCTATGCCATATAAAAAGTCACCAAAACCTCCTAAACCCTGAAAGGGGTTCCATCCATCTTTAGCAATATCTCTAGCCTTATTCTGTAGTTCTCTTGAACTCTTGTAGTTCTCTTGTAGTTCTCTGAGATAATTTAGCGTTAATCTGTGCTCTAATACTACTTTTTTTTAGCTGAGCCATTTCTTCACTTAAAGTGGAGTTCCACCCAAAAATGGAACTTCCATATTTTGGATTCCTCCCCCCCCCACCTTTCAGGGGGGAGGAGGGAGAAGATACCTGTCTAATACAGGTATTTGCTCCCACTTCCTGGCATAGCTCACCGCGGCGCTTGCAGTGACCTATGCCACTTCCGGCGCCTACCCCGTCCTCCCCCGCTGTATTCTGTGAGACACAGAACACAGCAGGGACCTGAGAGGACGCGCGGCGCGACTCGCACATGCGCAGTAGGGAACCAGGAAGTGAAGCCGCCTTATTCCCTTACCGAGGATGGCGGTGGCAGCAGCCGATAGCCGAAGGACAAGATATATAGAATAATTCTGCGCTACCCTAAAAAGAGACACAGAAGCAGCCAACACGACCAACAAAGTATAAAATAGCAAAACAACAAAAAAGTGTGGCGCTGAACAATGTCATATACAACTGTAAACCAGTCAATAAGCAATAAGAAGGATCAATTGTATCTGCTTTGAGCAAGTAGTCCTCATGTGGACATTAAAGATGCGTAGTCTGTATGACAATATGTTATAAACAGAATATTGAAGGATTATATAGACATCTCGACTAAAAATCCGCTCACTACCACCAAGAGTTGAAGAGGCTTACCAGATGAGGTGGACCCAATGGGGCATACGCCGGATTGGGTCGGACAAGGCTTAGGTGGTGAGTGGCTGTGTATACTCCGAGAAGGATGCGGTCTCGCGGGTTTGCTATATTCCTCCAGATAATACCAGGAACTTGAGAGGTGTACGCAATCTCCCGGATGTGGGAGGTCATGTAGATCTTAAGGAAGTGGTGGGGTGTTCCGTAAGAAAGCCCCTCAAAGCAACATTCCACGGACAGATGAGGTGGACCCAATGGGGCATACGCCGGATTGGGTCGGACAAGGCTTAGGTGGTGAGTGGCTGTGTATACTCCGAGAAGGATGCGGTCTCGCGGGTTTGCTATATTCCTCCAGATAATACCAGGAACTTGAGAGGTGTACGCAATCTCCCGGATGTGGGAGGTCATGTAGATCTTAAGGAAGTGGTGGGGTGTTCCGTAAGAAAGCCCCTCAAAGCAACATTCCACGGACCAGAAAATGATGTGGAAGGATAAGGAAAGAAAAGAAGGGCCACATAGTGTAAATCCAAAAAACAAAAAGTATTTATTTGAAGTAAAATAGATGTACACTCACATGTAGATCCAAAACTTAAAACAGCGCTGTTGAGAAAAAGTGGCGACAATGGGGTCCTGCCCAGGACAGATCGGCTTCGGCTGCCGACATCGCAGGCTCCCTGGCCAGGTAAATGTCCATATGTTAAAAGCATAGGTGTGCGCAGCCTATTGCATTAGGTGTGCACCCTTAAGCTCAAACACACATGCGCGTGCGGGTGTCTACATATATATGACCCCGGCACATTGATCTCCCTGCCGACACAGTAAAAGAGAAGAGCATAAACACTTCTCTTATGGCAGAGCCGGTAAGAGGGAGATCTTTCCCCTGTTTCTGCTGCTACATAGAGCGATAACACTAATGTGCACGGGGTGATTTGGGTGTGCCTGGGCACACCCGACACACCCTGTGCGCACGCCTATGATTAAAAGTCAGCAGCTGCAGTATTTGTAGCTGCTGGCTTTTAATATATATTTTTTCAGCGGACCTCCGCTTTAATAAACCTATATCAGTGGTAGTAAGGTTAATAATCTCATCTACAAGTCTAGTGTAATTATTTATTCTTTTCATTGCTTCAATTCCCCATCCTGTCCAGGAAGGGAACCATGACCATGCCATGTCACCTTCAGTGAACAGCTCTCTTTTGAACACTAAAGGGTATTCTGGACTTTGATCTGGTCGCACTGTATCTTTGCGAACAGCCAAAGCAGGTGCTAACTTCCCAATATAACATGTACCTGTAACATTAGTAGGAAGGCAGGCGTAAGCTTTAATTCCACATATATAATATAACCCTCTACGTATGGATGGTATGCCTGCTCCTAAAAAACTGGAAGCAATACAATGGAATCTCAGGTAACCGATATTTTCACATATTGGGAACTGTGAGCAATTTGTACTATAAAGGGTTCTATTTAGTTCTGGATCTGGATATAATAATATTGACCATAGTTTCCTCTATAAACTGTCATTTTTGCTCTGGTGCAATCTGAATTGCCCAACCGTGTACATTTAGTGTTAAACGGGCATGTAATGTTTAAACAAATCTGTGGAGTGTTTATCTGTTTTGAAACCATCAAAGTTACTGATCTGTGCTCATTAGCTGTGGAGACGATGTATGAGCCATTTATTCTGGTCCTGTTTAGATCAGTGAAGTTGAGAGGCATTGCTATCATGGGTATTGTTCCTGTTTGGGGATGTAAGTGAGAACACACCCAGCAGTTACTAGCATTGCTATGGGTTGCATACAATTTTAACATTTGGATGAAGGGGTTATTTTTCCATGTCTCAGTTCTCACAAACAACAAAAAGAAAAGAAACATCATCATTTTTTCAAAGGATATCATCACTTCAGGATTTTCTTGCAGTGACTAGCGTGAATCCAGGTGGGCTTTCCATCCAACTTAACTGCGGAACCGGTTGTCAAAAGCACCAAATGTGGTCCGTCAAATTTTGGTTCTAGCGGCTTTCTGACGTGCCGCTTGACGACCACCCAGTCACCTGGTTGGATTCTGTGAATACCTGAAACAGAATCTGGGTGGGGAATAGATTTATAAACACCTTCATGTATTTTATTCAATGTTCTTTGCAAAATCTGAACATATTATAACAGACTAGAGTGAGAAGCCTGTAACTGTTGGGGAAAATATAGCCCTGTTTTGGGTGGCCCTCCAAATAAAATCTCATAGGGGGGACAGCCCATGTGGTTGTTTAGGGGTAGTTCGTACAGAATATAGGGCTAATGGCAAAGCTTCCACCCATCCTTTTCCTGTATCTGCTTTAATTTTTGCACGTCTGTTTTTCAAAATTCCATTAAGTCTCTCAACTTTACAACTACTTTGTGGATGGTAAGGTGTATGGAAAGCTTGCTGTATGTGAAGGGCTTCCATTACCTCTTTCATTACTTCCCCAGTAAAATGGGTTCCTCTGTCACTCTCAATAGTTTCAGGAACTCCATATCTACAAACTACTAATACAAAATTTTCTTTGCTGTTGTTTTTGCATTTGCTTTAGCTACTGGCCAGCTCTCCGGCCAACCTGAGAACATGTCAATACACACTAAAGCTAACTCATAGGTGCCTATTCTGGGCATCTGAATGTAGTCTATTTGAATTCTTTGGAAAGGGAAATCTAGCTTAGGAGAATGCTTTTGGGGAACATGGACAGGCCTCCCTGCATTGTACAGAGCACAAGTGAGACATGAAGCACAAAACCTGGCTGCAAATGCACTAAATCCAGGTGCTATCCAATAGCAGTCAGTAAGTGCCACCATCACGCCCTTAGCAAGATGACTGACGCCATGTGCCAGCTGTGCTAAAACTGGGTACAAACTCCTGGTTAGACACCACCTGTTGTCAGCGCTCCACAGGCCCTGCTGATTTTGGGTAGCATTACATTTGATCCACTTATCCTTCTCTTCATCAGGGGCCTGGTTCTGCAACTGGATTAGAGTTTCTACATCCCACTGCTCTTGATGAGGGGAATCTGTCCACGCTACCTGGGCGACCCCTACAGTGGGTGTAACTCCAAATGCCATAAGGGCAGCATCTTTTGCCGCTTGGTCCGCTAATGCATTTCCTCTGACTGTCATGTCATTTCCCCTTGCATGCCCTTCAAGATGGTAACTTCAACTTCTGCTGGTTTATGAAAGGCCTCAAATAGCCGCTCTATGAGTTTTGCATGTCTCACTGGCTTCCCTGCACTAGTCAAAAGTTCCGTGCTTTCCAGATAGGCCCAAAATCGTGAGCTATTCCAAACGCATATCTGCTGTCAGTGTAAATGTTTCTCCTTTGATTCTCTAGGAGATGACATGCTTTGACTACAGCACACAACTCCGCTTCCTGTGCTAATATCTGGGTGTCAATGCTTCCTGATGTAAAACGATGTCTGTAGTGGTTACAGCCAGGGCCACCATCAGGGGGGTACAGGCATTACACCTGTAAGGGGCCCGTATGTCCCCAGGGGCCCGGCCGTCCCCCCCTGATAATCAGCGCATTGCTGGTGAGAGGAGGAGAGTGACACTATCCTTTCCCCCCCCCACCTGCTCAGCAGCTGCTGGACAGAGGAGGAGATTGCCTGAAGGGCTGACACTTTTTCGCCAGCACCCCCCCCCCCCTTGTCAGCTGGCTGCAGGAGGAGAGAACTTGAAGGGGTGACACTTTCACCACAGCCAGTGCACTCTGCTCATCCATTCCCTTCGGAGGCAGAGCCTGATGGCTGCTGCAGGATTTGCTCAGACTGTGATTGTGCAGGACAGGGACAGGGGGAGTGGCCAGCTAGTCGACAGTACACATGGACACAGACACCAATAACAGATTGAAGAGTGCAGCATGGAGGGTAAGTCAGAAATATTTAATGTGTGCTGCTGACTGTGCCCCCTGTGCTGCCTGTACATTTTAGTGGGACTTTATTTATCTCCTTCTTCTTGGATGGGACACTCTGAGGCTGAATAGCTGCATATAATTGATTTGCATTGTGAAAATGGATGACTCTGTGGGTGCAAATCAATTACATTTTGGAGAGCCTGCTGCCCGCCTCTTCACATGTAACTCTCATCCCTATCCACAGTCATCCTCATCTATTTTCACAATGCAACTCAATCATCTTTATCCGCACCTAGCATCTACTCCATCCCTCCAGTCTCCACAACACACGCATCCCCACCCAGACCGAGCACCATCCATCCCTCCAGTCTCCACAACACACGCATCCCCACCCACGCCCAGCACCATCCATCCCTCCAGTCTCCACAATGCACGCATCCCCACCCAGACTGAGCACCATCCATCCCTCCAGTCTCCACAAGGCACGCACCCCCACCCACGCTGAGCACCATCCATCCCTCCAGACTCCACATCCCACACATCCCCACCCACGCTGAGCACAATCCATCCCTCCAGTCTCCACAACGCATGCATCCCCACCCTTGCCAAGAACCATCCATCCCTCCAGTCTCCACAACGCACGCACCCCCACCCACGCTGAGCACCATCCATCCCTCCAGTCTCCACATCGCACACATCCCCACCCTTGCCGAGCACCATCCGTCCCTCCAGTCTCCACAACGCATGCATCCCCACCCACGCCGAGCACCATCCATCCCTCCAGTCTCCACAACACACGGATCCCCACCCAGACCGAGCACCATCCATCCCTCCAGTCTCCACAACACACGCATCCCCACCCACGCCCAGCACCATCCATCCCTCCAGTCTCCACAATGTACGCATCCCCACCCAGACTGAGCACCATCCATCCCTCCAGTCTCCACAAGGCATGCACCCCCACCCACGCTGAACACCATCCATCCCTCCAGACTCCACATCCCACACATCCCCACCCACGCTGAGCACAATCCATCCCTCCAGTCTCCACAACGCATGCATCCCCACCCTTGCCAAGAACCATCCATCCCTCCAGTCTCCACAACGCACGCACCCCCACCCACGCTGAGCACCATCCATCCCTCCAGTCTCCACATCGCACACATCCCCACCCTTGCCGAGCACCATCCATCCCTCCAGTCTCCACAACGCATGCATCCCCACCCACGCCGAGCACCATCCATCCCTCCAGTCTCCACAACACACGCATCCCCACCCAGACCGAGCACCATCCATCCCTCCAGTCTCCACAACACACGCATCCCCACCCAGACCGAGCACCATCCATCCCTCCAGTCTCCACAATGCACGCATCCCCACCCAGACCTAGCACCATCCATCCCTCCAGTATCCACAACGCACGCATCCCCACCCTTGCCGAGCACCATCCTTCCCTCCATTCTCCACAACGCACGCATCCCCACCCACGCTGAGCACCATCCATCCCTCCAGTCTCCACATCGCACACATCCCCACCCTTGCCAAGCACCATCCATCCCTGCATTCTCCACAACGCTTGCATCCCCACCCACGCTGAGCACCATCCATCCCTCCATTCTCCACAACGCACGCATCCCCACCCTTGCCGAGCACCATCCATCCCTCCATTCTCCAAAACGCACGCATCCCCACCCACGCTGAGCACCATCCCTCCAGTCTTCACAATGCACGCATCCCCACCCAGACCGAGCACCATCCATTCCTTCAGTCTTCACAACGCACACATCCCCAACCAGACCGAGCACCAGCCATCCCTCCATTCTCCACAACGCATGCATCCCCACCGACGCTGACCACCATCTATCCCTCCAGTCTTCACAACGCACACATCCCCACCCAGACCGAGCACCATCCATCCCTCCAGTCTCCACAACGCACACATCCCCACCCAGACCTAGCACCATCCATCCCTCCAGTATCCACAACGCACGCATCCCCACCCTTGCCCAGCACCATCCATCCCTCCATTCTCCACAACGCACGCATCCCCACCCACGCTGAGCACCATCTATCCCTCCAGTCTCCACATCGCACACATCCCCACCCTTGCCAAGCACCATCCATCCCTCCATTCTCCACAACGCACGCATCCCCACCCACGCTGAGCCCCATCCATCCCTCCAGTCTCCACAACGCACGCATCCCACCCTTGCCGAGCACCATCCATCCCTCCATTCTCCACAACGCACGCATCCCCACCCACGCTGAGCACCATCCATCCCTCCAGTTTTCACAATGCATGCATCCCCACCCAGACCGAGCACCATCCATCCCTCAAGTCTTCACAACGCACACATCCCCACCCAGACCGAGCACCAGCCATCCCTCCATATTCCACAACACACGCATCCCCACCCACGCTGAGCACCATCCATCCCTCCAGTCTCCACAACGCACACATCCCCACCCAGACCGAGCACCATCCATCCCTCCAGTCTCCACAACGCACACAACCCCACCCAGACCGAGCACCATCCATCCCTCCATTCTCCACAACACACTCATCCCCACCAATGCTGAGCACCATCTTTTCCTCCAGTCTCCACAACACACGCATCCCCACCCACGCTGAGCACCATCCATCCCTCCAGTCTCCACATCGCACACATCCCCACCCTTGCCGAGCACCATCCATCCCTCCAGTCTCCACAACGCATGCATCCCCACCCACGCTGAGCACCATCCATCCCTCCAGTCTTCACAACGCACACATCCCCACCCAGACCGAGCACCATCCATCCCTCCAGTCTCCACAACGCACACAACCCCACCCAGACCGAGCACCATCCATCCCTCCATTCTCCACAACACACTCATCCCCACCCATGCTGAGCACCATCTTTTCCTCCAGTCTCCACAACACACGCATCCCCACCCACGCTGAGCACCATCCATCCCTCCAGTCTCCACAAGGCACGCACCCCCACCCACGCCCAGCACCATCCATCCCTACAGTCTCCACAACGCACGCATCCCCACCCTTGCCGAGCACCATCCATCCCTCCAGTCTCCACATCGCACACATCCCCACCCACGCTGAGCACCATCCATCCCTCCAGTCTCCACATCGCACACATCCCCACCCTTGCCGAGCACCATCCATCCCTCCAGTCTCCACAACGCATGCATCCCCACCCACGCTAAGCACCATCCATCCCTCCAGTCTCCACAACACACGCATCCCCACCCAGACCGAGCACCATCCATCCCTCCAGTATCCACAACGCACGCATCCCCACCTTTGCCAAGCACCATCCATCCCTCCATTCTCCACAACGCACGCATCCCCACCCATGCTGAGCACCATCCATCCCTCCAGTCTCCACAACGCACGTATCCCCACCCACGCTGAGCACCATTTATCCCTCCAGTCTTCACAACGCACGCATCCCCACCCAGACCGAGCACCATCCATCCCTCCAGTCTTCATTACGCACACATCCCCACCCAGAGCGAGCACCATCCATCCCTCCATTCTCCACAACACACGCATCCCCACCCATGCTGAGCACCATCCATCCCTCCAGTCTCCACAACGCACACATCCCCACCCAGACTGAGCACCATCCATCCCTCCATTCTCCACAATGCACGCATCCCCACCCACGCTGAGCACCATCCATCCCTCCATTCTTCACAACGCACGCATCCCCACCCAGACCGAGCACCATCCATCCCTCCAATCTCCACAACGCACGCATCCCCACCCACGGCAGGCACCATCCATCCCTCCAGTCTCTAAAATACACGGAATGTTGGGGGTCGGGCCCCGGGGGGCCCAGGCCTAAAGCTTTGTAAGGGGCCCCAAAATGTCTGATGGCTGACCTGGTA
This sequence comes from Lithobates septentrionalis, assembly GCA_037952835.1. NCBI lineage: Eukaryota > Metazoa > Chordata > Amphibia > Anura > Ranidae > Lithobates > Lithobates septentrionalis. The sequence goes on along the minus strand of JBBDGP010000795.1, from coordinate 431,285 downwards.
ACAGTAAACCCTGTGTGTGGCTGACCATCATCAGTGTAAAATCTTGAACCATCAATGAGTAAGTGTGTGTCACAATCTGATAAGGGCTCATATTTTGCTGGTGTGACAGAGGCCCTTTCTACCTCCATCAGAGCCATACAATCATGAGATAAAATCTCAGGTTCTACATCAGTACCATTTGTTGCATCTTCCTCATCAATTACAGGAAGAAGAGTAGTATTTAAAGTAACACATCATTTGATTGTTAAATTCGATGCAGCAAAAAGAGCAGACTGGTACTTGTCAAATCTACTGGCAGACACATGTCTGGTATTTACTTGATTCATGATTTCCTGTACTGCATGTGGCATATACAGGATCAGAGCAGAATCTAGTACAAGCTTAGTTACTTTGTCTAGCAGCAAAATGCAGGCTGCTATGGCTCGCATACAACTGGGGGAGCCTTTGATGACAGGGTCTAATGAGGCTGATACATACATCACAGGCCTCTGTTTGTCTCCATGTAGCTGCGTGAGTACACCTGCAGCAAATCCATTGACTTCATGACAGAACAACGAGAAAGTTTTAGTATAGTCAGGAAGTCCAATGGCGGGAGCTTCAGACAAAATTTTATTAAGCTCCTTTATCTGCAATTCATTGTCCCATGTGAGTTTGAAAGGGTTTCTAGTGGTAGCATCATATAGAGGAGCCATAAGTTCTGATGTGTTTGGAATCCAGTCCCTACAATATCCCACTAACCCCAGGAAGGCACGTAGTTGCCGTACATTTCTTGGCTTTTCAAAGTTTTGTAGAGTTTGAACTTGATCTGGGGTTAGGTGACGGATTCCATGTGAAATGCAGTGACCCAGGAAGATCACTTTCTCTTGGCGGTATTGTAGCTTATCTTTCCTAACTTTGTTGTTACTGTTATAGAGACATGGCTTACTGTTTCTCTGCTACAAATGTCCTTTGTATCAGAACAAATAAGCAAATCGTCTATGTACTGAAGCAAAACTGTGTTTGGGTGTGAGGGGGACCATTGGTCCAATTCTTGCTTTAACGCAGTATTATATTCAGAGGGGCTACTCACACAGAGGAAACAAAAAAAGGCGCCTCTAAGTGCAGAAGATTAACAATTGTAATGCCCCAAAAAGGGTTAAAAACACTTACAGACAGGAAGTGGTAATTAGGCACATCATAACTTGAGCTGCATTGGAAGGGATGACGGTCAGAGGAAGCCTTCAGATGGAATGGATGTGATCACTGAACACAGCGGTGTGAGACACAGGGAGCCACTGTGAGGCCGGCGTCATCAGCTGGAAGGAAGACGAACCCGGAAGTGATGTCATCCACAGGGCGGCTCAATAACCAGCCTGAACCGCAAACAGACAGCCTGGACGAGGATGTGATGTCATCAGAAAGGGACGCGTTTCGGAACCATCAATTGTTCCTTTATCAACCTAGCAGAGCCTGCTTCAGTCTTATAAAAGTTGCAGCCCTTTCTGCTGAAGATTATCCCATCATCCCATCGGATCCACCTACACTTCTTTTATTATTTTGGACTGCCTAATTGTAGTAGAGACATTATCTGGATCATGTTAGTCCTGTGCTCCCTATAAACCCCTTTTTTATTTTCCATGCTGCTCACACAGCCTTGGGGCAATCTTGTCCATGCTAACTTTTGGGCATCATGGGTAAATGAAAAAAAGTGCCAGCAATCTGGGTGCAGGGGCACCGAAAAGAAAGCATTTCCAAGGTCAATCACTGTAAAGCAGGTGCTGGAGGCAGGTATTCCACTTATTAAAGTGCGGGGGTTGGGCACGATCGGGGTATCTGCCTCAATTATATTGTCAGTGGCTCTCAAATCATGTACCATGCGGTATGTCACCTGCCCACCCTTCTTGTCTGGCTTCTTTGCAATTGGGAACAGGGGTGTATTGACTTGGGACTTAATTGGTACAACAACCCGTGCTGCTTTCAGTTAAGTGATTTGATCCTTTATCCCCTCAGTCTGAGCAATACTCAGTGGGTACTGTTTAATCTGTGGGAGATGGGCTCCTGGTTTAATTTTTATCATGACTGGGGTGCAATCCAGCAGACCTACATCATATTTGCTGGTGGCCCATAATTCAGCGGGAATCACTTTCAATTCTGGTGGAAATGGCGGAGTGGAGTCTTGGATTAAAAATACTCCACAGGCAGAATTTAAAACTTCTCCTGACAGACTACTGACCACTTGGACTCCTGTAAGAGTGTAGTCTATGTTTGCTAAAATTTGGTTCAAAATGTCAGCTCCCAAAACATTGGTAGGAACCATGTCTGAAACTAACACTTTAGTGACAATTTCTGTTTGCTGTCCTAGCCTGAGTTTAAGTGGCTTGGACTCAACCAAATCAGTAGAGGTCCCAGTTAGGCCAACACCAGAGATAACATTTGTAGACCATAATCCTGGAGGTAAGTCCTCTATATTAAAAACACTTCGGCTTGCACCAGTATCGATTAAACAGGTTAATTCTGTTTCTCCTCCAGGATAGGGGAGTTCTTGTAAAAATACTTTTACTCTGGCCTCAGGACTCCCCTAATTAACATGATTGATACTGGCATGCCATTTTCCTATGCCTGATCCACTGCTTCTGGCAGAGAACTGGGATCAGCATGAGGTGCCTCTAAGCTCTTTTCAAGTCTACAGTCAGAAAGATGGCAGAATTTGGCTTTATGTGACCTTCCCCATCACAATTGTAGCATATAATTGGTCCCCGATTGCCATGATTTCTGAAATTGCTTTTGCCTCTTCCTCTCTGCTTCCCCATGTACATAACCTTGGTTTTGCTGTCTTTTTGGTTAATCCTGTTTTCTATGGATAACAGGATAGGCAGGATGTCTCGAATAGACATATTGCCTGCCTCAGGCCTTGCTGTGAACGACTTTTCTTTCAACTGGGGTATTAAACCATCAAGAAACCTTTGTTTGACCAGTTGTGTAGATGGACTTGCAGTTTCTCCCGCCTTCTCTTCCTCTATTTTAATGCCTGCTTCCTCAGCCATATCCCTTAACGGCCTCCAATAAACCCCTGCTGCTTCCTCTTTCCCTTGCTTAGCATTCATAAATTCAGCATGTCTGGTTTATCCATATATTTGGGGCAATTTTTCCTTCAATTTCTCACAAACCCCCTGTTCACTAACCATCTTACCTAGATTATTTACGTCTACACCACATTCTTTAAGTATATAGCCAGACATGTTGCTTCCCACTGCTTTAATAAGAAGCTGATGAATGTCAGTAGCAGAAGCCTAATATGCTTCCTTTGCAGCGCTAAATTTGTTTGCAAACCCAATTGGATTCTTTCTAGGATCTCCCAATCCCTCTTTTTTTTTTTAACAAGAAATCCCAATCCCTCTAATATGGCTTTCATATCTTGGGGACTAAAAGTTATGTATCGCCCTACCCCCTTAGGAGCTGCTGTTTTTGTATTCTATCTGTAAATCACATTCACCACCAAGCACATCGCAGCCCATAGACATAGAAACAGTCCATATTGTACTTTTTATCTTGCTTTTATTTGCATAACTTGAACTGAGACAGAGAAAGGGTTTTCTGAGATGCTCTTTTTACTTCTTCATAATCTTTCGTTTGCTTTTCCATGCAAATACTTAGAACAATGCGGATAATGAAAAGTCCCTCTGAATAACTTCTCATGGGATAACTGGAGTAGTATGGTCATCTGAGAATAATTAAAGTGAATAGCAAAGAGCCACTCTGAATAACTCCTTGCATATAGGCTTTGGTAGATTTACTTTAGAGAATACATAAGCTGTTGTAGCAAAGAGTCACTCTGAATAACTTCTTCACCCGTAGACCTTTTTAGAACAATTTTTATCTCTATTTATGCTCGGAGCTCTACCTCCGCCATTTGACCACTACATCCCGTCTGTACAGTACTTCCAAGTTGGGCTAAAGAGGACATTACTCTGAATAATTCCTCCCGCCTGACTGATTGGATTCCCTGGGCTTTGCTGAACCAAAAGTCACAGGCCATCATCACCTGTCTCACTGACTTGTGTACCAACATCCCTCAGCCTCTGGTAGTACTGCTCCCCTGGGCTTTCAGTCACTTGATTAACAGTCCATGTGCCACTCACAAACAGTCGATCGCCCAGTCTTCTTCCGCTTAGTTGCTACTTTTTCCTGATGGTTCCTCCATCCCTCCTCTCCGGTCTGGTACGCTCCCCTCCCCACAGAGGGCGTCCAGCGGCACCAGCGACTACATGCTGTGCCGTGTCTCTAACTCCTCTCCTCCGCGTGGCCTGGTCCCCCCCTTCCCCATAGAGGGGGCTCGCCTTCTCTCCCCGCCGAGGGGGGCTCTCTCTCTGATTTCTCCTCTCCGGACCTCTCCCGTGGCATGTGACCCCAGCTTATATGGGAGTCCCGCCTCCTGCCAAACAAATTCATGATTGGCCAGAACTCCACACATGAGCTGCCTGCCACTCGGATTCCAAGGCCAACCTTTCTTCCAGAACCATTTCCACTGAAAGCATAACTATATTGCCCAGCTCATCTTTTGTGTGTGCCATGTAATCTAATTCTTTTGCTTTTGTGCATGGACCCCTTAAAGCCAAACTGGCAGCCACATAAGGGTTGGGGGGGGTCCTCCTCTACAGAGTCTTCTGGCCAAACGTAGTAAATTTGGGCAGTACTTTTATTAAACATCTCCGTCAAGCCAGTTTGATTTACTACTTTAGCTTCTGTCTCCCATGTGCAAGCTATTCTCCACGTTCCTTCACTGCACAGTAGTGAGCCATAATCGTGCAGAAAAGTTTGCCATACTTTTAAATCAAAAGTCCCTTCAGATTTTAAAGGTTTAGCTGTTCCCTTTGTCCATTCTACCCATTTATCTAGGGGCTTAGTATAGGCGGAACCGTACCTTCCGTTCATATATTCTCTATTATTATTATTATACAGGATTGATATAGCGCCAACAGTTTACACAGCGCTTTATAATATAAAAGGGAGACAATACAGTTATAATACAATAAGATACAAAAGGATTAAGAAGGCCCTGCTCAGAAGAGCTTACAATCTAATAGGGTGGGGCAGGTGGTACAAAAGGTTGTAACTGTGGGGAATGAGCTGATGGAAGTGGTAAAAGATTAGTTAGAGACGTTATAGGCTTTCTTGAAGAGATGAGTTTTCAGGGATTGCCTGAAGGTAGCAAGAGTAGGGGACAGGTGGAGGTAGCGAGTTCCAGAGGATGGGAGAGGCTCTGGAGAAATCCTGGAGACGAGCATGAGAGGAGGAGATGAGAGAGCTTGAGAGTAGGAGGCCTTGAGAAGAGCAGAGAGGACGATTTGGGTGATATTTAGAGACAAGATTGGTGATGTAGCTCAGGGCAGAGTTGTGAATGGAGAGATAACAGGGGAGTGAATGAGGAGCTTGGTGGTTTCATTTGTTAAAAAGGGGCGAATTTTAGAGATGTTACGGAAGTGAATTCTACAAACTTTTGACAATGATTGGATTTGAGGCTGAAATGACAAGTCAGAGTCTAGGATTACACCTAGTACCCTGGCGTGAGGGGAGGGACTGATGGTTGCATTGTTGATTTTGATAGAAAAGTTGTGGAGGGGGGCACGGGCGGGAGGGAATATTAATAGCTCAGTTTTAGAGATATTTAGTTTAAGGAAGTGGTGCGACATCCATGCTGATATGTCAGTTAGTAAGTTAGTAATGCGAGAGGAGACTGAAGGAATGAGGTGAGGAGTAGACAGATAGATTTGGGTGTCATCGGCGTATAAGTGGTACTGGAAGCCGTAGGCGGTTATCAAGTGACCAAGGGAGGAGGTGTAGATAGAGAAGAGAAGGGGTCCAAGAACAGAGCCTTGGGGGACCCCCACAGAAAGGGGCAATGGAGAGTTGTAGATGACACTGAAGGAGCGCTGTGATAAATAGCCAGAGAACCAGGATAGAGCAGAATCTCGGAGGACAAGGGAATGTAGTTTATTGAGGAGCGGGTGGTCAACAGTATCAAAGGCCGCAGAGAGGTCAAGTAGTAGGAGTATGGAGTACTTGCTGTTGGTTTTAGCAGTTAGTAAATCGTTAGTTAGTTTTAGTAAGGCATTTTCTGTGGAGTGCTGTGAGCGAAAGCGAGACTGTAAAGGGTCAAGAAGGTTATTTTTACTGAGGTAGGAGCTAAGACGGTTGTAGACTAAGCGTTCTAGAAGTTTAGAGGGCAATGGGAGCAATGAGATGGGTCTTAAGTTGTTCAGGTTGGTAGGGTCTAGTGAGGGCTTTTTAAGTATGGGAGTGATCTGCGCATGTTTTAGAGGGGAGGGGAAGGTGCCACTAGAGAGGGAGAGATTGAAGATGTGAGTGAGGGAGCATCGGATAGAAGAAGAGGGTGACCATAGTAGTTGTGAGGGAACAGGATCCAGGATCTCTAGCGCTCATCTTGCGCTGGGCATTTTCTGAAGGCCTCTCTCCCTTTATTCCCTTAGTTAATTTAATGCCCATAATGACTGGCCAGTCTTCCCTACTTGTGCCTATACCCTCTTGCCTCTAAAACAAATAGTACAGCAAATCTGCAGATTTATAAGAATAGTCTCCACTTATCTACGTGGATAGAAGGGGTTTATGACAATAGACAAAACACTCATTAAGAGACCCTCCTCATCTCTTCTCTTCTCTGAGTTTTATCTGACCCTACCATGCGCCTTTGACCCAGGTCGCCCACAAGGAGTCAACGCAGGGAACTGCAGAGGATTTTCCCTATCCACACACAGTCCAACCCGTGAAGGGGGACACATACACATTCACACACACACGTTACCCAACCAGAAAGGTCCGAGAGTGGTACATAGGAAAGGCAGAAATATAGCAAGCTTAAGAGCAGCTTACCTAGCTGGCATTTGAGGTCTGCGTTTCCCGATGATCCCGATCGAAGCGCGGTTCCTTCTGGAAACTCTGCCAAACTCCTGGTATTTGACTCGCCAAGCTGTTAGACTGATTTCTGATTGGGACTCTAAAACAAAGTTAATACTGCAGCTGCAGGAACAGATTCACAGGACTCAATCACTGTGTATAAAATGTCCGTTCAGTGTCAAAATTTATTATTACATGTTATTTTATACATAGATAAGAAAGGGGGTGTGAGATGTTATTAAAAACTAACAAATAGAAATATGTTATTAAAGCTAACAAATAGAAATATATTATTAAAAGCTAGCGAATAGAACAATTGCAAAAATAAAACATTGAGAAGGGAGGGGGGAGTAGAGAGCATTTAGTAGGAGATGTGTCTGTGTGTTAGGTGAAGGTTACAGAACACATCACAGTGAGAACAAAATGGAGTCTCTTGTACTTAAATGAACAGTACAGTGAATGTCCATGTCAAGTGTCTTTTTTTTTTTTTACTGAAAATATGCACTTGATAAACAGTCAGCACAAAAAAATGCTACCACTGTTTTATTACTTTCAGAAAATATATAATATTTTGTGGGATTTAAAGTGGTTGTACTAGGGGGGGATGGTTGTTATTGGAGTGGGAGTGGAGGTATGGGTTAGAATGGGATGATGGGTACACAAAGGCCACAAAAAATGTCCCTAGGGCTAGCCGTGGTAGGCAAGGGGAGAGGGAGGGGGATACAATGGGGGTAGGGTTAGTTATTTCACATAAAAGATTTAATTGCTACGACATGTTGAAGCAGGGGTGGGAAAGGGGAAGGAAGATTTATAAAATTTGGAGTCACTTTCACATGTATGAGGAAAATAGAGGAATTCACGGGGGTGGGAGGGCCTGGAGGAGGGGGAACAATCGTTCCCCTCCCCCACCCTTCTCACCTCCCTTTATAGTATTGACACAACTGGGTAAGCTTGAAGCTACGGTAGAAATGAATCACTTGATAAATGGTATAACAAGAAACTTGTCATATCTGCATGGGTGGTTTGGGTTAGGGGATGGTTTGTATACTGTATTATTTAAGGCGGTTTGTGTGAGACCACCCCTCTTCCCAGATTTGACTTATTTTCTTTTTGGATTATTAATTAGCCTAATGCTTTTTTTGGTTTTCTTTTCTGCACATATATATTGCTTTCTTACCTGATGCCTAATACAGCTGTAATAAGCTCCTGGAACATCAGGGGTATGGGCAATCCCGCCAAAAAGGCTGCGGTTTTTCTGGAGCTGGAGTCACACGACCCCGGGCTGATATGCTTGCAGGAGACACATCTGACTAATGAGTCCAAAGTATTAATGAAGGATAGAAGGTTTCAAACGCAATTTCACTCAGTCTACTCCTCTTACTCAAGGGGAGTGAGTATATTGGTAAAAAAAGGGATGGCGTTCTCCTGCAGGGATGTCAAAATCGACCCATTGGGTTGTTATATTTTTTTACATTGTTTGATAGAAGGTAGAGCACTTGTAATAGCTAACCTATATATACCCCCCCCATTTAAGTTGGAGATTCTTCACTGTCTGTTAGGATATATGGAGAGCAGGGCGGGCACCCCGATGATAGTGGTGGGGGACTTCAATGCGGTTCTTGATAGCCGTCAGGATAGGCTTCCTTCTGTAATGCGGACGGAAAGGCTGAGGGAGGGAAGGCTCGCTCAGTTCTTGGAGGAGATCGGCTGGTGCGATCTCTGGAGAATTCGTTACCCAAGTAGCAGGCAATTTTCTTGCTACTCAAGTACACATTGCACACTATCACGCATCGACTTAGCAATAGGTAACAAAGAAGCCCACGCACTAGTGAACATGGTAGAATATCGCCCAAGGGGGATATCAGATCACTCTCCCCTGAAGTTAGTAGTGAATATACATGATAAACAAACACATAGGCCATGGACAGTAAATCCAGCATGGCTAGAGGTAATAGGGGGAGCGGAAGAAATATCTCTTGGCCTGAAAGAGTTCATGGCCTACAATTCAGGAACTGCACCAACAGGGGTGGTTTGGGACTCCTTAAAGGCCTTCTTGAGGGGACTTCTAATCCAACATATAACAAGAGTAAAGAAGAGATCAAAAGCACAGGGAGAGCAAATTAGAAGCGAGGTTACGGAGCTTGAAAGACAATATGTACTGGATCCCAGCCCAGGTAAACGGGAGTTATGGACTAGGAAGCAACAAGAATACAAAGAGGTAATAATCAAAAATGCTGAAAATAGAAGACTCTTCCAGAGGCAGAGATGTTTTGAGGAAGGGGAAAGAGTGGGCCGAATGTTGGCGCTACTGGTTAGTACTAACTCCCCCTCCTCAACGATCTCTACGATTAGGTCCCCAAAAGGGGAAATAACATCTGACCCTGGGAAGATTAAGGAGATATTTTTTGATTTCTACAGCACTCTCTATAAATCAAAAAGGGATGTGGAGAGAGGGGAGGTGGATAAATTTCTTGAGGGGGTTGAACTGCCGACCCTATCCGCAACTGACAGGTCCAATTTAGAATCCCCAGTAACTTTAGAGGAGTTGAAAAGTGCAGTGGCAGGTATGCCTAACCACAAATCCCCAGGCCCCGACGGGCTGCCCCTTGAGATCTATAAATACTATGGGGAGGCTTTGCTCCCCGTTCTTTTGAAAACATTAGAGGGGGCGATAGCAGAGGGTAGACTACCAGACTCGATGACAGAATCTAATATTGTACTTATACAAAAAGAAGGGAAGGACCAAATGGAAGCATTGTCATACAGACCGATTTCACTGCTCTGCTCGGACATTAAAATTCTTGCAAAGGTATTAGCAACTAGGTTAAGCAAATGTATCGCAAAATTGATACATGCAGATCAGACAGGGTTTATCCCGCACAGAGCTACTAGTGTAAACATTAGACGGGCGTACTTGAACCTCCAGGTCCCAGTGGAAAGCGGAGATTCCAGAGCTGTCATGTCCTTGGATATTGCCAAGGCATTTGACAGCCTGGAATGGGAGTACCTTTGGGAAATAATGGAGAGATTCGGATTTGGCCCCTTTTTCATTAACTTGGTGAAAATCTTATATAACCGCCCAACAGCCAGACTTAAGATCAATAATGAATACTCAGGAAGTTTACCGCTCGAGAGGGGCACAAGGCAGGGGTGCCCTTTGTCGCCCCTGCTTTTTGCCCTGGCAATGGAGCCACTGGCAGAGGCCGTGAGAAGCGCATCTGGAATACAGGGCTTTAAGAGGAAAAACGGGGAGGAAAAGATCGCACTCTACGCCGATGACGTCTTGGTCTTCCTGGGGGACACAGGTCCATCCTTAGCAAAAGCGATGCAGTTGGTAGAAGGGTTTGGGAGGATCTCGGGCCTTGTAGTCAATTGGGAGAAATCAATGTTGCTTCAGATTGACCCAATTGTCAGCCCCCTCCCGGAGGGTATGCCCGGGTTAAAAATCGTAGATAAAATAAAATACCTGGGAGTGGTAATGTCCAAAGACCCTAATCAATATATTCAAGATAACTTGGTCCCTTTATTTGATAAACTAAAAAAAAAATGTGACATCTGGTGTAGACTCCCCTTGTCGATGGCGGGACGAACGAACTTGATCAGAATGATATGGCTGCCACAATTATTATACACCCTCCATAACTCCCCGATATGGATCGGGAGAAAGTGGTTTTCCAAAATGAATTCCCTGTTTCGGGAATTAATTTGGAAGAAAGGACAGGCTAGGATTAGCCTGCAAACATTGCAGGGCCCTATTGGTAAGGGGGGAATGGCAGTCCCTCACCCTTATAGTTATTATTTGGCTGCCCAATTACAGCATATCGGGGGGTGTGATGCTCCGGGAGAAATGCACGCTAACAATAAAATTATGCTGGAGGGTAATCTGCACAAATCCCTTGTGGAAGCATTGGAAGCAGGCACACTCCAGCGTACACTGCCAACATATAAGCTAGTAACTAAAACCTGGCAGGCAGTGAAGAAGATCATGGGGTATAAGGGCATTACTAAGTTCTCTCCCATATGGCATAACAAATCTCTGCGGGAGCTCTTGACCGTCGAGAAGAATGCTATATGGGAACGCCATGGTATAACCAGAGTAGCCCAGTTGGTCAGAGATAATAATATGAAATCCTTCTTAGATTTGAGAACAGAGTACGAAGTCCCGCATAATACATTTTACAGTTATCTCCAGATTAGGCATGCAATGGGCGCACAATTTAGGACCCGCTCCATGGAGACGTGTAGGGCGCCACTCCTTAATAAAATAGTCAAGGCTAAAACTTCTAAAGGTCTGATCGCAGCTGTGTATGCGCAGTTAGTGGATAAAATGATACCCACGCAAACAGCCACGGGGATCAGGGAGAGGTGGGAGGCGGACGTGGGGGAGTTGACGGATCACCAGTGGAAAAGAATTCTGGAACATAGTTTGAAGGTATCCGTCTCTCCCTCACAGAGGGCCTCGCACCTCTTCCTGCTTCACAGGGTGTATTACACCCCTAGGAGATTGCATAGATTTGGCCGTAGACCAGATGACAAGTGCCCTAGATGCTCAGGGACGGGAGACCTTATCCACATGATGTGGAGATGCCCAAAATTAGCGAGATATTGGTCCGAGATCGTTAGAACTATAAACACTAGGTTCAAAGTTAAAGTGGAATTAGAAGCCAGGGAGTGCGTTTTGGGGCTGGTAGGGGGAGAAACGGGGAACCCCAATACAATCTCCACTATAGTAAAGTGCTTATATCAGGCAAGAAAGCTCATAGCGCAATCTTGGCTATCCGCAACACCCCCAACTCCAGAGGATTGGCTTAGGGCCATGAACTCTTTGATATGGACAGAAAAGACCATACATATTAGAAAAGGTAGCTACAATAAGTTTATTAAAATATGGAGACCCTGGATACAAGAGATGAGTACCCAACATCTCCTTTAGCATTTACTGTAAACCTACAGGGAGCGAGTCTTTAAGGCACCAAGACCCGGTTAACCAGATAGAGAACAAATGAAGCTGGATATGGTTCAATTTTAAACTCAACAGTGTAACCCTTAGAGTTAATAACATGTGAGCAATCACTAAATGCTGGGGGGGAGGGTGGGAGGGGGGAATGCTCGGGGTAGGGGGGAGGGGGGGGGAATGGGAGGGAGGGGCTGAGGTCTGGGAAAGAGTGAAAATGGGTCTTACACGACATTGCGAGTATAAAAGTTAGACAATGTGAAACGTGGTGAAGGTGGCAGAGCTCTGCTTACTTATTATGTATGTACTGTATAAGTGTATTGTACTTCGGATTTGGCTGCAAACTTTGCCTACCAATTTTGTCGCATTGTCTGTTTTTTGTTCTTTTAATAATTTTCAATAAAAAGTATTAAAGTTAAAAAAAAAAAAATAAAAAAAAAAAAAGTGGTTGTAAACCCTTTTGTGTGACTTTTACCTATAGGTAAGTCTAGAATAAGGCTTACCTATAGGTAGTGGAAATATCTTGCCGTTTAGGAGATAGTTCCCTTGTAGTGCGCCGATGATGTCATCGACGCATGAGCTGTGAAAAAACGGTCCTCTGTGCCATTTCTTCACTCGCAAGTGCCGTGACTGATGGCTCCCGCAAGCATGCATGCGAGTGACGTCACGCGGCTCCAGCCAGTCACAGAGCCAGAGTCGGCGGCCCTGGAAGGAAGAGGGGCGAAGATGGACGCGGCCTGCACAGGGGACAGCGCGGGCTTCGTTTGCTGGTAAGTGTCACATAATGGGCTAGTATGTGATGCATACTAGCCCGTTATGCTTTTAATTTGCAGGTAGCAAAAGAGGAAGTAAAGCCCATCAGAGTTTACTTCCTCTTTAACCGCTTGCCAACCAGCGGCAGGTCGGCACGACCCCACGAGCCGTTGTAGCTATATGTCGGCTCCTTTAAGCGGGATAGCAGGGGCGCGCCCGCCCGCTGCACTACAGGGGTGCCGATGCTCGTAGCAGACGGTCGTGATGACAGCCGGCGATGAGCGATCGCGGGCACGAGAGGCAGAACAGGGACGTGTGTGTATAAACACACAAATCCCTGTTCTGTTCTGTGAGGAGAGACAGATTGTGAGTTTCTAATAGCTAGGAATCACGATCTGTCATTTCCTCTACTCTGTCCCCTCCCCCTACAGTTAGAAACACACACAGGGAACACAGTTAACCCTTTGATTGCCCCCTAGTGTTAACCCCTTCCCTGCCAGTGACATTCTTACAGTAATCAATGCATTTTTATAGTACTGATCGATGTATGAATGCCAATGGTCCTAAAAATGTGTCAAAAGTGTCCGATGTGTCCGCCATAATTTCGCAGTCCCGATAAAAATCGCAGATCGCCGCCTTTACTAGTTAAAAAAAAAATAATAATAATAAAAATGCTATAAATCTATCCCCTATTTTGTAGAGGCTATAACTTTTGCGCAAGCCAATCAATATACGCTTATTGCGATATTCTTTTACCAAAAATATGTAGAAGAATAGATATCGGCCTAAACTGAGAAAAAAATTTGCTTTTTTTTTTAAAAAAAATGGGGATATTTATTATAGCAAAAAGTACAAAATATTGTGTTTTTTTCAAAATTGTTGCTCTATTTTTGTTTATTTTTTTCTTTCTCTTTCTCTTTTTTTGTTTATAGCACAAACAATAAAAACGGCAGAGATGATCAAATACCACCAAAAGAAAGCTCTATTTGTGGGACGTCAATTTTGTTTGGGTGCAGCGTCGCACGATCGCGCAATTATCAGTTAAAGCGACGCAGTGTCGAATCGCAAAAAATGGCCTGGTCATTGAGCAGCCAAATCTTCCAAGGTTGAAGTGGTTAAGTAGTCATCAGGCCTAATTTTTTTGTTGTGTTTGTCTTTAATTCTCTTTTATGGTAAAAGTTGTGATGCAGAATAGAGAGGGAGGTAAAGGGAAACAGAAAGGAGGGGAAAGAAGGACGAGTGAAGGGAGAGATTATATGGGGGATGAGGAGGAAAAGGTGGAAGATTCTTTCTCCTTCATTTGTACTTTAATTCACTTTTCACCTCTAGTCTTGAGATGTAATTCCCATCCAATAATTTTAATGAGCCGAGAAAGAGCAGCGAAGAGAGGGCAAGAATTAAATCAGTGAGGAGTTCTGCTAACCCCCACCTCCTGATTGCTAATAGAGCCTTGGTAACCCTTCGCTGGCTGAAGACAGGCATGGCCTCGGTGAAGCATTGTTTGCCAATATTCATCCTCTTCTCCTTTATTCATTCTGTCCCTTTCTATTTCCTATCCCATATTTCATCAGGTTTCTTTTCCTGGCTTTTACAATTTTGATTCATTGCTGCTTAACATGAGAAAGAGCCACCAGATGCTCAGTGACAACTTTCGCAATGTCACATCCTGACAAGCGCCGCTTGTGTGGGATGCGCAGTGTATATGTATGCTCAGCATGTATTGTCATTTGCGGATAGAGCTATGGTACATACAAGGTTACAGTTATCATAGGATTCATTCTCAGATTGAGGACCCTGGTCCTCAGGTGTGTGCAGCGGGTGCGTAAATATCTTTCTACACTCTACTACAATGTTGCCAACCTACCAGGTTGAAATTTACTGGCACAGCCACATTTTTACTGCCATTTACAAAGGTTACAAAGTTACAGTTTTAAGTGAATATTTCAGTATTTAGGCTACAAACAAGTACAATATGCAATTAGCAATGTGATTTAACTGCTTCCTGACCAGCCGCCGTCATTATACAAGTGGAACTTTGGATTGCGAGCATAATCCGTTCCAGGAGAATGATCCAAAGCACTCGCAGATCAAAGCGAGTTTCCCCATAGAAGTCAATGCAAACGAAGATAATTTGTTCCGCATTGACTTCTATTGCATGCAATACCGCATGTGGCCAGAGGTGGGGGGCGCTGGAGAGCCTCGGAAATACTTGGGGACAGCTTGGCTGAACTCGGAAACACTCAGGAACGGAGTATTCCTGAGTATTTCCGAATGGCTCCGAACCGTTCCGAGTGTCACCGAAGCCCCCGCACCTCTGGCCAAATGCAGTACTGCACACCACATTAGCTAGAATTCTGCTAGTTTTGCGAGACAACACTCGCAAACCAGGTCAGGATTTTTAAAAAAAAGTTTCTCGTCTTTCAAAACGCTTGTGAACCGCATTATTCGTTAACCAGGGTTCCACTGTACTGCGGCAGGTTGGCTCCCCTGGGCGAGCCGTCGTAGCTGTACGTTGGCCGCTTTAAGACCACTAGGGGGTGCGACGACGGAGCCGATGCGCATTGTCGCAATGTCTGCTGTGGGAACCTGCGATCGCTCCACACAGAGACAGAATGGAATCGTCAACTGTCAATGTAAACAGACAAATCTTCGTTCTGTCAGGGGAGAGGAGCCATATCTGTTGTTCATACTAAGTATGAACAACGATCGGTCTCCTCCCCCAGGCAGTCCTATCCCCACAGTTAGAATCACTACCTAGGACACACACTTAACACCTTTATCGGCCCCCTAGTATTAACCCCTTCCCTGCCAATGACATTTATACAGTAATCGGTGTCTATTTTTAGCTCTGATCGCTGTATAAATGTCAATGGTCTCAAAAAAGTGTCAAAAGTGTCCAATCTGTCCGCCACAATGTTGCAGTCCTGATAAAATCGGCGCCATTACTAGTAAAACAAAAAAAGAATAATAAAAATGCCATAACTATATCCCCTATTTTGTAGACGCTATAACTTTTGCGAAAACCAATCAATATAAGCTTATTGCGATTTTTTTTTCTACCAGAAAAATATGTAGAAGAATACATATTGGCCTAAACTGAGGAAGAAATTTGTTTTTGAAAAAAAATTTTGGGGATATTTATAATATGAAAAAGTAAAAAATGTTTTTTTCAAAAATTGTCGCTCTTTTTTTGTTTATAGCGCAAAAAATAAAAATCGCAGAGGTGATCAAATACCACCAAAAGAAAGCTATATTTGTGGGAAAAAAAGGACGTCAATTTTGTTTTTGTACAACGTCGCACGACCGCTCAATTGTCAGTTAAAACCGCATAGTGCCGTGCTGCAAAAAATGGCCTGGTCATTAAGGGGCCATATCTTCTGGGGCTGAAGTGGTTAAGGAAGATATTAAGGCGAAAAGCATATATCTTAATTTATTTTTGATATACTAAGTAAGTAGCTCAGAGACAGGACTTAGGAGGGCAAGAAATTAGAATGGCCAAGCACCCACACACATCAAATCATCAGCAGCAGCACAGATGTTGATGATGACGACACCTCACCAACAGGACACGTCCCATTCTGAATCACAGTGGTCCCTTCAGTCCACTCCAGTTAAAACAGCACTGACAGTTATGCTCCTGGCGCATGAGGCTCCAGCCGCTCCGTTTGACTGCCTTTCACCATGACATCACACGACGCGCTCAAACACCGCCTCCGCCAGACCCACTATACACCGGCGCAGCCCGAACACACTGAAGCAGGAACTTGAATGGCCTTGGCCAGCTCTGGACTGGAACTGTGCATGCACACTCCCAAGCCAAGCGTCACAGCCATATTTTTAATGTAGTTGCAAACTCTGAAAAACAAAAAAAAACAACAAAAAACTGAAAGACAAAGGCATAATGAGCAAGTATGCATCGCATAAATCCAAAACATTCTTGAATCTTCTCCAAAGAGGGGTATGATAATGACCCACTTCTCAATCATCTTCCAAAAGACATTAACGTCAATTATAAGAATGGCTTTTGAACTCAAGCTCAACGTCTCTTATGTATCTGAATCTTCTCAGGTAGAAACCCTCAATTTTCTTCATGACTCTAAACTTGCCCGGCATTTTGGGCTTTCTATGAATAAAGGACGTTTATCACATTCCTTTTAATGACCTAATTTTAAAAAAATGGCAAAAACTATGTAGTCTCCTGCCTGACCAGTGCGTGTAATAAGACAACTCAATCTTCTCCTTTGGGGTTGCTCCAACTACTCCATGTTCCATCAAGACCACGAGGGTCAATTTCTATGGAGTTTGTCGTCGACCTAGCTCTCTCAAAAGAAATTACCACTAACTTGGTAGTTGTCAACTGCCGCTCCCCGCCCGCCGTATATGAACAAATGATGGCGGGCAGAATCCCCTCTCGTTCTGGGACGGTGTCATATGACTGCATCCAGTCTCGCCACGATCGGGTGCCTGCGGCCTTGGCTCTTTACCCATGTGATCAGCTGTGTCCAATCACAGCCGATCACATGTAAACAATGAGCCGTTTATCGGCTCTCCTCTTCTCACAATGACAGAGGAGAGCTGATCAGCGGCATCTCCTCACATGGAGACTTGTATAGGTAATCTGTGCCCATCAGTGATGCCAATCGGTGCCCATAAGTGCTGCCTATCATTGCTCATCAGTGCCACCTATCAGTGCTCATCAGTGCCGCCTATCAGTGCTCATCAGTGATGCATATCAGTGCCACCAATCAATGCCCATCAGTGCTGCATATTAGTGCCTCCTCATCAGTGGCACCTCATCAGCACACATCAGTGAAGGAGAAAAATTACTTATTTCCAAAACTTTTGGACAGAAACTAAGAAAAATATTTTTTTTTCAACATTTTCGGTCCTTCTTTTTTTTAGCATAGAATAAAAAACCCAGTGGTGATTAAATACCACCAAAAGAAAGCTCTATTTGTAGGGAAAATAATGGTAACAAATTTATTTGGGTACAGTGTTGCATGACCGCGCAATTGAAATTTAAAGTGTGACAACACTGAAAGCTGTAAATTGGCCTGGGCAGGAAGGGGGTGAAAGTGCCCTGTATTGAGGTGGTAAACACCGGGTATCATCCAGTTTTTAATTTTTTAATCCCCTTATCTCAACTCCAGTTCCTGCAGTTACCAACAGATTAACTACATTACTGGAAATTTAAGAGAAATTGATTGAGACTTTGAAGGAGGCTCAGGAATGCTACAAAGAGGCTACTAACAGACATTGCAGATCACTTCCTACATTTTTATGTGGTGACAAAGTTTGGTTATTTACCAAACGTTTTAATTTGCAAAGGTGGGTCAAAAGTTTATTGGACCTTTCCTGGTTTTAGCTCAAATAATCTATTCATTTTTTGCTTAATCATTCCTGACAGTATGAAGATTTACCTTGTTTTTCACTTATCATTGCTTAAACCATTCCGTGAAAACCCTTCCTCTGGACAAGTTCCCCCACCCCTCTACCTGTTGATGTGGTTGAGAAAATACTTGATTTCAGGATCTTTAGGAACAAATTATATCTGGTTCAATGGGAAGGATATGGGCCAGAAGAAAGTTCTTGGGAACCTGATGAGGATGTTAATGCCCCTAGATTGACAAGACAATCCCACCAGAAGTTTCCTCACCAACCTGATCTCAGGATATCCAGGGGCCATCCTGGATGGAGGGGAATACTGTCAGGATCCGCATCCCAAAACAGGACCTCTTCTTCATATCTTGTTTCTGGTGAGCTTTGAAGTCTATGTTCCTCCCATGAACTTCTTCCTGTTTTGAGATTGTTGTGCTCTTCTCCAGCCAATATTTTGCTCCTCACTGTTGCTGTCCATATATTCACTACCACTTGTTACCAACCTTTGGCTTGTTCTTTAACTACGTTTCTGCTTGATCCCAAACTGCAATTACTTATTACCGTTCTTTGGTTTGTTGATCAACTATGCTTCTGATTGATTCCTACCTGCTAGATATGCTACCAAGCCCTGGCTTGCTCACCTCCTTGGTGGGGCATTCCTGAGGACTGTAACTTGACATTAGTATCTCCACGATCAGGAGCTCTAGTGAAGACCAGTTAGTACTTAGACCCCGCACCTCAAGTGAGCCCGCATCACCTGCCAGGGGGACTTGCTTGTGTGTTTATCCCACTGGTTTCTGTGTGTGAACATTTCCACTGCTATATCTACTTGGCTCCATGCATGATCCCTGATTGTGACACAGAACTTCCAGAATGCCTGCTATTACTTTCAATGGTACTTGCAATATTTCTAACAGTATTTCCACCGGTGCAGATACTGGACTGTGCGGGTGGGTTTCCTCTAGAGATCAATGGGTACTAACCATTTATGACTGTGTTGTTAATCCATGCCAGGACTTCCAGAATCTCTGCCAGTACTTCCAGTGGTACTCAGAGAATCTCTGTCAGTACTTCCCATGGTTCTCATAGAATCCCTGCCAGGACATCCAGAACTGCCAGGAAGTGGAAGGCCCTGTGTTTTAAACCCAGTTACCCCATGTTACAAAGAACCAAAATACTTGCCCGACAGATTGCCTGACTTCTGCTAACCAGGGTTAACCTGATTACTTTCTTGTTTGCTGGTTGCCTTAAGCCCTGCCTAGACTTGACTATCCTTGCCGATCCTCTAGTGTACAGTCTCCACACCGTAGCCTTTCTGTCCTCACTTACCTCTTGGTGGGATCATCCTGAAGACCACAACCTGGGGCCAGTTTTTAGCTAAGGCCCATCTCTATTCTCCCAAGTTGAATTTGGAATTTTAGGGAAGCGTTTGCCAAAAGTGCTGGCTATATCACACTGACTTAGTATAAGTGTAGGAAATGTGAGCCAAGCATTCCATGATGCGGTTGTAGGGAGAGCTGTAAAGCATGTGTGTTTCTTTAAATTGTGATGGGTTCAATCTACTTGCTCCTTCCTATGCAGATGAAGCTTAAAAAGAAGTGGAAATTGTTTGAAATTAGTTGAAGCAGGCAAACCCTAAGGCATGTACATATTTGCATTTTCTGTTACGAAGTTGAAGTGAATTAATAAATCTATGAGAGATTGAAAACAAACTCCTTTTTGGTTTCATTTTTTGTTAGAATACAAAATTCTGAATTTATATTCCTTACACCAGGGCATGACAAATTTGTTTGGAATCTAGGAGCCAGGTAAAAAAGTTAGGAGCCAGTTTTTTTTAACAACCGACAAAGCTTTATTTTCAATATAAAAGTTAACCAATCTTAAAATAGCGAATAGTGCCGCTAAAACGAAGGTAAAGCGGCGCTAAAAATAGCGCCGCTTTACCGCTGACGCCCCCCCCCGCGTGTGAAAGGGCTCTAAGACCCCTTTCACACCGTGCCGCCTATAGTGTCGGCGGTAAAACGCCGCTATTTATAGCGGCGTTTTAACGTCGGATTTGCGGCGCATTTCGGCCGCTAGTGGGGTGCTTTTAACCCCCTGCTTGCGCCCGAGAAAGGGTTAAAACCTCCCGCAATGCGCCGCAATAGTGGCGTTTTGCCGGCAGTATCCCAGCGCTGCCCCTTTATTTCAATGGGGAGCAGCGGTGGAGGAGCCGTAAACACACTGCTCCTTCACCGCTCCAAAGAAGCTGCTGACAGGACTTTTCCTGATGTCCTGCCAGCGCAGCGCTCCGATGTGAAAGCCCTCGGGCTTTCACACTGGAGACAATGCTGCAGCTGTTTGAGGGCGGATTGCAGGCGCTATTTTTAACGCTATAGCGCCTGCAAAACACCCTCGGTGTGAAGGGGTTCTAAAGGTTCAATCAGGTCCGCCTGAAAAACTGACAGGCGAACCTGATCAGACAGCCCGTGTAAAAGGGGCCAAGCAGGGAGATGACAAATAATACATTCATTTTAATTTTAAGAAAAAAATAAATAAACAGTTTTTACTTAAAAAATAAATAAATAAATAAAAGCTATTGCGCTGCCTCCATTAGCATTGCATTAGCATTGCATTAGCATTGCTGGTTGTAATACCAACGGCCACCACAAGATGGCGCCAGATTCCAGAAGGACCGAAAAAGGCCGCAAAGCCGCGGCCTCAATTACCGGCCAGCGCAGCCCGACGCGATCGCACGGGGGGGGGGGGGGGGGTCGGAGTCCACACGGAGACAGGATACCCCCAGCTGTGCCGCCCCAGTTGCCAGGTCGCAAATCCTAGTCGCAAATGCGACCTGGCGCCCGGGGTTTGTCGAACCCTGCCTTACACTGTACAACACCAACAGTTAGACAAAAGAAGTATTTTTTTTTCCAAGTTGTTAACTTAGCTAAGCTACCCATGGATAGGAATTGCTGATGTATATTTTATAACACAAAATGAATTCTATTTACTATACTACAATTATTGTACTTTCTTTATTGGGTACATATTCAGTACAAGTTCTAGGCTGAGATTCAGAATAATAAGACCAATGAAAAATGAAGATGTTGGTTTATGTCTTCCAATGACTATACACACATGCAGAGAGGCTAATAAATTATGCACTAGTTTTACATTTTAATAAGTACAGTTATACAATTTATAGAACTATTTAGTAAATTTATATAAAAGTTCAACTAACTAGATGACATTTAGTACTGCTAAACGCTTCCATCCTTTTCAGCTACTTTCTGCCAATATGTAGTTGTAACACTGTGCAATGTTACTGTATTGCAGAACTGTTAATTTTGCCACAAGATGGCAGTGTTCTGTAGTTATAATGCAGCTCATACAGAAATGCTGGGTACTATGGGACTTGTATGCTGTAAGTAGGATTCTTTCATCAAGAATAGCTGAAGCTGAACAAAAACACCCATGAGGACTGGCAATGGGGAGGGAGCATTAAAAAGGGAAAAGCCCAGGAATACGGGTGTAGATGGGAGAGACTGTATTGGAGGCCTGATGTTAGAGAGAGAGGGGAGTGGATCCACGCGAGCTCAGGCCGGATCAGGCCGAGTTGGGAAATTGCAGAGACCACCAGAGAAAGCTGATCATCCTGAGGAGGCAGGTAGCGGAGCCTGCAGGCAGACGGTCCAGGTCATGGTCACCTTCACAGCCATCCCAGAAGAGGACAAGGGGGCCCTCTCCACATGGAAGGTCATCACTTCGCCCTGCTGCACTGTGGAACCGGGTGAGAGGGTTCTTAACCCACACAACATTACCATTGCACTCAAGACTGTTGTTTGCATCCAATTTCTAGAGTCTAGAACATTTACAGTACATGGCCAAAGCTTTAGGCACAGACACCATAATCCTGGGGTAGACAACATTTGAGAGATAGAGATCTACCCAGACAACATGGTAGAGATTAAAGTTTACCAGGGTACGATGCCGTTTTTTTTTTAAGGAGTTAACTAGCAAGCCCCTAATAAAAAGTAAGGACAAGGAAGACGGCACAGAGAAAACTTAGAAAAATATTAATGTCACTGTAAACTGATAAACTTAGCCTACCTTTAAAGTTAGCTCCAGCGACCCCCACAAGTTTAATACAGGAGTCCATCATGAAGGCAGAACCACTGGAACCGCAGGCTGACTTATTCAACTAGTTTCAGGCCTTGCTGGGTGTTCTGACTTCTGGCCAGTGTAAGTAGTATGTAGGGCAGTGTACAGAGGTCACAGAGTGTACGGCAGTATACAGGGGTCAGAAGGATGTACGTCAGTATACAGAGGTCAATGGTATGCAGGACAGTGTACATAGGTCGGTAGTAGGTAGAGCATTGTACAGAGGTCAATAGTAGATAGGACAGTGTACAGAGGTCAGTAGTAGGGATGAGCTTTATGTTCGGGTCGAACATTGGCTGTTCGCCCGTTCGCCGCATAACAAACAATTTAGGGTGTTCGCGGCAAATTTGAAAGCCGCGAAACACCCTTTAAAAGTTTATGGGAGAAATCAAAAGTGATCATTTTAAAGGCTTATATGCATGGTATTGTCATAAAAAGTGTTTGGGGACCTGGGTCCTGCCTCAGGTGACATTTTACCATGCAAAAAAAAGTTTTAAAAAGCGATCGTTTTCGGGAGCAGTGATTTTAATAATGCTTAAAGTGAAACAATAGAATTGAAATATTCCTTTAAATTTCGTACCTGGGGGTTGTCTTTAGTATGCCTGTAAAGTGGCGCATGTTTCCCGTGTTTACAACAGTCCCTGCACAAAATGACATTTCTAAAGGAAAAAAGTCATTTAAAAGTACTCGCGGCTATAATGAATTGTCGGTCCCGGCAATACACATAAAAGTTCATTGATAAAAACGGCATGGAATTCCCCCACAGTCCATTACCAGGCCCTTTGGGTCTGGTATAAATATTAACGGGAACCCCAAACCAAAATTTAAAAAAAAAATGTGTGGGCGTCCCCCCAAATTTCATACCAGGCCCTTCGGGTCTGGTATGAATATTAAGGGGAACCCCGCACCAAATTTCTTTTTAAAAAATGGCGTGGGTGTCCCCCTCAAAATCCATACCAGGCCCTTCAGGTCTGGTATGGATAATAAGAGGAACCCCGTGCCAAAATTTTTAAAAAAATTGCGTGGGGTCCCCCCTCAAAATGCATACCAGATCCTTCAGGTCTGGTATGGATTTTAAGGGGAATCCCGTGCCACAATTAAAAAAAAATGGCGTGCGTGGGGGTCCCCCAAGGATCCATACCAGACCCTTATCTGAGCACGCAACCTGGCAGGCCGCAGGAAAAGGGGGGGGTGAGAGAGCGCCCCCCTCCTGAACCGTACCAGGCCATATGCCTTCAACATGGGGAGGGTGTCCCCATGTTGATGGGGACAAGGGCCTCATCCCCACAACCCTTGCCCGGTGGTTGTGGGGGTCTGCGGGCGGGGGGCTTATTAGACTCTGGAAGCCCCCTTTAACAAGGGGACCCCCAGATCCCGGCCCCCCCTGTGTGAACTGGTAATGGGGTACAAATGTACCCCTACCATTTCACAAAAAAAGTGTCAAAAATGTTAAAAAAGACAATAGCCTGTTTTTGACAATTCTTTATTAATGTCTTCTTCTTTTCCGGTTTCTTCTGGTCTTCCTTCGGTTTTCTTCTTCCTCCATCTTGTTCTTCCTCTGCTTCTTCCTCCGGTCTTCTCCTCCAGCATTTTCCTCCAGTCTTCTCCTCCAGCATCTTCCTCTGGCTTCTTCTTCCCCGCTTCGTCCTCTGGAAGATCCGCCTCAATGGGGGGTTCCCACTGTGTGACGCTTCTGTTCTTGTGACAGATCTTATATAACTGAGGGTAGGGCCACCCGGTGACCCCGCCCCCTCTGACGCACGGGGACTTCCCTATGACTTCCCCCGTGGTGTCAGAGGGGGCGGGGTCACCTGTTTACGTAACCGGGAAACATCTTCATTATGACAAATGAGCAATACACAACGATGTGTCTAAAGGTTGTTACATATGAATCATGGTACAAACCCATCTCAAATGGCATCATTGACAAATTCAATGATGCTTTTTATGATTTGGTGGATGGGGCGTTCTGTAATAGGGCCATTGATAAAGATGTCTGGGAGTACATTAGAACACCTTACCCGCATATTCCCACCCTATATTGTCTCCCAAAAATACACAAGAATCAAAAAATTCCTCCAGGCCGTCCTATTATTTCTGGAAGCGGAACTATAACTGAAAACTTGAGTAAATTTGTCGACAGTCATCTCAGACCCTTTGTTGCTAGTTTATCTTCACACATCAAGGATACTATTCATCTATTGCAAAACCTAGAAGAATTACATGTTCCACCTCACTCTTTACTAGTTGTTATTGACGTGGAAGCGTTATATAGCTCCATTCCCCACAACCTAGGCCTTTCAGCAATAAAACACAACAATTTTGTCACAATCCCATAAAGATGATCGAAAGCGAAACTCTTTTCTAATTGAGGCGTTACTTGGATCTCATTCTAACGCACAACACATTTTCCTTTGACAGATCCCACTACCTCCAGGTGCAGGGGGTTGCGATGGTGACTTGCTGTGCCCCATCGTATGCCAACCTGTACCTGGGGGAGTGGGAGCAATATTTGTTGTCTGACGACAGTCTGTCGTCTTATACCACCCATGTGGTGGCATGGTTTAGGTATATAGACAACATACTGATGATATGGGATGGCACACCAGAGGACTTACAAGCTTTAATGCATGTTGTGAATAAAAATGTATTTAACTTATATTTTACAATGACTTTTAGCGACACTTCTATCACATTCCTTGATTTAAATATCATTAAATCAATATATGGTTCCTTATCCTGCCCTGGAGGTCCTTTTTGGATGTTCCCCCATAGCCTTCTTTCCGCACACTCTGCGATTCTGTTCCACTGTTTTTTTTGTTTAATGGTTGCCATAGAGACGCTTTGGGCTGTGTCCCCGCTCTATGCAGTCTGTTACGCTGTCCGACATAGCCCCCATCCCCCTCTTCGGGGTGTTGCAATTTGATTTGTCTTCGTTTTTTACTTTCCAGATGCGATGTTATGACGTCATTGCGTCATACGCGATGACGCGGCCCTCACAAACACACTCTGCTGACACTATTGAAATGATTAGCACTGCGCAGGTGCCGGCGGTCTTTAAAGCCCGCAAATGGTGCCCTGCCCAGTGCAAACAATGCCTGTCAAAAGCAAAAATGTCTGAACCACTTGCCGATTGCTTCCATATCCAAAGTAAGTTAAGAGGCTAATAGAGTTAGCGTTTACTGAACCTCTATGCTATGTTTTGCTTTATTTAAAGAGAGACAGAAGAACTTTCTCTCCCCTTCCTTTCACTCACTGATAAGAGATATCTCCATCTGCATTTTTGCAATCAATTTAATAACATGGGGAGCCTTTTCTATTACAGGTGTCTTCTTTGGATATATAAATGGAGATGCAAGGCATCTGGCTCCAATGTATGGGAGGGGCATTATTGGGTAGTTTTTTGATGCGTAATTTCTGATGCGTAATTTTAAGTCACTAAACCAATTATAACAAGTCATTCTAATATCCCTCAAGGCTCTACTGTGGCTGTGCTGTGGTGGTCATCCCCTCTTTGGGACCTTTGTGTGGGCTTTTCTGAGCTCGGACGGAGTCCATCACCTTTTGGTGGACAATTGATGGCAGAAGTTTATTTAACCTAAGGAAATTGCTTTTTGCATATATTTACACACATTCCTTTATACAATTCAATATTGGTATGTATATTGGACATTCTCAGATACTGTAGTGTTGATTTTGCCTTGAACAAAGTGTCTATGTCAAGCCTGTTTTTCAGAATATACTCATTTTCTCTCCTAAAAAACGCCTCTGAAAAGGGACATCATCCTGAAACATGTCAGGCCTATGGAGGAATGTATACTCATTTCTGAATGTGTAAAGACTATATTATGTGTAAATCTTCTTCGTGTGTTGTACAAATGTTTTGTATAGATTACTATCATGTTTTTATACATGCTTCTTCATGCATTTTTGTCTAATAAATAATATGTTTTTAAAAAAAGGTTAATTTGTTCGCCTTCAAAGTCCCTCTGTATCGGGGGGTACAAGTGTCCCTTTCTTTTAGGGTCCTTTTTTACAATAGATGTTGGGATGTTGGCAACGCTCTACTGAGAATTAAAGTTCTTCTCTGGTTCACCACTATATAATTAATAAAGGAATTGTCAAAAACTGGCTATTGTCTTTTTTGACACTTTTTTTGTGAAATGGTAGGGGTACATTTGTACCCCATTACCAATTCACACGGGGGGGGGGGGGGGCGGGATATGGGGGTCCCCTTGTTAAAGGGGGCCCCAGATTCCGATAAGCCCCCCACCCGCAAACCCCCACAACCACTGGGCAAGGGTTGTGGGGATGAGGCCCTTGTCCCCATCAACATGGGGACATCTTCCCCATGTTGAGGGCATGTGGCCTGGTACGGTTCAGGAGGGGGGGCGCTCTCTCGCCCCCCCCTTTTCCTGTGGCCTGCCAGGTTGCATGCTTGGATAAGGGTCTGGTATGGATTTTTGGGGGGACCCCCACTCCATTTAATTTTTAATTGTGGCGCGGGGTTCCCCTTAAAATTCATACCAGACCTTAAATGGTCTGGTATGAATTAATATCCTCCAGACCCTATATTAGCTTTGTTGCCCTTCTTTGTAATCGCTCCATTTCCAGTACATCCTTCCTGAGGTCTGGTGCCCAGAACTGGACAACATACTCTAGGTGCGGCCGGACCAGAGTCTTGTAGAGCGGGAGAATTATCGTTGTATCTCTGGAGTTAATCCCCTTTTTGATGCATGCCAATATTCTGTTTGCTTTGTTAGCAGCAGCTTGGCATTGCATGCCATTGCTGAGCCTATCATCTACTAGGACCCCCAGGTCCTTTCCCATCCTAAATTCCCCCAGAGGTTCTCCCCCCCAGTGTATAGATTGCATTCATATTTTTGCCACCCAAATGCATTATTTTACATTTCTCTACATTGAACCTAATTTACCATGTAGTTGCCCACCCCATTAATTTGTTCAGATCTTTTTGCAAGGTTTCCACATCCTGCGGAGAAGTTATTGCCCTGCTTAGCTTAGTATCGTCCGCAAATACATAGATTGAACTGTTTACCCCATCCTCCAGGTCGTTTATGAACGAAATAAACAGGATTGGTCCCAGCACAGAACCCTGGGGGACCCCACTACCCACCCTTGGCCATTCCGAGTACTCCCTATTTATCATCACCCTCTGAACTCGCCCTTGTAGCCAGTTTTCAATCCATGTACTCACCCTATGGTCCATGCCAACGGACCTTATTTTGTACAGTAAACGCTTATGGGGAACTGTGTCAAATGCTTTTGCAAAATCCAGATACACCACGTCTACGGGCCTTCCTTTATCTAGCTGGCAACTCACCTCCTCATAGAAGGTTAGTAGATTGGTTTGTCAAGAACGATTCTTCATGAATCCATGCTGATTACTGCTAATGATACCGTTCTCATGACTAAATCTTGTATATAGTCCCTTATCATTCCCTTCAAGATTTTACATACTATTGATGTTAGGGTAATTGGTCTGTAATTCCCAGTGATGTATTTTGGGCCCTTTTTAAATATTGGTGCTACAGTGGCTTTTCTCCAATCAGCTGGTAACATTCCAGTCAGTAGACTGTCAGTAAAAATTAGGAACAATGGTCTGGCAATTACTTGACTGAGTTCCCTAAGTACCCTCGGGGGCAAGCCATCTGGTTAAGTTTCTCAAGTCTAATTTTAATTCTGTCCTCTGTTAACCATGGAGGTGCTTCCTGTGATGTGTCATGAGGATAAACACAGTTTTGGTTACTGAAGCCCCCGATTACCTCTTGAAGACTGAGATGAAGAATAAATTCAATACCTTTGCCATCTCCCCATCCTTTGTAACCAGATGTCCTTCCTCATTCTTTATGGGGCCAATATGGTCTGTCCTTCCTTTTTTACTGTTTACATACTTAAAGAATTTCTTGGGATTCTTTTTATCTTAGCCGTCCTTATTGCACACTTACATTTCTTGTTGCATTCTTTATAAAGTCTGAATGCTGATAATGATCCCTCAACCTTGTATTTTTTGAAGGCTCTCTCCTTTGCTTTTATATGCATTTTTACATTGGAGTTAAGCCATCCAGGACTTTTGTTCGCTATTTTAAATTTAGTACCTAATGGGATGCATTGGCTAATGCCCTTATTTAATATGCTCTTAAAGCAAACCCATCTCTCCTCCGTGTTCTTTGTTCCTATGATTTTATCCCAATTTATGCCTTCTAGCAAGGTTCGTAGTTTAGGGAAGTTGGCTCTTTTGAAATTCAGTGTCTTTGTATTCCGCTTATGTTTCCTATTTGTGTGATTTATACTGAAGCCAATTGACCTATGATTGCTGTTACCTAAATTGCCCCGTATTTCCACATTCGTGATCAGGTCTGTATTGTTAGTAATCAGTAGATCCAGTAATGCTTTATTTCTAGTTGGTGTGTCTACTATCTGACCCATCAAATTGTCCAGCAAGACATTTAGGATCTGGCAAGCCTTAGATCAGTGGTTCTCAACTCCAATCCTCAGGACCCACTAACAGGCCAGGTTTGCAAGATAGCTGAAATACATCACAAGTGATATCACTTGCTGCTCAGTGATTGCAGTATTCTAGTCTGCAACTCCCCAAGGTAATACTTAAAATCTGGCCTGTTGGTGGGTCCCGAGGACTGGAGTTGAGAACCACTGCCTTAGATGAATGCGCGGTTTCCTCCGCCCAGTCTGTGTCTGGATAAATAAAATCCCCCATTATGATAACACTTCGCATCCTTACTGCTAATCCAAATTGTGATACGAGATCTGTCTCCCCCTCCTCCCTCAGGTTAGGGGGCCTATAGCATACTCCCAGTATTATTTTCCCCTTAGCTTCATCCCTTCATCAGATTCCTACTCCAGCCGGAATCTGTTTCCCCTCCTTTTCCCTCCAAAGCAATTTCTGTGTTACTTAATCTGACAACCTTAAAGTAATACACCACCTTAAGCTGACATCCTTAAAGTGACTTTTCACCTTACTAGTGCTTATTTTTTTATTTTTTATTTTTTTTTATTAGAAGTTTTTAACATAAAAGTTACAAACATAAAAACTTATTCACCACTACCATTCATCAGCACCAGTGTACAATGTAGCTCCCAGACAAATGAAAGCAGCAATCTTCCCAGAGCAAATAATAGAGAAAGAGAAATAAAAATATATAAAGGGTACATACAGTATAAGTTCACAGTAAACAACACCATATCCCCCTTGCGATACCAAGAATAAGGGGAATATGGTTAAGTGCCCATCAAGACCTACATAGACACAACATCTCGCCTCAAAAAAGAACCCCTAACCAGGGGGCAATTCATCTGACGATGTGGAGCTATTTTCTATCCAACCACCGCATACCTTTTAAAACTTATCAGGTACTCCTCTATTAAGGTATGTGGCTTTGTACATCAGCAAAGCCTTATTTATCAATGCCTTCCAGGCCATAATGGTGGGGGCTTCTTCTATGACAAAATAATAATTTTGCATGCATAATACAGAAGCAGGGTGAGCAAAGTACGAATTACCTGCTTGGGTGCTAACGTATCTACCAGACCCAACAGACAGACCACAATAGATGGTCTTATAGTGATCGTCGTGACAGACCCAACACAGTACACCACCTCTGGCCAGAACTGCCGGACGTGCAGGCAATGCCAGAAAGCGTGCAGAAAATCTGCTCCAAGGGCATCGCACCTCCAGCAGTTTGAAGGACGAGCAGGGAAAATCCTCTCTAGTTAAGCAGGAGTGTCATTTATTCTATGGAGGAACTTGAACTGTATCAAGTGATCATGTGCCGATACCAATCTAGTAAAGGTGGCGCTCCATACATCATCCCAATCATCATTGTCAAGCTGCGGGAAATCTGAAAACCATGCAGCACGACAGGAGGCCAAAACCTTGGTAGTGTCTGTAAATCCTTAAAAATAATAGACAGGGCTTTAGATAGGCCTTTAGCTCTGAGCAGCGATTCCAGGTCCCCAAACCGCACATCCAGATTGGAAGACCCAAATTGGGCAGAAAAAGCGTGCCTAATGTCACATACCTGAAGGGAGACTGAAATGACGAGGTCGGCTTCTCTTGTATCTCCAGCCCAGGTCCCACTGAGAGTGGAACAGAGGGAGCCGAGGGACAGGAGGAACACGAGTGCCTGCAGATGTAGACCCAGAAAATTGTAGCTGAGGATGTGACCTTGGGAAGGCAGGAGAACCATTAGATTAGGAAGTGCAGCCGTGCACCATGGGTTAGCTGAGTTTAAAGAGGCACCCTGCTTGGACTATAGAGCTGGGACATCAGGCGATGTAGAGTTTCTGGCAGGATTGCAGCAGGAAGTTGCAGCTGGTCGCAGGACCGTAGTCACAGACACGCGGATGGCAGTGTTGAGCAAAGCAGGGAACAGGAGCGAGGTCACTAGGATAGCCAGGTTCGGTAGCAGGTGGGCAGCAAGGTACCAAGGCATTAGGCAGGGGATGAAGTCTGAGACTGACTGTGAGGTAATCAAGATCTCCATTCTGGCTCTCTGTCGAACGATTGCGGGTGGCAGGCGGATGTCGCGGCCGCCGGCAAGGTGCATCGGCTCTGGTGTCACGTAGCAGGTGCCTGTTGTTCTTAAAGTGGCCGACGTACACATACATATAACACCTACGTACACCTACATAATGACGGCGGCTGGTCGGCAAGCGGTTAAATCTTCAGTCCTGCAGGATGGGTGGGAGTGGCTTAGAGTGGTACTGTATTGTGCTACACATTGATTGGGACATGATATCACAACATGGCATGTATAGCAATTGTATATTATATTTGCTATATATTTTGTTTCGATGAAAGTGGAGTTACCCTTTAAGCTTGACTTATAAATGGTTCATTTTATCTGGGTGAGTTTGAAAGCTCAAACTTCATTTCTCCATTTTCAATTCCTATCTTTTAAAATATGTGATCTTCATCATATCATCTGAAGAATGAACCCCTCTTGGCCGGCATTAGAAATATTTAATTTTTTTGCCAGTTTAGCCTGTCTGTGACTTTCTTGGTTGCTGAGTCTCTCACTTCTTTCTAATCTGTGATTCAGGTCCATCTCTCCACATCTCATTTTCTTTCTTTTTTTTCTCCTATCTTCTGGCTCAGGGGAAATCAGTGCCATTGGTCGGAGCGCCCCTAGTGCACAGCATGCCGAGCCGCAACCGGCCATCATGCGGAACATGCAAAGAGTTCTGCTCGGATGAGCACACAATTCAACTGGCCAGCTTCCCAAGTTAATGAAAAGATTTGTTTATCAGCTGCTGTCTGACTGTCATCTCTGCGTATTCATGTGTGTGTGCTGCTGTTGGGTTTTATTCATATGATGCTTTTTCAGCATTCCATAGAGCAGAGCTTGTCAAACTGACCTTAAAGGGGAACTAACCTATCCTTTTATTCACTAAAAGTGAAGTAAGGTTAAAGTGATACTAAAGTCAGTTTTTTTTTCGGATTAAAAATAACAAACATTTTATACTTACCTGCTCTCTACAGTTGGTTTTGCACATAGCAGCCCCGATCCTCCTCTTCTTGGGTCTTTTCTGGCCCCTCCCTCCTGTTTAGTGCTCCCAGAGCAAGCAGCTTGACCATTTAGGCATGGAGCCGTGGCTCAGCCACTCCCTCTCTCTCTCTCCTCATTGGCTTACTGACTTTGAATGACAGCAGCGGCAGCCAACCACACTCTGCTGCTGTCACAGTCAATCAGAAGAGACAGCCAAGACTCTCGTGGACATCGCTGGATTGAGTTGGGGCTCAGGAAAGGTTTATGGGGGTTGAGGGGGGCTGCTGCACACAGAAGTTTTTTTTTTTATCTTAACCTCCTCCTGCCCGCGCTATAGCCAAAAGACGGCTACAGCACAGGCCTAAACAGGCCCCTTACCACGTGATCAGCTGTCAGCCAATAACAGCTGATGTAAACAAAAGCCTGTTATCGTTTTTTTTATCACCTGATCAGGTGTTAGTGACTGACAGCTGATCACGTGGTAAGGGGCCAGGATCGGCACCTTACTCCGATTTGTGATTAGCCGAGTCTCATGGACTCGCTGATCACAGAGCGCGCCGCATGCACCCCGTACATGGACGCCCTCCCGGCAATTTAGGCCTGCACTCTAGCTGTCTTTTGAAAAAAAAGCCGATTACTGGCTTCTGTCAGAGGGACATCGCTCCCGCACGCGGACACCCACTGCTGCTAAGCAAGCAGCATTTTTGGGGTGGTGTACACACCGCTCCTTTTACCGCTCCTGCCCACTAAAATGAATGGGCATCGCTGCCGAAGTGCCTGCAAAGCTCTTTGGCAGCGGTGGGTGTCCGCGGGCGCATTTAACCCTTTCCAGGGCTTTTTTTCTCAGAGAATAGGTGCAGGAACTATCTGCAGCAGCCCATATCTCTGCTCCTACCCACCTCCAAGCACCGTTACTTGTTTCTATCCCCTATCCACATCCCAATACTGCCCCTTTTAGAAAATACAGAACCAAGTAACATTTGCGGTATTTGTAGGAAATTTGTAATGATAACAAGAAAAGCAGTATAAAAAAGATCCCCTGCAGCCACCAATAGACCCCCCCCCCAGCAACAATGGACTACATGCAAAAAATACCCCCCTTCAACAACAATAGACCCCCAGCAGCAACAACAGATCCCCCCCCCACAAACAGCATCAATAGACCCTCCAGCAGCCAGCTACAATAGACTGCTCCCTCAACAGTAAATCCCCTCAACAACAACTGACCCCCCAGCAACAATAGATCCACCGCCAGCAACAACAGACCCCCCCCTGCAAAAATAGATTGCTTCCAGTCACAATAGGTCCCCCAGCAGCAACAATAGACCTCCCCAGCAACAATAAACCCCTGCAAAAAAATAGCACCTCCAGTAACAATAGATCCCCCAGCAGCCAGCATCAATAGACACTGTAACACAATCCAGCACCCCTTGCCATTACATACATTCAGTGCTGAAGGTGCCGGAACTGCGTTCCCTCGCGTTCCCGCTGAAAAAAAGCCCTGACCCTTTCTCCGGCCGCTAGCGGGAGTTAAAAGCCGAATAGCGCCGCTTAAACAGCAGGAGAGCGCCGCTAAAACTAGCGGCGCTTTACCGCTAATGCTGCCCATGGCTCAGTGTGAAAGGGATCTTGCAGTGTACTGTGAATAGAAAACTACAGGGTCCGGCAGCCTTTGCGGATGTTGGTTTGTAGTTTTCAATAAGCTACCATGGTGCGGTGGGTGATGTGGTAGTTCATTAATTCTTCCTGTAAGAATGTATTGGCTTGCTCGTACGAGTTACGGGTAAGCAGATTTATTGACATGTCTTCAGGAGACCTGCATGCCACAAGTGATTTGCTGATCGCTGGTGCAATGGTTTACAGGCTCCTAATACAAAAAAATATAAAATGCATTTTATTATATTTTGTCAAAAGGTGAACTTATCCTTCAAACTCCAGACAATAACTGGACACACTCCTGAAATGCATATATGGGAGCTGTTTACCTGCTGAAGCACCGTATATACTCGAGTATAAGTCGTTCCGAGTATAAGTCGAGGCCCTAATTTACCACAAAAAAAGGGGAAAAACTTATTGACCCGAGTATAAGACGAGGGTGAGAAATGCACAGCTACTGTAAGTGGAAAAGAGGGTCAACAATGCCCATTTGCAGCATCACTGTGCCCATTTGCATGCCTCACTGTACCCATTTGCAGCCATAGGTCTCTGAACCCAAAGGGTCCCGAAATGACATTGCTGCAGATTGACACAGTTAACCGAATTTGGGGCCCGTATCTCGGGGCCACTTAGTGCTAAGAACCCCAAATTTGATGTGCAAACCCAGTGGAACTAGCACCATAAAATTTCCAAAGCTGGGGTTTCTGGCACCAAGTGTCCCCGAGATACAGGGCCCCAAAAATCAGTTCTGAAAATGTCAAGAACTTTTC
The DNA here is from genome assembly GCA_037952835.1 of Lithobates septentrionalis. NCBI lineage: Eukaryota > Metazoa > Chordata > Amphibia > Anura > Ranidae > Lithobates > Lithobates septentrionalis. Next base: position 397,215 of record JBBDGP010000795.1, on the reverse strand, counting down.
TGCATCAGAGAATTACATTTTCTGAACCGGGTTTGAAACCCCGTATCTCAGGACCACTTGGTGCTAGGAACCCCAGCTATGTTATGGTGCCAGTTCCACTGGGTTTGCACACCAAATTTGGGGTTCCTAGCACCAAGTGGCCCTGAGATATGGGGCCCCAAAGTCAGTTCAGAAAATGTCAAGCACTTTTCTGCAGCAGAGAATGACATTTTCCAAACCGATTTTGGGGCCCCGTATGTCGGGGCCACTTAGTGCTAGGAACTTCAGCTTTGGATATGTTGTGGTACCAGTTCCACTGGGTTTGCACACCAAATTTGCTGCAGAAAAGTGCTTGACTCGAGTATAAGTCGAGGGGGGCACTTTCAGCACAAAAAAATGTGCTGAAAAACTCGACTTATAGGGCGTACACACGGTCGGACTTTGTTCGGACATTCCGACAACAAAATCCTAGGATTTTTTCCGACGGATGTTGGCTCAAACTTGTCTTGCATACACATGGTCACACAAAGTTGTCAGAAAATCCGATCATTCTGAACGCGGTGTCGTAAAACACGTACGTCGGGACTATAAATGGGGCAGTGGCCAATAGCTTTCATCTCTTTATTTATTCTGAGCATGCGTGGCACTTTGTCCGTCGGATTTGTGTACACACGATCGGAATTTCCGACAACGGATTTTGTTGTCGGAAAATTTTATCTCCTGCTCTCCAACTTTGTGGGTCGGAAAATCCGATGGAAAATGTCCGATGGAGCCCACACACGGTCGGAATTTCCGACAACACGCTCCGATCGGACATTTTCCATCGGAAAATCCGACCGTGTGTACGGGGCATTATACTCGAGTATATACGGTATTTGTAATTTTATCCAGACGGTACCATGGATGCATCTGATCAAACTTGACTGCAGATGGAGTTAAATTTAAAGCATACATCAGGGAAACATAAAAAAACATATTCACTACATGTCTGCAATACATGTGTATTTTCTTGTTTTTTATCAATTTAAAAACACTGTAAGTACAGAGAAATACATTTTTATCTGGCAGAAATCAAGAGTGCTCCTAACTTCCTGCTTATTGGTCTACAGTACCTGCTTATATCCCACCCCCTCCTGCGCCCCTTCCTGTGCATTTTTTTTTTTTTTTCAGCAACACAATGCTGCTGCCTTGACTTGGGAGATGTAGTTCATGGGGCATGCCTATATCTGTAGGAATTGAGGGGAAAAGGGGGGGATTGGGGGGGGGGGGACCAGTTTAGAGATACATTTAGGTAATTCCTAGACATTTACATTCACGATCGTGCAATTGTCAGGTAAAGTTTCACAGTGCCGTATCGCAAAAAATGGCCTGGTCATTAACCACTTCAGCCCCGTAAGAATTTACCCCCTTCCTGACCAGAGCACTTTTTGAGATTCGGCACTGCGTCGCTTTAACTGACAATTGCGCGGTCGTGCGCCGTTGCACCCAAACAAAATTGACGTCCTTTTTTTCCCACAAATAGAGATTTCTTTTGGTGGTATTTGATCACCTCTTGCGCTGTAAACAAAAATAGAGCGACAATTTTGAAAAAAACGCATTATTTTTTACTTTTTGCTATAATAAATATCCCCCAAAAATATATAAAAAAACAATTTTTTACCTCAGTTTAGGCCGATACGTATTCTTCTACATATTTTTGGTAAAAAAAATCGCAATAAGCGATTATTGATTGGTTTGCGCAAAAGTTATAGCGTTTACAAAATAGAGGATAGTTTTTTGGCATTTTTATTAAAATTTTTTTTTTTTTTAAATGGCAGCGATCAGCGATGTTTATTGTGACTGCAACATTATGGCGGACACATCGGACATTTTTGACACGTTTTTGGGACCATTGTCATTTATACAGCAATCAGTGCTATAAAAATGCATTGATTCCTGTATAAATGACACCGGCAGTGAAGGGGTTAACCACTAGGGGGCAGGGAGGGGTTAAATCAGTACTAGGGAGTGAATACTAACTGTCAGGGGGATGGGCTGTAAGTATGACATCACTGATCTCTGCTCCGATGACAGGGAGCAGAGATCGAATGACACTGTCACTAGGCAGAACTTCCTCTCCGTGAGGCGATCGCGGGTATGCCCGCGGCAATCGAGTCCGCGGGACCCGCAACCTGACTCACGGAGCTTGCCGCAGCCGCGTGCGCGCACCCTCTGGCCGCCTCTTAAAGGGCAACGTACAGGAACGTGATTTTGCCTGTACGAGCCCTTCTGCTGACGTAAATGTATGTGAGGCGGTCGGCAAGCGGTTAAGGGAGAAAATCTTCCGGTCCTTAAGTGATTAAAAAATATATATTTTGGTCACTTTAAAGCTGAACTACGGTTGTCATGAAAATAGAATTTGAAAGAAAAATGGGGAAATCTTCCAATGGGAACACTAGTTCTGATGACCCTGGTGACAACCAAGGATTTCCTCAGTTTGGAAGTGAAGGGAAATCACTCCAATGGGACAAAAAAAATAAATAAATGACGGGTTATATTCCTCCTTTACTATATCCTTTAGTTCTACTTTAACCACTTCAATACCTTCCTGTCCTGTTCCTGGCAATTGTCAGCTTTCAGCGCTGTGGCACTTTGAATGACAGTTGCACGGTCATGCAACCCTGTAACCATATGAAATTTTTATCTTTTTTTTTTTTACACAAAAAGAGCTTTCTTTTAGTGATATTTAATCACCACTGTTTTTTTTTTATTTTTTTGCTAAATAAACAAAAAAAGATCAAATTTTTTTCTTGGTTTCTGTTATAAAATTTTGCATATAAATAATCTTTCTTCGTAAATTTAGGCCAGAATGTATTCTGCTCCATTTCTTTGGTAAAAATAACCAAAATCAGTGTTTATCACTGCAAAAGGAATACGCTGTCCTCCGTTAGATGCGCGCGGTTGCCATTGTTAATGGCACTCCAAGTGCACCCAGGGCTGGTGCAAGGATTTTTGACACTATAGGCGAAACCTAATTTTGACGCCCCCCTTATCTCCACCCCTGACTCCACCCCCTTTGCCCTTTGCCCTGCCCATGTATACCCCACCTTTTTAATGAAGTGCCCATCAAATGCAGCCTCACCAGCGCCCATCAAATGCAGCCTCACCAGCGCCCATCAAATGCAGCCTCACCAGCGGCCATCAGTGCAGCCTTCCAGTGCCCATCAATGAATGTTTGCTTCATTCCATTCATTCGGGAGTTGGGACACAGACACAGTCCTCTGCCGCCAATGTGCCTCTGACACTATGTGCGAACAGAGCGGAGGCTACCTGCTGATGCTGAGACTTGGTTGCTTGCTGCAGAGGGAAGAGAGTAGGAACTACAGTGGCTGGGCGCCCTAAGCAGCAGTGCACCCTAGGCGGCTGCCTAGTTTGCCTAGTGGTAGCACCGGCCCTGAGTGCATCTAGCAAAGCCCGCCTGTTTGCAACCACCAAACTGTATTGTACTCTAGCACTATGCAGTTTGGTGCAGCGTAATTTAAAAAGTCGTGCCTGGCATACTTTTTGTGTGCCCCCATGCCTTCGGCAGCCCATTGAAGTAATGGGCTGTCAAAAATGTGCTACGTGGCAACATACAAAGAAGTGCTCACGCAAATGCATACATCCTGGTCCTAACTGAAAATGGAAGCTGATTGGTTGCCATGCACAGTTGCTCGAGATTCTGTCTGCTCCAGTCTTGATGAATTCCCTTAATGTACTTTCTTGCTGAAACAATATATTCACATTTTTTTTTCCAAGCCTTAATTCTGGCAGCCGTATCCATGTCTGATCACCTGGAAGAGCACACATATCTTATTTCAAATGTTTTAGGTATGGCTGATTAATCCAAGATATTCCGGCTAACAGTGACATAACCTGTGTTGTGGAAGTCAGGCATGATATCTGGAATGCAGGCATAGGAAATTGACAGCAGCACTATCAGTGCACCCTTGTATTCTTGTACCCAGGTGATATTATTAATTCCCGATGCACCTACAATGTCAGGGTCCCCCTTCTCACTACCATATCCATAGAACAGGTACGGTGAAGCCAGCAGTACTGTCACCCTTCCTATCACACTAAAGCTGACACCGCTTTTTTTTTTTTTTTTTCTGGGTGAAGCTGTGAAATTATTTTTCTACTTGAACAGTTTTCAATTTAGATTAAGAAAAATTTGAGACTGTGCGTCAGGAGGCGTCAGTAACTCAAGCAGGAATGCCTGACAGAGAGAAGGAGGAGAGGGAGCGAAGGAGATAAAGGGGAGAGAAAGAGATTAGAGAAAAGACGTGGAGAGGGAAATTAGATGTATAGATGAAAATGAAGAAGAGGGCGAGTAGTGCAGACCGGATCATTTTTTTAAGTAGGCAGAAGGTTTTCCAAGAGAAAGAAAAATGGTCAAATGTTATTGGCATAAGAAGCCACTTATACACAGGAAATGGAAAAGATGAAAATAAATGGTATGACAGATAGTAGATTATGAAGCTGAAGGTCCTGGATAATAGGAACACTGCATATTCACTTCCAACACTTCATATATTACTGGGCTGTCATCCCGTCTGTAGCAACCACAGCTGAAAGCTTATTAAAGGGTCAATCCACCTTTAACTGATATATTTGTTTTTGGTGGATTTTGGATACTTAAAGAGGAGTTCCACCCAGGGGGTCCATTAAAAAAAAAAAAATTAAAAGTCAGCAGCTACAAATACTGCAGCTGCTGACTTTTAATTGGACACTTACCTGTCCCTGGGTCCAGCGATGCAGGGGATCGAAGCCCCGCTCGTCCCCCCCCTCCGCTCGTCGGCGCCGGCATTTCAACTGTGGGCGCCGGGCTGTGGCTTCACAGCCTGGCACCCACTGCGCATGCGCGAGCGGCGCCGCGCGCCGTGATTGGCCGCTTAATCACCTGGGACCTGTAATGGGTCCCAGATGATTGACAGGAGGGAGGGAGCAGAGCCGAGCCCTTCCTGTGCCGAGGGGGAAGTGATGTCACCAGCCCAGGCAAAGGAAGAGGCAGACTATGAGGGACCACCTAGCAACAGGCATTTAGAGGTAAGTAAAAAAACAAAAAAAAACCATCCAAATGTTTTTTTGTTTTTTAGAATTTTTCAGGTATTTTTGTTTTGGGTGGAACCCCACTTTAAAGAGGATCTTCACTCTAGGAACGAAAAATTTAAAGTCAGCAGCTACAAAGACTGTAGCTGTGGACTTTTAATAAAAGGACACTTACCTGTCCAAGGATCCAGCGTTGTCCTCAACCAGGCTGGTTCTTCACCGTTCTTCAGGTCGCCGGGGCCGACGTGTTTTCTGTGGGAAGCTGGCGGTGACTCCTTGCAGCTACACAGTTGGCTTCTCACTGCACATGGACAAGGCACGTTGTGTTTTGTGAATGGTCTTGCAGCCTTCTGGTAGCTGTGATGTGTCCCAGAAGGCTGTAGGCAAAGGGGCAGGGGGGGGGGGTCCGAAATTCTGCTCTGATCGCCTAGGTGATCCGAGTGGAAGTGAGAGCAGGTACCTATCCAAACTAGGTACCTGCTCCCCCCAAAAAAAATTATGTTCCAAATGTGGAAGACAAGGGGGAGGAGGACATAAAGCAGAACTTCCTCTTTAGGGCGAAGTTCTGCTTTAAGATGAAGAAAAGACTAAAGCCTCTGTGGTGGTGTGGTACCTCACCAGTGTTTGGACGCAGGATTCTCAACAAGGATGAGGGGCTCCAGTCTATTTGCTTATTTGAGAGGAAACTGGCTTTTCATTTTGCTCATTGTTTACTAAAGTCCACTTTGGGACCTGGAGCCCGGGGATTTTGTAGCGATCCAGCTGGGATGAAATCCCCAGTCCTGGGTCCGGGTTTTGAGATCCACCAGCATACTGACTGGTCAGGTGTGTGCTGGGCTATTTGTAGACACCTGACCGGGGTTCTGGGCTCCACCCTCCCGAGGAGTCCAGGCAAGCAAGGGAGAAGTGTGCATGTCTGCACAGGTCTGTCTGTCAGAGCAGACAGAGGGTCCAAGCCTGTGGGCTGGAACAGCAAGGAAGCTGGAAGAGTGCTGAGGTACAGAGTGTACAGGAACTCTGTTATAGAGCCAGGAAGGCTGAAGCATAAGCCTGAGCAGCAGTGCTGCTAAAGAGAGACAGGTGGTTTGGTATTTTCGTTTTTGTTTTCTTTTTCCTTTTAATAAACGTGGGCCAACAAGTTCTTAAACGGCATATCTGGTGTGGACTCAGCTCACTGGTAGGCTCTACACTAAGCTAAACACCCCCCAATGTCACATCTCATACACACGATCGGAATTACAACGGGAAGTGTGTGATGACAGGATGTTGGCGGAAAATCCGACCGTTTGTACACTCCATCGGACAATTGTTGTTGGATTTTCCGCGGAGAAATGTTGGATAGTAGGCTTTAAAATTTTCCGCAAACAAATGTCTGTTGTCGGATTTTCCGAGCGTATGTACACAAGTCCGTCAGACAAAAGTCCAAAGTACAAACACGCATGCTCGGAAGCAAGGACGAGCCAGAAGCGGTCGGTCTTGTAAACTAGAGTTCATAATGGAGAATTAACATTCATGACGTGGCAAATTATGAAATCTCCAAATGCAGCGCACAATTCTCTTCTTCTTTTAATGGGATAATATTGAAGCTGCTTTGCTGGTGATACTGATGGAGTTCTGCCAAACGTATTTTATAAGGCTTTTATTTTCTAGTGATATCAAGAATAATATTATTATGCTTTTTTTTTGGGGGGGGGGGGGCAAGTTACCACAACACCATTATCCTGTAGTTTTTAAGAAAGAAAATAAATAAAATTAGACATGCTATCTGCCAATAGAACTTAACCAAAAAGTGCATTCTATATATCCAAAAATATAGAAAATATACCAAATCAAATCATTATTCAACCAAAAAAATTATGTTAAAGCAATAACTCCAAAGCCAATATCAGACTCCTACTTACCAGACCGGTGAGTCCGCTTGGGCAGTGGGTAGGCTCCCTTACGCGTCCGACTCGCGGCCCCTCGGCCCCTGGTAAGGTAAACAGGAAGCACAGGAGTGCGGAGTGGTATGAGAGCCTGTGAACTGAAGTCCAGATACTGATGGAAGAGCAGTCTATGACAGCAGGTGCAGGCTGGAACACAGGCGATGAGACTGAGCAGGATGGTCAGGAGACAGGCTGGGTTCGGCAACAGGCAGGCAACGAGGTACAGTGGAGCAGGCAAAGGAATAGTCAGACAGGCCAAAGGTCGGGTGCAGGCGGAGTTCAGAGGGAGGTTCAGGAAGCAAGCCGGGTCGTCAGAAGATCTGGAGAGTATAGGAACAGGTTCTGGTACAGGTACTACGGACGGCAAAACTGTTGATCAGGCAGCACTGATCACAGAGGCAAGCCAGCTTAAATTGGCAGTTTGGAGCCAAACGGAGCACGTGCACGCGCACCGGCACGCACAGGCACGCGCCCCCGCACACGCCCGCGCGCGCGCCCCCGCACACCGGCATACACAACAGATCTGACCGGGACACGCATACCGGAGCTGCAAGGAACGCGCGCAACAGGACCCGCAGGAACACGCGCGCCAACGCGCCCCGACGCCCACCACCGCGAGCACCCTGCCTGCCGAGGTAAACTCTCTGACAGCCAATAATAAATAACACGTTATCTTCTTTGATTCCGCAACATGTCTGGTTGACGAACGGCCGTTCAAAAACGTACTGAAAAGCACGTACTGAAAAGCGCGCACTGAAAAGCGCGCACTGAAAAGCGCGAACCGAAAAGCGCTAAATGAATTAACACGAATCAACACTCACCAAACTTCTGCTAAAACGAAATTAGCAGAAGGAGCCCAAAGGGTGTCGCTAAAGAGCTGAAAAACCACGTAGTACGTCACTACATTCGTGTTTGTTTGCCGACAATTCCTTGCCGTTTGTATGCAAGACAAGTTTGAGCCAACACCCTTGGGACAAAAGTCCACGGTTTTGTTGGCCAACAATCCGATCGTGTGTACGAGGCTTAAGTATAACTTTTCTTAAAAATGTGACGACCAACCACCCATCTACACTTACATATTTACCTACCATACCCGTTACATAGGGTAGGGTCAGAATTTAGGGTAAACAGCATGAATCCTTTAGCAGGATGTTAATCAGTAGGTTTGAAGCATAAATGTGCAGGAACGGAAACAACATTATTGATTATTGATTGATACTGTAAGTCAGACTGTAATAAGTAAGCTTCGGGTTGATATTTAGAAGGAGGAGGGTGTCCAGGAGGTCACGTTATCACCAGAACAAGTGTTCCCATTGGAAGATTTCCCTCTATTCTGGTTGCTGTCAAATTTTAAATTTTCCGTCCTTCCAATGACAATGATCACTGGACAAATATAGAAGGCGAATCTCCCCAGCAGGAAAGTAGGCAGTGGTAAAAGCAGCACTTCACAAAATAGGCACACCACTTTAAAATGAGTTGAGAATCCAAATATATCCAGTCCAATAAGAGCGCCAAACAGCGATCCAAGAGTTCAACGTTTTTATTGATAAAATTGGTTCATAGTAGAAAAATGCTAACGCATTTCAGAGGCCAAACACACTTCCCCTTCATCATTGTTTTAAGAATTTTGACTTAGCTTAAAGAGTTAGTTTTGGTTTGCCAACAAACTGCGAAGAGGCGTCTGTAAATTAAAAAAAAAAAATGTGTAGCTTTGACCAAGGTTAAATAATGCTCCTGCTATAGATGTAGGCCATTTACATAGCTCGAGAAGCTTGGCCAACAACTTCCAGAGATGGCAATCCATGGTGGCCCATTTTGCCTGGTGGCTAGGACATTGCTAAGACACTCCCAGTCAATTAATACCCCCCTCACACGTGCTCTCTCTCCCCTGCTGCTGTAGTTCTGAGCTTAGCGATGCTTTGATGGAGGAGATAGTGGACCATACATGTGCAAGGGTTTGAGAGCCCACTCCTGAGATGATGGGGGTGAGCAGTATTGGCTGAACATGTCTTAGCAACAGCCTAGCAACAAGGCAAGATAGAATGATGTCATCTCTGGGAATTTTTCAGACAGGCTTCGGAAAGTAAGTAAATGGCATTATCCGACTTTAGTCAAAGCTGCACAGTTTGTTTTTAGCTACAGCCCCCCCCCCCCCCTGTTTATCTGCAGGCCCCCTACCAGGCAGTTTTTGGTGAAGGTGAACTAACCCTTTAAATAGACTTATAAAGGCAGATAAGATAAGCAAATGCCAGATGGATCTGTGCTGTGGTTTTTGGCTTGGAACAATTTCAGAAGGCAGGTTATGCCAGTGCAGGGGCAGATCCAGAGCCTAGTCTCGGGAGGGGCACTGCCAGAAAATACTTTTTTTGCGGTAAATTTATCGGGGAAATGGCTGGTGTTAGTGCTTCAATCATCACGGCACCATGGTTGTTATGGTGTCAGGATGATTGAAGCGCATTATTACTATTATTACATAGTTATAAAAAATTAAATGGTTCAACTCACTATAATGCAGAATCAGTGGGAGCCCCGACCCTGTCACTTGCCACTGCCACCTGCCACACGTTGCGGATTGTCACTTGCCACGTTGCCTGTCACCAGATGCAGATTGTCACTTGCCACGTCTCATGCCACACGTTGCAGATTGTCACTTGCCATGTCCTATGCCACACGTTGCGGATTGTCACTTGCCACGTCGCCTGTCACCAGATGCAGATTGTCACTTGCCATGTCCCATGCCACACGTTCCAGATTGTCACTTGCCACGTCACTTGCCATGTACCATGCCACGCGTTGCAGATTGTCACTTGCCACACGTTGCGGATTGTCACTTGCCACGTCCTATGCCACACGTTGCGGATTGTCACTTGCCTGCTAAAATTGTCTCTTGCTATGTCCCAGAGTCAGGCAGCAGATTACCAGTCAAGCAGCAGAGAGATGATGTAGTCTCTCTGCTGCCGCGGCTGCCTGCACACTGCAAAGTGAGTGCACAACTGCAGGGATGCAGGGCGGGCGCCGGGCAGTGAGAAATTATGTCATCTCTCTGCTCCCCTGCCCGCCGGCTGCCTAATTGGCCAGCAGCCCACTCACACACTGTCACCGAGCCGCACAGCTGCTCACCAACCGAGCTGCGCGGCCCGCCCACAGAGCCGCTGTCTCTCACCAACGGAGCCGCCAGTACTCTAAGCCGCGGAGCCGCCCGCGAGCTCTCTCACCCACGGCGACGCCTGCCCACTCACTCACCCACATTCTCGGAGGGGCAATTGCCCCGTTACCCCCCCCCCCCCGGATCCACCCCTGTGCCAGTGTTAATGAGTGCAGCAAAGGACGTCATCATTCTTGAGCTCTGATGAAGGGGAGTCCATTTGGCTCTGAAACTAGTTGGATTTTTTCCACTACGAGTTTTTTTCATTAAAAACTTTGGACTCATTGGACTGTATAAGCCATAAAAATCTGACAGAGGTTTTCACACTTCTCTACTCTGCCCAAAATTAAGACCCATTTTAACTCTGTAAATACCCCTCTGAACAAGCCAATACTTTCCAATTGCCCCATGATGTTGTTTCCCTAATCTCAAATTTCTACATTTATTACCAGTATCATTTAACTGTCTGTAAATTTTTCCAAACAAACCAAACTCTTTATTAACTAAAAAAAAAAATCTAACTTTTTATACACATGTTCATTATTTAGTAGTATTCCCAGAAAGTAAACCAGGGTATGGCTCAAAGAGTACCCTTGGGTATATGTACCATGGGCTGGAAAAAGCATTCTAGGAAGCTGGTTGGGAGCACTAGTTCAATTTTGCCAGTAAGAGAAATGGAAGTCCCCCTAGAGTTTTAATTGATATTTGTTTTAGGATGTGTTCCTTCAGAAGGCCTTGAAATGCAATATATGTATTCTGCCGTATTGATTGGATGCCTACTGTAAACACAGCAATTGTGTTAGTCCTGACATGGAAGTGTTTTGATAGTGTGAAATGAACCATAGCATAGGCTGTCTCCCTACTGACTTGCAATCTCTGTAGTTCTTTTATCTTGGTAGTACGAGACATCTGTAGGTGTGCTTCCATTCAGTAGTGTTGATGATATGTCTCTATTGATGGGTCTTCATGAACTGGCTGTACTCTGTGATGTCTATATAAATCACTTTCCTTAGATACCTTTAGAATGTTCCCATTCTGTAATGCTAGATTGTGTCTGTACTATAAATCAACAAATGTAGATACACAGTTACCAAAGGAACATAAAGGAATGATTTGCACAGTCCTGTAATGAGGAATAAATCATTTGTTTGTATTTGAATTAGAAGTGGTAACAGGAAAATACCTTCTGTTTAAAAAGAACATTTTTGTAGATTTAAGTGGTGGGCTTTTTTGGCTAATTTTGGCCTCTTATCATGTTTTTTTGACTGATGATCATGCCTTTATACAACATTGATGGCATGGCTTCCATATCCAGCGCTGGAACAAAGTCTTGGTACCTAAGGCAAAGTTGCCAAAATTTGCCCCATCTTCCGTTTCTCAAGCTCAGATGAATGGAGAATGCACATCGACACAAACAGTGGGCGGTTCAGGGTGCGGAAATAAGCGTTGCTGTCAACTTGTCCTAGGGCTGCCACCGTTTAGTCCAGGGGTCTCCAAACTTTCTAAACAAAGGGCCAGTTTACTGTCCTTCAGACTTTAGGTGGGGCCGGACTGCGGTCATTGGGAGTAGAAAATGTCCCAGCATCAGCTGGAGTAAACAATGGCGCATCTTTAGTGTCATTGGGACTAATTGTGCCCCATCGTTGGTGTCATTAAGAGGAATTGTGCCCCACCATAGAGAGGAATTGTGCCCCATAATTGGTGTCATTGGGAGGAATTGTGCCCCATAGTTGGTGCCATTAAGAGGAATTGTGCCCCACCATAGAGAGGAATTGTGCACCATCATTGGTGTCAGTGGGAGGATTGTGTCCCATCATTGTGTCATTGGGAGGAATTGTGCCCCATCATTGTTGTCATTGGGAGGAATTGTACCCTATTGTTGGTTTCATTTGGAGGATTGGGACCCATTTTTTGTCAGTGGGAGGAATTGTGCCCCATCATTGGTGTCATTGGGAAGAATTGTGCCCCTCTGTTGGTGTCATTGGTAGGAATTATGCCCCATCGTTGGTGTCACTGGGTGGAATTGTGCCCTATCGTTGGTGTCATTTGGTAATGCTTGTGCCCCTTCGTTGGTGTCATCACTGTGCCCCTTCTTTGGTGTCAGTAAATGAAACAGTGCCCAATTGGCCAGATAAAAGCAAGCAAAGAGCCGCATCTGACCCCTGGGCCACAGTTTGGAGACCACTGGTTTAGTCCATGGAAAACCGAACAGGATAGAGAAAGTGTTAGAAGGTGGTTAAACGATTGTGATTTAGTCAAAATGAGCAGTTTAAAGCAGACAGGTTTCCATTACACTATTGTAACAAAAATGTGTTCTTCCATCTGGAAACAATATCTTTTAAATCATCAAAAATGCTAATTTTATCCTGCAATTTAATGTAAAAGAATAACCTATTGCGCTGACTGGAACGCCACCTTCATTAAACGGGGCACATAAGAGTGGTAGCAAACACCAGGTAAAGTGGGTGCATCTCCTCTCAGATTAGATCTTGAGATCCTAATGCACATATAAAAAACAAACACAAGAGGGCGCCTCCATCTAGGTGTAGCGATTTATTAAAAAAAGTATAAAAGACAATAAAAATGCACTCACTATAAGTGTTTCAAGGCTTGTCATAGACCCATTTAGACCTCCATAGAATCAGTGTGAGTCTGCAGAACACAGCAGGCATGTGGCTAATTGAAGCAGAGTTCGTGATGCAAGTACAGCTGACAGGTTTCAGCTGTATTGCACTTATATTAATGATAAATAGTAACAGCGCTATATATGATATAGAAAAAGTCAAATTCTCGGTACGGATGACACTTCCGGTGGCATGATGACATCATGTAGTGTGGCTCCGCCCTACACATTTTGTCAGAGTTAATATGTTGCGGGCATGCTGTGTTTTCCTGGTGGTGGCAACCTTGGTGAATGGGATACACACTATTTGGACTTTACATGAAGTTGTGAAGAATACTCACAAGGAACTGATTTGTTTTTTTTTTCACACATTTTTTTTGTTTCACATATGATTTTATTTGATATTAATGACAATGTAAGCGTGGCACAATATGGTACACTAAAGTTGCTTACTTTGATAAATATCTCATAGCGTGCTCTCAGCTCTTTAAGGGTCCAACTGTGCGCTTTCCATTTGTTTGTTTTTTTGTTTTTTTTTATTTGCCCCTTTAAAAAAGGTACTAAAAATGTTTTTTCTAGTACAAAGATATTTTTAATGTAGTGCTACAAAAACTAATACATGTAAATTTAAAGGTTTATAAATTAATTTGTAAAAGCAGCAAAAAAAGGAAACTAGGAATTAGTAAAAACTATTTAGGGGTAGCTAGCTAAAGGTTAATGACGGGTATGGTATTTTTTTTTTTACAGTTTACACATAATACTCATTTATGAATTAAAGCGGCAAAAGCATTCTTTATTCGGAATGAATGAAAAGTATGATTGACAGCCCAGCCCTACAGATTACTCTGGGAGAGGTCCACTGCACTTTGTGTACAAGATGCATTGCAGATTACATTCTCTTCAGTGTAATTTGCAGGGCTGACCTGCAATTTTTACAACCCAGTTCTGCAGAGTGCTAGAGATGGCCAGGGCAATGAAGAGCTAGGAGAAGCTCCCACCCCACCCCTACTGCTTACTTTCCCCTCCAGCATTACCATATTTAGGCTACATGTACACTGAGCACCCCTAAACATAACTCTTTTGGCAACAGAAAAACATTAAATGTGGTGCCACTATTTTGCTGCTTTTTTGGCAAAGCGTTCCTCTCTTGAACGCGATTCTTCTGCTTTCAGGAGAGGGACATGTCACTGCCCCTAAACTCTTCTGCTCCTTAAAGCGGAGTACTGCCCCCCCCCATGAAAAAATTAAAAGTCAGCATCATCAGCTACAAATACTGTAGTTAATGACTTTTAATATTAGGACACTTACCTGTCCAGGGTCCCCGTGATGTCAGCACCCCATCCGATTTTCGGGTCGGCTCTCAGGTGCTGCCGCCGCCATTCATGGTAAGGGAAACCGTAGGTTCCCTACTGCGCATTCGCGAAGCGCGCTGCTCTTTCTAATTGGTCTGGCGGTGGAGGAGGGAGGAGGGGGCTGAACTTCCAAGGGATGGTGCCGCGGCGCAGTCTCACGGAAGTGGGGAAGTGTACCTGTCAAAAACAAATACTCGTTCCCCCTCCCCCCTGAAAGGTACCAAATGTGGCACCGAAGGGGGGGAGGAAGCAGATAAGGAAGTACATCAAATAAGGCTTCATGTACACTAGCCTACATTTACTACGGTCGTGGTAAAAAAGGCAAAACGTGGCAAAGTCGCGATACGGCCGTCGGTCAAATCATTCCTATCCTGAACGTGATTCTTCCGCGTTCAGGAGAAGATTGTTGAAGCTCACCTAAACGCAGCAGCTCCTAAACTCTGCTAAAAGCCTATGTGTACACTGACACATAAACCTGGTACACGCTAACAGCTCTGACATTAGTACAGCGATCTCCCCTGCTGAAAAAAAAAGGAAAAGATTCCCCAAGTGGGGTTTTTAGGCAGCACAAAGGAGGTGATAGGCCAATGTATGTAAAAATAGATTAATTTTATTATACAAAAATAGCTTCAACACACTGGTTAAAAACTGAGCTCCAATACAGAGTGTTTACAAATCTCCTGACACTCAACACATACAATGTAAGCACATATTCATAACAACATTGTACATGTATTGACAGTATTAGAGATGTAGACCTGACGCGTTTTGACCTATAAATTCCAGGTCTTCTTCAAAGGTCAATCTGCCAATGATGAGTGTCCTATAGCGAGACGCTTTCTGTAAAGGGAGTCCCCTTAAAATCAAAAGATTGCCTGTTCACTTTCCCCTAGAGATCCCATGGCACCACCGCTGCAGCCTCCAATCCCTGGGGAAGGTCCTAAAGATGTGGCTTACGAGAGATCACACAATGAAGTGCCCCCTATCTGTAAGCACGGACTCCGCGGCCAGTCAGGTGGGGAGGACACCTGCAGCAATAACCCAGGAAGAAAAAGACAATTTGGAAAAGTATGCATTATATGCACTCCAAAGTTGAGTCTAGAGAATATAGCCATATATCAGCCCAGTTATAAGGTACTATGGATACATGTGTACACCCATTGAACAGGTCAGAGCCTTGTTGTGCTGGGTGTATGTGTGTGTGTAAAAACAACACACATATGTATATGCACATATACACTACCGTTCAAAAGTTTGGGGTCACCCAAACAATTTTGTGTTTTCCATGAAAAGTCACACTTATTCACCACCATACGTTGTGAAATGAATAGAAAATAGAGTCAAGACATTGACAAGGTTAGAAATAATGATTTGTATTTGAAATAACATTGTTTTTACATCAAACTTTGCTTTCATCAAAGAATCCTCCTTTTGCAGCAATTACAGCATTGCACACCTTTGGCATTCTAGCTGTTAATTTATTGAGGTAAGCTGGAGAAATTGCACCCCACGCTTCTAGAAGCAGCTCCCACAAGTTGGATTGGTTGGATGGGCACTTCTGGCGTACCATACGGTCAAGCTGCTCCCACAACAGCTCAATGGGGTTCAGATCTGGTGACTGTGCTGGCCACTCCATTACCGATAGAATACCAGCTGCCTGCTTCTGCTGTAAATAGTTCTTGCACAATTTGGAGGTGTGTTTAGGGTCATTGTCCTGTTGTAGGATGAAATTGGCTCCAATCAAGCGCTGTCCACTGGGTATGGCATGGCGTTGCAAAATGGAGTGATAGCCTTCCTTATTCAGAATCCCTTTTACCCTGTACAAAGCTCCCACCTTACCAGCACCAAAGCAACCCCAGACCATCACATTACCTCCACCATGCTTAACAGATGGCGTCAGGCATTCTTCCAGCATCTTTTCATTTGTTCTGCGTCTCACAAACGTTCTTCTTTGTGATCCAAACACCTCAAACTTGGATTCATCCGTCCACAACACTTTTTTCCAGTCTTCCTCTGTCCAATGTCTGTGTTCTTTTGCCCACCTTAATCTTTTTCTTTTATTGGCCAGTCTCAGATATGGCTTTTTCTTTGCCACTCTGCCCTGAAGCCCAAAATCCCGCAGCCGCCTCTTCACTGTAGATGTTGACACTGGTGTTTTGCGGGTACTATTTAATGAAGATGCCAGTTGGGGACCTGTGAGGCGTCTGTTTCTCAAACTAGAGACTCTAAT
Source organism: Lithobates septentrionalis (assembly GCA_037952835.1). NCBI lineage: Eukaryota > Metazoa > Chordata > Amphibia > Anura > Ranidae > Lithobates > Lithobates septentrionalis. The sequence goes on along the minus strand of JBBDGP010000795.1, from coordinate 380,891 downwards.
GTGCTTATCTTCTTGCTTAGTTGTGCAACACGGCCTCCCACTTCTTTTTCTACTCTGGTTAGAGCCTGTTTGTGCTGTCCTCTGAAGGGAGTAGTACACACCGTTGTAGGAAATCTTCAATTTCTTTGCAATTTCTCGCATGGAATAGCCTTCATTTCTAAGAACAAGAATAGACTGTCGAGTTTCAGATGAAAGTTCTCTTTTTCTGGCCATTTTGAGCGTTTAATTGACCCCACAAATGTGATGCTCCAGAAACTCAATCTGCTCACAGGAAGGTCAGTTTTGTAGCTTCTGGAAGGAGCTAGACTGTTTTTAGATGTGTGAACATGATTGCACAAGGGTTTTCTAATCATCAATTAGCCTTCTGAGCCAATGAGCAAACACATTGTACCATTAGAACACTGGAGTGATAGTTGCTGGAAATGGGCCTCTATACACCTATGTAGATATTGCACCAAAAACTAGACATTTGCAGTTAGAATAGTCATTTACCACATTAGCAATGTATAGAGTATATTTGTTTAAAGTTAGGACTAGTTTAAAGTTAGCTTCATTTAAAAGTACAGTGCTTTTCCTTCAAAAATAAGGACATTTCAATGTGACCCCAAACTTTTGAACGGTAGTGTATATATATATATATACATGTCCATACATATAGTTTGTAATTAAACTTTTATCGTGGAGAATATCTCTAGGTGCATGCATAAGGTATATCAAAGTGCAAGAGGAAGGGATTAATTTTGTAAAAACACCTCAACCATGTAGGTGAGGGGTATAAGTAAACTAGTCAATACAGGTGGTGGGAAGTGCCAATAGGGGGTGAAGTGTTGAAAAAAGTGTGGGAGCAACAAACCGTGGGTCCCTGGTGTGGGCAGCAAGGGTGGGTGGAGAGTGAACGCACAGAAAGTGTCATGCAGTACCTAAATAGGTGATAAGTGAATAAAAATGGAGAAAAAGTAGTGAAAAAGTACCCACAAGCCAAGTCAATAAAGTGTATTACCTAATAAAGAGGTGAAGATAAAATGTAAAGGCCGCACTGTGTTGCCCTATATGCTTACAATCGTTTGTGACCTGACCCGGGATTGGTCACAGCCTTGAACTGGGCTCAATAGACGCCCGTCCAAGTTGACATTTAGCAAGTCTGAAAATAAAAAGTAAGGAAATATTGTATACATTCGAGCATTTAAATGCATAGAACGTCATTGTAATAGACCGAGTATCCTGTAAGGGACAGCAACAGAGCGAAAACATATTGTCATAGTGTGTACTTACAGAGTGAAACTGCAAGGGAAGCCACCAACCAGACGGAAAGATTCTCAGTGTGATATGGAGAAGGATGAGAGGGTATATATGCCCTTGATTTGGGGCGTGTATCTAACGAGGGTTGATTGGAGACAGGTACAGACGCCTCCCCCATCTAATAGGACCGATCATAGGAGACCGTGCTAAGGGGCATGGCAGCCAAATGGCAGCCTCGTGTGGCCTCCCCGGCGTTCGGGGCGGGTCGAAACTCCGTCAACTGACGTCATCGCCGTCGCAATCGCGTGACGCATCCGCATCACGTGGCACGCGCGGAGCCCCGTGCATGCGCAGTGAGCGGAAACGTCCGGGGATGTCCCCGAACGCCGCGGGCAAGGAGGGAATCCCCAACGTGGTAGCCAGGACCAGCCTGGGTATCCAATGGGGAAAGGGGGGAGGAGGGGCCGGCGATGCCGGTGACCCTCCCCCCCCCTACCTTGCCGGGAAGACACATCTGAGGAAAAAGAACCCTGGCGTGAGGGCAGCAGCAGCAGTCATGATGACGGCTCTTGTGGGGGGGGAGCGAACAAGGCATGGGGGAAACACAAGGCTCAATTGGTGTACAAGATTGAGAAGGAAGATACATATGGACTGACGGTCCATCGCATATATGGACACATCATCCTATATTGATACATACATTAATTGGCAGAAAAAATTATTATACATGAGATATCCATGTGTGTAGAGTCAATTCACATGCCTAGGTATATGAGAAACAAAACACATATTTAAAGCAAGAACAAAAAAAAGGACAACAATAAAATATGAAAATATGCAAAAAGAAAAAAATCAATACATAAATGTCGTAAATGCCGTTAGGCTACCAGGGGGAAGGGGGAAGGGGAGAAAAGCACAAAAGAATATTTGGAGATGGAACAGGGGGAAGGCCCATAACAGGCAAGATTACTCTATGTTGCCTACAGGGGGCCAAGAGGGCTTTACTGAGTCTTGCCCGAAACAAACCCTTTAGCGATCTCCCCTGCTGAGCTGTGGTGTTCTGAATGGGGGACAGCCCCATTGGCTGAGAGCGCTGATCAGGTGCTGGTTTCCCGATGTCTCCCAACATTCGGCCCATGTGTACAGGGTTATAGACTTTTAGGAAGTTCAGTTTAGGAGCTTTGGCAAACCCCCCCCCGAAAGCTCCTAAACTCAAGTTTAGGAGCTGCCAGTGTAGGCTAGTGTACATGAAGCCTTATGCCGTGTACACACGGGCGGACTTTCCGACCGGACTGGTCCGATGGACCAAATCCGGCGGACAATCTGACCGTGTGTGGTCTGCATTGGACTTCCGACGGACCGCTTCGGTCGTAAATCCGACGGACTTTAGATTTGAAACCTGCTTCAAATCTTTACGTCGGAACTCCGCAGGACTGAGTTCCTAACGGAAAGCCCGTTCGTCTGTATGCTGGTCCGACGGACCAGATACGACGCAAGGGCAGGGTACTGCATCTCGCGCTCGCTGCAATAGGAGAAACAAATGTCCTTTAGGTCTGGTATGGATTTTAAGGGAAACCCCCTACGCCAAAAAAACGGTGTGGGGTCCCCCCAAAATCCATACCAGACCCCTATCCGAGCACGCAGCTGGCCAGTCAGGAAAGGGGGTGGGGACGAGCGAGGGCCCCCCCCCGAACCGTACCAGGCCGCATGCCCTCAACATGTGGGGGTGGGTGCTTTGGGGGAGGGGGGCAACCTTCTTCCGACTTCGCCGCTGTCTCCGGCCTCTTCTCCCAGTGTCTGGCTCTTCTTCCACTCTCCCGCCTCTTCTCCCGGTGTTCGACCTCTTCTCCCGGTGTCCGGTTCTTCTGCCGGCTCCTCCGCTATCTTCTGCCGCTCTTTTGCTAGCGGTGGCCCGGACTTCTGCATCTTCTTCTTCCCTCTTCTCTTCTTCCGATGTTGACACGACGCTCTCTCCCGCTGTAATGGTGTGTGAGCGCTCCGCAATTACTTATATAGACGATGACCCCGCCTCCTTATGATGTCACAGTCCCTGGGCATGCTGGGACTGTAGGCATGGTCAACATCACTCAGTGACCACGCTCCCTTATGACGTCACAGTCCCAGCATGCTCTGAGACTGTAACGTCATAAGGGGCGGGGTCACCGCCTATATAAGTCATTGTGGAGCGCTCACACACCATTACAGCAGGAGAGAGCGTTGTGTCAACATCGGAAGAAGAGAAGAGGGAAGAAGAAGACGCAGAAGTCCGGGCCACCACTAGCAAAAGACCAGCAGAAGATAGCGGAGGAGCCGGCAGAAGAACCGGACACCGGGAGAAGAACCGGACACCGGGAGAAGAGGCCGGAGACAGCGGCGATGTCGGAAGTAGACCCCTGAAGTTGGAAGAAGACCCCCGAAGTCGGAAGAAGACCCCCGGAGCTGTCTAATAAATGACTTAAAAAACCTGTGTAGTGTGTTTTTTTTATTGACACTTTTTCCCTAGGTGAATGGGTTGGGGGTACAATGTACCCCATACTCATTCACATAGGGTGGGGGGGCTGGGATCTGGGAGCCCCCTTATTAAAGGGGGCTCCCTGATTCCGATAAGCCCTCCGCCCGCAGACCCCGACAACCAACGGCCAGGGTTGTCGGGAAGAGGCCCTTGTCCTCATCAACATGGGGACAAGGTGCTTTGGGGTGGGGGGGGCGCCCCCCTCCCCCAAAGCACCCACTCCCCATGTTGAGGGCATGCGGACTGGTACGATTCAGGAGGGGGGGCGCTCGCTCATCCCCACCCCCTTTCCTGACCTGCCGGACTGCATGCTCGGATAAGGGTCTGGTATGGATTTTGGGGGGACCTCCATGCTGTGTTTTCGGCGTAGGGGGTTCCCCTTAAAATCCATACCAGACCTAAGGGCCTGGTATGCCCCGCGACGGGGCCTGCAAGGCGTCAATCTCGCCGATAAAAGCGGCAAGATTGACTTCCTTTTCTAGTCCCGTTGTACCCGAGTCACGTTCAAAATGAACGGACTGGTATGGTTCAGGAGGGGGGGCACTCGCTCATCCCCACCCCCTTTCCTGACCTGCCGGGCTGCGTGCTCGGATAAGGGTCTGGTATGGATTTTGGGGGGACCTCCATGCTGTGTTTTCGGCGTAGGGGGTTCCCCTTAAAATCCATACCAGACCTAAGGGCCTGGTATGCCCCGCGACGGGGCCTGCAAGGCGTCAATCTCGCCGATAAATGCGGCAAGATTGACTTCCTTTTCTAGTCCCGTTGTACCCGAGTCACGTTCAAAATGAACGGACTTGTTCGTGTGTGGGCAAGTCCATTCATTTGGAAAGTCTGCCGTAACTCTGTCGAGAAATAGGTCCGCCGGAAAGTCCGGTCGTGTGTAGGCTAGTCTGTTCGTAAAAAAATGTCCATCGGAAGTCTGTCAAAAGTCCGTCAGACCAGTCCGATCAGAAAGTCCGCCCGTGTGTACGCTGCATAACAGTTCCTTCAACAGCTGCTGTCACATACCAAGCTTGCCCAATGTCTTCCCAGCATAACCAGGTTGTTGGATAGGCCCTAGAAGAAGGAGACACCAGTCCAATGAACTTTCCAAACTTTTATCTAACAAACCTGGAAGTAATACATCAGGGTAACACTGATCTGTAATTTGTGGCTGTATTAGTCAAAAACATCTTGTATTTTATTTTTATAATATGAAATAGTTTCTGGCTGGTAGGGATGAGATTCATTTTCAGATCAATTTAGAGTTCAACCTAAGCTTTACTCGATGCAACTTGCTGAACTGGCAAACTAAATAGCCAGATTTTAGCCAGTTTGCCTGCTTGCTTGTCAAACCTTTGGCTGCTGCAACCCCAAGTCATTCATATAGTGGCGGTATCACTACCACCTCCTAATGTCTGCTTACTGCTTCTTAGTACCTAGGATGTTGATGCATCTAAAAAGAATGAAGGCTGTCCACCAGGTTTGGGAGTGTGTCTATGGGATTGTTTGACCATTTCTCCAGAAGCGCATTTGTGAGGTCAGGCACTGATGTTGGAGAGAAGGCCTGGTTTGCAGTCTCCACTCTAATTCATCCCAAAGGTGTTCTAGCGGGTTGAGGTCAGGACTATGTGCAGGCCAGTCAAGTTCCTCCACCCCAAACTCGCTCATCCATGTCTTTATGTACCTCGCTCTGTGCAAAGGTCCAAATAATTTGGTGGAGGGGGGATTATGATGTGGGGTTGTTTTTCAGGAGTTGGGCTTGGCCCCTTTGTTCCAGTGAAGGGAACACTTAAGGCACCAGCATACCGAGACATTTTGGACAATTTCATGCTCCCAACTTTGTGGGAACAGTTTGGGGATGGCCCCTTCTTGTTCCAACATGACTGCGCACCAGTGCACAAAGCAAGGTCCATAAAGACATGGATGAGTGAGTTTGGGGGGAAGGAACTTGACTGGCCTGCACAGGATGAATTTGGGAGGAGACTGCAAACCAGGCCTTCTCTCCAACATCGATTCCTGACCTCACAAATGCGCTTCTGGAGGAATGTCAAACATTCCCATAGACACACTCCTAAACCTTGTGGGCAGCCTGCTCAGAAGAGTTAAAGCTGTTATAGCTGCAAAGGGTGGGCCAACTCAATATTGAACCCTACGGACTAAGACTGGGATGCCATTAAAGTTCATGTGCATGTAAAGGCAGGTGTTCAAATACTTTTAGATATAGTCTATCTATCTATCTATCTATCTATCTATCTATCTATCTATCTATCTATCTATCTATTGCAATTTTAGATACTTAAATTCATAACTGCTTGGCGCTAATATTTCTTATACTATATAGCCTCTGTGTGAAAGAAAGAGCCATAAATCCTCAAGTAGTCATTCATATTATACAGAGTGATGCCAGAGGGCAGCTGGTTAATTAACCTGTAACTAGTGTATCCAAATGGAGCAGTTCGCTAATCAGATATAATAACACGTCACCATCCAGTCTATCAGTGTCCAATTTCATGTAATAATGTACTGCTAAATTCACTGCCATGGCCACTGCTTTGAATTATTATCTGCCGTGTCCAGGCACAAAGCTATTTCCAAAACTCCTGCTTCAGCACATCTTACTACTAAGGTGTTATACTGTACATTTCAATAGAAGGCACAATATTTTCTACATCAGGGGTGTAAAAGGGAAAAAAAGATTTTAACATTTTACAATGTTCTACAACTCTGTGCAGATTTAAACATATCATAATGTAGTATGGAGCACAATTAACGTGTGCTAATCTAGGGTAACCAATCAGATTTTATCTTATTCCTGATCTAACATCAGTAAACTGCAATTTAACAGGTAGCTCTGTGTTATGGCATTTATATATATATATATATATATATATATATATATTTTTTTTTTTTTAAATACAACACGATTGGCCAAGACTGCTAACCAAGTAAAGCAGAAATCCAGCCAAAAATTATAAGTCAAAAAAGATTAGCTCACTAAAAGGTAAGATAACAAGGTAAGGTAAGATAGAATGTAACTCCCACTGCACCCTTGAAGAAGCTCTTATTGGGCTTGTAATAATTATCCGTAATTAATTCACTTCTACCAACCCTTCTCTTGACCAAATTTATTGTGCTATTTGGTACCACTTGGGAAAGTGTTGGAACCTACTTTAAATGTATGAAGTGTCTTGTTCTTTTCTGGGGATTATGTTCAGCAATAAGTCTCCTAATTAGTGATCCTACAATTTGTCATTTATTTTAACATTTGGATTTTTATTTTTTATTTTAGTGTGTTTCGAGAATAAAGCTTTTGTATTTTAACATTTTTTGTTTGAGTTTCTTAGAGAGACCACCCACCAGATGCATCTGTAGCATGGACAGGCAGCTGACTGAAGCAAATGCTAGATTTCTAGGGGCCACTTAGCCCTGGCTCTCAGCTCCAACATTTGTCCTTAGACAAAATATGTAAAGCTAAAAAATATAATCAAATATAAAGATAAGTACGCCTGCACACTTTTAATAAATTAATGCAAATTCATTCCATAAGGCAGATTGTGGTTAAACCCACAAGTGTTTTTTTTTACCGCTACTATTACTTTATATTGGCTTTTGCAATTTACTAATGCAGAAATGTAGAAATTGGATGAAAGGTTTAGCAGTGGTAAAAACTTTTTGAAAGATAAAAAGTGCATTTTATATACAACTATATAGATCAGACCAAAATGAGGGACAAATAAAAAGGAAAGCGGGACAGAGGGACTTTGTTCCAAATCAGGGACAGTTGGGAGCTATGCACATGGTAGTTTTGGAATTATTGCCCACATTTGTGTGTCACATCTATACCTAGAATTTTTATTAGGGATAGTGGCGGAACTACCAGCGTCGCAGCAGTCGCACTTGTGACTGAGCCCTGGCGCTCCACCGCTGTGGGCGCCAACCCCACCCGGCCGTTCTCCACTGTCAGGGGCCCGTTTGCCCATTCTTCACTGTCAGGGGTCTACTCGCTCTCCACTGTCAGGGGTCTGCCCGCTTTGGTCTGCCTGCTCTCCACTGTCAGGGGTCTGCCCGCTCTCCCCTGTCAGGGGTCTGCCCGCTCTCCCCTGTCAGGGGTCCGCCCACTCTCCACTGTCAGGGTCCCACCCTCTTTCCACTGTAGGGCCCGTCTGCTTTCCACTGTCAGGGGCCCGCCCACTCTCCACTGTCAGGGGCCCGCCCACTCTCCACTGTCAGGGGCCCGTCCGCTCTCCACTCTCAGGGGTCCGCCCGCTCTCCACTCTCAGGGGTCCGCCCGCTCTCCACTCTCAGGGGTCCGCCTGCTGTTCTCCACCGTTTTGGCTGTGCTTAGCTACTGTCGCCCATCCCTTCGTTTTGCTGCGCGGGGGGGGGGGGGGGGGGGGTTTATTCACACCCTGGCCGCTGAGAAAAGGCTGCTATCTCTGGAGAGGGAGGCCATGTAGGGAGGAGGAGGCGAATGCTGGAAGAGAAAGTCAGCTGACTAGCTGACACCGATGGAGTGAAGGGGGAGGAGCTCTCCCCTCTGCAGGAGACCCCATGACACGGGAGCATCCCTGGAGGCACGGGAATAATGAAGGGGAAGGAATCGACTGACTGACAAAGTAAGTGACAAATTGTCAGTGCAACTGATCCCAACCTCTGCCTCTTACTGAACCCCCTCCCCACCACCACATATCCCATTCCTATCCCCCCCCCATTACCTGTATAACGGGTGATGGGAGGGATAGGGATGAGATCTGTGGTGGTGGTAGGGGGATGGGATCAGTATAAGGGAGAGATGGTGGTAGGGGAGGATGGCACCACCACTGCCACTGATCCCTACATCCTCACCACCACTGCGACTGATCCCACCCCCCCTTCACCACCACCATCGCCACTGATCCCCCCCCCCCTCACCACTACCACCACAACCAATCCCACCCCTCTCACACCATCACCTATATCGCCACTGATAGAAAATAAATAAAAAATTACTGACATCATCCACTGCCCTACTGACATCATCAGTATATATACACACATGCACACACACATAAGTGTTTGAGCTTTGAAGTGCACACCCTAAAGCAATAGGCTGTGCACACTCATGCCTACAGGTATATACCATTGGTGAATCAGATATCATGGGGATCTAATGAAATCACTTGGGTTTTAGCATTAAATACTAGGATACTGTGTACAGGTCAATTTTACTCCATAATAGAGTCCACAGACTCTGGTACAGTGGCTTGCGAAAGAATTCGGCCCCCTTGAACTTTTCAACCTTTTGCCACATTTCAGGCTTCAAACATAAAGATATAAAATTTGTATTTTTTGTGAAGAATCACCAACAAGTGGGACACAATTGTGAAGCTGAACGAAATCTTTTGGATTTTTGAAACTTTTTTAACTAATAAAAAAATGAAAAGTGTGGCGTGCAAAATTATTCGGCCCCCTTGCGTTAATACTTTGTAGAGCCACTTTTTGCTGCGATTACAGCTGCAAGTCGCTTGGGGTATGTCTCTATCAGTTTTGCACATCGAGAGACTGAAATTCTTGCCTATTCTTCCTTGCAAAACAGCTCGAGCTCAGTGAGGTTGGATGGAGAGCGTTTGTGAACAGCAGTTTTCAGCTCTTTCCACAGATTCTCGATTGGATTCAGGTCTGGACTTTGACTTGGCCATTCTAACACCTGGATACGTTTATTTGTGAACCATTCCTTTGTAGATTTTGCTGTATGTTTGGGATCATTGTCTTGTTGGAAGATAAATCTCCGTCCCAGTTTCAGGTCTTTTGCAGACTCCAACGGGTTTTCATCCAGAATGGTCCTGTATGTGGCTGCATCCATCTTCCCCTCAATTTTAACCATCTTCCCTGTCCCTGCTGAAGAAAAGCAGGCCCAAACCATGATGCTGCCACCACCATGTTTGACAGTGGGGATGGTGTGTTGAGTGTGATGAGCTGTGTTGCTTTTACGCCAAACATGTTGTTTTGCATTGTGGCCAAAAAGTTTGATTTTGGTTTCATCGGACCAGAGCACCTTCTTCCACATGTTTGGTGTGTCTCCCAGGTGGCTTGTGGCAAACTTTAGACGAGACTTTTTATGGATATCTTTGAGAAATGGCTTTCTTCTTGCCACTCTTCCATAAAGGCCAGATTTGTGCAGTGTACGACTGATTGTTGTCCTATGGACAGACTCTCCCACCTCAGCTGTAGTCCTCTGCAGTTCATCCAGAGTGATCATGGGCCTCTTGGCTGCATCTCTGATCAGTCTTCTCCTTGTCTGAGCTGAAAGTTTAGAGGGACAGCCAGGTCTTGGTAGATTTGCAGTGGTCTGATACTCCTTCCATTTCAAAATGATCGCTTGCACAGTGCTCCTTGGGATGTTTAAAGCTTGGGAAATCTTTTTGTATCCAAATCCGGCTTTAAACTTCTCCACAACAGTATTACGGACCTGCCTGGTGTGTTCCTTGGTCTTCACGATGCTCTCTGCGCTTTCAACAGAACCCTGAGACTATCACAGAGCAGGTGCATTTATACAGAGACTTGATTACACACAGGTGGATTCTATTTATCACCATCAGTCATTTAGGACAACATTGGATCATTCAGAGATCCTCCCTGAACTTCTGGAGTGAGTTTGCTGCACTGAAAGTAAAGGGGCCGAATAATTTTGCACGCACCACTTTTCAGTTTTTTAATTGCTAAAAAAGTTTAAAATATCCAATAGATTTCGTTCCACTTCACAATTGTGTCCCACTTGTTGGTGATTCTTCACAAAAAATTAAAATTTTATATCTTTATGTTTGAAGCCTGAAATGTGGCAAAAGGTTGAAAAGTTCAAGGGGGCCGAATACTTATCGGAATCTGGGAGCCCCCTTTAATAAGGGGGGCCCCCAGATCCTGGTACCCCTACCCATTCACCTAGGGAAAAAGTGTAAGTAATAAAACACACTACACAGGTTTTTCGGCGTAGGGGCTTCCCTTTATAATCCATACCAGACCTAAGGGCCTGGTATGCTCCGCGCTCGCCGCAATAGGAAAATTTGTTTTTCCTATTGCAGCGAGCGCGAGATGCAATACCCTGCCCACGTGTCGTATCTGGTCCGTCGGACCAGCATACACACGAGCGGGCTTTCCGTCGGACCAGCACACACACGAGAGGAGTTTCCGCCCGAAACTGAGTCCGAACTTGTTTCAAATCTAGGTCCGGCGGGCTTTTGGGAAAAAGTCCGCCGGAAAAGTCCGCCGGCGCCCACACACGGGCGGATTGTCCGGCACACTCTGGTCCGCCGGACCAAGTATGCCGGAAAGTCCGACCGTGTGTACGCGGCATTACACTTTAAAGCGGAGTTCCGGCCGAAATATGACTCTTAAGATAAAAATACCCCTAGAATACTCATGCCTCGTGCAATGTAACAAAGGTATGCTGTAAACGATGTCCAGTTTTCTATTTGTGCAGCATTGTTTTCTTACTTTGTGAAGTTTCTGCACAGCGTGGCCATCTCCAGTGTGGGCATCTGAAGCCACAGTGTCCTTCGTCCTGGATCCCGTGCATGCTGGCTATCCAGCATGCACCTGCCGATCTCGTGCATGTGCTGTGTGGTGCAATTTTGGTCAGCAGCCATGCCAAGCTGATCGAGAATTTCTATAGACGCCAATGTTAAATGTTACTGGAGCCGTGCAATTCCAAGCTGGCCAAGAATTTCCATAGACGCCATGTCAAGCTGACTAAGATCTCCCAGGAGCCAATGCAAAACCAGAAATAACACACTGTGCCGCGGTCGCCTAGAGGAGGAAGTGAAATTAGATATAGGCATAAATCAGGTAAGTGAACATAAAAATAAATAAATTGCCAATTAATTTTAACCGTTTGCTGACCAGTGCATGATGATATACGTCGGCACAATGGCACAGCTGCGCAAATGGGCGTACAGGTACGTCCCCTTTAAGAAGTGGCATTGTGGGCATGTGCGCGCCGCGTGCTCCGTGACCGCGCCCGCGGGACCCGCGGACTCGTGTCACGGAGCGGCAGAACAGGGAGATGCCTATGTAAACAAGGCATTTCCCCATTCTGCCTAGAGACATGACAGAGATCTACTGCTCCCTGTCATCGGGAGCAGTGATCGCTGTCATGTCAGTGGTAGCCCATCCCCCAATACAGTTAGAAACACTCCCTAGGACACACTTAACCCCTTGATCGCCCCCTAGTGTTTAACCCCTTCCCTTCCAGTGTCATTTATACAGTAATCAGTGCATTTTTATAGCACTGATTGCTGTATAAAAGACAATGGTCCCAAAATAGTGTCAAAAGTGTCCGATGTGTCCGCCATAATGTCGCAGTCATGATAAAAATCACAGATCGCCGCCATTATTAATAAAAAAAAATTATAATAAAAATCCCTTAAATCTATCCCCTATTTTGGGATCAAATACCACCAAATGAAATCTCTATTTGTGGGAAAAAAAGGATGTCAATTTTATTTGGGTGCAACATCGCACGACCGCGCAATTGTCAGTTAAAGCAACGTAGTGCCGAATCGCAAAAAAAGTGCTCTGGAAGGGGGTAAATTCTTCCGGGGCTGAAGAGGTTAAAGATGCACATTAGTGCTGCATGGTGAGGAGTGCAAAATGTGGGTTGAACTCCGCTTTAAGTCTTACCCAAAAAAACGAAAATTTCACGTTTGGATGAACCGATCCTTTAACGATTGAAACTGTCTTTTCTTATGTGGCAGCTGATAGTAGGATTTGGTAATCCCTGTCAGCCAGGCGTTCTGTAATAGTAAACAAGATGTCTCTCTCACAAGTGGCTCTTGTGTGATTGACAGTATGTAATTGCTGTGTGAAGGGTCTAGGGGTTAATGGGGTTTGGGATGTGAAGCTTATATTGCAGGTGCCATTGATTCTCCGCATCTCTGCGTTCTCAAAATTTCTTTCTCTGTTGTCCTTGAGCTAACATTACATTCTGCTTCTCATTCGTTTTTGTGTTTTTTTATTTTTTTGTTTTAACTCAGATTCATCCTTCACCCTCTTCATATTCTTTATTTATTATATATATATGCGTGCGCACGCAAACGCACACACAGTAAATCACTCTTTGTCTGTAATTCTCTCTCTCGCCCTTCATATTTCTCTCCCTTGTTCATCTTCTAATCTATGTAACATTGCCCCTCCCCTGGCCATTACAGAGCCCCAAGAGCTAGCTCTCACTGCGTCAAACATCTTGCGTAGAAATGGACGCGAACCAGGAGGAGTAGGGTTAAACCAGCCCAGCTGAGGCTGTCGGGAGGAATTTACTTCCCTGTGTTTAAACTGAGCTCCAAATGGGTTTGTGTCACTGGCTGGCAGCTGCAATAAGTCAACCGCCCTGCTCTGCTTACTTGCCCCATCTGTCACTGTCACCCAAGGGCCAAGAGGGAACCCAGCCCTCGAGCCCACTGCTGTCAGGGTATCATCCAGTCTTTGCCGTACACGCAAATGTCACATTGCGACTGTGCCACTCTGTTCCAATGTCACAAATAAGAATTCCTATCTGCGGAAATGTATGCATGCAGTCATAAGGGATGTTGGAGAAGACGTACGCGTGTCTTCCAGGTTTAGCGCATATACTTTGAGCTAAATTTAAAGAACAGTTTAAGGCAACAAGTGTTATTGGCCACTGAGCTACTTATGCAGGCCATACACACAGTAGGGGGCGGAAAGTATTCAGACCCCCTTAAATTTTTCACTCTTTGTTATATTGCAGCCATTTGCTAAAATCATTTGAGTTCATTTTTTTTTCCTCATTAATGTACACACAGCACCCCATATTGACAGAAAAACACAGAATTGTTGACATTTTTGCAGATTTATTAAAAAAGAAAAACTGAAATATCACATGGTCCTAAGTATTAGTTACATAGTTAGTAAGGTTGAATAAAGACACCAGTCCATCCAGTTCAACCTGAGTATCATCGGTCCCTACCCTTAAGAAGCCCACAATCCAAGGTCCCCAACTTACATTCATATACTAGGGCCATTTTTTTTTCTTTTTTGGACAGAAGCCATTAACCTACCAGCATGTCTTTATTCAGACCCTTTGCTCAGTATTTAGTAGAAGCACCCTTTTGATCTAATACAGCCATGAGTCTTTTTGAGAAAGGTGCAACAAGTTTTTCACACCTGGATTTGGGGATCCTCTGCCATTCCTCCTTGCAGATCCTCTCCAGTTCTGTCAGGTTGGATGGTAAACGTTGGTGGACAGACATTTTTAGGTCTCTCCAGAGATGCTCAATTGGGTTTAAGTCAGGGCTCTGGCTGGGCCATTCAAGAACAGTCACAGAGTTGTTGGGAAGCCACTCCTTCATTATTTTAGCTGTGTTCTTTGGGTCATTGTCTTATTGGAAGGTAAACCTTCAGCCCAGTCTGAGGTCCTGAGCACTCTGGAGAAGTTTTTCGTCCAGGATATCCCTATACTTGGCCGCATTCATCTTTTGCTCCATTGCAACCAGTCGTCCTGTCCCTGCAGTTGAAAAACACCCCCACAGCATGATGCTGCCACCACCATGCTTCACTGTTGGGACTGTATTGGCAGGTGATAAGCAGTGCCTGGTTTCTCCACACATACCGCTTAGAATTAAGGCCAAAAAAATTCTATCTTGGTCTCATCAGACCAGAGAATCTTATTTCTCATATCTTGGAGTCCTTCAGGTATTTTTTTTTAGCAAACTCCATGGGGGCTTTCATGTGTCTTGCACTGAGGAGAGGCTTTCGTCGGGCCACTTTGCCATAAAGCCCCTACTGGTGGATGGCTGCAGTGATGGTTGACTTTCTACAACTTTCTCCCATCTCCTGACTGCATCTCTGGAGCTCAGTCACAGTGATCTTTTGGTTCTTCTTTACCTCTCTCACCAAGGCTCTTCTCCCCCGATAGCTCAGTTTGGCCGGACAGCCAGCTCTAGGAAGGGTTCTGGTCGTCCCAAACGTCTTCCATTTAAGGATTATGGAGGCCACTGTGCTCTTAGGAACCTTAAGTGCAGCAGAATTTTTTTGTAACCTTGGCCAGATCTGTGCCTTGCCACAATTCTGTCTCTGAGCTCTTCAGGCAGTTCCTTTGACCTCATGATTCTCATTTGCTCTGACATGCACTGTGAGCTGTAAGGTCTTATATAGACAGGTGTGTGGCTTTCCTAATCAAGTCCAATCAGTATAATCAAACACAGCTGGACTCAAATGAAGGTGTAGAACCATCTCAAGGATCTCAAGAAGAAATGGACAGCACCTGAGTTAAATATATGAGTGTCACAGCAAAGGATCTGAATACTTATGACCATGTGATATTTCAGTTTTTCTTTTTTAGTAAATCTGCAAAAATGTCAACAATTCTGTGTTTTTCTGTCAATATGGGGTGCTGTGTGTACATTAATGAGGAAAAAATGAACTTTAATGATTTTAGCAAATGGCTGCAATATAACAAAGAGTGAAAAATTTAAGGGGGTCTGAATACTTTCCGTCCCCACTGTAGGTCAAATTCTGAACAAAATTTCTTTTGAAAATCAGAAATGTTGTGCATTTTGTCATCTGATGATGCCTCCATTGATTTTCGAAATTCGACCAACCAAGCCTTCAATTTCTCTCATGTTGCAACAAAAAATTAAATTTTGTGGCCGGGAATCTTCTTTTCTTTCCAGGTCACAGCCCATGTGCATTTCTCTTTCGATTATATTTCTCACACAATTTTCCCATCATTGATTAGAAATTTGTTAATTTTTCAAAACATTTCTAACATGCCCGACTGTTGCTGTGGCTCATTAATGGTGCGAAATTTGAAGGAAAATTCATATTTACGATTTTCAAAAGAAGATTAATTCGGAATTCGACCCATGTATGGCCGGCTTTATGCTGTCTGGTACAAGACACAGCTGTGATGAGATGAGGAAGTTCAGTTTATCTTAATTTGAGTTCTGTGTAATGCATGGAGCCAGATTTTCACAGATCATCAGTGCTGGATTATACTCTATGGAGGCCACTTGGCAGCTGAAACCTTGGTGGCCCCCTTGCAGGTTTCTGGAGGTTTCTCATGTGGTGTGCTCTAGTGGGATAACATTGAATTAGGTAGTGTACATTAATACAGTGTTTTTTCTACAGAGTCTGTAGAGTGTGTAAAGTTTTCATTTCTTTGAGGCCCCTTTCACACTTATACGACTTCAAAGTCGCACGATTTTACCGCGATTTCGCAGCCGCGGTTTTGCCGTGATTTTACCGCGATTTGCCGCGATTTTACCGCGATTTGGGAGCAGTACTACTTTGTATGACTTTGCCACATTTTTGGCATTAACAAATGAAAACATACAGTAGTTGGTATGAATCATAAGGGGGAACTCCACACCAAGTTTTAAATATAAAAACTGGCGTGGGTTCCCCCCCCAGGGGCATACCAGGGCCTTAGGTCTGGTATGGATTGTAAGGGGAACCCCCTACGCCGAAAAATCGGTGTGGGGGTCCCCCCAAAATCCATACCAGACCCTTATCCGAGCACGCAGCCCGGCCGGTCAGGAATGGGGGTGGGGACGAGCGAGCGCCCCCCCTCCTGGATCGTACCAGGCCGCATGCCCTCAACATGGGGGAGTGGGTGCTTTGGGGCATGGGTGGCACCCTGCGGGGCCCCCCCACCCCAAAGCACCTTGTCCCCATGTTGATGAGGACAAGGGCCTCTTCCCGACAACCCTGGCTGTTGGTTGTCGGGGTCTGTGGGCGGGGGGCTTATCGGAATCCGGGAGCCCCCTTTAATAAGGGGGCCCCCAGATCCCGGCCCCCCACCCCATGTGAATGAGTATGGGGTACATGGTACCCCTACCCATTCACCTAGGAAAAAAAGTGTCAATAAAAAACATAGTACACAGGTTTTTAAAGTAATTTATTAGGCAGCTCCGGGGTCTTCTTCCGACTTCGGGGGTCTTCTTCTGACTTCGGGGGTCCTCCTGCGACTTCGGGGGTCCTCCTCTGACTTCGGGGGTCTCTCCGGCATCTTCTTCCGGTGTCCGCATCTTCTGCCGGCTCCACCGCTATCTTCTGCCGCTCTTTTGCCAGCGGTGGCCCGGACTTCTGGATCGTCTTCTTCCCTCTTCTCTTCCAGAGATGTTGACACGACACTCTCTCTAGCTGGAATGGTCTCTGAATGCTCCGCAACGGACTTATATAGGCGGTGACCCCGCCCACTTATGCCATCACAGTCCCTGGGCATGCTGGGACTGTGACGTTTTAGGAGGCGTGGTCACCGTGTGATGACCACGCCCCCTTATGGCGGCACAGTCCCAGCATGCCCCGGGACAGTGACCTCATAAGGGGGCGGGGTCACCGCCTATATGAGTCCATTGCGGAGCGTTCAGAGACCATTCCAGCTGGAGAGAGCGTCGTGTCAACATCTCTGGAAGAGAAGAGGGAAGAAGACGATCCAGAAGTCCGGGCCACCGCTAGCAATTGAGCTGCAGAAGATAGCGGAAGAGCCGGCAGAAGATCAGGACACCGGGAGGAGATGCTGGAGAGACCCCCAAAGTAGGAAGAGGACCCCCGAAGTCAGAAGAAGACCCCCGAAGTCGGAAGAGGACCCCCGAATTTGGAAGAAGACCCCGGAGCTGCCTAATAAATTACTTTAAAAACCTGTGTACTGTGTTTTTTATTGACACTTTTTTCCCTAGGTGAATGGGTAGGGGTACCATGTACCCCATACTCATTCACATAGGGTGGGGGGGCCGGGATCTGGGGGCCCTCCTATTAAAGGGGGCTCCCGGATTCCGATAAGCCCCCCGCCCACAGATCATCAACATGGGGACAAGGTGCTTTGGGGTGGGGGGCCCCGCAGGGTGCCCCCCATGCCCCAAAGCACCCACCCCCCCATGTTGAGGGCATGCGGCCTGGTACGGTCCAGGAGGGGGGCGCTGGCTCGTCCCCACCCCCATTCCTGACCGGCTGGGCTGCGTGCTCGGATAAGGGTCTGGTATGGATTTTGGGGGGACCCCATGCCGATTTTTCATTTAAAACTTGGCCTGGCGTTCCCCCTCAGGATTCATACCAGACAGCTGTCAGCACTGCCTGTCGCTCATCGCGAAAGGAAAAAAAAGTTTTCCTTTCCCGATCAGCGAGCCAGGCTTGTGCTTACAAAGTCGTACTGAAGTCGTGTCTATATTATTCAGGCACGATTTGCATGCTACTTGAGGGTTTAACGTTGAGGTCTATGGAGTACAACTCGCATAGAAGTTGGACCAAAATAGTGCAGGGACTACTTTCAAGTCGGCACGACTTAAAGTCGTGCCAATAGGAATGGTAGTCATTGAAAATCATGGAGAATGACTTGTCATACGATTTTGCAGTACAAAATCGTGGGACAAGTCGTATAAGTGTGAAAGGGGCCTGAGTTGATACATTTTTTCTTCTACCTTGGTAAACAATTTAAGAAAACTTCATTGTCATTTTCTTTCAGGATCAAATTAATATTATTTTGATCTGTTGCCCTTAAACGGCGTGGGGCCCATAGGCCAGTGCCTGCCTGCTCTGCCTATTTGGTGATCCAACACTGCAGACCATCTAATACAGGCATGTCCAAAGTCCGGCCCGTGGGCCAATTGCGGCCTGCTTTCCGGTTTCAAAAGGCCCCCACTGGTAATTTGGATATATATATCTTATATATATCCAATATATATATATATATATATATATATATATATATATATCTTTTGTGGTCCCCAACGAATCCCCGAGCGTCGCAGGGGGCCACAAAAGATATATACCCGTATTTATCAGTGACTCGGAGGGGGTGGGAGAATCTCCTGTTTGCTCGCCAGCTTCTAATAGGAAATCCCGTCTCCTGGGCTGGCATTGGACGACTATTCTGTCTATCATAAGAGGCGGGAGTTTGTATTAAAGAGGCCGTCGAGTAAACAGGAGATTCTCCCGTATGTAATCTGTCTGCGCTCATCCCGCCCCCTCCCTGTCCCCTCCGAGGCTGCAGATGGGCATGGATCAGGCTGCACTGATGGCAATGGTCAGTCTGCATTCATGGCACTGATGAGGCTGCATTCATGGCACTTGTGAGGCTGCATTCATGGCAATGGTGAGGCTACATTCATGGCACTTGTGAGGCTGCATTCATGGCAATGGTGAGGCTGCCTTCATGGCAATGGTGAGGCTGCATTCATGGCACTAGTGAGGCTGCATTCATGACAATGGTGAGGCTGCATTCATGACAATGGTGAGGCTGCATTCATGGCACTTGTGAGACTGAAGATGGGCACTTGTGAGATTGCAGATGGGCACTTATTAGGCTGCATTGATGGGCACTGACCATTTATTTTGCTTCACAGTTCTTTATTTAAAATGTACGTTTTTTCCTGAAACTTCCCTCTTAAAGTGAAGGCGCGTGTTTTACGCCTGGTCGAGTTATACGCCGATAAATACGGTATATCCAAATAACACTCCCAAGCTTATCCTTAGCCCTGAGCGATGCTCGGGGATTCATTGGGGGCCACAAAAGATATATATATAATATATATATATATATATATATATATATATATATATATATATATATATATATAAATAACACGTCAAAACTCATCTCTTCACCACACATAGCCACAAAGGCAAGAGAATTCTTGTTGGGCAGTGTATTAGTGCTCGGACGAACACAATTAGACCGAATTTTAATAGTTCAAAGAATGTCAGGCAAAATGGTCGGCCCTCACGCATGTTCACTTCATCAAACCTGGCCCTCTTTGAAAAAAGTTTGGACACCCCTGATCTAATAAGAACAATGGGCAGGGAGTAGTAGAGCACAAAGTGCAGTGTCTCTCTCTGCTTCCTGCATCACCAATCACATTCAGATCTGCTGCTTTCTCCCTCCACACGTGGGCAGATTGATTGTCTCCCACTGCTGACAATCAAATGCTGTGACGAGGCAGTGGGGGGGTGGAGCCGAGCGGCCCGCTCTGTGTCAATAGACGCAGACAGACAGAGTGGCTCAGGAGTGAGCACGCACAGGTGCCCCCACGGAAAGCAGGTTTCTGTGGGGGCGCTCACCGAAGAGGAGGGACCTGGAGAGCTGGTGGGGACCCCAGATAAAGAGGATTGGGGCTGCTCTGTGCAAAAGCATTGCACAGAACAGGTAAATGCTGGACAGCTTGGTCTAGTACAGGAAGTTGAAGAAAACACTTGCGTGGTAGCTAGCAATGAGGTACAGACAAGAAAGGAGGAATCTTTGTCCTGTGATGTACTCCAAGAAAAGGATTTCACAGGTGAAACATACTTGAGGTGATTTTAGCCGTATTAGTGCAATTGTGACAGACAGTACTCGATTTTCACAGGTGAAACAAAAATCCAAATTTCTTAATCTACATCAGATGACACAGAGACACATGACACATGAAAGAAACATTATTATTAAACATGATGGACAAAACAGTAACAAGTACAAACACACACAAATGCAAATCAGGGAAAGGGGGCAGAAAGGACCTCGCTAGGAAGCCGTCTGCAAGATCTCCTGCCCAAAATTGGTGTGAACATCTACATGGTGGTGGAACTTGGTAAATGTGCGAAGGGAAGACCAGATAGCAAGCCTTATGCCGCGTACATGCGGTCGGACTTTCCCGACGGGAAATGTTCGATGTGAGCTTGTTTTCGGAAAGTCTGACCGTGTATATGCTCCATCGACCATTTGCTATCGGAATTTCCGGCCACAAATCTTTGAGAGCAGGTTCTCAAATTTTCCAACGACTTAACCTGTTGTCGGAAAGTCCGATCGTGTGTACACAAGTCCGTCGCACAAAAGCTCACGCTTGCCTTGTACGTCACCGCGTTCTTGACTTTCGGAATTTCCAACAACATTTGTGTGACTGTGTGTATGCAAGACAAGTTTGAGCCAACATCCTTCAAAAAAAAATCCACGGTTTTGTTGTCAGAATGTCCAATCGTGTGTACAGGGCATTACAAACTTGAAAAACAGAATCTTGATGCTAAATAGCCCTGGAAGCCCTGATGCTCCTGGCGAAACAGACCTTGACTGGGAAAGGAAGAACCTTGCCCTTGATACCATAGACCTGAGAAAAAATGCTGACAAATTTGCCTAGAAATAGTGCATCAAAAAGCAGTCTGATACCTGCGGGGGCCCTCAGGCAAAACAAACAGGGAATCAGAATACTGGAATGAACCTGTAAACAAAACACAACTCATGAAAAGCTCATTCATCCAAAAAGCGATGAACCTTCTCTTTAGGATGCTAAAAAAATCTAAAAACACTTGCCTGATCATCAGGTGAAAATAAAGGAAAAAAGCCTAAAAAAAGAAAACAAATATGAAATCTATGGATTGGTAAGATGCAATACAATAATTTGGGGTTTCATACTGTTTTAAGATGTAAAAAAGACCCCTGGAACAAACGCAGTAAAAGTTAATTTAAATCTGGTGCAACAAAATCAAAGGGGTCCCTCAAGCTGAAACTGTCCCTAATAGGGAATGTACCTCCTGGCAGCACTCCTGTGTGCAGGGCCAGCACTACCATAAGTGCCATCAGTACCCACAGTGCCATCAGTGCCCACAGTGTCATTGGTGCCATCAGTGCCCACAGTGCCTTCAGTGTCCACAGTGTCATTAGTGCCCACAGTGTCATCAGTGTCCACAGTGTCATCAGGGCTCACAGTGTCATCAATGCCACAGTGTCATCAGTGTCCACAGTGTCATCAGTGCCCACAGTGCCATCAGTGTCCACAGTGTCATCAGTGCCCACAGTGTCATCAGTGCCCACAGTCCCATTTTTATCATCTTCATGTATTAGCAGGTAAATGTGGCCCTCCATGCATTCACATACATTGAATACGGCCCTTAACCACTTGCTTACTGGGCACTTAAACCCCCCTCCTGCCCAGACCAATTTTGAGCTTCCAGCGCTGTCGCACTTTGAATGACAATTGCGCGGTCATACAACACGGTACCCAAATGAAATTTTTATCATTTTTTTCCCACAAATAGAGCTTTCTTTTGGTGGTATTTAATCACAGCTGGGGTTTTTATTTTTTGCTAAACAAACAAAAAAAGATGGAAAATTTTGAAAAAAAAAAATCATGTTTAATAGTTTGTTATAAAATTTTGCAAACAGGTAATTTTTCTCCTTCATTGATATGCGCTGATGAGGCGGCACTGGTGGGCACTGATAGGCTGCACTGATGGGCACAGATAGGCACAGATAAGGCGGCACAGATAGGCACAGATAAGGCGGCACTGATAGGCACAGTTAAGGCGGCACTGATAGGCACAGTTAAGGCGGCACTGATGGGGACAGATAAGGCGGTACTGATGGGCACAGATAAGGCGGCACTGATGGGCGGCACGGATAGGTGGCACGGATAGGTGGCACAGATAGGTGGCACAGATAGGTGGCACTGATGGGGGGGCACTGATGGGGGGGCACTGATGGGGGGCACTGATGGGGGGCACTGATGGGTGGCACTGATGGGCAGTGATGGGCGGCACTGATGGGCAGTGATGGGCGGCACTGATGGGCATTTATGGGCACTGGTAGGTGACACTGATGGGCACTGATAGGTTGCACTGATGTGGGTGCTGATGGGTGGCACTGATGTGGGTGCTGATGGGTGGCACTGATGGGTGGCACTGTGGGCACTGATGGATGGCACTGTGGGCACTGATGGGTGGCACTGTGGGCACTGATGGGTGGCGCTGATTGATGGCACTGTGGGCACTGATGGGTTAATCTGGTGGGCACTGGTAGGCAGCACTGCTGCCTATTGCTGTGTGACAGATGATTGCCGTGATCGGGACTGATGTCCCGATCACGGCCGCCGGTGATCGGGTTTTTTTTTCCTCCTCACGCTGTCAGCGCGAGGAGGAAAAATAGCCGATTACCGGCTCTGTTTACATCACATGATCAGCTGTCATTGGCTGACAGCTGATCATGTGGTAAGGGGTTGGGACCAACCCCTTACTCTGATCTGTGATCAGGCGAGTCTCATAGACTCGCTGATCACCGAGCGCGCCGCGCGCGCCCTGCAGGGGGCGCGCAGGCCGCTCGTGCATGGGACGACGTCAATGGACGTAGTCCCGGCAATTTAGATCCGCGCTGTTGCCGTCATTTGGCAATGGCCCGGATCTGAAGCAGTTAAAGGGGTTGTAAAGGTTTGTGTTTTTTCACCTTAATGCATCCTGTCAGTGATCGGCCCCCAGTCCCCCCCTCCCGTTTTACTTACCTGAACCCTCAAACTTGTACCACGGGGACGCGCCGTCTTTCTGCTAGGGGGTTCTCGGCTGTTGATTGGATAGATTGATAGCAGCGCAGCCATTGGCTCCCGCTGCTGTCAATCAAATCGAATGATGCGCCCGCCGGGGGCGAGTCCTGCATTCGCCGTCTATGGACGCCGAATGCTGGACTCAAGAGCAAGCCCGCAAGGTAACCCCCTGGGAAAGAGCTTCTCCCAGGGGGTTATCTGATGCGGGAGGAGCCGAGAGAGCCACCGAGGGACCCCAGAAGACTAGTTTCGGGGCCACTCTGTGCAAAACAAGCTACCTTTAGTGTCACTTTAAGTGGAAAAAAGTTGCCGACCCCTGCTCTGGGGTGTCTGCTTTCAAAAAATAAATAAATATGTTGAAGGTTTTAAAATCGTGTAAACAAAAAATTTACAAAGTAAAAAAAATGTCTCCAGGTCTGCCGTTGTGGAGAGGGTGGCGGGAGAACGGTGAGGGGGCTTTAAAATGCACCTTCGCCTAAGTAGACAAAAATCCTTGCACCGGCCCTGCCTGTCTTATCTCCTGCTGTGACCATTTATCACACTTGCATACCACTAATATCCTTCTGAACATTTAAGGTTAAAATATTTAAATAATTCATTTAGGGATATAGGTATGTAAATAAGTAAATTATTTACTCTGATTTCCCAACTTTTCTTTGTAAATAAATATATCAGTACAAAGAACTTCATTCATGACAATGATGGTATTTTCAGCCAATTTACAGTATTTGAGGTTGTAGCAATTACCAATTCTTGTGTTACTTAACAACTTCCGGACCGCCCACCGTCGTTATACGTCGATACTTTGAAGAGGAATATCTTTATTATGGCAGTAGCTAGCTACCATAACCCCGATATCCTCTTCTTCAGCGATTGGTCCGTTTCAAGTTAAAAGTGGCCACTGCGGCGGATTCACCGCAAAATCACTTTTATCGGCAGCGGGAGAGGCTCCCCCCCTCTCCTGCCATGCTCCAGTGCTCTCCGCCGCTTACCGGAACCGTCGGTAGCGGCGGAGGCGATCGGATCCATTCCTTAGCCTGACATGGAGACGAGTGAAGGGAAGATGGCCACCCATCTCCATACCATTGCAGGGCAGAAGCGATGTCAAAACGTCACTTCCGCCCATAGTGTGTAGCTACCGGATGTGACGTCAGACGCTAATGCTGGACCAGAAGTGATGCCATAGCACATGATATATGATAGCAGAGCGTGGTGAGATAATCTGAATTGGCTTTATTCAGTGTTGGGATGTCTGGCTGTATTATCACTACAGATGGGCACATATTTTAATCATGCTTGTGAGTGTTTATGCTTAATTTTAATAAACTGGTTTTATTTCTGTCAGGGCTGGCTCAGCCCTTCCTTCTCTGAGCTGTCCGCTCAGCTGTTGGCTAATTGCCAGCTCTCATCTCTCTCCACAGTTAACCAGCCGTTGTGGATCTGCTCGTCAGTCCCGCCTACTTAAAGATCTCCAGCTCACTTCATTCCTGCCTTCGCCTTGGTCACATCACAAGAAACCATCTCCAGCATTCCTGTTTAAAGGCTGGCTTTGCTGACATCCCTTCTGGCTCCTTATCCTGCTTGCTGTTCCTCTACTTGGATCCCTGACTTCTGGCCTGGCTGATTACCCGATCTGGTTACTGAACTCTGGCTTGGCTGACTACCCGATCCGGTTACTGGACTCTGGCTATGCTTTGACTACCCTTACTCTATTTACCTTTTTATTTTTTATTTAATAAACAGTGTGATTTTACTGTACTTCTGTCTCGGTCTAGTTCATGGTTTCTGACAATTTCAAATGGGATTACGCTATGTGGAGTGCTTTCTTCTCTGAGCCTTAGCTTAGATTTCAAGACTATAGACTTGATGGACTCAGAGGCAGCTCTCTAATTAGGCAAATTAGGCTGCCGCCTAAGGCCTCGCGTTCACAGGGGCCTCGCAGCCGCCTAATTTGCCTCTGCTCCATCACTGGACTGACCAACAGGCTCCAGGTGCCATCTGTAAAAGCCGTGCGGGCAGCCATAGAGCCTCAAATCCACGTCCAAGTCCAGCGTGGGCTGCTCCTTCAGCCCGCGCTGCTCATCTTGCCTCTCCGCATCTGGCCGGCTGCCTATTCGGGTCAGGAGTCGAGCCAGGCAGCGGAAACTATCCCTGCCCTATGACTGTCTGTGAAGGGGAAGGAGGAGCTCCGGTGGATGGATCCCATCCCAGCGCCTGCTGCAGCCTGGCTGACCGCCCAGAGAGAACGTGAGTTCCCGGCCGTGCCGCCCTCCTGTGTGCCTGGATAGGAAGAGCGGCGGGGACAGCTGCATATGGAGGAATTGATCTTTTCATGTTCCTCCTGCAGCCGCTGAATGACCGCTTCTTCTGCGGGCGTTCATTGGCTGCAGAAAGAATATGGAAATATTAATTCCTCCATATGCAGCTGTCCCCGCCGCCGCTCTTCCTATCCAGGCACACAGGAGGGCGGCACGGCCGGGCACTCACGTTCTCTCTGGGCGGTCGGCCAGGCTGCAGCAGGCGCTGGGATGGGATCCATCCACCGGAGCTCCTCCTATCCAACTCTTTTACTGCCCCGTGCTCCCTGGCTCCTCCCAGTTCTCCCTGCATACACCCTCTGCTCCCTGGCTCCTCCCTCCAGTGCTCTCTGGTCCCTCGTGCTCCCTGGCTCCCCCACTGTGCTGTCCAGTCCCCCCCCACTGCTTCTCAGCCCCCCCATGCTCTCCCCCCTCACTGTGCTGTCCAGTCCCCCCCCACTGCTTCTCAGCTCCCCCCATGCTCTCCCTCCTCACTGTGCTGTCCAGTCCCCAATTCCTGTGCTCCCTGGCTCCCCCACAGTGCTGTCTAATTCCCCCCTCTGCTCTCCACCTCCCCCCCAGTGCTCTGTGCTCCCTGGCTCCCCCCACACTGATATCCCCCCCCCCCACAGTGCTCTCTGGTCCTCCCTGCTTCCCCTCATACTCTCCCCCCCAGTGTTCTCCAACCCCCATGCTCCCTGGCTCCCCCTAACAGTGCTCTCCAGCCCCCCAGAGCTCTCTGTTCCCCCTTGCTTCCTAACCCCTCCCAGTTCCACCTGCACCCCCAGTGCTCTCTGCCCCCTGTGCTCCCTGGCTCCTGCTGTGCTTTCAACTAACCCTCTGTGCTCTCCAACTCCCCCCACAGTGCTCTCCAGCTCCCCCCCAATGCTTTCCAAATCCCCCACCCCCCTTGTGCTCCCTGGCTCCCCCCCATGCTCTCCACCACACTGTCCTACCCAGCTGCCCCGGTGCTCTCCACCCCCCACCCTCCCTATGCTCTTTTTCCCCTCTCCCAGTACTCTCTGGCCCCTATGCTCTCCATCACCCCCCATGCTCTCTGCCCCTGCCAGGCTCTTCACTCCCGCCAGTGCACCCCCCTAGAGCTCTCCAGCTCCCCCAGTGCTCTCCGCCCCCCCCCCGCTGTCCACTCCCCCAGTGCTCTTGCCCCCCACACTCTCGGCCCCCCCTCCTTCTGCTGCTTTCAGCCTCACTCCCGTGCTCTCCGCCAACCCTGTTCTCTTTTCTGGCCCCCTCACCCCTGGGCAGCTCTGCTAGGTTCCCCCCTCTTTTCACTCCGGCTGCTGCGGGGGTCTCTCAGGCTGGGGAGCGGGGAAAGGACCCCTATCATGGGCTGCTCAGTCTATTTTTTGTCCCAGTCCGGGCCTGGCGGGCAAGTTGAGCAGCGAGGCTTGCAAGGATCGATAGTCCTGGAGGGAGAAGAGCTCTAAAGACCTCCTAGGACTGGAGGACAGGCTGACTGGGGCCGGAAAACGAGGACGGGTGGAAGGTAAAGGTGACCAGGGAGCACTCCATCTCACAGCAAACAGATCCTCTGGAAGGAGCAGGACACTGTCCCCACCCAGAATGAGAATGGACCCTGCCTGCTTCTGGCCTTCATGAACATCCTGCTGGCATGGAAGGTACCGTACCAAGCATCACACACAGCTTCCCACAGGCAGGCACTGCAGACTGGGACATGGTACACAGGAGGGGCTTCAGACAGGAACGGGGCTAGAGATCTCTCTCTCCCTCTTCCTCCCTCCCTCCCTCCCTCTCCCTCCCTCCCTCTCCCTCCCTCTCTCTCTCTCTCTCTCCCTCTCCCTCCCTCTCCCTCCCTCTCTCCCTCCCCCCTCTCCCTCCCTCCCTCCCTCCCTCTCTCTCTCTCCCTCCCTCTCTCTCTCTCCCTCCCTCCCTCCCTCTCTCTCCCTCCCCCTCCCCTCTCACCCTCCCCTCTCACCCTCCCTCCATCCATCTCTCCCCCTCCCTCTCTCCCCCCTCTCTCTCTCCCCCCTCTCTCTCTCCCCCTCCCTCACTCTCTCTCCCTCCCTCACTCTCTCTTCCTCCCTCACTCTCTCTTCCTCCCTCACTCTCTCTCCCCTCCCTCTCTCTCTACCCCTCCCTCTTTTTCTCTCCCTCCCTCTCACCCTCCCTCTCCTTCTCTCCCTTCCTCTCACCCTCCCTCTCCCTCCCTCTTCTCCCAAGGCACAGGGGAAAATCCTAGAGGGGTTGTCACCTTGCTGGGTCCCAGATGTTGTATTGGCCGCATATGTCTGATGGGTGAGGAGGGTGCCCTGAAAGTGGTGCTAGATCCACGCATCTTTCTGCAGCCATTTTTACTTGCATGAATTTTTTTTATCCATTATGGGTGTGAGTGGGGCCTTGTGTCTAAATTTTGCCTAAGGCCTCACAAAGCCTAGAGCCGCCTCTGGATGGACTCATAGGTTGGACATAATGGACTTGAGTCTTATTTCAACCTCACCTTCTATGTAAATATGTTGATGGAGGGATCCTGAAGGAGCCATTACCGCCAAAGGAGATCACTTTCAATGTCTTGTTTGCCAATCAGTAAAATGAGAGGCAAAATCTTTTGGTGAGTGTGGTGTCATAAGGGGAGAGATGCGCACTTCTTGCACAGCGGTTGAGGACTGGATGAATTTAACAAATAGTGTGATGCACTAGAAGCAAGAATATTGATTATATTTTATATTTTCTATATGAAGATATCACGGATGGATGGATGAACTTTAAATCACTTTTCAATGGCACTTTTTTAAGAGTGATGCTGGTAATAGGAGCACTTATGTATTTGTGAATATTTTTTTTGTGCTACCAGGGGGTATATTATTCATTTCATTTCTGACATTTGTTACTTACAAGGTAAAATCTGTATTTTTTCTTAGAAAATTACTTAGAACCCCCAAACATTAAATAAATAAATAAATATATATATATATATATATATATATATATATATTTATATATCAGAGAATAAAATGGCGATTGTTGCAATATTTTATGTCACACTGTGATTGCGCAGTGGTCTTTCAAACGCAATTTTTTGGGAAAAGGACACATTCATGAATTAAAAAAAGAAATAAACAGTAAAGTTAGCCCAATTTTTTTTGTATAATGTGAAAGATGATGTTACTCTGAGTAAATAGATACCTAACATGTCATGCTTTGAAATTGCACACACTCACGGAATGGCGTCAAACTACGGTACCTAAAAATCTCCATAGGCGGCGCTTTAAAAAAAAAAAAAAAAAAACGGATACCATTAAACTATATATTTCATTGGAGTGCGGCCGTCCGGATCTTTTCTTTCCTTTGCATGCCATGGCACTGCACATGTGATCAGTTATGACATCAGCCATTTGATGGACTGACAGTTCGGTTTCAAGCACAAGCAACTGTGCCAGTTATCATTCACAGCATGCCGTGAATACAACTTGTCTGGGAAACCATTAAATCAGTGGGTTTAGTCCCACTTTAAGAACAAACCGCAGTCCCAATAGCCATCTGGCTTCTGAGAATTCTGCTTGTTGTTATGGGTTACCACACGCAATGCTTTGCTCTTTGCACCGTTTAATGAATAAGCATCTATTTTCTATCACTTCACCCACTGGTTAATCATGTCACTTCTTTCTCCCTACCTAATTTTTCAGCTTATTTTTTCCCATTTATTGGATCTCTCCTACCTCCTCCTCACTTCTACTTTATCGTCTGTTCCCATTCATCTCATCCTGCCGTTCTGTTCAGTGATAAATCTCCTTCATTTAGAAGCATTATCATGGTGTAACAGGAGATCAGCAGCATGACAAGGGCAGAGGGGCGCCCAGATAAGTACCCGACAATTGTCATATAGCTGTACTCAGTGATAGATCTGTGGACCACAGGGCTTGTATGAGGGCGGTTTGCCAAAGACTGTTGTATTGATCCATAGGATAGAGAAGCACCCTCATGAGTGTCACTGAGGAACCATTAAGAGCAACGCAGGTCTAGAAAAATGACTGTCTACATTTCTGAGGGCAGATTTTTTTTTTACATCCCTAATATAATCCATTAAATGGGAAGAGTTGCTACTATGCAAATCAGCACATTTCCTAAACCACACCTACAATTAAAGTGTTTCTCAACGAATATATATATATATATATATAATATACTGCCATTTACTGGTCCTGGGTGTGGTGGCTTTTTTTTTTTAAAGTTTCTTTAGCTTTATTGTCACCTGGTAATCCTGCAAATAACACTTCCCGTCCGTGGGCGGCTACATCACTCCTCCACTGTATCTATAACGGGAGCCATGGTTGCCACCCTAGGCTAATCTTCTGATATGGACTATAAATATGTCCGTATTCCTTCATCTCCATTACATGGGGTGCAGGTAGGGCTGCTGTTAGAAATTACGGGGCCCCATGCAGCCTACCTGACAGGGCCCCACCCCGGCCAAGAGTGACTGAGGACATAGATTTTACAGTGGCGACTGGTGCCCCCCCTGCATACGGCGGCGATCACACCACCCCCCCATGCGTGAGACGGACTATAAAGTTCCAATCAGCTGCCTTACCTTAACCGCTTGCCGACCGGCTCACGCTGATATACGTTGGCAGAAGGGCACGTACAGGCATATTAACGTACCTGTACGTTGCCCTTTAAGAAGCAGTTTGCGGGTGCGCGCTGCCGGCGGCCGCGCGCCCACTGCGAGCCCCGTGAGTGTAATCGCGGGTCCCGCAGACTCGATCAAAAAGAAGAAAAAAGTGCGTAAAATAAAAATAATCACTGCAAATAGTGATAAATATTGATATAAACCAAATGTCAATAAATATATGAAAGTTATAACATATGAAAAATTATTATCAATGTATATGTGTATCAAAACATATAAAGAAAAAGTCCATATAATATGTGAAAAATGAATAAATAAACCAAAGTCCTAAAATAAATCTCCAAAATACATTTTTTTTCAGTATTTAACCTATAGAGGTGCAGAATTTAATCATGTTACATGTATACACAGTCACATCACCTGTGCACTCATATAATTTTTTTTTGGTGGTTAGCGCAAATATTCCCCCCCCCCTTCCTGCAGACTCGATGTCCGCGGGGATACCCATGATCGTCTCACGGAGAGGAAGAACGGGGAAATGCTGATGTAAACAAGCATCTCCCCGTTCTGCCTAGTGACACTGATCACAGCTCCCTGTAATCGGGATCGGTGATCAGTGACGTGTCACACACAGCCACTTCCCCCCACAGTTAGAATCACTCCCTAGGACACACTTAACCCCTACAGCGCCACCTAGTGGTTAACCTCTTCACTGCCAGTCACATTTACACAGTAATCAATGCATTTTTAATCGCATTGATCGCTGTATAAATGGTCCCCAAAATAGCGGCAAAAGTGTCCGATCTGTCCGCCATAATGTCGCAGTCACGATAAAAATCGCTGATCGCCGCCATTACTAGTGAAAAAAAAAATGTTAATATAAATGCCATAAAACTATCCCCTATTTTGTAGACGCTATAACTTTTGCGCAAACCAATCAATAAACGCTTATTGCGATTTTTTTTTTTTTACCAAAAATATGTAGAAGAATGCATATCGGCCTAAACTGAGGAAAAAAATTTTTTTTTATATATTTTTTGGGGATATTTATTATAGCAAAAAGTAAAAAATAATGTGTTTTTTCTTTCCAAAATTGGGGCAATTTTTTTTGTTTATAGTGCAAAAAATAAAAACCGCAGAGGTGATCAAATACCACAAAGAAAGCTCTATTTGTGGGGAAAAAAGGACGTCAATTTTGTTTGGGAGCCACGTCGCACGACCGCGCAATTGTCAGTTTAAGCGACGCAGTGCCGAATCGCAAAAAGTGCTCTGGTCTTTTGCCAGCCAAATGGTCCGGGGCTTAAGTGGTGAAGATGCGGGGTAAGGAAGAGCCGGGGCCACTCAGACTGCTTCTCTAGGCTGGACTTCAAAGGTATTGTCTGCAGCACACAGAGAGACATTCTCCTCCGGGCCTAACAGTAAGTGTGTCCTGAGACACGATTGGCCAGGGAGTCCTAAGACATGTTGCATTTTTCTACAATACAACAACAAGAACAAAAAAAGATGTTAGCATTTTGACCCCTGATGTAGACTGTAATAAAAATGCTTTTAAAATGCAGTTCAATGTTCAGGAAAAAACAGTGCAACACGTTAAAAAAAGGATGTCAATGCACCTTAAAGTGGATGTAAACCCAATGTCATCCTTTCTAAACTACTGCCATAGGGGTTATCTATAAGGATATAGATGCCTCCTGCATGTATCTTTACCTGTCAAATGTCTCCCCTCTGTCTGTTATGAGACCCGAAAAACTTCAGATTCTGTGGGCGGGTCTGTTGTCTGGAGCTCGGTGGGTGGAGTCGTGATGTCAGTAGACTCCCCACCCACCTCTACACTCCCCTTGTCAATATTCATTTTCTCCTGTGTATTTCTAACTGAACTTCTGCTATGATCTCTAACATCCAGTGAAAAGACAGGAAAGTAACCACATGACTTCAGCATGCCAAATCATGCTGAGGTGTGGAACAGCCAATCCTTGCAGAGCTACTGAAGAAAGGAGTGGGGGAGGGAATTAAAAAATAATGCATGTCTTAGGCTAGTGCACGAGATATGTAAATCACCTGTCACTCACAGCAAGGGGGAGGATTTGACAAAGTTTTTCTCTGTTTGTCAAGTTTTATCTCACTGAAGAATAAAAGAGGATTGCTCAGAGATGGATTAACTCTTTGTGGCAAGACTGGGCTCAAATAATAGGAAATCTTATACTCTACACTATGACATAAAAAAAAATAATAATAATAATTTTCGGGTTTACATCCACTTTGATGCACATCAATGTCCATGCTTTTTCTGTGTGTTGTGGTGTGAATGAGCCATTAGTCAGGTCAGTGAGATCTTAAAGCGGAACTTTACCCATAAGAACTTGATAAAAAAAATAATGTTTTTTAGCAAGGAACATGCATTCCACATTAATAACTATGCTACCGACATTAGCGTGTGATGTATTCATTGCTCCTGTTTCTTCTTGCTGGAGGCTGCCATTATGTGAAAGCCCAGAGCCCCTGAACAGCAGTAAATCATAAAGTGGTACTAAATCATAAATTTAACAGTTGGAAAAAAACAGTTATGCCACGTACACACGACCGGTTTTGCCGTCGGAATAAACTCCGAAGGTTTCTCCAACGGAATTCCATTCAAGTGGTCTTGCCTACACACGATCAAACCAAAGTCTGACCGTCCAGAAC
Organism: Lithobates septentrionalis; assembly: GCA_037952835.1. Lineage (NCBI taxonomy): Eukaryota > Metazoa > Chordata > Amphibia > Anura > Ranidae > Lithobates > Lithobates septentrionalis. Next base: position 348,302 of record JBBDGP010000795.1, on the reverse strand, counting down.
GCGGTTACGTACAACACGTACGACAGGACTAGAAAAGAAGTTCAATAGCCAGTAGCCAATAGCTTCCATCTCTTAGCATTTGTCATTTTTGGTCCGTCAGAACAGCATACAGACAAGCGGTTTCCCAGTAGGGATTGGTTCCGTTGGAAATATTTAGAACATGTTCCATTTCTAGGTCCATCAGAATTTTCAAATAAAAAAGTCCGATAAGGCCTACACACGATCGGAATAGACGATGAAAAGCTTCCGTCTGACTTTTTCTGTCGGACATTCCGCTCGTGTGTACGCGGCTTGACAGTACATTCCTGGAATACTGGAATTGCTAACTGTCACATTTGTTTGTGTTCTCAACCAAATTGTCAAACCATCAAATGGCTGGTGTCATAACTGATCACATGTGCAGCATCATGGCAGTTGCAGATCAAACAGAAGCAGTCAGCAGATCAGCCTCTATTAAAGTGGTTGTAACACGGTCGGACATTGGTCGGACATTCCAACAAGAAAATCCATTGATTTATTTCCGACGGATGTTGGCTCAAACTTGTCTTGCATACACACGGTCACACAAATCTTGTCGGAAATGCCGAACGTCAAGAACGCAGTGATGTACAACACGTACGACGAGCCGAGAAAAATGAAGTTCAATAGCCAGTGCACCTCTTCTGCTTGATTCCAAGCATGCGTGTCACTTTGTGCGTCGGAATTGTGTACACACGATCGGAATTTCCAACAATGGATTTTGTTGTCGGATCCAGATCCAGATCTCAAATTTTGTGTGACGGAAATTCCGATGGAAAATGTCCGATGGAGCCTACACACGGTCGGAATTTCCGACAAAAAGCTCCCATCGAACATTTTCCATCGGAAAATCCGACTTCGTGTACGGGGCATTACAGACCACTTTTTGCTACAGGTAAGCCTATAATAAGGCTTACCTGTAGCTACCCGGGATATCTCCTAAACCTGCATGGTTTAGAGGATATCCCCTGTATTTACATGTGCCGATGTCACTGAAGCAATGGTATGTACGTACGTAACACGATACCCGAAAGTAACCCCCGGGAGTGATGTCGGCCGCCGGAGCGGTGTACGGGCACCGCAGCAAGGGCTTCGGTCTCAGGTGAGTATTACATAATGAGCTAGTATGCTATGCATACTAGCTCATACTAGCTCAATATGCCTTTGTCTTGCAGGTGTTTGAAAAAAAAAAAAGTGGGTTTATAACCACTTTAATTCGGAAGCACCTTAAACTGGGAGAGCAACTGAGCATGTGCAGAGCAGAGTGAGACAGTGTATTACTGCATTTTAAACAGTATAGACACTTATTTTTAATGTTTTTCATATCTATACCTGCAAAAGGGGCCAGCCTGAAGTCATCTAGCAGGACTTAATTTTCTGACTAAAGTTACACTTTATTAACTCAATGCAGTGCCTCTAGCACTAATAGACTAGCAGTAGACTAATATTGGTTAGATAATGCTGACCTCTGCTGGCCTTATGTGGAATTGCCATAGTAAAGACTTCAAATATAAGCAATGGTTAGTTAGTTAGCACTCTATGTGTGTTACCGTGTGTTGCCAACTATTGTTTCTTGGGGTGCAGTGCACTGTAGGTCAACTGCACTATACCATACCCCAGTGCACAGATGCGGTTGCTTGCACGTTGCAGCGCACTGCGTTTTTTTAAAAATGAGTTAGGACCTATTAATTCCTGAATGGAGATGTGTTGTTCAATAATTCCTAACTGCCCCTCACTTGGAGGGACAGTCATTTTGTCCCTCTTTTCTCTCTCAGCTGTCCCTCTGTTTGGTCGGATGTGTACACCTCTATAAATAAATGTACTATTTATTTACCAAAAATTTTGTTCTACATTCATCCATCCTCGAATTTTTAGCATTTACTATTTTGATATAGAGGTATAGAGATTTTAACCCACCATTTTTTTAAATATCCGTTTTCCTGGTCAATGAACTGGTGTCCTTTGCCTACATAGTTTGTGCCAAAAGATGTGCCTCTTTGTCATTTCAGAAAACTAGTATGGTTGCTTATACTGTAGGTGTTCATTTTAGCACAATCACCTAAAAAAAATAGGTGGTTAAGCCATGGGTTTAAACCCCCCCCCCCCCCGAACCGCTCACAGAGCGCGCGTCGCGCTCCCTGCAGGGAGCGCGCAGGCCGCTCGAGCACGGGAGGACGTCTATGGATGCCCTCCCGGCAAAGTAGGTCCGCGCTGTAGCCGCCATTCAGCTATAGCATGGACAGGAAGAAGTTAAGATCCTGTGGCACGTTTTTGTTGGGTTTTCATTGATTTGCACAGCACACCAAAGATGCAGCATGCCGGACTTTTCATAATTCAGTGCAAAAGCAGCACACTGATGTGACCAACTACATAGGATCACATTTGGTATTTGGTGGTCACAATGGCACAATGGGGTATACAGTATATGCCTACAAGTTAATGAAACTCTCTCCACGCACAGGCAAAATGTAAAAAAATGACCACTTTACTTTGTCAATTTTTTATAAAATCACGTATACTAAACACGAACAAAAGCCTTAAATATAAAAAATATAATCAATTAAATCACAAATGAAATACCTACTATATACTACTATAATGCCCCGTACACACGGTCAGATTTTCCGATGGAAAATGTGTGATAGGACCTTGTTGTCGGAAATTCCGACCGTGTAGGCTCCATCACACATTTTCCATCGGATTTTCCGACACACAAAGTTTGAGAGCAGGATATAAAATTTTCCGACAACAAAATCCGTTGTCGGAAATTCCGATCGTGTGTACACAAATCCGACGCACAAAGTGCCACGCATGCTCAGAATAAATAAAGAGATGAAAGCTATTGGCCACTGCCCCGTTTATAGTCCTGACGTACGTGTTTTACGTCACCGCGCTCAGAACGATCGGATTTTCCGACAACTTTGTGTGACCGTGTGTATGCAAGACAAGTTTGAGCCAACATCCGTCGGAAAAAATCCTAGGATTTTGTTGTTGGAATGTCCGAACAAAGTCCGACCGTGTGTACGGGGCATAAGTATTACATACACCTGACACCTACACTCTGTACATTACATACACCTACACTATACATTACATACACCTGACACCTACACTATACATTACATACACCTGACACCTACACTATACATTACATACACCTGACACCTACACTCTGTACATTACATACACCTGACACATATTACGTACACCTGACACCTACACTCTGTACGTTACATACACCTGAATTCTGTACATTACGTACACCTGTCACCTGCACTCTGTACATTATATACACCTGACACCTGAATTCTGTACATTACATACACCTGTCACCTGCACTGTACATTACATCTACCTGGCACCTGCACTCTGTACATTATATACACCTGAATTCTGTACATTACATACACCTGACACCTGCACTGTACATTACATACACCTGACACCGGAATTCTGTACATTACATACACCTGACACCTACACTGTACATTACATACACCTGACACCTACACTCTGTACATTATATACACTTGACACCTACAATCTGTACATTACATACACCTACACTGTACATTACATACACCTGGCACCTGCACTCTGTACATTACATACACCAGACACCTACACTCTGTACATTACATACACCAGACACCTACACTCTGTACATTACATACACCAGACACCTACACTCTGTACATTACATACACCTGACACCTACACTCTGTACATTATATACACCTATCACCTGCATTCTGTACATTACGTACATCTGTCACCTGTATTCTGTACATTACATAGACTTGACACCTACACTCTGTACATTACATACACCTGACACCTGTATTCTGTACATTACATACACCTGTCACCTGCACTCTGTACATTACATACACCTGTCACTTGTATTCTGTACATTACATACACCTGTCACCTGCATTCTGTACATTACATACACCTGTCACCTGCACTCTGTACATTACATACACCTGTCACCTGCATTCTGTACATTACATACACCTGACACCTGTATTCTGTACATTACATACACCTGTCACCTGCATTCTGTACATTACATACACCTGTCACCTGTATTCTGTACATTACATACACCTGTCACCTGTATTCTGTACATTACATACACCTGTCACCTGCATTCTGTACATTACATACACCTGTCACCTGCACTCTGTACATTACATACACCTGTCACCTGTATTCTGTACATTACATACACCTGTCACCTGCATTCTGTACATTACATACACCTGACACCTGTATTCTGTACATTACATACACCTGTCACCTGCACTCTGTACATTACATACACCTGTCACCTGTATTCTGTACATTACATACACCTGTCACCTGCATTCTGTACATTACATACACCTGACACCTGTATTCTGTACATTACATACACCTGTCACCTGCATTCTGTACATTACATACACCTGACACCTGTATTCTGTACATTACATACACCTGTCACCTGTATTCTGTACATTACATACACCTGTCACCTGCATTCTGTACATTACATACACCTGTCACCTGCACTCTGTACATTACATACACCTGTCACCTGTATTCTGTACATTACATACACCTGTCACCTGTATTCTGTACATTACATACACCTGTCACCTGCACTCTGTACATTACATACACCTGTCACCTGTATTCTGTACATTACATACACCTGTCACCTGTATTCTGTACATTACATACACCTGTCACCTGCATTCTGTACATTACATACACCTGTCACCTGTATTCTGTACATTACATACACCTGTCACCTGCATTCTGTGCATTACATACACCTGTCACCTGTATTCTGTACATTACATACACCTGTCACCTGCACTCTGTACATTACATACACCTGACACCTGCACTCTGTACATTACGTACACCTGTCACCTGTATTCTGTACATTAACTTCTACAAGCAGTAGAAGTTAAAGTTATATAATGCCACCCAAAAAAAAAAAAAAAAACTGTAAAATCCACAAGCAAACTAAGAATGAAAAAAGAATACAGTTTTAGAACAGCCCACATGGTGGCGCCAATGCCCTATCAGTCTATAACCTTAAAGGAGAGACCCATGCTAACAAGTTCTACAATGTAGCAAACTGGAGAAAAAAACACCAAACATTTAATTACAAAGTATTTTTTTATTTTTTATATTTTTACTTGAAAGACAAATGAATGATGAATGTAAAAACGCAGCACAGCCCAGATGGCCTTCACAGTGTTATATTTGTAAATACTGTACACAAATGACATGCTAAGGCCCCCTAAGGCTATTCTGCGATGGTCATCTGCCTGCTTCTTCACGTGATTTTTTTAAGGGGCAGTTTGGGCAGCAATTGCCACATGACTTCGAATCGTGGGCAGAACTGGAAACGTGAAGTGTAAATGGGGCCTTGCACACACATTTGGCAAAAGGGCTGTAAAAACAGGTGGATAATCTGTGTTTTTTTACTGCCCCCTCTGACCACCTATCTACAAGCTGACAGTTCATACAGCAGGTCGTGGTTATGTCACGATGCAACAAACTTTATAGAGCATTTTGTATTTGGCAGGTGGTGCTGGCTGCTGAGCACCTCCATTGAAGACGTGGTATGGTGTGATATTTCAAAGTGAACAAAACCCAGAAGATAAAAAAAAACAGCATTCAGAGGGGGTAGTATCTCCTTCTTAATACCTGTAAACCACTGAAACCCCAACAGCCACAAAGTGCTGAGCCAAGCTCCATTATCAGGTTAGCTAGGTGCCCCCCGTTTTGCTCATTCATCAACTGGATAAGAAGAAAAGATGGAAGAGCACTCCGAAAGCTGCTTATTTTCAAGTATAACAGAAACGCGTCAGCTTTGTCTCCTCCCAAGCCACGCCCCTCTAAAGCAGAAGCCTCTCAGTTTCAAGTATAACAGAAACGCGTCAGATTTGTCTCCTCCCAAGCCATGCCCTTCTAACGCAGAAGCCTCTCAGTTTCAAGTATGATAGAAAGGCTTTAGCTTTGTCTCCTCCCAGGCCACGCCCCTCTAATGCATTTTACACGTCGTAGGCTTAATCATAGATTAAGGCCATGATGGGTGAAACACGTTAGAGGGGCGTGGCTTAGGAGGGGGTGGAGCCGAAGCCTTTATGTCATACTTGAAACTGATTAGCTTTCGGTGTGCGCTTCCATCCTTTCTTCTTAGCCCGTTAGCACTGCAATCCTGGAAATCCACTGCAGATCACTTTTCAGAGGTGTGTCTAGAACCCCCGAGCAAGGTCTAATTCACACTGGCACAAACAACATTAAGGACCGGAAGGATTTACCCCCTTAATGACCAGGCCATTTTTTGCGTCGCTTTAACTGACAATTGCGCGGTCGTGCAACACTGTACCCAAAAAAAATTTATGTCCTTTTTTTCCCCACAAATAGAGCTTTCTTTTGGTGGAATTTGATCACCTCTGCAGTTTTTATTTTTTGCGCTATAAACAAAAAAAGAGTGTCAACTTTGAAAAAAAAAAGCAATATTTATCACTTTTTGCTATAAATAAATATCCCCCAAAAATTATAAAAAAACGAATTTCTTCCTCAGTTTAGGCCGATTATATATTCTTCTACATATTTTTGGTAAAATTTTTTACAATAAGCGTATTTTGATAGTTTTGCACAAAACATAACGTCTACAAAATAGGGGATAGATTTATGGCATTTTTAAAAATGTAATTTTTTTTTACTAGTAATGGTGGTGATCTGCGATTTTTAGCGGGACCGAGACATTGCGGTGGACAGATCGGACACCTAACTGACATTTTTGACACTTTTTTTGGGAACCAGTGACATTATTACAGTAATCAGTGCTAAAAATATGCACTGTTATTGTACTAATGACACTGGCAGGGAATGGGGTTAACATCAGGGGTGATCAGTGGGGTTAACTGTGTTCCCTCGATGTGTTTACCAACTGTATGGAGACTGTGTGACTAGGGAAACGCACAGATCCATCTTCCTGCAGAGCGGAAAGACAGGATCTGTGTGAACTCCCCTGTCAGAACGGAGATTTGCCTTGTTTAAACAGGCAGATTCCTGTTCTGTCACTGCAGGGAACGATCGGGGGTGACCAGCGAACATCGAGTCCGCCCCACCTGCTGATTGGCCCCCCGCTGGCGCCCACAAGACAGAGTTCCCGAGCCGACGTACAATGACGGCGATTCATGGGAACGAGCCAACCTGCCCCAGTATAATGACGGCGGCTGGCCGGCAAGTGGTTAATGAGTGAAATAAGTATTTGACCCTCCGCAAAACATGACTTTGTACTTGATGGCAAAAGCCTTGTTGGCAATCGCAGAAGTCAGACGTTTCTTGTAGTTGGCCACCAGGTTTGCACACATCTCAGGAGGGATTTTGTCCCATTCCTTTTTGCAGATCCTCTCCAAATCATTAAGTTTTCGAGGGTGACGTTTGGTAACTCGAACCTTCAGCTCCCTCCACATATTTTCTATGGGATTAAGGTCTGGAGACTGGCTAGGCCACTCCATGACCTTAATGTGCGCCTAAAAACTCCTACCTGCAGCTCCTCAGGACCGACGCGGTGTCCAAAAAAAAAATCATTAATCAGGGTTTGTTTTTTAAAATCGCAGATTTTTTTTTTTTTTTTTTTAAATTGCCCAGCTCTAATTCTAATTCGTAACAATTCGAATATTGGATTGTTATTTCAGACAGGTCAGGTTGCCCTTGTACAATGCACATGTATGTTTCATTTAAACACCATAATGGCATGTATCAAGAGATCACAGAGGGGAACTCGTAAGTAGTTTATTATTGAGTTCACATAAAAAAACAACAATGTTCCAACCTGCCAGGTGTAAACTCGCTTTCGGCACTCAGGATTTCCAGCGATATGTATGTTACAATCCATAATCCACAATCCATATGTGATTTTGATGGTATATGTGTTATATGAAGAGTTGCATGACCATATTGGACATTTTTTATTCTATTCTTTTCTATTCTATTATTTTCTATTCTATTCTTTTCCAGTCTCATTGATTCTAATATTTTATATTCTATTATATTCTCTTTTATTCTATTCTTATTCTTCTAAATAAAAATTACTTGGAAAAAAATATTTAGAATAAACGTCCTCTTATGTCCCCTGTCCAAGACAATAAAATGCGATGCACAGTGTTTTGCCAAACACTATATCATCCAGCTGGGTTCTCATTTATTTTCAGGGAATTTTTTGGATTGTGGCTGCATAGCTTCACATAGCTTTGTATGACATAATGAGGAGGAAAATTGTCTACTCTCGTGATGAATCACTAAGGAAGCCTGACCGGCGTATTCTCCATCGCACGCTGTGACGCACACAGTTGCAGCTTGAAAAAATATTAATTTATCACTTCGCTGATGATGACAAATGACCACAAAAAATACAACTCAAAGGATGGCATATCATAGAACAATAAGATGGCATGTCATAGAACACAATCAAAACAAACAATAATTGCGCTATTACAAAAATAATAAAAAAGCAGCTGCTGGCATGTAACACAGTGGTGGGCAATGTATGAGAAAAATAAAATAAAAAACATGCAGCGCTCACAGGTGTATACAATTCTGGAACTGAGTGTCCATAAAGAAGTGTAAAAGAGAAAAACTATACTCATAAAGTGAAAAAACAAATGTGTATCAAATAAGAAACAAAGTCCATAAGTGTATAAATAGTCCTAAGCACACATGAGGGTTCGTGGGCGTAACTGGTGTTGTGCGTCCACGCACAGTGGGAGCCGGGGAGGACTCTGTATGGAGAGACACCCTGCACATAGATCTTCTCGTTACACAGTAAACACTGTAATTGGTAGGAATGGGTAACCTTACCGGAAAAGGTGGACACAGTCACCGTATAGTGAAGTGTCAAACAGGCTTGGGGGATACACCGATCCCAGCGATATCCAGCTGCAGGGGTCCTCACAGTAAATCGCATCCAAGATCCAAGTCGATGGATGGTGATGTGGGGGTTCCTGGTCTTGCGAGGTCTCCCTTTCAGATGGGAGGGGTTTGGAGGTAGAAATAGTTGGAGCTCAGCAGGATCCCAAACATAAAAGGAGATAAGAAAAAACTTCCACATAGGGCATGAATCTGTTTGGAACGAGAAGCTTTATTGAAAGCTGGGAAAAAAATGTGCTACACAGTGCACTTCGTAGGGTAAAATGTGATCACAAAGGTAAAAATCGGATAAAATTGCGTGGTAACAGGTCATTTAATGGCGTGAGCAACCCGACATGTTTCGGAGCATCGTCATTCTACTGGGGCATAAGCCTGAATGCCTGAACCACGCTTACATTTAAACACATACAATTAAGCAAAATAGCAATCAGCTGTATAAAACTCAAGTGTTCACATGTTTCCATGGGATCTGAGAGGTCACTTAGATCATTATGTGGAGATCTTCAGCTGCTGGAGCAGTCCGCCCCTTTAGTCTGACCCAGCAGCTGGTGAAAGACCTACATTGCTGACACCTAAAACCATTACAGAGTAAATGTCCAATCAGATTGCTCTGTGCGGAGTCACGTGACAGCGTCACGGCGCGTGACGTCATCGCGCACCGGACTCCGCGCTCCAAGCCTCCTTTCCATACCAGGAAGTGAGGGGCCAGCTATAGGAATCATTACATCCGCAGCAAACCCAGGGGGTTAAATGGAGCACGTCAATCCTGTGCGCTCCAGTGCGCTTGACATCCGGTGTCCCCACTCAGGGGAATGGAGCATTTACATGTTGTAAAAGAGAGGACAACTATATGCATATATTCATAAAAGAAAAAAAATTTTTTTTAACTAAAATTGACCATAATGTAATATGTCTGGCAGCATAATGAGAAGTCTGTATAATGCAAGACATAAAACGCAGAAATGGGAATTGTTATTGCCTTTCAGGCTAATTTGCCTGTTAAGTGATACCGGACCTCATTAAATGGTTATATAGCGGGATCCTACAACAGATACCGTAACAAGGATACCGAAAAAACCTGAAGATGTATATGTAAACCAAGGGTTTCCAACGTGGTTTAGGACTTGTTAATAATAGCATTTATGTCCCATTCCACGTTTAACCCATGGGGGGAGTAACTTTTTAGTTGGTAAATCCAGAAAACTTCAAGCTGTGATACCCCCCTAGTACGTGGACCTCCTCTCCAAGATGGAATAAATTTGTCTATTACTTGAAATTTGGAACCTCTCGGGTTTTTATTGTGGAATTCTAAAAAGTGACGGGGGACACTGTGGTTAGTGCGACCTTTTTTGATAGCAGTAATGTGCTCGTTAACACGGATATTGAATGATCTGATAGTGCGGCCAACATACTGCATATTGCAGGGACATGTGATGAGGTACACGATATAACGTGTAGTGCATGTAACGAAATGTTTAATCTGGTATATGTTGGAAGTGACAGTGGACTCAAAACTCACAGATCTATGGTTCCCACAAGAGTTGTATGTACACACATTACATCTCTTGCAGGGATAGTATCCTTTGGTTTCTGGGAAAAACGATGGTCTGGTGGGTGCCTCTATAACATTACGAGAGATGCGATTCCGTAATGATGGGGCCCCCCTAAAAGTAACCCCTGCTTTTGTAGGGAGCACAGGACCCAAGACCGGATCACTTTTCAGGATGTTCCAGTGTCGGTTTAGAATTTGTTTGATCTGTCTGTGTTGGACAGAGAATTGGGTGAAAAGTGACCACTTGGATTTGTCATTGGGAGCTGGTTTTGGACGTACAGATGTTAGCGTACTGCGATCCATAAGGGAGATTCTGGAGATTTCGCTATCGATCCGGGCAGGTGGATAGCCCTTCTCCAAAAATCGTCCCTTCAGGAATTGTGCTTGCTGCAAGAAATCAGTGGTGTTAGTGCAATTCCTTCGGATTCGTAGTAACTGACTGCGGGGGACAGAGTCAAGCCAAGGGCCATAATGACAACTGTCTGTGGAGATATAGCCGTTTCTGTCCGTCGGTTTAAAGAAGGTGGTAGTCACAATCCGACGGTCAGAAACGGCGATCTCCAAGTCCAGAAAATGTATCGAAACCGTGCTAAGTTCATACGTAAGAACAATCCCTCTATCGTTATGATTCAGGGTGGCCATAAAGTCGTGAAGAGTCTCCTCATCACCCTTCCACAGGAGGAGGATGTCGTCTATATATCTAGCCCATAAGCACAGCTCAGGTCGCTGTGCGGGATAGACGACATCCTCCTCCCAAAGGGCCATAAAGAGGTTGGCGAGGCTGGGGGCAAATTTAGCCCCCATAGCCACGCCTTTCCTCTGCAAAAAGAATTGGTTGTTGTACCAGAAATAATTTGTTTGTGTTGCGAACCGTAAAAGTTCCATAATATAATGTTGTTGTGGTACCGGAATGTCTTCACTAGTGTTTAAGTAATGTTCAACGGCTGCCAGACCCAACCTATGCGGGATGGAGGTGTACAATGCTGTAACATCAGCCGTGACCAAGATGAGGTTGTCCTGATATTCTATACTTTCCAATCTACGTATAGTGTCCCCAGTGTCCCTCAGATGGGATGGGACCCTGGACACAAGGGGTTGAAGAAAGTGGTCTATATAGCGGCCGACTCTGGATGTTATAGAGTCAATGCCGCTTATGATAGGTCTGCCAGGGGGTTTTTGGCTATTTTTATGGACCTTGGGGAGGTAGTACATCACTGGGATGCGTTGTCCTACTGGGACTAAATAGTCCTTTTCTTTTTTTGTGAGGATTCCTTGTTGGAAGCCTCGCGTCACTAAATTCACTAGGTGTTTTTTGAAATCCCTCGTTGGGTCCCGGGGTAGGGGTATATATGTCCTATCATCACTCAGGATATGACACATCTCTCTGTGGTAGTCCTCTTTGTCTAGGATGACTACCCCGCCCCCCTTGTCGGCGGGGCGGATGACTATGTCCTTACGTTCACAGAGAGATTTTAAACCCGTCCTGATATTAGGATGGTCAAAGGTGCGTTTTTTGGGTAGACTGTCTAGGTCTTTGAGGACTAAATCGCAAAAGACGCAAGAGACCTCGCAAGACCAGGAACCCCCACATCACCATCCATCGACTTGGATCTTGGATGCGATTTACTGTGAGGACCCCTGCAGCTGGATATCGCTGGGATCGGTGTATCCCCCAAGCCTGTTTGACACTTCACTATACGGTGACTGTGTCCACCTTTTCCGGTAAGGTTACCCATTCCTACCAATTACAGTGTTTACTGTGTAACGAGAAGATCTATGTGCAGGGTGTCTCTCCATACAGAGTCCTCCCCGGCTCCCACTGTGCGTGGACGCACGACACCAGTTACGCCCACGAACCCTCATGTGTGCTTAGGACTATTTATACACTTATGGACTTTGTTTCTTATTTGATACACATTTGTTTTTTCACTTTATGAGTATAGTTTTTCTCTTTTACACTTCTTTATGGACACTCAATTCCAGAATTGTATACACTTGTGAGCGCTGCATGTTTTTTATTTTATTTTTCTCATACATTGCCCACCACTGTGTTACATGCCAGCAGCTGCTTTTTTATTATTTTTGTAATAGCGCAATTATTGTTTGTTTTGATTTTATTCCACTATTTTTGGTTTATAGTTGCTGCCATTACGTCTCTCTATATCACGATATGGATGTATTTGAGTACCGCACCACTCGTTCTATTATCACAGAAGGAGTCTTTGTGGTTGTTAACACTAATACTGAGATAGGAGGCCTATTCATGCGCCTCAAGAACTTGATGGTGTCTGAAATCCACCTCCTTTGGGACATTGCGTTCTTGGAGCAATACTCCAAGGACCGCATGGTTCCCAGAGGTCTCAGGTGGGACATCCACCCACAGCAGGATGAGGTGGAGACCGAATCCTGGTATCACTATTTCAATGAAGCAGGTATAAATCTCATATGTTTCTTGATGGATAGAAAAAGAAATAGACTATCACTGATTGACAGGGAAATTAAGGAACTCAAGGATAAACTCCTCCCCTATAAATCCACACCTGAATACTTATCCCTTTCAACCAATCTTAGGAACCACTTGGAAAAAGAGGACAAAGATCAAAGGACCAAAAAACAAAAGAAATACACAAGGGACACTAATGATTATAAAAATCATCTTGTGTTCAACTGGCAGAGGAGGGATGGTGACACCTCCGCCGGACCGGCTGGCCCAGCTGAGATGGACACTTCTTCTTCTATTCAGAATAGTGGACTGGCACCTACACCTCTAGGGACATACCCTAACCAGACCACTATTCGTAAAAATGCCAACCCCCCTATTACCCCACGTAACCACAACAAACCCTCAGATAGAAATTATCTCTCGCACAACCCCCCTGGATATGGTCACCATCAGTCTAATAGGGGAAGAGGAAATACCCGGAGAGGTAGAGGTAACCCCCAAGGATACAATAGAGGGACTGGACATTCTGATACATATACTCAGTATAGATCCCCCCATGCTCAGAATAGATCCCCTCAACGTAACCAACACAGAAGGGACTATCCTGAACCATATTATCATAATCGGACCCCGGTCCACACTTATAACCGTTTCTCACCGTTAAGAGACGAACCTCACACTAGGGACCACTATCAACTTGAGAGATCACCATACACATACAACCATTCTTATCCAGACCCCCCATATAAGGAGGATTTTCCCCGGGGACCATCCGGGCCCAAACGAAGAATAGACGGAAACGAGGCTCCAGAGGAGGCCGGAGGTCCAGGAAAAAGAACACGACATTGAAAATGAGTGGCATTTTCAATCTCAGCCAAAAACCTTTTTCCACTGCTGAACTACACGTACTCGACAAGGGTCTCAAGTTTGCTCCTTCTAAACAACTGAGCAAATTTGACACCTTTGTCGATGTTCAGAAATTTAAAAGAAAACTTAATGTACAACGACACTTTTTAGCCAACCCTATAAGTGTTGGGGATACAATTAACACAAACGTTACAATCTCAAGCCCAATAGCCCTGCATACGGGACTGGCCAACCCCTCTCTTTTCAATCCCCCCGGCACTACGGCACCTGCCATTAAAGTCTTTTGCGATTTAGTCCTCAAAGACCTAGACAGTCTACCCAAAAAACGCACCTTTGACCATCCTAATATCAGGACGGGTTTAAAATCTCTCTGTGAACGTAAGGACATAGTCATCCGCCCCGCCGACAAGGGGGGCGGGGTAGTCATCCTAGACAAAGAGGACTACCACAGAGAGATGTGTCATATCCTGAGTGATGATAGGACATATATACCCCTACCCCGGGACCCAACGAGGGATTTCAAAAAACACCTAGTGAATTTAGTGACGCGAGGCTTCCAACAAGGAATCCTCACAAAAAAAGAAAAGGACTATTTAGTCCCAGTAGGACCACGCATCCCAGTGATGTACTACCTCCCCAAGGTCCATAAAAATAGCCAAAAACCCCCTGGCAGACCTATCATAAGCGGCATTGACTCTATAACATCCAGAGTCGGCCGCTATATAGACCACTTTTTTCAACCCCTTGTGTCCAGGGTCCCATCCCATCTGAGGGACACTGGGGACACTATACGTAGATTGGAAAGTATAGAATATCAGGACAACCTCATCTTGGTCACGGCTGATGTTACAGCATTGTACACCTCCATCCCGCATAGGTTGGGTCTGGCAGCCGTTGAACATTACTTAAACACTAGTGAAGACATTCCGGTACCACAACAACATTATATTATGGAACTTTTACGGTTCGCAACACAAACAAATTATTTCTGGTACAACAACCAATTCTTTTTGCAGAGGAAAGGCGTGGCTATGGGGGCTAAATTTGCCCCCAGCCTCGCCAACCTCTTTATGGCCCTTTGGGAGGAGGATGTCGTCTATCCCGTACAGCGACCTGAGCTGTGCTTATGGGCTAGATATATAGATGACATCCTCCTCCTGTGGAAGGGTGATGAGGAGACTCTTCACGACTTTATGGCCACCCTGAATCATAACGATAGAGGGATTGTTCTTACGTATGAACTTAGCACGGTTTCGATACATTTTCTGGACTTGGAGATCGCCGTTTCTGACCGTCGGATTGTGACTACCACCTTCTTTAAACCGACGGACAGAAACGGCTATATCTCCACAGACAGTTGTCATTACGGCCCTTGGCTTGACTCTGTCCCCCGCAGTCAGTTACTACGAATCCGAAGGAATTGCACTAACACCACTGATTTCTTGCAGCAAGCACAATTCCTGAAGGGACGATTTTTGGAGAAGGGCTATCCACCTGCCCGGATCGATAGCGAAATCTCCAGAATCTCCCTTATGGATCGCAGTACGCTAACATCTGTACGTCCAAAACCAGCTCCCAATGACAAATCCAAGTGGTCACTTTTCACCCAATTCTCTGTCCAACACAGACAGATCAAACAAATTCTAAACCAACACTGGAACATCCTGAAAAGTGATCCGGTCTTGGGTCCTGTGCTCCCTACAAAAGCAGGGGTTACTTTTAGGGGGGCCCCATCATTACGGAATCGCATCTCTCGTAATGTTATAGAGGCACCCACCAGACCATCGTTTTTCCCAGAAACCAAAGGATACTATCCCTGCAAGAGATGTAATGTGTGTACATACAACTCTTGTGGGAACCATAGATCTGTGAGTTTTGAGTCCACTGTCACTTCCAACATATACCAGATTAAACATTTCGTTACATGCACTACACGTTATATCATGTACCTCATCACATGTCCCTGCAATATGCAGTATGTTGGCCGCACTATCAGATCATTCAATATCCGTGTTAACGAGCACATTACTGCTATCAAAAAAGGCCGCACTAATCACAGTGTCCCCCGTCACTTTTTAGAATTCCACAATAAAAACCCGAGAGGTTCCAAATTTCAAGTAATAGACAAATTTATTCCATCTTGGAGAGGAGGTCCACGTACTAGGGGGGTATCACAGCTTGAAGTTTTCTGGATTTACCAACTAAAAAGTTACTCCCCCCATGGGTTAAACGTGGAATGGGACATAAATGCTTTTATTAACAAGTCCTAAACCACGTTGGAAACCCTTGGTTTACATATACATCTTCAGGTTTTTTCGGTATCCTTGTTACGGTATCTGTTGTAGGATCCCGCTATATAACCATTTAATGAGGTCCGGTATCACTTAACAGGCAAATTAGCCTGAAAGGCAATAACAATTCCCATTTCTGCGTTTTATGTCTTGCATTATACAGACTTCTCATTATGCTGCCTGACATATTACATTATGGTCAATTTTAGTTAAAAAAATTTTTTTTCTTTTATGAATATATGCATATAGTTGTCCTCTCTTTTACAACATGTAAATGCTCCATTCCCCTGAGTGGGGACACCGGATGTCAAGCGCACTGGAGCGCACAGGATTGACGTGCTCCATTTAACCCCCTGGGTTTGCTGCGGATGTAATGATTCCTATAGCTGGCCCCTCACTTCCTGGTATGGAAAGGAGGCTTGGAGCGCGGCGTCCGGTGCGCGATGACGTCACGCGCCGTGACGCTGTCACGTGACTCCGCACAGAGCAATCTGATTGGACATTTACTCTGTAATGGTTTTAGGTGTCAGCAATGTAGGTCTTTCACCAGCTGCTGGGTCAGACTAAAGGGGCGGACTGCTCCAGCAGCTGAAGATCTCCACATAATGATCTAAGTGACCTCTCAGATCCCATGGAAACATGTGAACACTTGAGTTTTATACAGCTGATTGCTATTTTGCTTAATTGTATGTGTTTAAATGTAAGCGTGGTTCAGGCATTCAGGCTTATGCCCCAGTAGAAGGACGATGCTCCGAAACATGTCGGGTTGCTCACGCCATTAAATGACCTGTTACCACGCAATTTTATCCGATTTTTACCTTTGTGATCACATTTTACCCTACGAAGTGCACTGTGTAGCACATTTTTTTCCCAGCTTTCAATAAAGCTTCTCGTTCCAAACGGATTCATGCCCTATGTGGAAGTTTTTTCTTATCTTCTTTTATGTTTGGGATCCTGCTGAGCTCCAACTATTTCTACCTCCAAACCCCTCCCATCTGAAAGGGAGACCTCGCAAGACCAGGAACCCCCACATCACCATCCATCGACTTGGATCTTGGATGCGATTTACTGTGAGGACCCCTGCAGCTGGATATCGCTGGGATCGGTGTATCCCCCAAGCCTGTTTGACACTTCACTATACGGTGACTGTGTCCACCTTTTCCGGTAAGGTTACCCATTCCTACCAATTACAGTGTTTACTGTGTAACGAGAAGATCTATGTGCAGGGTGTCTCTCCATACAGAGTCCTCCCCGGCTCCCACTGTGCGTGGACGCACGACACCAGTTACGCCCACGAACCCTCATGTGTGCTTAGGACTATTTATACACTTATGGACTTTGTTTCTTATTTGATACACATTTGTTTTTTCACTTTATGAGTATAGTTTTTCTCTTTTACACTTCTTTATGGACACTCAATTCCAGAATTGTATACACTTGTGAGCGCTGCATGTTTTTTATTTTATTTATGTCATAGAACACAGCAAACCCGATTATGGCCAAAATGTCAGTTTTCGTTTTGAATAAAGCAGTAAAAGTGTTAAAATCTCTATCAAGCAAAGTTCACATAGGTGGTGGCAAAAAACAGGTGGTTGATCTGCGCTTTTAGTTCCCCCCGACCACCTATATACAGTGTGACGTGGGTCTGTTTTCAATGACGTAGCCATGATGGTTCCCTCAATGATGCAGCAATTTGAACCCTTTCACGCCTAAGCCTATTTCTGACATTTGTAGCTTACAAGTTAAAATCAGTATTTTTTGCTAGAAAATTACTTAAAACCCTTAAACATTTTATATATATATATTTTAGCAGAGACCCTAGAGAATAAAATGATCGTTGCAATATTTTATGTCACACGGTATTTGCTCAGCGGTCTTTCAAACACATTTTTTTTTGGGGGGAAAAAAAGACACTTTCATAAATTAAAAAAAACTAAACAGTAAAGTTAGCCCAATTTATTTGTATAATGTGAAAGATGATGTTATTTGGAGTAAATAGATACCTAACGTGTCAGGCTTTGAAATTGCACACACTCGTGGAATGGCGACAAACTACGGTACCTAAAAATCAACAAAGGCGACGCTTTAAAAAATTTTTTACGGTTACCAGGTTAGAGTTACAGAGGAGGTCTTTTGCTAGAATTATTGCTCTCACTCTGATGATTGCAGCGATACCTCACATATGTGATTTGAACACCGTTTACATTTGCGGGTGCAACTTACATATGCATTTTCTTTCTTGCGCAAGCACGCGGGGATGGGGGCGCTTTAAAAAAAAAAAAATTTTTTTTTTTATTTTAGTTTTATATTGTCCCTAAAAAAAAAAAAATAAAAAAAAAAAAAAATCTGATCACTTTTATTGCTGTCACAAGGAATGTAAACATCCCTTGTGCCAGTAATAGGTGGTGACAGGTACTCTTTATGGAGGGATCGGGGGTCTAAAAGATCCCAAATCCCTCCTTTGCATTTAAAAGTAGGGTTGCACCAATACTAGTATCGGTATCGGTGCCGATACCGAGTATTTGCATAAGTATCAGTACTCCTGCAAATGCACCGATACCTGAAACCGATACTTTCAGGCTCAGATCATTGAGCTGTCAGTGGGTCTCCCCAGTGTTAAAGAAGTCCGACAATTGGAGCTTTCAAAAAAAAAATAAGCAGCCGGCAATGTTTATTAACAACATTGCTCAGCCCTGAAACACTAAAATAAAAAGAAACATTGTTTCTTTTTGTATCTTTCTGTTTCTTCATCTGCAGATCAAAGGGATGAACAAATGTTCCTCTGTTTAACCCCTTAATAACCCTTAATTTGCTCCCTATTCTCCTCCATTTAATCAATTATTTTCCTGCTTTTTTCCTTTTGTTCGCGTCTATTTTATAAACGATAAACAATTAAAACTTTTTTTTGTTTGCTTTGTTAGTGAATATTTTTACACATATATATTAACATATATTTACACATTTCACATTGAAAAAGCGCTGAATAAAAAAAAAAATCAATTTATTTCATTTGTAAATAACTTTTCAATGCTTTGTACCATTGCAGACAGCTAAAACAAAACAGTTGCGGTAGGTATCGGTAATTGGTATCGGCGAGTACTAAAAAAAAAGTATCGGTACTTGTACTCATTGTAAAAAAAAAATGGTATCGGTGCATCCCTACTTAAAAGTATTCAGATCGCCAAAATTGGCGATTCTCAATACTGTCATTTTTAAATTTTTAATCGGCGCCATTGGCAGCCGAGTAAGCCGGAAGTGACGTCACTTCCGGGAATTTACATTGGAGACCCGATCAGAGCCAAGGCGGAGGCGGCGGCTGGTGGCTCAGGTCTCCCGTTGGGACGAGAGGCCCGGGAAGAGTGGCGGAAGGTGGTAAGAGGGGGGATGTCCCCTCCCGCTCCTTTAGGATAACAACTGATCGACTTTTAGCCACAGCTGTTGTTATAACTAAAGAGCCAACCGCCCGCTCTAAAAAACAGTACAGGGGTACAGGGGTGATGCATCATCCTGGTATAACCCCTTCAAACCATGAATGCAAATTTGCGTACGGTCGGCGCAAAGGGGTTATTTTTATCCTATTGCGTTTGACAGGCGCTGCCGGTCTTTAAACTCACCCATTGAAGTCAATTGGATTGCACCACAATTGCATGCCAAAAAACAGCACACTGACAATCAGGTATAGAAATAAAAAGTCGGCACATGATTGCTCCTTTTATTTTGCACTGAAGCAGTTACAACATCTTTGAAATCCTAACGCGTTTCGGCCTATGCCTTCCTTATAGCATCTTTTAACCACTTGACGACCGCCTCACGCCGATGTACGTCGGCAAAGTGGCACGGACAGGCAAAATCACGTACAGTGTACGTGATTTGCCTTCCGCGGGTGGGGGGTCCGATCGGACCCCCCCCCGGTGCCCGAGGCGGTCGTCTTTTGTCCAGCGGCGATCGGTGATGAGGGGGAGACCATCCGTTCGTGGCCCCCCCCTCGCGATCGCCGCCGGCCAATGAGAATCTTCCTTTGCTGCTGTATGCTAAACAGCAGCAAAGGAAATGATGTCATCTCCCCTCGGGTCGGTATTTTCCGTTCCGGCCCGAGGAGAGAAGACATCAATGTGAGTGCACCAACACACACACACACAGTAGAACATGCCAGGCACACAAAACACCCCGATCCCCCCCCCGATCGCCCCCCGATCCCCCCCCAATCACCCCCCCCCCCCCCCTGTCACAAACTGACACTAGCAGTTTTTTTTTATTTTTTATTTTTTTTTTTTCTGATTACTGCATAGTGTCAGTTTGTGACAGTTAGTGTTGGGACAGATACTGTTACCCCCCTTTAGGTCTAGGGTACCCCCCTAACCCCCCCTAATAAAGTTTTAACCCCTTGATCACCCCCTGTCACCAGTGTCACTAAGCGATCATTTTTCTGATCGCTGTATTAGTGTCGCTGGTGACGCTAGTTAGTGAGGTAAATATTTAGGTTCGCCGTCAGCGTTTTATAGCGTCAGGGACCCCCCTATACTATCTGATAAATGTTTTAACCCCTTGATTGCCCCCTAGTTAACCCTTTCACCACTGATCACCGTATAACCGTTACGGTTGACGCTGGTTAGTTTGTTTATTTTTTATAGTGTCAGGGCACCCGCCGTTTATTACCGAATAAAGGTTTAGCCCCCCGATCGCCCGGCGGTGATATGCGTCGCCCCAGGCAGCGTCAGATTAGCGCCAGTACCGCTAACACCCACGCACGCAGCATGCGCCTCCCTTAGTGGTATAGTATCTGATCGGATCAATATCTGATCCGATCAGATCTATACTAGCGTCCCCAGCAGTTTAGGGTTCCCAAAAACGCAGTGTTAGCGGGATCAGCCCAGATACCTGCTAGCACCTGCGTTTTGCGCCTCCGCCCAGCCCACCCAAGTGCAGTATCGATCGATCACTGTCACTTACAAAACACTAAACGCATAACTGCAGCGTTCGCAGAGTCAGGCCTGATCCCTGCGATCGCTAACAGTTTTTTTGGTAGCATTTTGGTGAACTGGCAAGCACCAGCCCCAGGCGTCAGGTTAGCGCCAGTACCGCTAACACCCACGCACGCAGCATACGCCTCCCTTAGTGGTATAGTATCTGAACGGATCAATATCTGATCCGATCAGATCTATACTAGTGTCCCCAGCAGTTTAGGGTTCCCAAAAACGCAGTGTTAGCGGAATCAGCCCAGATACCTGCTAGCACCTGCGTTTTGCGCCTCCGCCCGGCCCAGCC
Organism: Lithobates septentrionalis; assembly: GCA_037952835.1. Classification (NCBI taxonomy): domain Eukaryota; kingdom Metazoa; phylum Chordata; class Amphibia; order Anura; family Ranidae; genus Lithobates; species Lithobates septentrionalis. Next base: position 326,920 of record JBBDGP010000795.1, on the reverse strand, counting down.
CACCCAAGTGCAGTATCGATCGATCACTGACACTTACAAAACACTAAACGCATAACTGCAGCGTTCGCAGAGTCAGGCCTGATCCCTGCGATCGCTAACAGTTTTTTTGGTAGTATTTTGGTGAACTGGCAAGCACCAGCCCCAGGCAGCGTCAGATTAGCGCCAGTACCGCTAACACCCACGCACGCACCGTACACCTCCCTTAGTGGTATAGTATCTGATCGCATCAATATCTGATCCGATCAGATCTATACTAGCGTCACCAGCAGTTTAGGGTTCCCAAAAACGCAGTGTTAGCGGGATCAGCCCAGATACCTGCTAGCACCTGCGTTTTGCCCCTCCGCCCGGCCCGGCCCAGCCCACCCAAGTGCAGTATCGATCGATCACTGTCACTTACAAAACACTAAAAGCATAACTGCAGCGTTCGCAGAGTCAGGCCTGATCCCTGCGATCGCTAACAGTTTTTTGGTAGCGTTTTGGTGAACTGGCAAGCGCCAGCGGCCTAGTACACCCCGGTCGTAGTCAAACCAGCACTGCAGTAACACTTGGTGACGTGGCGAGTCCCATAAGTGCAGTTCAAGCTGGTGAGGTGGCAAGCACAAGTAGTGTCCCGCTGCCACCAAAAAGACAAACACAGGCCCGTCGTGCCCATAGTGCCCTTCCTGCTGCATTCGCCAATCCTAATTGGGAACCCACCGCTTCTGCAGCGCCCGTACTTCCCCCATTCACATCCCCAACCAAATGCAGTCGGCTGCATGAGAGGCATTTTTATGTCCTCCCGAGTACCCCTACCCAACGAACCCCCCAAAAAAGATGTCGTGTCTGCAGCAAGCGCGGATATAGGCGTGACGCCCGCTATTATTGTCCCTCCTGTCCTGACAATCCTGGTCTTTGCATTGGTGAATGTTTTGAACGCTACCATTCACTAGTTGAGTATTAGCGTAGGGTACAGCATTCCACAGACTAGGCGCACTTTCACAGGGTCTCCCAAGATGCCATCGCATTTTGAGAGACCCGAACCTGGAACCGGTTACAGTTATAAAAGTTAGTTACAAAAAAAGTGTAAAAAAAAAAAAAAAATATGAAATAAAAAAAAATAGTTGTTGTTTTATTGTTCTCTCTCTCTATTGTTCTGCTCTTTTTTACTGTATTCTATTCTGCAATGTTTTATTGTTATTGTTATTGTTATTATGTTTTATCATGTTTGTTTTTCAGGTGTGTAATTATTTACACTTTACTGTGCTTTATTGTTAACCATTGTTAACCATTTTTTTGTCTTCAGGTACGCCATTCACGACTTTGAGTGGTTATACCAGAATGATGCCTGCAGGTTTAGGTATCATCTTGGTATCATTCTTTTCAGCCAGCGGTCGGCTTTCATGTAAAAGCAATCCTAGCGGCTAATTAGCCTCTAGACTGCTTTTACAAGCCGTGGGAGGGAATGCCCCCCCCCCCCACCGTCTTCCGTGTTTTTCTCTGGCTCTCCTGTCTCAACAGGGAACCTGAGAATGCAGCCGGTGATTCAGCCAGCTGACCATAGAGCTGATCAGAGACCAGAGTGGCTCCAAACATCTCTATGGCCTAAGAAACCGGAAGCTACGAGTATTTCATGACTTAGATTTCGCCGGATGTAAATAGCGCCATTGGGAAATTGGGGAAGCATTTTATCACACCGATCTTGGTGTGGTCAGATGCTTTGAGGGCAGAGGAGAGATCTAGGGTCTAATAGACCACAATTTTTTCAAAAAAGAGTACCTGTCACTACCTATTGCTATCATAGGGGATATTTACATTCCCCGAGATAACAATAAAAATGATTAAAAAAAAAAATATGAAAGGAACAGTTTAAAAGTAAGATTAAAAAAGCAAAAAAATAATAAAGAAAAAAAAAAAAAAAAAAAAAACCACCCCTGTCGCCCCCTGCTCTCGCGCTAAGGCGAACGCAAGCGGCGGTCTGTCGTCAAACGTAAACAGCAATTGCACCATGCATGTGAGGTATCACCGCGAAGGCCAGATCGAGTGCAGTAATTTTTCCAGTAGACCTCCTCTGTAAATCTAAAGTGGTAACCTGTAAAGGCTTTTGAAGGCTTTTAAACATGTATTTATTTTGTTGCCACTGCACGTTTGTGCGCAATTTTAAAGCATGTCATGTTTGGTATCCATGTACTCGGCCTAAGATCATCTTTTTTATTTCATCAAACATTTGGGCAATATAGCGTGTTTTAGTGCATTAAAATTAAAAAAAGTGTGTTTTTTCCCCAAAAAATGCGTTTGAAAAATCGCTGCGCAATTACTGTGTGAAAAAAAAAAATGAAACACCCACCATTTTAATCTGTAGGGCATTTGCTTTAAAAAAATATATAATGTTTGGGGGTTCAAAGTAATTTTTTTGCAAAAAAAAAAAACTTTTTCATGTAAACAATAAGTGTCAGAAAGGGCTTTGTCTTCAAGTGGTTAGAAGAGTGGGTGATGTGTGACATAAGCTTCTAAATGTTGTGCATAAAATGCCAGGACAGTTCAAAACCCCCCCAAATGACCCCATTTTGGAAAGTAGACACCCCAAGCTATTTGCTGAGAGGCATGTCGAGTCCATGGAATATTTTATATTGCGACACAAGTTGCGGGAAAGAGACAATTTTTTTTTTTTTTTTTTTTTTTTGCACAAAGTTGTCACTAAATGATATATTGCTCAAACATGCCATGGAAATATGTGAAATTACACCCCAAAATACATTCTGCTGCTTCTCCTGAGTACGGGGATACCACATGCGTGAGACTTTTTGGGAGCCTAGCCGCGTACGGGACCCCGAAAACCAAGCACCGCCTTCAGGCTTTCTAAGGGCGTGAATTTTTGATTTCACTCTTCACTGCCTATCACAGTTTCGGAGGCCATGGAATGCCCAGGTGGCACAAAACCCCCCCAAATGACCCCATTTTGGAAAGTAGACACCCAAAGCTATTTGATGAGAGGTATAGTGAGTATTTTGCAGACCTCACTTTTTGTCACAAAGTTTTGAAAATTGAAAAAAGAAAAAAAAAAAATGTTTTTTCTTGTCTTTCTTCATTTTCAAAAACAAATGAGAGCTGCAAAATACTCACCATGCCTCTCAGCAAATAGCTTGGGGTGTCTACTTTCCAAAATGGGGTCATTTGGGGGGGTTTTGTGCCACCTGGGCATTCCATGGCCTCCGAAACTGTGATAGGCAGTAAAGAGTGAAATCAAAAATTTTCACCCTTAGAAATCCTGAAGGCAGTGATTGGTTTTCGGGGTCCAGTACGCGGCTAGGCTCCCAAAAAGTCCCACACATGTGGTATCCCCATACTCAGGAGAAGCAGCTAAATGTATTTTGGGGTGCAATTCCACATATGCCCATGGCCTGTGTGAGCAATATATCATTTAGTGACAACTTTATGAAAAAAAAAAAAAAAAAAAAAAAAAGTGTCACTTTCCCGCAACTTGTGTCAAAATATAAAATATTCCATGGACTCAATATGCCTCTCAGCAAATAGCTTGGGGTGTCTACTTTCCAAAATGGGGTCATTTTGGGGGGTTTTGTGCCATCTTGGCATTCCATGGCCTCCGAAACTGTGATAGGCAGTGAAGAGTGAAAGCAAAAATTTACACCCTTAGAAATCCTGAAGGCGGTGATTGGTTTTCGGGGCCCCGTACGCGGCTAGGCTCCCAAAAAGTCCCACACATGTGGTATCCCCATACTCAGGAGAAGCAGCTAAATGTATTTTGGGGTGCAATTCCACATAGGCCCATGGCCTGTGTGAGCAATATATCATTTAGTGACCACTTTTTGTAAATATTTTTTTTTTTTTTTTTTTTTGTCATTTTTCAATCACTTGGGACAAAAAAAATAAATATTCAATGGGTTCAACATGCCTCTCAGCAATTTCCTTGGGGTGTCTACTTTCCAAAATGGGGTCATTTGGGGGGGTTTTGTACTGCCCTGCCATTTTAGCACCTCAAGAAATGACATAGGCAGTCATAAACTAAAAGCTGTGTAAATTCCAGAAAATGTACCCTAGTTTGTAGACGCTATAAATTTTGCGCAAACCAATAAATATACGCTTATTGACATTTTTTTTACCAAAGACATGTGGCCGAATACATTTTGGCCTAAATGTATGACTAAAATTTAGTTTATTGGATTTTTTTTATAACAAAAAGTAGAAAATATCATTTTTTTTCAAAATTTTCGGTCTTTTTCCGTTTATAGCGCAAAAAATAAAAACCGCAGAGGTGATCAAATACCATCAAAAGAAAGCTCTATTTGTGGGAAGAAAAGGACGCAAATTTCGTTTGGGTACAGCATTGCATGACCGCGCAATTAGCAGTTAAAACGACGCAGTGCCAAATTGGAAAAAGACCTCTGGTCCTTAGGCAACATAATGGTCCGGGGCTCAAGTGGTTAATTGCGGTAGAGCTTGGGTGAGTTCTTACACTGACAATCATTTATGGCTCAATAATCCTTCTAAGGCAAAGCCAACGGGCAAGTGTTATGCCACAGGATCTCAAATGTGATATTAGCCTTATTGGTTAGGAGGGGGCGCTACAAGATAGTTGGCCAAGGGGGCAGACACTGGACATACTGCATTACCAGTTAATATATTCAGTGAATGGCTGATAAGAATCTATCTATGGGACCAAAGGGGGTGGATATATTACCTTTCTATCACTCTACCCAGGCTATTCTTCTGCGGGAATGCGGGGGAACGCAGTAACGGTCACTGGAGGGGTGCTGAAGGGTCTATTGATGCTGGCTGCTGGGGACTCTATTGTCGCTGGACCAATCTATCATTGCTGGAGAGGTCTATTGATGCTGGCTGCTGGGGACTCTATTGTCGCTGGAGGAATCTATCATTGCTGGGGAGGTCAATTGTTTCTGGGGGTTTATTGTTGATGGGAGAGATCTCCTGTAAGGGGGGGGGGGGGGAATTTATTTTTCTTGGCTGCTGAAGAGTCTATTGATGCTAAATACTGGGAGATTTATTGTTACTGGGGTGGATTTATTGTTGCTGAGGGTATTTTGCTGTGGGGGGGCTCTATTGTTGCTGTGGGGATCTATATTTGCTGGGATGGATCTATTGTTTCTTGGGAGATCTACTGTTGCTGAGGAGATCTATTGTTGCTTGGGAGATCTATTGTTGCTGGGGAGATACATTAATTGGCCACTTTATTAGGTACACCTGTACAATTGCTTGGTAACACAAATTGCTAATCAGCCAATCACATGGCACATGGCATGCATTTAGGCATCTAGACGTGGTGAAGACGACTTGCTGAAGTTTAAACCAATCATCAGAATGGGGAAGAAAGGGGATATAAGTGACATTGAACGTGACATGGTTGTTGGTGCCAGACGGGCTGATCTGAGCATTTCAAAAACTGCTCATCTACTGGGATTTTCATGCACAAAACTATCTCTATGGTTTACAATATCCAGCGAGCGGCAGTTGTGTGGAGGAAAATGCCTTGTTGATGTCAGAGGTCAGAGGAGAATGAGCAGACTGGTTCGAGATGATAGAAAGGCAACAGTAACTCAAGTAACCACTCGTTACAACCAAGGTATGCAGAATACCATCTCTGAATGCACAACACATCAAACCTTGAAGCAGATGGGCTACAGAAGCAGCAGACCACACCGGGTGCCACTCCTGTCAGTTAAGAACAGGAAACTAAGGCTACAATATGCACAGGATCACCAAAATTGGACAATAGAAGATTGGAAAAACATTGCCTGGTCTGATGAGTCTCGATTTCAGCTGCGACATTCAGATGGTGGGGTCAGAATTTGGTGTAAACAAGATGAAAGCATGGATCCATCCTGCCTTGTATCACCGGTTCAGGCTGGTGGTGGTGTAATGATGTGTGGGGGATGTTTTCTTGGCACACTTTGGGCCCCTTAGTACCAATTGAGCATTGTTTAAACACCACGGCCTACCTGAGTATTGTTGCTGACCATGTCCATCCCTTTATGACTACAGTGTCCCCATCTTCTGATGGCTCCTTCCAGCAGGATAATGCACCATGTCACAAAGCTCCAATCATCTCACCACTGGTTTCTTGAACATGACAATGAGGTCCCTGTACTCCTATGGCCTCCACAGTTACCAGATCTCATCCAATAGAGCACCTTTGGGATGTGGTCGAATGGGAGATTCACATCGTGGGTGTGTAGCCGACAAATCTGCAGCACTTGCGTGATGCTATCATGTCACTATGGACCACAATCTCTGAGGAATGTTTCCAACACCTTGTTAAATCTATGCCACAAAGAATTAAGGCAGTTCTGAAGGCAAAGGGGGTCCAACCCGGTACTAGCAGGGTGGCCAGTGAGCCTATATTGTTGTTGATAGGATCTATTGTTGCTTGGAGTATTTAGCTGTGGGGGGGGGGGGGGTCTATTGTTTCTGCTGGTCTATTGTTGATGGGGATATATATTGTTGTTGAGTGGATCTGTTGTTGCTGTGGGGATCTATAGTTGCTGGGATAGAACTGTGGGGATCTATAGTTGCTGGGATAGAACTGTGGGGATCTATAGTTGCTGGGATAGAACTGTGGGGATCTATAGTTGCTGGGATAGAACTGTGGGGATCTATAGTTGCTGGGATATGACTGTGGGGACCTATAGTTGCTGGGATAGAACTGTGGGGATCTATAGTTGCTGGGATATGACTGTGGGGACCTATAGTTGCTGGGATAGAACTGTGGGGATCTATAGTTGCTGGGATAGAACTGTGGAGATCTATAGTTGCTGGGATAGAACTGTGGGGATCTATAGTTGCTGGGATAGAACTGTGGGGATCTATAGTTGCTGGGATAGAACTGTGGGGATCTATAGTTGCTGGAATAGAACTGTGGGGATCTAAAGTTGCTGGGATAAAACTGTGGGGATCTATAGTTGCTGGGATAGAACTGTGGGGATCTATAGTTGCTGGGATATGACTGTGGGGACCTATAGTTGCTGGGATAGAACTGTGGTGATCTATAGTTGCTGGGATATGACTGTGGGGACCTATAGTTGCTGGGATAGAACTGTGGGGATCTATAGTTGCTGGGATAGAACTGTGGAGATCTATAGTTGCTGGGATAGAACTGTGGGGATCTATAGTTGCTGGGATAGAACTGTGGGGATCTATAGTTGCTGGGATAGAATTGTGGGGATCTATAGTTGCTGGAATAGAACTGTGGGGATCTATAGTTGCTGGGATAAAACTGTGGGGATCTATAGTTGCTGGGATAGAACTGTGGGGATCTATAGTTGCTGGGATAGAACTGTGGTGATCTATAGTTGCTGGGATATGACTGTGGGGACCTATAGTTGCTGGGATAGAACTGTGGTGATCTATAGTTGCTGGGATATAACTGTGGGGACCTATAGTTGCTGGGATAGAACTGTGGGGATCTATAGTTGCTGGGATAGATCTGTGGGGATCTATAGTTGCTGGAATAGAACTGTGGAGATCTATAGTTGCTGGGATAGAACTGTGGGGATCTATAGTTGCTGGGATAAAACTGTGGGGATCTATAGTTGCTGGGATAGAACTGTGGAGATCTATAGTTGCTGGGATATTGTTGGAGAGATCTATTGTTGCTGAGGGTGTCTTTCGTTGCAGGGGATCTATTACACTGCCAAATTCCATACAAACTACTTAGTACCAAAAATGATACTTGGTTCTGTATTCTCTAGGTGGGGGTGGAACAAAGGGACGGTGCTCAGAGGTAGGTAGGGGGCGGGGACAAGGGGTGACTCGAAAGGGGGGAGTACCTGTACCTATTGTCTGAGAAAAAAAGCCCTGACTCTACCAATCTTTTTGCATTTAAATCAGTTTCTATTTGTGTGTTACTACTGTATATTTAGCTATTTGGTTGGAGTTGCACCTTAAATGATCTTTCTTTGAGAGTCTATTTGGAGACATTTAAATGCTGGGAGATAAAGAACATACATTACATCCACATGATTAGCCACGTAAGATGTGACATTTATGTAGCCTTTAAATATGCACAATAGATGGTATGAATGTCATTAAGCACAGCTCAGTGTAATCTAGATAAGTAAAGCAATTAGTGATGGATTTTAAAAGCGTAGAGGCATCATGTATATATGTTGTCGGCTACGAGCATTCAGCCCATTTACGGGGTGAGTGTTGTACTAAAAATCATAGGAGACTTAAAGAGAACCTGTCAGATCAAAAAAATCTACAGATTCCTAATTATCTGATGAGGACTCAAGCTGTACAGTGCCTTGAAAAAGTATTCACACCCCTTGATATTTTCCACATTTTGTCATGTTAAACAAAAATGTAACTGTATTTTATTGGGATTTTATGTGATGGACCAATACAAAGTGGCACAAAATCGTGAAGTGGAAGGAAAATGATAAATGATTTTCAACATTTTTTACAAATAAATATGTGAAAAGTGTGGCGTGCATTTGTATTCAGCCCCCCTGAGTCAATACTTTGTAGAACCACCTTTCACTGCAATTACAGCTGCAAGTGTTTTTGGGGATGTCTCTACCAGCTTTGCACATCTAGAGAGGGACATTTTTGCCCATTCTTCTTTGCAAAATAGCTCAAGCTCTGTCAGATTGGATGGAGAGTGTCTGTGAACAGCAATTTTCAAGTCTTGCCACAGATTCTCAATTGGATTTAGGTCTGGACTTTGACTGGGCCATTCTGACCCATGAATATGCTTTGATCTAAACCATTCCATTGTAGCTCTGGCTTTATATTTAGGGTCGTTGCCCTTGTGGAAGGTGAACCTCTGCCCGTCTTTGACAGACAGGTTTTCTTGCCCTGCATTTGGCTCCTTCCATTTTCCCATCAACTCTGGCCAGCTTCCCTATCCCTGCTGAAGAAAAACATCCACACAACATGACGCTGTCACCACCATGTTTCACAGTGGGGATGGTGCCGCTATTTTATTCCCTAGGGTCTCTGCTAAAAAAAATATATATAATGTTTGGGGGTTCTAAGTGATTTTCTAGCAGAAAATACAGGATTTTTACTTGTAAGCAACAAGTGTCAGAAAAGATTTAGTCTTTAAATGGTTAAACTGAGAGCTTCTACATGGAGCTCAGTTCATTCATAAGTGTAAACATTGTATCCATCAGGTTCTTTTTATCAGATTTGGCAGGCTGCCCAGAGAGGGGAGAAGTCGCTTCACAGAAGAATACAGGCAACTTGTATTGACTTCTATTACAGAAGTCATTTGCAAGTCGCGCTGAAGTTATATCGGCCTTTTTTATCAGCACAATCGGCCGATGCCGATTAAGTAAAAAACACCAAATATCGGCCGATATATCGGCCGACCTCTAATTATTTATATAGATTCATTACACACAGAGTGATATATTTCAAGCATTTCTTTATTTTAATTTCGATGATTATGGCTTACTGCTAGTAAAAAACTCAAAATTCAGTATCTCCAAAAATTTTAATATTATATAAGACCATAAAAAAAGGGTTTTCATTACAGAAATGTTGTCTTACTGAAAAGGATGTCTATGTACAGTATAGTATGCATTCAATACTTGGTCGGGGCTCCTTTTGCATGAATTACTGCATCAATGTGGCGTGGCATGGAGGTCCGATACTGCCTCTGTCCCCTGGCGCCTCTGCACTGAGAACTGAGAGATCAAACACTGCTGATCGCTCGATTCTGACAGCTCCCCGAGCAGTGAGCTGCAGACTGTCAGTCACAGCTCCTCCTCGCTCATTGGAGCGCTGGGCTGTGGAGGGGGCGAAGCAGCAGGTTTAGCTGAGAGGCTGAGCTGGGGGTCGGTCTAGGCACCCAATTGTCGCGATGACGTGGTGCCTGGACCAACTTTTGTGACTTCAGCAAAGAGGGGACTTCAGTCCCCTCTCTGCTAAAAACGGGTCACAGGAGTACATAATGAATTGCACTCCTGTAATCCATAGGAGAAATACAGCCAAACGAGCTTATGCTATATTTTTCCTTTAATTAGCTGATTAGAGTGTGACAATGAGTCTACAATATTGAACTTTTTCACAATATTCAAATTTTCTGAGATACCGTACCTAATTTTGGGTTGGGCTGTAAGCCATAATCATCAAAACTAAAAGAAGGCAATGCTTGAAATATATCACTCTGTGTCTAATGAATCTATAGAATTGTAGCGCAGGGTTTTTTGCTACCTAAGTTACTATGTAAATAATGTGATATTCTTTAAGTGAGAGTTTGGCTCCCTCTAGTGTCCTTTCTATTAAATGCTATTAAGACTTTTGTTTGGTTTCATTAAAGCCATGCTCCAAAGCATTGTGGGAGATGTAGTGAATGAGGAAGTGACTCATGTGCTTAAACTCAGTCTGTGAACTACCGACCCACAATGCCCAGTTCACCTACCCACAGTGCCAGGTCAGAACAGCCTGCTGGGTAAGCAGATAAAAGGCACAGCGCGGCCCTTTTCCGGCCTCTTGGGACGCCATTCAAAGCCTGCCTGCAGGGAGGTCTGTGCGTGACCGACAGACTGCGGCCTGGAAGGCGCGGAGCAGAATCATTTGGCCTGTGAGGAACTCCAGAGCACAGTCAGCTGGACCAGCGTGCGGATGGACCAGAGGATCCAAGATTTCTAGAGGTTTCCTGCATTACAGTCACCTTACATCAGAAGGAGCAGTGCGGTGTGACGGCGCCAGCTTGGATCGGGACTGAGCTATCAGGAAAGGAGTCTTGCTAGCATCGTGACCTAAAAAACAAAAAACCATGCGCTTACTCTCAATTGCAAGCAGCTAACAACGCAAATAGAAATTTTGCTAATAAATCAAATATATATAAAAATAGTTAGCGCTAGTAGTGATAAAGAAATACAAACAGATGTAAAATAAAATTATGATGTTGACAAATACTTTCGGTGCATATCCATATAAGATGATAGGTCATTAAATAGAAAGTCCATCATAGTGTAAACAATTATGATCACCACGTGACAAAAACAGCTAAAATGCTGACAGAAATGTCCCAAAATTGGATGAAGGTATTCCAGAAACAATAGACCCAAGAGCTGATGTATACCACATGGGTCACCCAAGTTTAGCGGCACTCTGAAGCACACATATGTTCTTGAAAGCCTTCAAAAGAATCCAGTGTGGGGAAACATAGGATTGTGCAAATACCACCACCCGAGTGAATGGAGGCTTACCAGAGAGTTGGGACTCACAGAGCATATACTGTGCGAGTCAAACAGGCTTGAATTGCCAACTGGCAGGTACCAGGGGAGCCACGAAGGCGAACTGTAGATGGGATCCTGGTAGTTCCTTTACACAGAAATCTTCTCCATATAGAAATCAAAAACGTCCTCGGACATAACCCACATAGAATGAAGAAGGGGCCATATAGTGTAATTCCATAAAAAACGTATAATTTATTCAAAGAGAAACACTTACATTTCAGTTGTATAAAAAGCGCTTGTATGTATAAAAATGGCGGCAGTGGAGTCCTCCCGACGCGTTTCGTCACACAGGACTTCGTGACCTGTTGTGGTGAGCGGGCACTTGCCCAGATCAGTAGAGTGTACTGTTATTGTGTGATTTGGTCACAGACTGCTGGTGGGACCTGTTGACGCACAGCAGTGATCTCACTTATTCACAGACCGCATGCAGTGGAACTTTGACATTTGTTTCTCTATCCTATAAAGTCCATGCAGAATTACACTCACTGCTAAGGAAAGGAAGTGTTATAAACCTCTACTTGTTTCCTCGTTTTGGATTTACAAATACTGCAGTCAAAATACTATAAGCTAGCGAAGATTCAGAAGACAAGGAACCTTTATCACCATTTATTCTACATCTGGAACATTGCATTGCCACCTAGGGGGAGCCCTTGAACACATGACATAAATATATTGTATTGTGCTGCAGTATTGGTGTGTGGACTCAGGACAAGGGTTAAAAGGGTAAAGCACAGCCAGGGGCGGACTGATAACTCATGGGGCCCCCGGGCAATAGGAAATTATGGGGCCCCCAGGCAATCAGAGATTATGGGGCCACACAGTATACACACACACAGTATACAATCACACAGTATACACATACATGTGCACACAGTATACACAGACAGATGTAAAATAACCCACAGATTTATACATACTGTCCCTGGTTTTACTGAGGCTGGCAACCCTGATGGGGCCCCCTAGTGGCCCAGGGCCCTCGGGCAGGGCCCGAGTGGCTCAATGGTCAGTCCACCACTGAGCACAGCGCTGTCCTTTTGAAAGCTTCCTACATGTGGCAGTCTCTCCCCTTGTGTGTGCTGATGTACTCACTGTGTCCTCCTTGCTTCCTGCTGCCCTTAGGCAAGAGTCTTTCTCAAACCTGATGCTGAAAGGATTCTTCCCAGCCAGCCTGAGCCCAGGCTGAAGGCAAAGCCCCCCTAGACCTAGGGGACCCCTCCAAGCCACTGACAGCATCATCAGCACTCCATCTTCCACCCAACTTCCCTACTGGCTAGGCTCTGCCATATTTAAAATGTAAGTAAACCCCCCTATTGTTTTCAGCCAAGTAAGCTTCCATCTTTGTGACCATCTTTGTGATACATGTGATCAGTTATGACACCAGCCATTTGATGGTTTGACAGTTTGGTTGAGAGCACAACCAATGGGAGTGTTACATTTCCGGCACGTGCTGGAAATGAAACTGTTTCATGAATGGGTTTACTCATCCATAAAACTTTCTTTAAGGGCTTACTTTAAGGGCTGATACTTCCACCCTGCCAGGACATTTTCCTGGGGATTGGTCAGACTCACCTAAGTATGCAAATCAGGACCTCCCGGCCTCCGCCCACCAACTTCTGTAAGCTTCTAGATCCAGGGATAGGTACCAGAGACCTGCATCTGTAGAGCCATCCAGCCTGACCTGCAGTAACCCAACCCAATTAGAGACTCACATAACTTACCATGAGTCATAAGCCTAAATTTACCTACACTAAAACTAGTAGCACAATACAGGGTGATACACAGGAAAAGCTGAAGACCAGTCAGCACTCTGGCACCAGAAACTGTGGACATGCTCCTCTGTGTGCACATGCATTCCTATGAGCGATTCACCCATGCTCATTCCTATAAGGGATGCTCATATGTCAATTTCTATGGGCAATGCTATTTTCATGTCTATGCGCCAATTGCCGTACTGGAATTCCCTTACAGTACATTACATATGGAATGAGGATGTGTGGAAAGGAGAACACAGAAGCCTGGTATACAGAATGAGGCAGTATAGCATAAGGAATGTACAGCATTGTATACAGAATGAAGCGATGTGGAATATGGAATACACAGGATGGCATATGGAATGTGGTGGTGGTGTGGATTAGGAAATGTAGAGAATGGCATATAGAGCGCAGAATGATCGCAGCCTCATAAATACCTTCATCAGCGTGGGCCCACAATTGATTGCAATGATGGCTTAGCCAATTATTCGTCCATTCCCTGGGATGAGGAGAAAATTGAGTACTGTCCGTGATACTTTTTTTATTTGCACTTTCAGGGTATGTCCCCTACGGCTAAAATCAAATCAAGTATAACTGGGATGAGGAGATAGGGTTGCCACCTTTTCGTCAAGCCAAACCTGAACACTTCAGCGGCGCACAACGGTTTTATTTATTTATTTTTTTGTGCAGTATACATTATAGAACTAGAGTAAAGACCTGGGACACCCTTTCGGGTGCCCCAAGAAGAGTAGTAATGCAGCACAGTGATGAAAAGTGGGTGTGGCCGAAAGGTCAGTCTGTCCCCAGTATAATCCCCCCAGGTCAGTCTGTCCCCCTGTATAATCCCCCCAGGTCAGTCTGCCCCCAGTATAATTCCCCCCCAGGTCAGTCTGTCCCCCCATATAGTCTGTCTGTCCCCCAGGTTACCCCAGTACATCCCTCCCCCAAGTCAATCTGTCCTTCAGTATAATTCCCCAGATCAGTCTGTAGCTCAGTACATCCTCCATAGGTAGTCTGTAACTCAGTATAGTCCTTCCCCCTCCCTCCTTGCTCAATTTGTCCCCCAGTATAATCTCCCCTGTCAGTCTTTTGAGACAAAGAAAGTAACTGAAGACATATAGTCCTCATTCCCTTTCTCTGCAGCCTTGGCTGCACTGCATATGAATGAATAAAAGTCTCCGTTCAAGAGACGTTCTATTCATTCACAAGCCAAAGCATAGTAAACACAGTTTACTATGCTTTAGTGATGAATGAACACAGGAGCGATAGGTACTAATTGCTCACTGTATTCATTCAGGAAGGGACTGACATGTTTACCAGCCCCCATCTCCCCCACCCCACTCTCCCCACATTAGCTGCAGCCAGGTGGAGGGGAAGCAGGCCAGCAGCGTCACAGTACAAGGGGGGATCAGAGCAGTGGTGGGGAATCTACTTTTAGAGACAAATCCCACTGTGGCTCCCTTGCAGCCAGTGCCAAAACAAAGTCAGCCGGTGCCCAGGGAAAAAGATGTCAAAATGCGACCCCCCCCCTCCCCCGGGGGAGTAGTAGGCTGAAACATAGGGAATGGTTATGGCATGTGCCTAAATAGTGCTCCCCCCCACATACACACACTTCCAGGTATACTGACCCCTGGAAATGAGAAGGAGACCTCTTAACAGGGGGAGCGCATGGGGGTGATTAGAAGGGAAACACCCATCAAGGAATACAGGAACCCCCTTCCAGTTAAAGCAGACCCCTGACCAGGAGGACTGCAGGGTGGTGATGAGATGGGTTCCCTATCTGGGAATACAGGAACCTTCCTCCAGTTAAAGGAGACCCCTGGATAATATGACTGCAGGGGGGGTGATCAGAAGGGAACCCCCACCTAGCAATACATAAACGCCCCTCCCTTCCCCCAGTTAAATAAAAATTCCAGCTAGGAGGCCTGAAGGGGGGTGATAAGAGTGGCTCCCCATCCAGGAACATAGGAACTTCCCTCTAGTTAAAGAAGACCCCCAGCTAGGAAGACTGTGGGGGGGGGGGGGGGGGGGGTGATAAGAAGGGACACCAATACAGGAATTCCCCTCTCTTCTCCCTCCAGTTATAGACAACCCCAAGATATGAGGATTGAGGGTGGTAATAATAGGGGACTCCCATCCAGGAAAATAGGAGGAGTGTACTGGATGTCTGAGGGGATCGTGGACATCGCTGAAGAGAGAAGGAGCTCAGGTAGGTAATTGGGGAGTGCTGGGGAGGCTGCTACAATCCATTAAGATAAAAAACCTTCTGCCTTTACAACTCCTTTTAGCTGTTCCCCATTTTGATCGCAAATCAGTGTGGACCTGCGGTAACTTGGGTGATGGACATCTCAGCTGATCGTTGCTGTCACTTGTAAAAGAAGTAGTCGGGGCAGAAGAACACTTATGCCGCGTACACACGGTCGGACTTTCCGGCATACTTGGTCCGGCGGACCAGAGTGTGCCGGACAATCCGCCCGTGTGTAGGCTCCGGCGGACTTTTCCGGCAGACTTTTTCCCAAAAGCCCGCCGGACCTAGATTTGAAACATGTTTTAAATCTTTCCGTCGGACTCGAGCGGAAAGTCCGCTCGTCTGTGTGCTGGTCTGACGGAAAGCCCGCTCATGTGTATGCTGGTCCAACGGACCAGATACGACGCGAGGGCAGGGTATTGCATCTCGCGCTCGCTGCAATAGGAAAAACAAATGTTCCTATTGCGGCGAGCGCGGGGCATACCAGGCCCTTAGGTCTGGTATGGATTATAAAGGGAACCCCCCATACGCCGAAAAAACGGCATGGGGGTCCCCCCTAAAATCCATACCAGACCCCGATCCGAGCGCGCAGCCTGGCCGGTCAGGAAAGGGGGTGGGGACGAGTGAGCGCCCCCCCCTCCTGAACCGTACCAGGCCGCATGCCCTCAACATGGGGGGTGGGTGCTTTGGGGGGAGGGGGGCGCCCTGCGGGGCCCCCCCACGCCAAAGCACCTTGTCTCCATGTTGATGAGGACAAGGGCCTCTTCCCGACAACCCTGGCCGTTGGTTGTTGGGGTCTGCGGGCGGGGGGCTTATCGGAATCCGGGAGCCCCCTATAAGAGGGCCCCCAGATCCCAGCCCCCCCACCCTATGTGAATGAGTATGGGGTACATGGTACCCCTACCCATTCACCTAGGGAAAAAGTGTAAATAATAAAACACTACACAGGTTTTTAAAATATTTTATTGAACAGCTCCGGGGGGGGATCTTCCTCCGGCTTCGGGGGTCTTCTTCCGGCTTCGGGGGTCCCTCCGGTTCATCTTCTCCCGGCGTCCGGTTGGTTCTTCTCCGCTCTCTTCTCCCGGTGTTCCAGTTCTTCGGCCGGCTCCTCCGCTGTCTTTAGGTAGCTCTCTTGCCAGCAGAGGTCCGGACTTCTGGGCTTCTTGTCTTCTGGGCTTCTTGTCTTCTCTTCTCCAGATGTTGACACGACGCTCTCTCCAGCTGGACTGCTCTCTGAGGGCTGCGTTGTGACTTATATAGGCGGAGACCCCGCCCCCTTTTGATGTTACAGTCCCTGGGCATGCTGGGACTGTGACGTTTTAGGGGGCGTAGTCAACATCACCCAGTGACCATGCCCCTACTGCTAAAATTACTCTGAAATTCAAGACATAGCTAGGTGTAGTAAGATGTTCGGTGCCACCTTCTCACTGCAGTTGTTTTGTCAGATTAGCAAACCTGGTTACGGTGGAACGCATGCGCAGCTGACAGAACGTTACCTAATCTGATGGGTTCGCTATTCCGACAGAACACCCCATAGTCTTCAGTGATGTTCAGTTTTAGGTTTGCAATTTGTGGACTTCACATTTGGTTCAGTGAAGGGCATTCACTTATGTCAAATTATGAGCAAACAAAGGTGAATCTATGCAAAAAACAAAAAAACACTGAAGCTTCTATGCTACACCAATGTAATTGTTTTAAAATGATTTTAGAATAGAAACTTGACAATCCTACCACCTGCTGGCCAAAATAAATCCCTGCTCAATTGAGTATAAAGCAGAGTTCCACCCGTTTTTTAGTTTATTAAAAGTCAGCAGCTACAAAAAGCATAGCTGCTGACTTTTAATAAACCGACACTTACCTGCCCCACGGTCCAGCGATGTGGCCGCCCAGAGGCTAGCTCCTCTCCCGCTCCTCTCCTCGGCGCCATCATGGTAACTGTGAGCACCCAGCCTGACAGCTTACGGCTTCAGGCCCAGGCGCGCACTGTGCATGTGCGAGTCGCGCTGCGCTCTCCTATTGGCCAGCTGATCTTCTGGGACCTGAGTTGTGTCCCAGAAGATTGCTGGCAGGGAGGGGCCGCCTAGGGCGAGAGGAGGAGTCGCCTAGGCGGCCGAAGATAGGAAGCAGGAAGTGGGACAGGAAGTCCCGCGAAAAAAAGGGTAGATACCCCCCTCCCCACCAAATGATACAAGAGATAGCCAGAGACTGCAGACATGATACAAGAGATGGTCAGAAACTGCAGACACGATACAAGAGATGGCCAGAGACTGAGGACATGCTACAAGAAATGGTCAGAGACTGAGGACATGATACAAGATATGGTCAGAGACTGCAGACAGGATACAAGAGATGGCTAGAGACTGAGAACATAATACAAGAGATGGCCAGAGGCTGAGAACATGATACAAGAGATGGTCAGAGACTGCAGACATGATACAAGAGATGGTCAGAGACTGCAGACATGATACAAGAGATGGTCAGAGACTGCAGACATGATACAAGAGATGGTCAGAGACTGCAGACATGATACAAGAGATGGTCAGAGACTGAGAATATGATACAAGAGATGGTCAGAGACTGCAGACCTGGTATAGGAGGTGATCAGAGTGATGGAGCCTGATGTGGAGGGGAAGGCATTCTTTTACACCTCTGGCTTGGTACCCCTGGCAAAGTAACAGGAGGCACGAGTGCCTGGCAGTTCTTGCGATGATGGCCGCAGATGAGTAGTCCGTCCGTGTGCACTTGGATGCAGGCTGGACTGCAATGCAGAGCAGCAGAGACAGCAGGCTGACAGGTCAATGGCAGACAGTCAGCAGGCACTTGGCAGGCTGCAGAAGTAAAGATGGAAGCCACTGGCAAGACATAGAGCAGGGACAGGCAAGCTGGGTCGGTAACTAGCAGACACATCAGGAACAAAAC
The DNA here is from genome assembly GCA_037952835.1 of Lithobates septentrionalis. NCBI lineage: Eukaryota > Metazoa > Chordata > Amphibia > Anura > Ranidae > Lithobates > Lithobates septentrionalis. The sequence goes on along the minus strand of JBBDGP010000795.1, from coordinate 308,801 downwards.
GGCAGGCAGGAGAATAGTCAGGTTCAGGCCAGAGTTGGCAACAGTGAAGCAGACAGGCAGAGACATGGTCAAAGGGCAAGCCAGGGGTCAGTACAGGCAGAGTTCAAGTGTGGTCAGATGGATCAGGCCAGAAACAGAGAATCAACCACAGAAACCGATAGCTGATATGCAGGAACACTGCAGACCATAAGGCGAAGTCCTAGTGCATAAGTGATGTTTAAATAGCCTGCTTGGCAGCAGTCTAATGGTGGCAGCAGGGCCGGTACAAGGGGGGGGCGGAAGGGGCGGATGCCCTGGGCGGAACTATTTACTGGAGGAAAGGGGGCGCATGTGAAGTGATGGCTGTGTGCTTCTAAAATTGTCTGGATGCACCAGCCGCTAATACCTACACCTGTAAATATGTGCCGAGTGCGCTCCTGCACCCGGCACAAGCCTAGAACAGATCAGCGCTTCACTTATTTACTCACCTGTCAGGGGAGATACTCCCCCTGACAGGCACTTGGTATTCCCTGCCCAGCGTCACACACTGAGAGGCTGGCCGGAGGCGGGATGGGAGCAGTGGCGTGGCGTTGCTATGGGGATGGGGATGGGGGTGACCGCACCTGGGTAACGCCATAAAGAAAGCTGGCAGTTTTAGTGGGTTCTGTCAAGCCCCCCTCCCTCCACCCCCCATCAGTGAAGCTCTGATTGTGGCGGCGTGACAGGGGAGAGGCGAGCTGCGGGATGTCAGAATGTTTCCCCCACTCGCCCCCCCCCCCCTTTCTCCTGTCAGCAGTGCGGGAGGAGAGATAGCAGCTCTCTCATTAGGTTCGCCGCCCAGCTTCCTGCCGCTCTTTTCCCCATCCCATTGGCCACAACACAGGGCCAATCACAGCGACCCATTGCTCTCCACAGGGAAGAGACTACAGCTCCCAGCATGCACTCTGCTGGGGGAAAAAAAGAGAGAGAGCCCGGAACTCAGAAACAAGCTGGGGGAATGAGTGCTATACTGCTCCAAAAGACAGAAACAGAGAGAAAGGAGTGTACCTGGGGAAGCCAAACAGAGAGCCATGCTGCTAACCAGAGTGAGCCACACTGCCAGCCAGCGCCACCAGAGAGAGCCACGCTGCCAACCAGCGCCACCAGAGAGAGCCACGCTGCCAACCAGCGCCACCAGAGAGAGCCACGCTGCTAACCAGTGCCACCAGAGAGAGCCACGCTGCTAACCAGCGCCACCAGAGAGAGCCACGCTGCTAACCAGCGCCACCAGAGAGGGCCACGCTACCAACCAGCACCACAAGAGAGAGCCACGCTGCCAACCAGCGCCACCAGAGAGAGCCACGCTGCCAACCGGCGCCACCAGAGAGAGCCACACTGCTAACCAGCGCCATCAGAGAGAGCCACGCTGCTAACCAGCGCCACCAGAGAGAGCCACGCTGCTAACCAGCGCCACCAGAGAGAGCCACGCTGCTAACCAGCGCCACCAGAGAGGGCCACGCTACCAACCAGCACCACAAGAGAGAGCCACGCTGCCAACCAGCGCCACCAGAGAGAGCCACGCTGCCAACCAGCGCCACCAGAGAGGGCCACGCTACCAACCAGCACCACCCGAGAGAGCCACGCTGCTAACCAGCACCACCCGAGAGAGCCACGCTGCTAACCAGCGCCACCCGAGAGAGCCACACTGCTAACCAGCGCCACTAGAGAGCCACGCTGCCAACCAGCGCCACCAGAGAGAGCCACGCTGCCAACCAGCGCCACCAGAGAGAGCCACGCTGCCAACCAGCGCCACCAGAGAGAGCCACGCTGCCAACCAGCACCACCAGAGAGAGCCACGCTGCCAACCAGCACCACCAGAGAGAGGCACGCTGCCAACCAGAATCACCAGAGAGAGCCACGCTGCTAACCAGTGCCACCAGAGAGAGTCACGCTGCCAACCAGCGCCACCAGAGAGCCACACTGCTAACCAGAACCACCAGAGAGAGTCATGCTGCTAACCAGAACCACCAGAGAGAGCCACACTGAGCCACTACCAGGGCACAGACATGCTACACTACTGACCAGAGTCGCCCCTGGGCAACACAGAGTGAGCAAACATCTATCTGGAAGGATCACTGCAGCAGTTTCCCTGGGTCTGGTAAGAGGGCCTGTCGGCCATTATCCTTTACTGATCCTAGGGACTGAGCCATTAGGAACTGCCTAACCTGCTATCCTCTACCCCTAATACTGCTAGAGGACAGCAGGTTAAGCAATTACTGACTGCCACAATGAGCTCCAATGCTGTGCTGCGGGCTCGAAAATATTGTGTGTGTGTGTGTTTGGGGGGGGGGGGGGCGCAGTTTGCCATCTTCGCCCTGGGCACCAAATGACCTTGTCCCGGCACTGGGTGGCAGTGTTGCCAAACGTCAGTATTTTTACTGACAGCCAGTAAAAAATGGGCACTTTCCTCCTGCCAGTAAATGCCAGTAACAGGAAAAGGTTGCCAGTAAAAAATATGGCTGTGACGTTTGGTCGAGACCATCCGAGTGCCTGCTACAGTGTGTTCAGGTGGGTCTGGCAGAGGTGGTGCCATATTGTGTGAAGTCATGGTGGAAGGGAGCTGAGTGGAGTGACTGGAGCCTTGTGTGGGGGTCTACGGGACAGGAGCAAGGCAAGCTGGGAGCGGGACTGTTTAGACTGCAGTGGACTGAAGGGATCACCTGGCGTGGAGAGAGACTGTCACTGACTCAGGAGGGGATGTAACGTGCTGGTGAGGTGTCATCATCATCTGTGTTGCTGCACACTGCATTTAGTGTCACTGTCAGAGTCCATTTCATGTGTGTGTGCCTGCCTATTCTAATTTCTTGCCCTCCTGAGTAAAATAAAATAAGAAATATGTTTTTTTGCCTTAATATTAACCTTAAATTGCAACTTGTTTGTAGCCTAAATACTGAAATTTGCACTTAAAACTGTAATTTTGTAACTTTTGGAAAAGCCAGTAAAAACTTGGCTGTGCCAGTAAATTTTGGGTGTTGTGTCAATAAATTTCAATCTGGTAGGTTGGCAACACTGGTGCTCGGAGATTTCAGTGGGAAGCAGCGTTGCCAACCCCCCCAAGTGAAATTTACTGGCAAGATGCCTAAATTACAAACGACACCAATTTTTTATTGACACTTCAAAAAAGTACCTAAAATGGCTGTTTTCGGTGCTAAACTGTGCAACTTTTAGTACTTAAACTATAAACATGTAGCTAGAGCTATTAACAATGTGTTTAAGTTAAACAAAAGTCAAAAAATTAATTTCTCTATTTACATGAAGGTAACAGTGCAAGGGAGAACTCTGCGGACCCTGATGTAAAGGACGATGCCACAGATCACGATCTAAGGGGGAACTCTGATGTAAGGGGGGCTCTGCGCTCCCATTTACATCAGAGTTCCCACTTACATCAGGGTCTGCAGCATTGTCCTTTACATCAGGGTCCTCAGAGTTCTCCCTTGCACTATAAGAGGAAATCCTGCAGACTCTGATGTAAAGGGGAACATTGGGAACTCTAATGAGAGAGGGGGGGGGGGGAACTCTGGTGACCAGAGATTACCTTCCGCAGAGTGAATACATTAAGGTAAGGGGGGGGGGGGTTGTTACTGATATAAGGGTTAACCTTTATTTGAGTGCCCCTGTGAACAAGACAAGCCCTTACAGAGTTCAGTGCGTTTGTTAAGAAAAAAAACGCAGCATGCTGAACTTTTTTTTTTTTTACCACAATGGTGTGAACAAGGCTTATTGAGATGCATTTTTTTTTTCTCACACATGGGATCATATTGCAGACTCCTGAGGATTCATGGACATGAATGGTTTGCGGTGCAAATAAGCTGCAGCATAAAATCACAGTTTACAGGAGTACAGCCGCATACAGCTATTCATTTCTATGGCCGGCTGTCTGTGCATGCTGCCTGTGACTTCCCAGGCTCAGGAAATGCCAGGACTTTTATGCCATGGACTCCTTTCACATAGAAAATTTGAGGCACAAACCTGCTGTGGCAAAAAAAAAAAATAAATCACTAATTTCCAACTTTCCAGGAATACTTAATACGCCAGTGCAAAAAAGCATCTGCTGTTCCCCGAGTACAGCTGCTTACTGCTAGGTAGGTACACTCACCAGGCAGACACACCGGGCAGCAGGGCAGGCTGAGTCATCACCAGTCAGGGCAGGGGTCCGTCGCTCGCTCCGGTGGGTGAGGTCACGGTGTGTGTGGTACAGTGTGTCTACTCCACAGTCCGTCGCTGCGTCTCCCTAGTCCCGATTGGTCAGGCTCAGGTCACTGCTCCTTCCACTCCACATGAGGCTCCTCCGTCTACCCGCTCAGCTCCTGCCTGTTTATAGGCTGGCGGGAAAATAGGCTGACATCATTGGCTGCGCTGCATCAGGTGGGCTGTGCAGGAGTCAGACACGGCGGCTCAGAATCTGATCTTCTCGGGGATTTCCGGAATTGCGCATGCGCAGTTCTGACCCGATCCGATTGCCGCCATTTTTACTGGCACTTTTCCCTTACTACGGGCAATTACGGGCACGAGAAAAGTGCCTTGTTTTTACAGGCTGCCCGTAAATCTACGGGCGGTTGGCAACACTGGTGGGAAGGTGCTTGATATGGCTGTTGATTAGTATTGAGTACCTGTCTCACTGTGCACCTGTTTGCATATGCTATCTATGGTGATCCCTCAATACAGTGTCACATTTACATTGACTGTTATATTACCATTCACTGTCTTTGAATTTTCACACTGTTCATTGTGTTAAACTTTTCACTCAGTAAGCTTTCATATGGTTAATTGATACCCTGTGTGAGTATCTAACTTTATTACAGCTGGCGCAGTGACGGAGACCAAGGTTACGGTAAAAATACTGTATAGTGTATCTTGCTGTGTTTCTCTATACTACTGTGTCTTACACTAATATCACCATACAGGTGTGCCAGAGGGGCCGAGACTGTTCTTGGGGTTGATAGGCAGGGTGCAGAATTGAACATTTATCAGCAGCTCCTACGGGGGTCAGTGCTACATAATATATGAGTTTCACTTTATATTCTAATTTTTTTGAGATGCAGATGTATAGCACACTTCCCCTCATCTTCATACCATAAATGGGAGGTGTTCTGTAGTTAGTGAGCAGGGCTGGGATGATATTGTGTAAGATGCAGCATTGTCAGTTCACTACAGGATCAATAGGTATTTATGTGTGCTCTTTTCAAACAGATTTAACAGAACACATTTAGTTAACTGTAAAGCCTCGTACACACGATCGGATTTTCCGCAGACAAAACCTCGGACTTTTGTCCGAAGGCGTGTGCCTGGATTTTGTCTTGCATACAAACGGCAAGGAATTGTCGGCCAACAAACACGAACGTAGTGACGTACTTCGTGGTTTTTCAGCTCTTTCGTGCCACCCTTTGTGCTCCTTCTGCTAATTTCGTGTTAGTAGACGTTTGGTGAGTGTTGATTCGTGCTTTTCATTTCGTGCTTTTCAGTTTGTTTCTGTACAGTTTGTCAACCAGACATGTTGCGGAATCGGAAGAGATAACGTGTTATTTATTATTGGCCTTGGAGTTATTGCTTTGACCCAAGTCCAGTCCAGGAACAGGAGGAGGAGGATTTCTTGGACCAAAAATTGGTTGCTTTATTAATCCTGACCAACTATGTCATATGCCTTTGCTGTGGGAGCTCCAGGAGAATACTCCAGATGATTTTTGGAATTATCTCCAGATGACGGTCCCCTGCTTTCACCAACTCTTTGTTGACACCCTATATTAGGCTTTTATTTTTTGGTTGAATAATGATTTGATTTGGTATATTTTCTATATTTTTGGATGCATAGAATGCACTTTTTGGTTAAGTTCCTTTTGGCAGATAGCATGTCTAATTTTTATTTGTTTTCCCTTTTTTAATGCACAATAAAAAAATTGTGTAGAATAATACTTGGCTATGTGTTTTACTTCAAATGACAGTTTGGGAGTAGGCAGTTACATTTAAAAAAATACAATGTAAAGATGACAAGGAACACCAACATAGTTGTATCTTTGATCTTAAAAACTACAGGATAATGGTGTTGTGGTAACTTGCCCAAAAAAAATAAAATAAAATAAAAAAGCATAATAATATTATTCTTGATATCACTAGAAAATAAAAGCCTTTTAAAATACGTTTGCGATAACTCCATCAGTATCACCAGCAAAGCAGCTTCATTATTATCCCATTAAAGAAGAAGAGAATTGTGCGCCGCATTTTGAGATTTCATAATTTGCCACATCACGAATGTTAATTCTCCATTATGAAATCTAGTTTACAAGACCGACCGCTTCTGTCTTGTCCTTGCTTCCGAGCATGCGTGTTTGTACTTTGTTCCGACGGACTTGTGTACACACGCTCGCAAAGTCCAACAACAGACATTTGTCCGCGGAAAATTTTAAGGCCAGTCATCCAACATTTGTCCGTGGAAAATCCGAAAACAATTGTCCGATGGAGCGTACACGCGGTCGAATTTTAGACCAACAGCCTGTCATCACACATTTCCCGTCGGAAAATCCGATCGTGTGTATGTGGCTTTAGGGTCTACATACTGTACTGTAAAAGAAACAGAAGGGGAGGGAGGGGCGTCAAACAGCCTTATAGTGTAGTACAATTTTATTAAGTAGATTATTAAAAATACAATAGTATTGCACTCACAAACAGGGAAAAAGACATATCACAGAACTATGGATAGTCCGTCCTCCTGATGATGATAACAACCATGGCCTGCAACAGCCGCCGATGTGTAGGCAGACAACGCTGCTGGTGGAGATCGCTGACAGTGCCGGCTCGGTATAAGAAACTCTCCACCGAAAAACACCACTTCTAGTTCTAAGCTTCACTTGCTTGTAGGTGCGCAAAGATGGTATACGCATTTCGGAGCACAAGAACATCCCATTCATCAGTCTCTGAATACTATATTTTAATAATCTACTGAAAAAAAAAGTGTACTGCACTATGAAGCTGTTTGGCGCTCCTCCCTCCCTTCTTGTTTCTTTTACAGAATCCGGTGTTCCCAGCCAAATGAAGAGGCAGCACAGCACCTAGTTAGCTTACACCCAATGTATATAATCAGCTACACCTCTTGGAAAAATATGCTTAAAGTGGTGTTCCGGCCGAAATTATACTTTTTAAAAAAAAATACCCCTATATTACACAAGCTTAATGTATTCTAGTAAAGTTAGTCTGTAAACTAGGTCTTTTTTGTTAGTTTATAGCAGTAGTTTGTTATTTTAAAAACTTACAGCAGGTCGTGGCCATCTTAAGTGTGGGCATCTGAAGCCAGACGGTGTTTCTTCCTGCATCTCATCCTTGCAGATCTCACACATGCTCAGTGCAGCACAAGCAGTGTAATAGGTTTCAGGTCAGGTTTCCATAGCAACGGCAGTGTCAGAGGAAATTTCCGCCCCTTCCCAGAAGGCATTGCAGACAGGAAATGATGCGATGGGCCACGGCCAGGGAGGAGGAAGTGAAAAATGAATACAGCACGTATACAGTAGGTGCTGAGAAAAAAAATTAAAAAATATCCAATTCGTTTACAGTGCACAGTTTAGTGAGGGATGCTGAAGAGTTGTAAAAGTGGGTGGAACTCCACTTTAAAGTGGTTCTAAAGGCTGAAGGTTTTATACCTTAATGCATTCTATGAAAAACCTTCAGTGTGCAGCTCCCCCCTCAGCCCTCCTAATACTTACCGGAGCCCGATCTCAATCCAGCTATGTGAGCAGAAGCTCTCCCAGGTCTCTCCATCCTCATTGGCTGAGATGCTGTATCCTATGGACACAGAGTGTGGGGCACTTGGCAGGGGGGAGGAGCCAGGAGCAGTGGCAGGGGGGATCTGAGAAGAGGAGGAGCGGGGCTTCTCTGTGCAAAAGCCGTGCACAGAGCAGGTAAGTATGACATGTTTGTTATTTAAAAAAAAGAAATTGCCTTTACAATTCAAGTTTTCAAGGCAAGGTTGGTGGCTGTAAAAAAATATTTTTTTACTGCAATTTATTTTACATTAGCTTCATTATATGTGCCAGACAACGAGAAGCATGCAGCGGGTGTGTTTGGGAATTCCCCTCTTGTATCAGTCAGTGTTTCCAGATCACCAAGATTAAAACAGTTTTAAAACAAAAACAAATGTTTTAAATATTGCAGTTTAACAATGCTTAAAGTAATTGTAAAGGCTGAACATGCAGGTATAAAAAAAAAAACTTCTTGGTGCAGCTCCCCCCACAGCCCCCCCTCACTCACCTGAGCCCCCTTCTCAATCCAGCAATGTACACAAGAGCCTCAGCTGTCCCAGGATTCTCTCTCTTCATTGACTGAGACAGCAACAGGAGCCATTGGATCCCGCTGCTGTCAATCACAGCCAGTGAGCCAATAAAGAGAGGGGGAGGGGCTGAGCGGTATCTCTGTGTCCTATTAATGCTTAGAGTAGGGCTCAGGAGCGAGCATGCACCAGTGCCCCCCAGTGTTAATTTCGTTGACTAAAACATTTTAGTCGACTAACTGAATGCTATTTTAGTCAACTAAAATACAACTAAAACAATTGAGATGACTAAAATACGACTAAAACTAAAATGGCATTTTAGTCAAAAGACTAAAATGGGACTAAAACTAAAATGCCATTTTAGTCAAAAGACTAAGACTAAAACTAAATTGAAATTTGACTTCAAAATGAACACTGGTCTGTAGTGCATGTTCATACCTCAATACATTAAATAACAACATATGAGATTTTTCACTCCAGCAGTATATAATGAGTTTGGAAATTGTAGATAAATGTTTAACTAATGCATTAAAATTTAATTACACCCATTAGATTTTAGACGGCTAAAATGAGTTTCAGTCGACTAAAATGTACTGGAGATTTAGTCGACTAAATACGACAAAAACAATTGCAGAAGGCTAAAATGGGACTAAAACTAAAATGCCATTTTAGTTCTAAGACTAAAACTAAATCGAAATTTGCTGCCAAAATTAACACTGGTGCCCCCATAGCAAGTAACTTTCTATGGGGCCACTGGTCAAGGCGGGAGGAGCCAAGAGCACCGGCGGAGGACCCCAGAAGAAGAGGATCGGCGCTGCCCTGTGCAAAACCATTACACAGAGCAGGTAAGTATGACATGTTTGTAAATTTTTTTTTAAAAAGCCGAACCATTAATACCACTTTAAATGTACTGGCTGCATTAGTTTTAATTTATTTGGGCTTTTTATTCCTTTATTTTCACTACAGTAATGTCTGGATGAAAAGTGAGCAAACTGATATAGGTAGGCTGTGTTCCATGTATGCATTCTAAAGCTTCATTTTGGATTTTGTCTCGAGTGTTCATTTTTTAATGTAACACCTAAACCTATCCCTTAACCTGGATACAGCATCTATAGACCATTAACCACCAACTGTAAAGCTGACCATACACAAGTAGTTAGTTTGAATGAAAATCATTCACCAGGGCTTGCCAAATTTCGTAAAATATTCAAATATATCCCTAAAATATTTAGTTAGCTAGGCATTCCAAAGTTTTGAATTCCACAGATAATGTTGGGATGTGCATCTCAATAAGTATACGTTTTCCCACATTCACAATTAGAATTTATTTTGTTCCAGAAAAAATTTCCATTCTTCAATTTTTCTCATCATTACAATAAAAAACAATCATTGATTTGACCCCAATAAACATTAGAAATTCAAACAAACATGAAAAAAAAAAATCTACCTAAACCTAAGCAGGTCATAGATTATGTGATTTTCTTTCCTGAATCCCTCCCACAAAGCTATTGTGTTCTCCCAGAACGGGTGGGCAGGGAGCCATCCCTGCCGGGAGATCACAAGGATCACTGCTAGCGGCTATAGCCGGTGGCAGTAATCGCATGCTAAAGATCCAACATGCTGGTTGTACCTAAGTCGATCAATGGATTTACTTGGGTACAGTTAGCCTGCCCGTAGATGGATCGATTCATCTATGGCCAGCTTTAGGCTACGTTCACATCTCCAAGTTCCGAATTACGGGCGGAATCGCTGTGATTCTGCCCGCGATTTGAAATAGCGGAAATCACAGGGACGCCCGTGCATTCCCGGTGCATTGCCCGTTGATTTTAATAGCACCTCAAACGCTGCGTGATTTTCCCAAGTTTTGTCCGGCAACAATTGCGGCAAAAACACGCAAACAGAATCACAGGACACCCGTCGCTCAAAAGAACTGCAGGAGCTTCTTTTGGGCGACGGGCATCCCGCGATTCTATTTGCGCATTTTTACCGCGATTGTCGCCCCCCATGCACGGAGATGTGAACAGAGCTTTAGGCTTTAACATATCAATGATTTATTGGGATTTTAGTAATTTGATTTACATCTAGTTAAGCTCAAGCAATGTCAACAGTTGTGGGTAAAGAAAGAGATTTCCATTTTAATGTAGCATGAATTATACTACAACAATGGATTAAACAAACCTAAATCAAATTTGCACTGGTTTTCTGATTCAATTGGGAATAATGAAGGAATAGATTTCAAGGATTATTTGTAGAACCGAAGAATGTCTTTAAAAAACAAACCAGTGTTTAACACAAACTCCAATTTTTTAGTTTTGGATAGAGAGGAGGAGGAGGAGAGAGGAGCCCCTGCAAGTTTTAATTACTGCCTATGTCCCTGTTTAGTAGATGTATCCTTTTCCATTTGACAGGTGTCAGACAGAACAGGAAGGGATGATGTCTCCACTAGAGTCACAAAGCATTGAGGTCAAGAAGGTTTAGAATAGTGGTCGGCAACAGGTTGATCTCCATTTACCCATTAAACGTGGCCATTTGATCCCAATGCCACCATAGTGACTCTCTCTCAGATGTGCTTTCTATCCTACATGTAGAGCCGAGCAGAGAAATGGTGTCAAGACAAAGCTGCCTGTTCTTCCATGTTGGTCCAAGCGATCCTTCTCTCCTAGATGATTGTGTGTGATGTCATAAAGAAGATCCTTGGGATGGATGCGAGTTGTGAATCAGTGGGGACCTGTGTAGCAGAACAGGTAGCTATGGGGTTGAGTTACTAAAGGCAAAAAGAATGTGCACTTTGCAAAGTACAGTTGCTCCAGAGCTTAGTAAATGAGGTGAAGCTTCACTTTGTAAAGTGTACCCAATTACATGCAAGGAAAATGAAAGAAAAAAAAGGAGCATTATTTCTTGCACATGATTGGATGATGGAAACAGGGTCGGATCCAGAGTCTAGTCTCGGGAGGGGCACTGCCAGGAAATGAGGTGTTGCTTATGGAACTAAATTTAATGTATAATACAGTGTACAGAGGTCAGTAGTAGGTAGGGTAGTGTACAGAGGTGAACGGGAGGTCAGCGGAGCAGAGGACAGGAGTTGGAAGAACAGAGGATAAGGGGTAAGGAGGGTGGAAGACAAGGGGCAACAGGGTCAGTAGGATGAAGAGCAATGTACAGAGGTCGTTAGAATGTAGGACAGTGTACAGGGATCAGAGCAAAGAACTATGTGTCACCGGGGGGGGTCAAAATGTCACACGCTAGGGGGGGTCGGAAGGGCATACACTGGGGGGAAATCGAGAGGGCATACACTGGGGGGGATCGGGATGGCATACACTGGGGGGATCGGGAGGGCATACACTGGGGGGGGATCGGGAGGGCATACACTGGGGGGGATCGGGAGGGCATACACTGGGGGGGGGATCGGGAGGGCATACACTGGCAGGAGGTCAGGAGAGCATACACCAGGGGGCAGTGATAATGCTTTAATGGGTTCAATTTCTCACTGGTCTACATGAAAAGAACATGCAATCCCATTTGTCAGCTAACAGCACCTCTATGCTAAGCTGCAGTAACTCAGCAGATTCAGCATAGAGGTGCCTGTAAACTAATCACAATGTACTGCTAGCAGAGCTCACCTCCAGGAACATTCACTCGGCTCCCTCTGCTCAGCTGCTCACACCTCCCACTTCCAGATGAGTGTGATCTCAGGGGAAAAGGCACATCCCCTTCCCGCCCACTCAAGCAGCAGCCTGCAGGAGAAAGGTGGAAAAACTGCTGGGGATGTACAGGGGCCGGAGAGTGCAGTCCCTAGGTTCCTGAGCAGTAATTCATGCTTAGAATGGCTGCGAGTTGTCCCAACCTTGGCTCTGGCTACCCGGGGCGCGCTTGGCTTTGGAGTCTGTAATATTTTCGGGGGGGGGGGGGCAATTGCCCCCTTGCCCCCCTGGATCTGCCCCTGGATGGAAGTCAGCAGAGCTTCTGCTCATTTACCAAGCTCTGGAGAAACTGCACTTGCAGAGTGCAACGGCATTTTTGCAAAGTCCACAGTTTATTTGCCTTTAGTAAATCCAAACCCTATATATCACTGATCATTTCCCTGTGCTGCATTGTATATGGGGTGGGGAAGGAAAGCACTTCTGATGGGGGGACATGGTTTCACTGGGGGGACATAATGGTGGCACTGGGAGGGGCATAATGGTAGCACTGACGTGACAGGGTGGCATAAAGATGGCCCTGGGGTGACATGGTGGCACATTATGATGACACTGGGAGACATATTGGTGGTACTGGTCGTACATACTTAAACTATAATGATTAGCAGACCTATAATGGGGAGCAGTGTAACGGTGCCCTACAATGGGGGGGGGGGCATGACCGCCAATGTAAGAGGGAGATGTATGATTTAATTTACTGCCTCAACACCGACCACACCTACTTTCATTTGAGTACACCAGCTTTAAAATGTGCCCCCACCAGGGATCTTAGATTTCTTGTTCAGTGTTTTTATGGTGGATCTCCATCTCTCTGCATTGACTCCTTTTAGAAATATACACAAGTAGTATAATGACACACATGATAATTCGGTCTTGAGATGTAGCAGTCTTGTATTGCAGCAATAAGACCATAGAAGAAAAATAGATGGACTCATGGGACCTTGATAACACTATCTGGATAAACCGGTTCGGACAGACGGTTGCAGTTATTACACATCATTCATCCATAGTGAACGTCAGCTCCTAACATAAGGAAGTGCTGAAAAAAATCGAAATAAAAAAATGCAGTCATTTGTTAAAGTGAACGGACAGGATATTGTGTACATGGGTGTGTTTTCAGTACAGTCTTGTTACTTAGCCGCCATTTGCTTCAGGGTGAATAAAAATGAACGTGATGCACAGGGCTGTATGTAGGAATTACATGGCCCTAGGTACATGTGAATGATGGCAAACTATTGTGTAACCTCTGCCCCTGTGCCATGTGATTTCTTTAGTAAAAACTAGTGTTAGAATGCACTGTAGGAAGTAGCATGGAGTCAAGTGGCTAAACTACTGCTATAGCCATCCATGAGGTTATTTTGGGGCCTAGGACAGAGGGAAGCCCGGTTAGGACCAGGAGGGTTGAGCTGTCCCTTGGAATATTCTGCGCCCATTGTTCCATTACTTGCGTGAGGCACGGCTGCATTGCATGTCCCCGGCCTCCTCCCTGTCAGTGCGAGACAAATGCAGGTGACGCAGAGTGGTCTGATCCCAACATCCGTCTGACATTAGAGCCAACAGCCAGACTCATTTTTACAGGTCAATTGCCCAAAAGTTGTTTTTGGCCAGAGTTCAGTTTAAAGTAAAAGGAACGGTGTTAAAACAACCCATCTTTCAAATGTTGCCACCCCACGCCTCTTACGGGGCCTTGAAAAAGTATTCATACCCCTTGAAATTTTCCACATTTTGTCATGTTACAACCAAAAACGCAATTGTATTTTATTGGGATTTTATGTGATAGACCAACACAAAGCGGCACATAATTGTGAAGTGGAAGGAAAATGATAAATGGTTTTCAAATCTTTTTACAAATAAATATGTGAAAAGGGTGGTGTGCATTTGTATTTAGCCCCCCTGAGTCAATACTTTGTAGAACCACCTTTCACTGCAATTACAGCTGCAAGTCTTTTTGGGGATGTCTCTACCATGTCTCTGCACATCTAGAGAGTGACATTTTTGCCCATTCTTCTTTCCACAATATCTCAAGCTCTGTCAGATTGGATGGAGACTGTCTGTGAACAGCAATTTTTAAGTCTTGCCACAGATTCTCAATTGGATTTAGGTCTGGACTTTGACTGGGCCATTCTAACACATGAATATGCTTTGATCTAAACCAGGGATCTCCAAACTACGGCCCTCCAGCTGTTCCGGAACTACACGTCCCATGAGGCATTGTAAAACTCTGATATTCACAGACATGTCTAGGCATGATGGGAATTGTAGTTCCTGAACAACTGGATGGCCATAGTTTGGAGACCCCTGATCTAAACCATTTCATTGTAACTCTGGCTGTATGTTTAGGGTAGTTGTCCTGCTGGAAGGTGAACCTCCAGCTCAGTCTCAAGTCTTTTACAGAATCTAACAGGTTTTCTTAATCCATCAACTCTGACCAACTTCCCTGTCCCTGCTGAAGAAAAGCATCCACACAACATGATGCTGCCACCACCATGTATCACAGTGGGGATGGTGTGTTCAGGGTGATGTGCAGTGTTAGTTTTCCACCACACATAGCGTTTTGCTTTTAGGCCAAAAAGTAAAATTTTGGTCTCATCTGACCAGAGCACCTTCTTCCACGTGTTTGCCATGTCCCCCACATGGCTTCTCCCAAACTGCAAATGGGACTTCTTATGGCTTTCTTTCAACAATGGCTTTCTTCTTGCCACTCTTCCATAAAGGCCAGATTGGTGGAATGCACAACTAATAGTTGTCCTGTGGTCAGATTGTCCCACCTGAACTGTGCATCTCCTCCAGAGTTACCGTGGGCCTCTTGGCTGCTTCTCTGATTAATGCTCTCCTTGCCCTGGCTGTCAGTTTAGGTGGATGGTCGTGTCTTGGTAGGTTTGCAGTTGTGCCATACTCTTTCCATTTTCGGATGATGGATTAAACAGTGCTCCATGAGATGTTCAAAGCTTGGGATATTTTTTTATAACCTAACCCTGCTTTAAACTTCTCCACAACTTTATCCCTGACCTGTCTGGTGTGTTCCTTGGCCTTCATGATGATGTTTGTGCACTAAGGTTCTCTAACAAACCTCTGAGGGGTTCACAGAACAGCTATATGTATACTGAGATTAAATTACACACAGGTGGACTCTATTTACTAATTAGGTGACTTCTGAAGGCAATTGGTTCCACTAGATTTTAGTTAGGGGTATCAGAGTAAAGGGGGCTGAATACAAATGCACACCACACTTTTCAAATATTTATTTGTAAAAAAATGTGAAAACCATTTATCATTTTCCTTCCACTTCACAATTATGTGCCACTTTAAGTTGGTCTATCACATATAATCCCAATAAAAAATATTTACGTTTTTGGTTGTAACATGACAAAATGTGGAAAATGTTAAGGGGTGTGAATATTTTTTTAAGGCACTGTATATTTGCTGCATACATTTTCTAATAACATTCAGTAGAAGCACCTTTTTTAATCTTATTGCAAGCGGTTATGCGACCACATAGCTTCAGCAAGTATTTCTGTCTGCACAGCTAGTGGGCGTTAACTCTTTCAGTGCCGAGAATCTTATAGAGATAGAGACATCAGTGGGATGAGGTCACTGCTCTAAAGCTGGCCATACATGGTTCGAAGTTTGGCCGGTCCACCACCCGTGGTGGTAGGAAAGAAAATCGAATCATCTATGGGCTGCCCAATGATTTCAGCAACAATGTCAGCCCTCCACAGACAGACACTCTCGCCAAAGCTTCGCAGTCTTGTGGTTGCTTGGAAAAAGATTAAGAGAAGGTATTTCCATTGAGATTTATTAGAAACTGTATATATCAAATATAAGAGCATTATAGGCAGTAATTAGGATGTTGTTCAATGTTTTTTTTTTCTGTTTCAGGAGGGGCCCGATAACTTTTTTGCTATGAAGCCCTGTGATTTCTAGTTATACCCCTGATGGAGTCTGTTTTATATTTTGGAATACTGTATATATACCACCAAACAAAGTAAAGAGAGATACTGTCAACTAGTACTAGCGTGTCATTTATTTACAACACAGTGTATAGCTTGGGTGCATACCGAAATGGTACTCGACTATCAATGATCTTGCCCATGGGCTACAAATTATATTTACTGTAGCTCATATTCTGTAAGTGAAAAAAAAAAAGATGTTGCTCATAGTAGCATAATTGCATGAACAAGACTCATGTTTTTAATTAAACCTATCTATCACAAAGTTGAGCAATTCACACTGAGGATATGGTGAAAAATACATAAGAAAAGCTTGCCTTCAGTGATAACTTCACGCTAAAATGATTAGTGATCCCAAGATATCAGAAACTGAAGTCATATGCCAATCTAGTCTTTTTATGTCATAGTTAAGCTTGGCCCCACCCTCTCTCATTATCTCAACCTTCCTGTTGGTCAGTCATTATGTGAAAGTACAACAGGGAGTAGAAGGGGGCAGGGCCAAGCACAGCATTTACTAGAAAAGTCCATGTTTGCATATAACTTCAGCTCCCTATATCTTAAGATCTACAGTTTGTTTTATTAAGTGCTCTTACTGAAGGTAACCGCTGCTTATATGTTTTTCAACACATGCTCAGTTTAAGTTGTCTGGGTCAGGTATTGTTTAAAGTGTAAGTGCACCTTCAGAAGTATTCTCCAAAAATTCCCCTATGCAATTCTATAACCAGTGAACAGTACATACCAGAGCTCCACCTGTTGTAAATGGTGAAGTTCCTCCATTACCGATGCACGTGTTGGGGGCTATGTAATGGGAGGACCTTCACCTGGAGGAGCTTTGGTATGTGCTATTCTTTGGATTTGTACTATTCATTGGATATACAGAACAACGGAATGGGGCTATTTTTGAAAATCTTCCAGAAGGTATAAACAGTTCAATCTCTGTATTTGCAGACGATACTAAGCTAAGCAGGGCAATAACTTCTCCGCAGGATGTGGAAACCTTGCAAAAAGATCTGAACAAATTAATGGGGTGGGCGAATACATGGCAAATGAGGTTCAATGTAGAAAAATGTAAAATAATGCATTTGGGTGGCAAAAATATGAATGCAATCTATACACATGGGGGAAGAACCTCTGGGGGAATCTAGGATGGAAAAGGACCTGGGAGTCCTAGTAGATGATAGGCTCAGCAATGGCATGTAATGCCAAGCTGCTGCTAATAAAGCAAACAGAATATTGGCATGCATTAAAAGGGGGATCAACTCCAGAGATAAAACAATAATTCTCCCGCTCTACAAGACTCTGGTCCGGCCGCACCTGGAGTATGCTGTCCAGTTCTGGGCACCAGTCCTCAGGAAGGATGTACTGGAAATGGAGCGAGTACAAAGAAGGGCAACAAAGCTAATAAAGGGTCTGGAGGATCTTAGTTATGAGGAAAGGTTGCGAGCGCTGAACTTATTCTCTCTGGAGAAGAGACGCTTGAGAGGGGATATGATTTCAATTTACAAATACTGTACTGGTGACCCCACAATAGGGATAAAACTTTTTCGCAGAAGAGAGTTTAATACCGGAGTCCGTCGGACAATTCGATCGTGTGTGGGCTCCAGCGGACTTTTTTTTCCCCAAAAGTTCGACGGACCTAGAAATGAAACATGTTTCAAATCTTTTCGACGGACTCGAGTCCGGTTGAAAAGTCCGCTCGTCTGTATGCTAGTCCGACGGACAAAAACCGACGCTAGGGCAGCTATTGGCTACTGGCTATGAACTTCCTTGTTTTAGTCCGGTTGTACGTCATCACGTAAGAATCCGTCGGACTTTGGTTGATCGTGTGTAGGCAAGTCTGTTCATTCGGAAAGTCCGTCGTAAAGTCAGTCGAAAAGTCCGCAGGACAAAGTCTGCCGTAAAGTCCGCTCGTGTGTACGCGGCATAAGTAAACAATATATTGTATAAATATGTGAGTCTCATTACTGGGTTGGGTACACGTATATGTACACTCATATACACACACACATGTATCCACACACAAGTATATCCCAGTTTCTATTATATAGATGGGTAACCACTATGGGGGTGATTATGAGGTCAAGCATGAGTTCCTGCATGTCACGTTTCGTGACAATCGTCCTTCTTCAGGAGATTAACAGTTAAAACTATTTATTTTTTGTTTCTAATGGAGGGAGGCGGTCAGATGGGTGGCCACCCAGGATCCCCAACAAGGTGAATGTGACTGTGGGCACATATAAGGTTGTATATAATGTCTCCTGGCAAATGAAATTATGCAAGTGGATAAACCATAACATGAGGGGTATCCTCAGTTTCAAGGCTAGGGAGTTTGACCCTTATAGCAAATGTCCTTTCTGGGGAGGTTTTAAATTGTATATGGTACTGTTGTCATTTGTAACCACCACTGTCAGAGGTGAAGTCACAGGGGAACAAACGCATCTCAATAGCAGGTTAATAATCCTCTGCCATATCCTGCTCCACTCCTGGGACCCAGGAGTAGAGAGAGGTTATGGCAGAAGATTTTTAACCTGCTTTTGAGAGGCATTGGTTCTCCTGTGGCTTCCCCTCTGACAGTGGTGGTTACAAAAACAACAGTACCATAAACTGTACAATTGAATACCTCATTTGACATTTGATATTTGATATAAGGGTCAAACTCCCTAGCCTTGAAACTGAGGATACCCCCCATGCTATGGTTTATCCACTTGCATAATTTAGGTTGCCAGGCTTAGTAGGATGAGGCACAGCCTAAACATCTGATGTCCACAGTACCACACTGTGTTGACATGTCATATTTATTCTAGAACTTACACTTTAAAGCGGAGTTCCACACAAAAATGGAACTTCCGCTTTTCGGAACCCTCCCCCCCTCCGGTGTCACATTTGGCACCTTTCAGGGGGGAGGGGGGTGCAGATACCAGTCAAAGACAGGTATTTGCATCCACTTCCGGCATAGACTCCCATGGGAGTCTATGCCTCTTCCCGTCCCGACCGCGCTGTCTGCTGGGAACACACAGCTCCCAGCAGAGAGCGGGGACCACTAGGGACGCGCAGCGCGACTCGCGCATGCGCAGTAGGGAACCGGGAAGTGAAGCCGCAACGCTTCACTTCCTGATTCCCTCACCTAGGATGGGGGCGGCAGCTGCCGAGAACCGAGCGGGTTCTCGGCGTCCCCTGCCGACATCGCTGGACCCCGGGACAGGTAAGTGGCCATGTATTAAAAGTCAGCAGCTGCAGTATTTGTAGCTGCTGGCTTTTAATATTTTTTTTTTTGGCGGTGTGGGTGAACCCCCGCTTTAAGACAAACTAATACACTGTTGTGTAGTGTATGTGATAAATAGCATAGCAGTTATTGACCTCAACCTGATGGCCTTACAGCTTACACAATCATATTTGCTTTCAACCTTCAGTCAATACATGATGCTGTGGATTAAAAGCATAAACTGACAGACTACAAAAAAATCTGTATACTTTCAATCAACATTCTAAACTACAAAAGTAGTTAAAGTTATAAACACTTGAGTCATGTATACTCTAAGTAATACGATTGTATTGACTTACTTCATATTGCTTCAGCATAATGTTTTCAAGCTGCACATGGTCCAGTAAAGGTAAGGGAAAGCCCTCATTAAGTTTTTCTAAATGATCAGGAAAAAAAGATTGTCATCCTTGAATTTCAGGGGAAAAAAACAAAAGGGCACAGTAGCATTCCAACACATACAAATATTCCATTGATATGTAATGTCCAGGTACATACCATTGACTTTAGGAAGAAGGGTGTTTGAGAGGTAAAAATTGACAGCAGTCTGTATAAGGCCCACCTGAAATATAATTTTTCAGACACAGATGTGTTATTATCTGTACATTAGTCTTTGGAATGGTGAACCCAACGCTCACAGTGTTTAACATGGGGCCCTGATCCCTAATCTTAAAAAAAAATCTTCTGACAGGAGTAGCACCCTGCTCTAAACTTTGTTAAATTTAGTTTATGGCTCTTCTGTAATCAGTTGAGAAGTAATTTATATTTTCAGATCTGGTCAGGTCTATCCCTAAGCCTGGTGGTGGATTGCTACTGGCTGCCTCTGGAAGAAGTTTCAAGAGATAGCGTAGGAGGGTCAGCCACTGAGTTATGAATATTTATGTGACCTCAACCAATCCCTGGGAAGGGGCACCCAGAAGGTATGACTGGGGAGAAGATAAAGGTTTGGGAGGGTCTTTTCAGAAGTCTCTTCTCCTGGGGCCTCAGCTACTGGGAGGCAGCCTGTGTTACTGAAGAGCTACTGCTGTTAGGACTCAACATTTGCCTGGCTGAGGGCCTGAAAGAAATCTGCTGGAGCACACTAACTTAGAAAGCTGGGCTGGAGAAGGATTCCTTTTACTAAATAGTGTCCCAGGGATACTGGTTGGGGAGCTGTCTGTGGACTCTGTGAGTAGGACCTTTTGCTTCAGAAGTGATTGTGCTTTGAGGGTTAGACACCAGAAGTTGCTGCAAGGAATGTGACTGCTCTTACAAGTCTCAGACTAGTTCGCTGTCCCCTTTTCTTCAAGTACTACCCAAGGCTGCTACCAAAGGATTTGTCCTCCTGTACCCTTATTCATCTACCCACCTGCATTCAAGTACTGCAATAAATATTCAAAAAGACACTAGACTGAGCCTGATTTTTGGTGATATGCTCTCGAACTGATACCTGGGCTGGCAGCCTTTGAACAGGTAGGGAAGACATGGGTTATTTTCAGCAGCCTCTTCAGGGGTGAACACTACACAGGTATAAAGTGAAGGTACCTAGAACATACCTGAAGCAGCTTTCAGAGCCCAAATTCTAGGTTTTGCTGGAGTTACCTGCACCCTCCCTTCTCCCAAACATTCCTCTTGGTCAGCATAAGGATCTAAAGCTTGGTACACACTATCGTTTTATTTGTTCAGTCCAGTGGGCTGAACAAATAAAAACTTGAAGAGCTTGGGGGGAGCTCACTGTACTAACTATCTGATGCTATTACAACTTGCTCCCCACTGAGCTAATGTGTTCTGACAGGGGGACTGCGGGGACTGCCCCCCCTCACCCTGCCAAAACACACCGGTCAGCACTCACAGCCATTGGCTGCCAGCGCTGATCGGATGCTGGTTTTCCAGCTAGCTTGCCTGTTAGACAGCAGCCGGATGTTCTACTGACTGCTGTTGGACAGGCTGGTGTTCACAAGGGTGTTCGTCCGGTTTCTGTTGAACTGGTTGATGTTCGACCCATGTATACCAGTCTTAAGAGGCACTGAATCCAATGTTGGTTCATTTCTACAGAGCGGAGAAGGATCTATGTTTTAGAGAACAAGGATAATGGTAATGGTTAGGTGGCTCTTAAACATGTTTAGCAAGATCCAGAGGCTTAAAGTGTTACTAAACCCAGTAATATGAAAATAGTTCATCTGCCCACCCACAGTGCCCACAGCTTCTAAATCTTCTTTTTACATTATAATACTGCCACTATATACCTTTTTGGCTGATCTGTATACCACAGTCACATGATAACCTGCAGAGTTTGTCCAGAGCTGTTTGTTCAGGTAGGAGGAGATTTCCAATATAGCCTCTATACACGTCCACACGTGTGATGTCAATATCATGTGACCTGGCTAGCTCTGAAAACAAGAAAATGTTCTCTCCAGCATAAAAGACACAACTGAGCAGGTGCAGGTTGGCTACACTGCCTGTGCGTTAGCTGGCCTTCCCCAGATAGACAGTGCAGAAGTGAAGGAACTATGCACACAGGATCAAAGAGCCTTTTTCACAATACAGAGGATTAGCCCCTTAAGTTCCCCAGCGAGTATAACAAGCATGCTATTCTGCATATACAGACTGATTTTTACTGTATTTTGTGGATTTAGTAACACTTTAAGGAAACAAGTGCAATGCATCAATCAAATATTTGTTTTATTAGAAAAAAAAAACAGGGCAACAAAGTAATGTGTTTCAGGGGCTGAAAACCTCCCTTTTCATCAGGACATAAAACACATGGCTCTAAGAGGTTTAGTGAAATCTGGAGTGAAGCTGCTCCCTCTTTCAAGTTGGCTTCAGCAGCTGGTTCAGGTGAAAAGGGCTCATCTGAGCTATCTTCTGAAGCCTTGGTTGGAAGAAGAAGCAACTTTTCAGCTCCCATAATGCATACCTCCCAACATTTTGAGAAGAGAATGAGGGACACCTACTAGCAAATGTATGTAGGCATAGGACATGCCCCTTTCCACACCCCCTTAAAGGAGAATTAACCAAAAAAAAGGTTAATTAAATCCACAAGGGCTTTTTTTTTTACTACTACTATTCCTTTATATTGGCTTTTAAAATTTACAAATGCAGCAATTTAGAATTTGGATGAAAGGTTTGGCACTGGGAAACAGTTTTTGAAGGATAAAAAGTGCATTTTATATACAACTATATAGATCAGACCAAAATGAGGGACAAATGAGGGGCAAAGAGGGACAGAGGGACATTGCTCTAAATCAGGGACAGTTGGGAGCTATGATAATGCACTGGATTGTTGTTCTGGATTTCAAATGATGAAATAAATTACTTTGGAGTCTGAATAAGTGGTGTCACAATCTTTTTTTCTTCAACCTCTATTGGCCAGTAAGGCAGTTCATCATAGGGATGGACCAATAGAAATGTATGGATAGAACATAGGATTCAACAAGCAACATTTGCAAATGCTGTAGTATTTAAAACCATGTGGTCCAAAGTGTCAGCTCAAAATAGAAATAGAATAACATGTACTGCTTGTTCTGCCAAAAATGGTTTGGCAAGCATGGCATGTACCTTCAGTGCTGGTTCACACTACAGCAACTTGGGATCCAACTTGTCAAACCTCAAGTTGCCCTAAGTTGCTGGGCATAAGAAATTCCATTGAAGTGAATGAGAGCCGTCTTAATGTACACTACTGAAGTTGCTCCGACTTCAGAAAAGGTTCCTGTACTACTTCAAGGCGACTTCTAGGCAACTTTTACCCATAGATTTCAATGGAAGTCGCCTCCAAGTCGGATCTCCATTTATATTGAAGCAACTTTACAGGAAAAAGAAAATAATTTACCCAGGTACTTCAAACGTTTACCAAGGCAACCCCCTCCCTCCAATAGAGCTGATTATTCTGTGATTGGCCACAGCCAAAGTCGCCAGTCCCGGAGGCAACTGGAAGTCGCGTTGTAAGTTGTGCAAAGTCACGCTGAAGTCGCCTTGCAAAGTTGCGCTGTAAGTCGGGTTACCCCTGTGTGAACCGAGCCTCACATAACCACTTTCTAAGAGTTGAATTTTCTGGTAAAAATGACTACCCTAACTGGTGAGAAGAGCTTTATCAGGTTGCATACCAAGATACCAATTTATGGACCCAAGTTATACCATCACCTCAATTCATACTCACCGAGAATGGTCCTACATCAGAATGTTTCAGCTCAATGTCTACCCTAAATTAAAAGAAAAAAAAAGAAAAAAACAGCAAGATCTTGATGCTTTATAAATAATGTCTCCTTGTCTTTTATAAGAAAAGATTCACATTACCTTATATATAGTACATACTTGTTTACTGCATTATAAATATAGATTATTCAGTCTCCCATACCTCTTTATTTCATTTTAGGGTGAGGATACTATGGGAAATGTGTATAAAGTGATAAATCCAGAACTGCAGCTATTAACCAAAAGGCCCTATTGTGAAATGTGACTATGAATACCTGATTTCATGGGGAAGATTTTGAGACAAATGATCATATCTTTTCGGTAATCCTATCTTAGACCTGGATTACCAAGAGTTATGCACACGGTCGGACTTTTCGACCGGACTGGTCCGACGGACGCCGACAGACCAAAGCCGGCAGACAATCCGATCGTGTGTGGGCTTCACCAGACCTTCAGCGAACTTTTCCAGTCGCAAATCTGACGGACTTTAGATTTGGACCTTGCTTCAAATCTTTACGTCGTAACTCCGCCGGACCCAGAAATCCGCTCGTCTGTATGCTAGTCCGACGGACAAAAACCGACGCTAGGGCAGCTATTGGCTACTGGCTATCAACTTCCTTATTTTAGTCCGGTCGTACGTCATCACGTACGAATCCGTCTGACTTTTGTGTGATCGTGTGTAGCCAAGTCTGTTCGTTAGAAAGTCTGTTGGAAGTCCATCAAAGTCCTTCGAAAGTATGCTGGAAAGTCTGTCGGACTAGTCCGGTCGAAAAGTCCGCCCGTGTGTACGCGGCATTATTGTAAATTTTTGCTGCCCTATATTTTGCCATTAATGTCAATCCAAATGGAGTCTTTATAAAATGCAAGGCAGCTAAAATCCATTCTGTCAGCTCAAATTTACAATAACTCTTAGCAACCCACATCTGAGATAGGGTTACCCAAAAAACCTGACCATTTGCCTCAAAATTTTCCCTGTGAATTATATCAGTAATTTTTTTTTTATATGGATTTTCTTGTAGGTCTAATGCCCTGTACACACGGTCGGACATTGATCGGACATTCCGACAACAAAATCCTAGGGTTTTTTCCGACGGATGTTGGCTCAAACTTGTCTTGCATACACACGGTCACACAAAGTTGTCGGAAAATCTGATCGTTCTGAATGCAGTGACGTAAAACACGTACGTCGGGACTATAAACGGGGCAGTAGCCAATAGCTTTCATCTCTTTATTTATTCTGAGTATGCGTGGCACTTTGTGTGTCGGATTTGTGCACACACGGTCGGAATTTCCGACAATGGATTTTGTTGTCGTAAAATTTTATAGCCTGCTCTCAAACTTTGTGCGTCGGAAATTCCGATGGAAAATGTGTGATGGAGCCGACACACGGTTGGAATTTCCGACAACAAGGTCCTATCACACATTTTCCGTCGGAAAATCCGACCGTGTGTACAGGGCATAAAGCTGGCCATACACCATACAATTTTCTTATTCAATTTTCTTTGGATTTACCTTCAACTATGTAGTGCAAGGGCCTGCCTGATTGCACACAAATTGTAAGTGTTTAGGTTTGACCTCATATTATATGGGTTTGGCAAATAAATCTAAAGAAAAGTTGTACAAGAAAATTGTATAATGTATGGCCAGCCTTAGACCCCTTTCACACTGGGGCGGTTTGCAGGCGGTATTGCGCTAAAAATACCGCCTGCAAACCGCCCCTAAACAGCCTCCGCTGTTTGTTCAGTGTGAAAGCCCTCGGGCGGTGCGCTGACAGGACGGTGAAAAAAGTCCTGCAAACCGCTTCTTTGGAGCGGTGAAGGAGCGGTGTATTCACCGCTCCTTCACCGCTCCTGCCCATTGAAATCAATGGGACAGCGCAGCTATACCACGGCAATACCGCGGCTATAGCCGCGCTGTACGAGGTATTTTAACCCTTTTTCGGCCGCCAGCGGGGGGTTAAAACCGCACCGCTAGCGGCCGAATACAGCTGCAAGAACGACGGTACAGCAGCGCTAAAAATAGCGCTGTTGTACCGCCGACGCCCCCACCGCCCCAGTGTGAAAGGGGCCTTACTGTGGGTGGAGAATAAGGTGGAGACACCAAGATAAAATGTTTCAATTATATATTGTATTATTATATACACATAATGTATGTTTGTCTAAATATATCACATTTTCTAAAAAAGAAAAATATATATATTTTTTTTTTCTTTTTTAGAAAATTATATATATATATATATATATATATATATATATATATATATATATATATATATATATATATTTATTTATTTTTTTTTTTTTTTGTTTTTTTATTTTTTTATTTTTTTATTTATGCTTACAATTTACCTGCTAAGTTTCAGGTTTCCCACAATCCTGCTTGAATTTACTGCAACATTTGCAAACACATCAGTATTCTGTAAATTAGATTGACACATGTCAGCAAACAAGTTACAGTATTAGCAAATTAAACATTAGGTCATGTAAAGAAACCTGTGCTACTATGGCGGCTGTCATTGCTGACTTCTTTCTGGAAATGCTAATGCCTGGGTGTTTTTGGTTTTTATTACATTTTGTTGCCAATCGGGAACAAGAATGCAGCCAGTGACGTTCAATGATGATATAAATCGTCAATATCTTTTTATTTCATGTCAGCAAGCCCTTGGATCAGCATTATAGTCAGCCAACTCAACTTGCATTTTCAGAAAGGAAGATTAGCAATGTCAGCAATGTTAGTAATGTATTTGTCTCAGAACATATCCTTAATGCCTTTGATTACATGGCTTGGTGCCCACTCAATTAACATAAGATATTCCTTTCAATGCAGGTTTCCTTTCTGGTAAAGTAAATACACTCAGTCAACACAGCTTATGGTTTATCCAAAGTGTTTTTTTCTTTGTAAGGCCTCATGCACACAGGGAGTTTTTACTGAAGCTTTTACCGGCGTCGGATGGTTTTTTTTCTGCAGCATAACCGCTTCCCGACCGCTGCACAACGATGTACGTCAGCAGAATGGCACGGGTGGGCAAAAGGGCGTACAGGTACGTACCCTTAAAGAAGTGGCACTGTGGGCGCGCGTGCGCCCGCCTCGTTCTCTGTGACCGCGGGTCCCGCGGACTCGATGTCTGCCGTGTGCCCGCGATCGTTTCACGAAGAGGTAGAACAGGGAGATGCCTTTGTAAACTATTTGTGGGGGGAAAAAGGAAGGATACAACGTCGCACGACCGCACAATTGTCAGTTAAAGCGACGCAGTGCCGAATCGCAAAAAGTGCTCTGGTCAGGAAGGGGGTAAATCCTTCCGGCAAATCCTTCCAGGGCTGAAGTGGTTAAAAATGCCTCTCTGTTATTCTATGGCCTCATGCACACACAGCCTTTTAGGAGCTGTAAGTGGCATAGGCGTTTTAAAGCTGCAAAAAAACCCCAGGGCCAGCGCGTTCTAAAGACCTGCATTACAGCTGTAAAGTTGTCTGATGCTGCTAAAGGCTGCTAAATGCGGCTTAACACTGGATACGTTTTTTTTTTTTAAATGTCAAAATCAATGGTTCCCTATGATTTGAATAGAAGTCACATCCAAGTTGGATCATGACGATTCGACTTGTGGTGTGACTTTTGCTCTGAGGATCTTAAAGGGGAACCCCTTGCTGAAATTTAAAGAAAAAACAGCGCGGGGTCCCCCCCAAGACCCTTCAGTCTGGCATGGAATTTAAAAAACAAACTGCGTGGGTTCCCCCTCAAGTTCCATATTCGGTCTGGTATGGCCCTGGGTGGGGGGACCCCACGCTGTTTTTTTTTTCATTTTGGCGAGGGGTTCCCCTTCAAGATCCTCAGAGCACAAGTCACACCACAATCATGATCCGATTTGGATGTGACTTCTACTATTCAAATCGATGGGCTCTCATAGGGAACCATTGATTTTGAATAGAGGCAGAAAAACGCTGCTAAAAGTTTGCGAGGCTAAACACGCATTAATGCCAATGCAAAAAGCTACTAAAAGCACATTTTTACAGCCGCTTTTTCCTGGATTTTCAGGGAATCTGATCAGAACCTCCACCCACCTAAATCCAGTCCAATCCGATCCACCAAAAAGAGACTGATGGGGGTCCATTCCCCTTCCGTCCAGTCAGGGCCGGATTTGCTACAAGGCCACCGAGGCCAGGCCTTTGCGGCTGCCCCCCCTTTCAGGCTGCCCATTAAATTCTATTAGGGGCACTGGCGCCTGTAGAAAATATGGCCGCGAGCCGACCACGCAACTGCGCATGCGCCATTCCGAACCCGGCCGGGCTCGGGAAAGCTCGTACACGCTCGGCCGGGCGGCGCATGCGCAGTAGCGTGATTGTGCCGCCTGGCGCCATTTTTGAAAAAATCGAGAGTAGGTCTCCAACCTGTGGGCCGCGGCGGAGACAAGTAATGTCAGGGAGAGAGATGACATCTCTCATTGCCTGCACCCTCCTCCATCTGGTGGCAGGCAGCATGGCAAGTGACATCCCCATCTGGTGGCAGGCAGCGTGGCAAGTGGCATCCCCATCTGGTGGCAGGCAGCGTGGCAAGTGACATCCCCTTCTGGTGGCAGGCAGCATGGCAAGTGACAAGCGATGGTGGCAAGTGACACTCTCAGGGCTGCCAATGATTCTGCATTATGGTGAGTTGAACTATTTCATTTTATATTACAATGTAATAATAGAAATAATGCGTTTCAATCATCCTGACACCATACCAACCATGGTGCTGGGGATGATTGAAGCACTAACACCAGCCATTGCCCTGAAAAATTGCCCGCGAAAAATCCTTACCCCTCGCGCGCTTACCCTGAAGTATTTTTAGTCTATACATTTAAAGCCAGTTATTTTCAGTGTTCTCGTGTGTGGAGATATGTTTTTAATTGATCTATTGTAGCAGTCATCGATAAAGGATGAGAATGGTGGTGTGTGTGTGTGTGGGGGGGGGGGCGGCATTGAAGGACCCAGCCTTGGGGCGGCAAAGGGAGTAAATCCGGGCCTGCGTCCAGTGGACCGGATTAGATGGCAGTCATGTGTAAACCGACAGGTCGTCCGTTTACATCCGGCCGCCAACAGAGGAGAGCGACCGGTGTCCATGCCCGCTCCGCTTATGCATGACCTGTCATCCGCCTGCTCAACGAGGGCCAGTGGACGATCTCCTGCTGAGCAAGTGGATCGCACCTGCAGTCCATGGTGAACGAGGCCTTACATGCATTTGCAGCTCATTTGCAGTGCATTTGCATTACCTTCGTAGTGCATTTTTTAGACTTTATTTATACACTAAGCACGCTGCAGATATGAAAGGACCACAACTGTGTAAACTAGGCTCATTGAAATACATTAATTTTTCTTGCATATGCATTCATATTGCATTTAAAAACATGTTCATCTGCATCTGGTGTAAATAAGCCCTTTATGGCCTGCTGTCTGTGGTGCCATTCACCATTGGGGAGATTCATCATTACTATTTTTTCTGTTGATCTCTGAGACTAATTTACAGCCACGTTGAACATTGGTGCCAAAGGGGATTTTACATCTCAGCAGGTTGCGTACTTAGTATTTTCCAAGTTAGAACTTAAAAGAAAGAAAACCCAACTAAGAACATAAGTCAGTAGCACTGCAATAGTGCCTCAAATTATTAGCAGGCTATTTGCTAACTGACACACATCAAGTAGCGTGTCCTACAATATTCTGTATGTGTAAACCTTAGTCAGTAGAAAAAACAGGAGAGAGGCAGAAAGAAAAAAGGAAGGGGGGGTTAACAATGTGTGTGTGTGGGGAGATGGAGGGAAAAATAGAAGTAATAATACAGCTGGGACACCAGGGGCCAGGCCATCATGTCATGACCCACACAATCCACTCCAGTATCTCTATTTACGCTCCTCTACTAGTAGAATTATCTAAAGAAGCACAGAGGACACATGGGTGTTGTAATAGCTGGAATATCGGAAATCATGCCAATAATACCATGTTTCGCTGTGCTACTCCTCCTTCTGTCTCATAGCTGCCGTAAAACCTTCCATTTTGACAATTTTGTTTAAACCAGTGATCCACTGGCCCACCGTTGGGGGATCTGAGTATTTGCATTTTTGGGGGATCTGAGTATTTGCATTTTTGAGGGATGCAGATTTTTGCTGCATTCAGTATGTGTATCAAAAGAGATCTTTTGTATCTACGCCACAAGAGCAGAGTTAAGTGAAATAGGCCACGTTTCTGGCCTGTTCTCTAGTGTATATCAGTCAACTTGAAGACCTTATCTTGAATTGAGTCCCTGAAGGGGTGGATGCAAGGATACGTCCAGAAAATATGTAGCAGGTCACCATTATCTTGTTGGCAACTCTAAAACATCAGTGAGACTGCAGGGTAGATCCAGTGCATAAGGGTAGGTACCCTGCAACATTACATCAGAACTTTATATCCCAATTCTTGAAGCCTACTAGCTAAAGAGGAGTGATGAGCAAAGTACAGGATATACGGTCTCACTGTTTATCAGTGAATGTAAAATCTATGTCCCGTTCCTATTTTCATATAGAGGGTGACACATAGCCTTCTACAAGCTTAGACAGGATAGAGTAAGTTTTGGAGAGGGCATGATGTAAAGGGGACAGATCTAGACAGTAATCCTCAAAAGTGATCAGACCTCTTGGCAGTGCTGTGTTTTAGCCTAGGCCGACAAGGCCCAGGCTTAGGGCGGCACTTTGCGGGAGGGCGGCAAAAAAGCCGCCCCCCCACAAAAACGGCACCCGTGCCCTCCTCCCTACTCCCGCACAGCAGGGCCACCATCAGGAGAGTACAGCTTAGGAGTGTAGTGGCGGCGCGGCTGCGGAGGGGGCCAGAAAGCAGTTAAAATATGAGCCGTCAAGCTCGGTGGAGTTCTCTGGTAAATGGAGCAGCAGCGCTGTGACAGGGTGAGGAGAGATGAGGGCTGTCTGTGTATCTCCCCCCGCTCGCCCCCCTTCCCCTTTCTGTCAGCCAAAGGGAGAAGAGAGAGAGAGCGGCTCTAACTGGTTTTGCCGTGCCACCGCCCAGCTTCCTGCCTGTTGTTTCCCTCCCCATGATTGGCCACAGCAGAGGGCCAATCAGCAGACTTTGGGGGGCATCATGGGAAAAGTAGTCCCTGAAGAGTGGCAGCCCCAGTGTGTCCAGACATCATGCTACAGCCCCCAGCATGCATGCACTCTGCTGAGGGGAGGGGGTGTTACAGGAGGAGGAAG
Organism: Lithobates septentrionalis; assembly: GCA_037952835.1. Taxonomy (NCBI): domain Eukaryota; kingdom Metazoa; phylum Chordata; class Amphibia; order Anura; family Ranidae; genus Lithobates; species Lithobates septentrionalis. The sequence goes on along the minus strand of JBBDGP010000795.1, from coordinate 278,242 downwards.
AGAGTACTGTGCTGGGGGGAAGCCAGAGGAGGGAGCCACACTGTACCCGCACCACCAGAGAGCCACGCTGTACCCGCACCACCAAAGAGCCACACTGTACCCGCACTACCAGAGGGGGAGAAAGATGAAGCCACTGCCAGGGTACAGACATGCTAGACTACTGACTAGAGTCAGCCTGGGCAACCCAGAGCGAGCGAACGTCCAGCCGGAGGGATCACTGTTGCGGTTTCACTGGGTCTGGTAAGAGAGCCTGTTGGCCATTATCTATTACTGTTCCCAGGGACTGAGCCATTAGGAAGTGCCTAACCTGATATCCTCTAGGCCTTATTGACCACCACAACGAGCTCCAACGCTGGGCCTCTGGTCCAAAAATTAGGGGGGGTGACACAATTTTTATCGCACCATGTGACATCAACCCTAGTGACGCCACTGTCCCAGAGCCCACAACAAGTTTCGGCACTAAGTTTCGGTAACTGGCCAGACAGGGGTGCGCTTGCGTGGGCACCCAGGACATCTGCCTCCCTGGGTCCCACAAGCGGCGATCGGCTTTCCGTAGCAGCCAACCCCTCTCTCCCCACTGTCAGCCACACACACTCCTCGGTTCCTCCTCCTTCTCGGCTCCAAAGTTCTAGTGTAGCCAGGATGAGGAGGAGCCACAGAGGAGGGACACAACTTCAGTGCAAGAGCCGCGCTGCTGAGTTGCACTGCAACGCATGACCATTGGCAGGTGTAGGGTGCCATTCACAGTGATCAACATTGCGTCATACCAATGCTTTGAATGTGTGTTGCTGCTCTGCAGTAACTACAGAGTAGCATGCATGTTATTGCAAATAAATGGTGTGAATGGGCCCTAAATTGTGATTTTTGAGAGATTTCCCTTCACTTCCAGTGCTAAAGACACAACAGGAAGTAGAGGACAAAGACAGAAAAAACCCCCCACTATATTCAAGACTATGGATGGTGCAGGGAAAAACAATTCAACATGACCTTAACATGAATGACCTTTCATAAAGGAGATTACTGACCAGGTTTAAAAGGAAGAGAGGAGCCAGGGATGAGTTTGGAAGTATTGCATAGGCCTGGATGTCCACCAATGGTGCCATGCTCACATTTCCTGGGTTGATATTCAGAGATGGAGCAGAGTGTGAGGTAATTACTAGCTTCATAAGCATATTTGGGTACATCTTTTCCAACTGGAAAAAAAAAACAAAAACATAAGAATGATTTTCATGAGTGTGACAGAAAGTCAGTTTACATTGTCTTTTTTAGTATAATTATGCAAGAAAATGCAGAGATTTCAGAAATGGAGACCCTGAGAGATAAAAGAAACTGCAGTTGGTTTAAAGTGTCTATTGCCAAAACTTTATTTTAGAGCTCCTGTTAGGTTTCACTGCTGTCAGATGCTGGAGAGATTCCATCACTTCCCGTCTGGTAAAAGGGCAGGACTAGGTGTGATCAGGTAGTAAATGACAAGCTACAGGTTTGTGAATAATTGACAATGTTGCTAGCCACATGCCCTGCAACATGTTTTTCCTCTCACGGTGCAAGCAGGCACAGCCTACATAAGAGTGACAACTCTGCTCTGAGCTCAGGAGCAGTGCAGCATTGTTGACGCACCATCAAATGAATCTACATCAGCTGGACTTGCACTGGCAAGATCAACAGGTATCTGTGGAACTTTGCAGGGGGACCAAGAGACAATTGTAAGTGCAGATACACTTTAAAATAAATGTTAGTGGGAGACCATAGTTCTACTTTAACACCACGTCTCCTGTCTAAATTTGAAGAAGGTACTAAGCAGAGAGACAAGGCTGTTCATGCCACTAGGGAGCAGCACAGTTGAGTGGGGCATGTGCCTTTGGAATAATACTGCAACCCACTTTATGATTAGTTCCAGGAGAATAGACTATAACGCCCCTTTCACTCTGTCCAATGATCCCCTGCTGAGCTGATTCCGCTTATGCAGAGTAGACACGAACACAGCCCCTTCTGCTCTATTTGCAATTGGATGTAAACGGACCAGCTGTTTGTTTACACCCGACTGCCCTGATCTGGCCAGATGAGTGGGAACAGATCCTCTTCTGTTTGGTTTGCCAGATCAGATTTGAGGTTGCCGGGTGTAAATGGACACAAGTCTGTTTACCTCCGCCGCTCCATAGAGGAAAATGGAGGGTCCGAACGGGTCCGCCTGAAAAATAGATGACTGCTCATGTGAAAGGGGCCTAATGCCCTGTACACACGGTCGGACATTGATCAGACATTCCGACAACAAAATCCATGGATTTTTTCCGATGGATGTTGGCTCGAAATTTTGTCGTGCATACACACGGTCACACAAAGTTGTCGGAAAATCCGATCGTTCTGAACGTGGTGACATAAAACACGTACGTCGGGACTATAAACGGGGCAGTAGCCAATAGCTTTCGTTTCTTAATTTATTCTGAGCATGCGTGGCACTTTGTGTGTCGGATTTGTGTACATACGATCACAATTTCCGACAACGGATTTTGTTGTCGGAAAATTTTATAGCAAGCTCTCAAACTTTGTGTGTCGGAAATTCCTATGGAAAATGTGTAATGGAGCTCACACACGGTCGGAATTTCCGACAACAAGGTCCTATCACACATTTTCCATCGTGTGTACAGGGCATAAGGGTTACAACATAGCTCTGATCAGTAGAATTGCATAACAGACACAACTGTGAACCTTAAAGTGGAGTTCCACCCATATTTTTCACTCACCATGCAGCACTAATGTGCATCCTTAAAATGAATTGGCAATTTATTTATTTTTTTTCTGTTCACTTACCTGATTTATGCCTATATCTAATTTCACTTCCTCCTCTAGGGGGCCGCGGCACTGTGCGTCATTTCCGGTTTTGCATTGGCTCCTGGAAGATCTTAGTCAGCTTAGCATGGCGTCTATGGAAATTCTTGGCCAGCTTGGCATTGCAGGGCTCCAGTAACATTTAACATTGGCACCTATGGAAAATCTTGGTCAGCTTGGCATGGCTGTGCCATGCCAAGCTGACCAAAATTGCACTGCACTGCACATGTGTGAGATCGACAGGTGCATGTTGGGTATCCAGTATGCACGGAATCCAAGAAGAGGGACACTGTGGCTTCAGATGCCCACACTGGAGATGGCCGCGCTGTGCAGAAACTTCACAAAATAAGAAAACAATGCTGCACAGATAGAAAACTGGGCATAGTTTACAGCATACCTTTGTTACATTGCAGAAGGCATGAGTTTTCTAGGGGTAGTTTTATCTTAAAAGTCATATTTTGGCTGGAACCCCGCTTTAAGTTAACACAAAAGGTCACTAACGGTTCCCAATATGTAACCAAATAAATTACACATTTTTGTTACCATCACAAGTAGTTAAAATTCTACTATGCCCCAAATTAGGTTATCATACTTTACCTGTGGTATTAATATCCCAAAAGCTGAGGTATTCAGTCTCATTGGAGAACCTTTTGGAACCTACAGTATATGAAAAAATAGTCCATGAGTCAACTGCAAGGGTAGAATTCATCTAATTCTAGGAATTCAGCTTTAAGTTGATTTAGCCTATTCTTGCACTTACAAATATAAGTTGAGATGCCTTTTCTTTTCTTTTTAAAAAAGAGATTTTGTTTATGATTGTTCTCTATCTTTATGAAAGGTAATCCACTCATTTTTAGCAAACATTCTGTGTTAATTTACAATGCTGAGCCTTAAACCTAACTGAAACTTTATTTGTGTGATGTACCTATGAAATGAAGTTATTTAAAAAGAAATGATTCATTGCATGTTTTTTTTTTAAATAGATGCAATAATGCTCCCAACTAATGCTTTGCAGCTCTCCCCTGGTAGCATTCTAGATACATGGACCAATGCAACCTATGTGAGAGTCCTGATCTGACACCCCCCTGCACAGCGCTCTGCTCAGAGAATATGATTGTTGTCGATTAGCGCACAGCAGTTAGGCTCCATTCACACTAACACGTTTTTTGATGCATTTTGCATTTTGCAGAAATGCATGGGAATTTTTTTAAATGGGTTCCTATGGAACATGTTCACATCAATGCATTTTTGTACCTCTGCGTTTTTGGAAAGGGTTAGGGACTTTTTTTCATGCAAAATGCAGCATTTTGCATGTTAGGCTCGATTCACACCTATGCATGTTGCTTTTGAGCGTTTTTTGAGGTTTTTTTTTCATGCTTGCCACGTTTTTGAGCCGCGTTTTTGCCGCGATTTTGCCGCGATTTGCGTTTTGCGTTTTTTTTTTTTTTTTTTTTTTTTACATTTTTTTTTTTTACAGTCTTAAAAAAAATTAAAAAAAAAAAAAATTAAAAAAAAAAACAAACAAAAAAACAACGGCAAAAACGCATCAAAAACGCATCAAAAACGCATCAAAAACGCTGCAAAAACGGTGCACTTGCGTTTTTGATGCTTGTCCATTGAAATCCATTACATGCAAAACGCTGCATTTTGCATGAAAAAAAGTCCCCAACCCTTTCCAAAAATGCAGAGAAACAAAAAGGCATTGATGTGAACATGTTCCATAGGAACCCATGTTAAAAAATTCCCGTGCATTTCTGCAAAATGCAAAATGCATCAAAAAACGCGCTAGTGTGAATCGAGCCTAATAGAATTCAATGGCCAGCATCAAAAACGCAAGTATAGCGTTTTTACAGCGTTTTTGCAGCGTTTTTGGCTTTTTTTTTTTTAAGACTGTATACAGTCTAAAAAAAAAACTAAAAAAAAAACCAAACAAAAAAAAAATGCAAAACGTGGCAAAAACGCCGCAAAAACACTGTAAAAATGCTGCTCAAAAATGCGGCAAGCACCACAAAAAACACTGCAGAAACGCTCAAAAGCAACATGCATAGATGTGAATCGAGCCTTTTAGTGCTTTTTGCATTTTGCAGATTTGCACTACAGAACGTGTTCCATAGGAAACCATGTTAAATGGACTGTAGTGCAAATCTGCAAAATGCAAAAAGCACTAAAAATGCCTAGGTGTGAATCCAGCCTCATGACTATGCAGGGGGGACATGGGACTTTTTAAATCCAGACTGCTTTTTTTATGGTCTGGATATGCAGCATGCTACTGCTGCAGCAGCTGAAACTGCTAGGTACTCTAAAACCTTGGTTTGAGAGCGTTTTGCAAGACAAGCAACATTTTTAAATACATTTTGACTTGATATACAAGCGATGTCTTAATATACAAGTAGTGTCATGTCACAACTGAGTATAAAAGAGAAGAGAGGCGCCTCTAAGTGTAGCAAAACAGTTGCATTTAACCACTTGCTTACTGGGCACCTAACCCCCCTCCTGCCCAGACTAATTTTCAGCTTTTAACACTGTCACTCTTTGAATAACAATTGCGCAGTCATACAACACTGTACCCAAATGAAATTTTTATCATTTTTTTCCCATAAATAGAGCTTTCTTTTGGTGGTATTTGATCACCTCTGGGTTTTTTATTTTTTGTTAAACGTTTTATATTTTGTTAATAAATTTTGCAAACAGGTAATTTTTCTCTTTCATTGATGTACGCTAATGAGGCTACACTGTATGGGCACTGATAGGCTGCACTGATGGGCACCAATAGGCTGCATTGATGGGCACTGATAAGGCGGCACTGATGGGCACTAATAGGCAGCACTGATAGGTGGCACTGATGGGGGGCAGTGATGAACACTGATCGGCACTGGTAGGTGACACTGATAGGCAGCACTGCTAGGTGGCACTGATGAGGCACTGATTGGTACCACTGGTGGGCAATGATAGGTGGCACTCGTGGGCATTGATAGGTGGCACTGATTGCTGGCACTTATATACTGGTGGGCACTGATTCGTGGCACTGGCAGGCAGTACTGGTGGGCACATATGAGGTGGCTTCGCCTCTTCCTCTACAGGACCGATGTCCCTTCAACAGAAGCCAGTGATCGGCTTTTTTTTCTCCTCACCTTGTCAGCGTGAGAAGAAAAAAAAAAGATTAACGATCTTCCGTTTACATCACGTGATCAGCTGTCATTGGCTGACAGCTGATCACGTGGTAAGGGGTCGGGATCGACCCCCTACTCCAATCTGTGGTCACTGGAGTCTCATTGACTCCGGTGATCACAGCGTGCGCCTCTTTAGGGGGGCGTGGCCAGCGTGCAAAGGGGAGGATGTCAATAGACGGCCTCCCGGCAAAACAGATCCAGCGATGGCGATGTACCTGTCATTCGGCTATAGCGCGGATCTGAACAAGTTAATAAAGGTACAACATTTAGAAACTCTCATGTTTATGAATAAAACAGGCACATCTATGTATGCAGGCATCCAGGGTAAAGATGTCCACATAGACAATTCTCTGCACTGCCACTGACGGCGTCCCTTCCATACTGCGCTCCAGAAGCGGTTCAAGCCTCACTTTCAGATCGCTCGACTGCAGGGTAGTCTTCCCGGTCACGATTTCAGACAGCTTTACCCTGGATCCCTGCATACTTAGATGTGCCTCTTTTAATCATCAACCATGTGAGTTGCTAAATGTTGGACCTTCATTAAACGTAACCATATTGCTACACTTAGAGGAGCCTCTCTTCTCTTTTATACTCTGTAACTCCTGCTGGATTTTGCTTCTAACCCCCTTGTGGAGGCTGCCATTTGTAGATGGACATTTTATGATTACACAACCTGGTCACATTGCTATAATCTTTTTATGTGGACTATAAACGGAAGGACTTATGAATAAGGCCCCTTTCACACTTATACGACTTCAAAGTCGCGCAATTTTACCGCGATTTTTCAGCGATTTGCCGCGATTTTACCGCGATTTGGGAGCAGTACTACTTTGCCACATTTTTGCCATTAACAAATGAAAACATTCAGTAGTTGGAATGAATCATAAGGGGGAACTCCACGCCAAGTTTTAAATAAAAAAACTGGCGTGGGTTCCCCCCCAGGGGCATACCAGGCCCTTAGGTCTGGTATGGATTGTAAGGGGAACCCCCTACGCCGAAAAATCGGCGTGGGGGTCCCCCCAAGATCCATACCAGACCCTTATCTGAGCATGCAGCCCGGCTGGTCAGGAATGGGGGTGGGGACGAGCGAGCGCCCCCCCCCCCCCTCCTGGACCGTACCAGGCCGCATGCCCTCAACATGGGGGGTGGGTGCTTTGAGGCATGGGCAGGGCGCCCCCCCACCCCAAAGCACCTTTCCCCCATGTTGATGAGGACAAGGGCCTCTTCTCGACAACCCTGGCCATTGACAAAAATGGTATATCTTGCGCTTACTCTAAATGAGCAGCCAACACAACAAAAAGAATATTTGTTAAATTAACCAGTGAAAACAAAGTGTAGCGCTAAAAAGTGGAAAGTGATAAAAAATAAAAAATATATATACATAGGTGAAATGAACACACTAATTTAACGTGTCTTATATTAACGTGAAAAAGTTCATCTTTGTAGTCCTTGGTAGATAGGACCATTATAATCATTAACTGTGAGGCCAGTGAAAAACCGTCACCAGAATAGGCGAAAATAGTCTGGGCTATCCAGCGCCCCAAAATAACATACCGTATATACTCGAGTATAAGTCGAATTTTTCAGCACATTTTTTTGTGCTGAAAGTGCCCCCCTCGACTTATACTTGAGTCAAGCACTTTTCTGCAGCAAAAAAATTCATTTTCTGAACCGACTTTGGGGCCCCGTATCTCAGGGCCACTTGGGCCACGTGCTAGGAACTCCAAATTTGGTGTGCAAACCCAGTGGAACTGGTACCATAACATATCCAAAGCTGAAGTTCCTAGCACTAAGTGGCCCCGAGATACGGGGCCCCAAAATCGGTTCGGAAAATGTCATTCTCTGCTGCAGAAAAGTGCTTGACATTTTCTGAACCGACTTTGGGGCCCCATATCTTAGGGCCACTTGGTGCTAGGAACCCCAAATTTGGTGTGCAAACCCAGTGGAACTGGTACCATAATATATCTAAAGCTGGGGTTCCTAGCACCAAGTGGCCCTGAGATACGGGGCCCCAGAACCGGTTCAGAAAATGTCATTCTCTGCTGCAGAAGTGCTTGACATTTTCTGAACTGATTTGTGGGGCCCTGTATCTCGGGGCCACTTGGTTCTAGAAACCCCAGCTTTAGAAATGTTATGGTGCTAGTTCCACTGGGTTTGCACACCAAATTTGGGTTTCTTAGCACTAAGTGGCCCCGAGATATGGGGCCCCAAATTCGGTCAACTGTGTCCATCTGCAGCAATGTCAATTCGGGACCCTTTGGGTTCAGAGACCCCAAATTTTGGCTGCAGCTAGGGGGCATCTAGGAACCCTTAACTACCGAGTTTGAAGTTCAGGGGACCTATGCCTGCAAATGGGCACAGTGAGGCTGCAAATGGGCATTGTTGACCCTCTTTTCCACTTACAGTAGCTGTGCATTTCTCACCCTCGTCTTATACTCGGGTCAATAAGTTTTTCCCATTTTTTTTGTGGCAAATTAGGGCCTCGACTTATACTCGGAACGACTTATACTCAAGTATATACGGTAAATAAAATAATGTGATGATGGTTATTGATCGTTCATCCAAATAAAAGAAGATTCCCAGAAATCCAACAAAACTGAACGAAATCCACCTCAGTGTCTTATATAAGGATGTGTAAATTTCCCACAACCGGTGAAGTTGGAGGCTTACTGGAGGGTTTGAACCCGAAACAGTATATACTGTAGGGGTCAAACCGGCTTGTATTGCCCACCGGCAATGGGGGGGATCTTGGCAGCCAGGAGAAATAGAGGTCCCAAACGTTTTCACGGAAATATCCTCTCCACACAGTTGATCACATATCCCAGAGTGTGGCCCATATAGAATAAAAAAAGGGCCACATAGTGTAATTCCATAAACAAAATGAATTTATTAAAAAAGAAATGCACTTACATTTAAGAAGTTTAAAAAGCGCTTGTATATAAAAGAAGGCGGCAGTGGAGTCCTCCCGACGCGTTTCGTCTACCAAGACTTCGTCTAGGGGTGTCCTTCCACTGCTGCCTGACTCCCTAATATAGGGACTAAGACCCCCGTAATGAGAATCCAGCCCATCCAATTCATTACTATGGCACTTCCGGGTTGCTCAAAATGGCGGACCCGCGTGCGTTTCAGGCCTCGACGTCATTAACGTGTATTGCGTTCCAACCTCTCATCATCCCTTAACTTTGCCTCAAAATGCAGTGGGAACCGTCATTATCCCACTATATACCCCAGAGAACAAAAACTACCAAAGCCCGTGATCGAATTTTATCACTAGTAGTCCGATCTTTCTATTTGTGGGACGGTATCTCATCAGACACCAAATCCCGTGAAAGGAACGCCATGACGCTGGAACTCAAGATGTAAACAAAACGTCATGTCGTCATGGCGCAGGATCGGAAGCGTGATTCACCAAGCCTCCTTCCGGAATGGCTTGCGATTTTGCCGTGATTTTACCACGATTTGCCGCGATTTTAAAGCGATTTGGGAGCAGTACTACTTTGCCACATTTTTGGCATTAACAAATGAAAACATTCAGTAGTTGGAATGAATCATAAGGGGGAACTCCACGTCAAGTTTTAAATAAAAAAACTGGCGTGGGTTCCCCCCCAGGGGCATACCAGGCCCTTAGGTCTGGTATGGATTGTAAGGGGAACCCCCTACGCCGAAAAATCGGCGTGGGGGTCCCCCCAAGATCCATACCAGACCCTTATCCGAGCATGCAGCCCGGCCGGTCAGGAATGGGGGTGGGGACGAGTGAGCGCCCCCCCCCTCCTGGACCGTACCAGGCCGCATGCCCTCAACATGGGGGGTGGGTGCTTTGGGGCATGGGCAGGGCGCCCCCCACCCCAAAGCACCTTGCCCCCATGTTGATGAGGACAAGGGCCTCTTCCCGACAACCCTGGCCATTGGTTGTCGGGGTCTGCGGGCGGGGGGCTTATCGGAATCCGGGAGCCCCCTTTAATAAGGGGGCCCCCAGATCCCGGCCCCCTACCCTATGTGAATGAGTATGGGGTACATGGTACCCCTACCCATTCACCTAGGGAAAAAAGTGTCAATAAAAAACACAGTACACATGTTTTAAAGTAATTTATTAGGCAGCTCCGGGGTCTTCTTCCGACTTCGGGGGTCCTCTTCCGACTTCGGGGGTCCTCTTCCGACTTCGGGGGTCTCTCCGTAGTCTTCTCCCAGTGTCCGCATCTTCTGCCGGCTCCACCGCTATCTTCTGCCGCTCTTTTGCCAGCGGTGGCCCGGACTTCTGGATCGTCTTCTTCCCTCTTCTCTTCCAGAGATGTTGACACGACGCTCTCTCCAGCTGCAATGGTCTCTGAGCGCTCCGCAACGGACTTATATAGGCGGTGACCCCGCCCCCTTATGCCGTCACAGTCCCTGGGCATGCTGGGACTGTGACGTTTTAGGAGGCGTGGTCACTGGGTGATGACCATGCCCCCTTATGACGGCACAGTCCCAGCATGCCCCGGGACAGTGACCTCATAAGGGGGCGGGGTCACCGCCTATATAAGTCCATTGCGGAGCGTTCAGAGACCATTCCAGCTGGAGAGAGCGTCGTGTCAACATCTCTGGAAGAAAAGAAGAAGGCAGAAGTCCGGGCCACCGCTAGCAATTGAGCTGCAGAAGATAGCAGAGGAGCCGGCAGAAGATCAGTACGCCGGAGAGACCCCCGAAGTCGAAAGAGGACCTCCGAAGTCGGAAGAAGACCCCCGAAGTCGGAAGAGGACCCCCAAAGTCAGAAGAAGACCCCGGAGCTGCCTAATAAATTACTTTAAAAACCTGTGTAGTGTGTTTTTCCCTAGGTGAATGGGTAGGGGTACCATGTACCCCATACTCATTCACATAGGGTGGGGGGCCGGGATCTGGGGCCCCCTTATTAAAGGGGGCTCCCGGATTCCGATAAGCCCCCCGCCCGCAGACCCCGACAACCAACGGCCAGGGTTGTTGGGAAGAGGCCCTTGTCCTCATCAACATGGGGGCAAGGTGCTTTGGGGTGGGGGGGCCCACAGGGTGCCCCCTATGCCCCAAAGCACCCACCCCCCCATGTTGAGGGCATGCGGCCTGGTACGGTCCAGGAGGGGGGGGCGCTCGCTCGGATAAGGGTCTGGTATGGATTTTGGGGGGGACCCCACGCCGATTTTTCGGCGTAGGGGGTTCCCCTTAGATCCATACCAGACCTAAGGGCCTGGTATGCCCCTGGGGGGAACCCACGCCGGTTTTTTCATTTAAAACTTGGCTCGGCGTTCCCCTTCAGGATTCATACCAGACAGCTGTCAGCACTGCCTGTCGCTCATTGCGATAGGAAAAAAAAGTTTTCCTTTCCCGATCAGCGAGCCAGGCTTGTGCTTACAAAGTCGTACTGAAATCGTGTCTATATTATTCAGGCACGATTTGCATGCTACTTCAGGGTTTAACATTGGGGTCTATGGAGTACAACTCGCATAGAAGTTGGACCAAAGTAGTGCAGGGACTACTTTCAAGTCGGCACGACTTAAAGTCGTGCCAATATGAATGGTAGTCATTGAAAATAATAGAGAAAGACTTGTCATACGATTTTGCAGTACAAAATCGTGGGACAAGTCGTATAAGTGTGAAAGGGGCCTCAATGGTTGCGGAACAAATCATCTGTTTCCATTATTTCTTATGGGGAAGTTAGTTTTGATATACAAGTGCTTTGGATTACAAGCATGCTTCTGGAACGAATTATGCTCGCAATCCAAGGGTTTACTGTATTAATTTGGAGCAATATTACACCGTTTATTTTTTTATGCTTATGATTATTGTGTGTGAGTGCGCTACTCTTTTACCATACACATATATATTTTGCATGTCAGCAATGTTGATATATAAATTGGTGATTTATGCTTAGCCTATTGTTAAGTGGAATTTAACACGTAGAGGGGAGATTTTTTGTAATTTTTTAATTCCTTTATTGCACAGTAATCAGGAAAGTAACGTACAAATATGAGTGGTGTATGGTAAAAGAGTAGCGCACTCACACACAATAATCATAATCTTTAGTCCATTCCGTTGAATGTTTTTTTTTTTTAAATGCAGCAACTCTAACAGGGGTTAATAAGGGCAATTAAGCAAAAGTTTTTTTGGGCCGGTGACACACACATATTTATTTTTTTATGCTGTCTCGCTTCATCAAAACAATTAAGAAAAAAGTTTCTATTGTGGTTTAGGGCTCTTTCACACGAGGGATCCGTATGTCTGTTTTTCATCCTTCCGTTTTCGGATGAAAAACGGACATACATGTATCCCTATGGAGCGTCGGATGTCAGCGGTGACATGTCCGCTGACATCCGACCCGCTCCGATCCGAAAAGTGTAACGGAGGAAAAACCTACTTTTCCCTCCGTTTTCGGATCGGATCGGATGACGACGGACACTACGGACCGTCATCATCCGATCCCCCCATAGGGGAGAGCGGCGCTCTGACAGGTCCGTCGCTGCACAGTGTGCAGCGATGCACCTGTCATCTTCTTGCTCAGCGGGGATCGACGGAGCGATCCCCGCTGAGCAAGCGGATGTTCACGGGGCGGATCATGACTGATCTGCCCCGTGTGAAAGAGCCCTTAAACTTGTCAAACAAATATGGCTGTCTGTTTTAATTATTAAACAATGACTATGAGTAATCTTTTAGGCTCCATTCACACTAGCACGTTTTTTGATGCTTTTAACATGGGTTCCTATGGAACATGTTCACATCAATGCCTTTTTGTTTCTCTGCATTTTTGGAAAGGGTCAGGGACTTTTTTTCATGCAAAATGCAGCGTTTTGCATGTAATAGAATTCAATGGACAAGCATCAAAAACGCAAGTGCACCGTTTTTGCAGTGTTTTTGATGCGTTTTTGGTGCGTTTTTGCTGCGTTTTTGCCGTTTTTATTTTATTTTTATTTTTTTTAATATTTTATTTTTTTTTATTTTTTTTTTTAAGACTGTAAAAAAAATGTAAAAAAAAAACAAAAAAAAAAAAACGCAAATCGCGGCAAAAACGCGGCTCAAAAACGTGGCAAGCATGGAAAAAAAAACCTCCAAACACGCTCAAAAGCAACATGCATAGGTGTGAATCGAGCCTTAGGCTATGTTTCCACTAGTGCGACTTTTCATGCGACTTGGGACTGAAAAGTCGCATGACAAATTGTTTCCCATGATTTCCAATGAGTACCGTTCATATCTGTGCGACTTCAAGTCGCAGCGACTTCAAAGTAGTCCCTGCACTACTTTGGTCCCACTTTGATGCGACTTGAGGTCCATAGATACAGGCATTGCTTCAAATCGCGGTAAAAAGTCGCGGTAAAATCGCGGTAAAAAATCGCGGCAAAATCGCGCGACTTTGGGGACGCACTAGTGGAAACATAGCCTTAGGCTCGATTCACACCTATGCATGTTGCTTTTGAGCGTTTTTGGAGGTTTTTTTTTCATGCTTGCCACGTTTTTGAGCCGCGTTTTTGCCGCGTTTTTGCCGCGTTTTTGCCGCGATTTGCGTTTTGCATTTTTTTTGGGTTTTTTTACAGTTTTTTTTACAGTCTAAAAAAAAATGTAAAAAAAATAAAAATAAATAAAAATAAAAAAAAACCGGCAAAAACGCACCAAAAACGCATCAAAAATGCATCAAAAACGCTGCAAAAACGGTGCACTTGCGTTTTTGATGCTTGTCCATTGAAATCCATTACATGCAAAACGCTGCATTTTGCATGAAAAAAAGTCCCCGACCCTTTCCAAAAACGCAAAGAAACAAAAAAGCATTGATGTGAACATGTTCCATAGGAACCCATGTTAAAAAATTCCCGTGCATTTCTGCAAAATGCAAAATGCATCAAAAAACGCGCTAGTGTGAATCGAGCCTTAGGCCTGGTTCACACCAATGCATTTTTTAGTGCCTTTTCAGTTTTGCACAAGCACACTACAGTTCATTTAACATGGTTTCCTATGGGGGTAGTTCACATCTATGCATTTTACGGAAAGGGCCAGGGACTTTTTTTTCATTTTTGGTTCCATAGACTTCAATGGATCAAAAGCGTGTATTGAAAAACGCGAAATGCACCTGGCATATGCAAACTGCAACCTGCATAGGTGTGAATCAGGCCTAAGGCTCGATTCACACCTATGCATGTTGCTTTTGAGCGTTTTTGGAGGTTTTTTTTTCATGCTTGCCACGTTTTTGAGCCGCGTTTTTGCCGCGATTTTGACGCGATTTGCGTTTTGCGTATTTTTTTTTTTTTTACATTTAAATTAAAAAAAAAAAAAAAAAAAAAAAAACGGCAAAAACGCATCAAAAACGCTGCAAAAACGGTGCACTTGCGTTTTTGATGCTTGTCCATTGAATTCTATTACATGCAAAACGCTGCATTTTGCATGAAAAAAAGTCCCTGACCCTTTCCAAAAATGCAGAGAAACAAAAAGGCATTGATGTGAACATGTTCCATAGGAACCCATGTTAAAAAATCCCCGTGCATTTCTGCAAAATGCAAAATGCATCAAAAAACGCGCTAGTGTGAATGGAGCCTTAAGATCATGATGTTTTTCCATGATCCGAGTAATTACTGAAAGTATGATGAAATAATACACTTTCCAGATATCAGAACGTGTTTTTTCAGGCATAAAATACTCTTGCTGACTTTACTGGCCTATTACACAACATCACTGCTCTTTATTAAATGATGAATGCAGTATTTTTATAGTTAGCTTTCTTACCATGTCATCAGTCACATTGAAGACAAGCTTTCCAGCTGACTGATAGACATACCCAGCTGTATTAAATAAGTAATCTGAGACAGCAAAGTAGACCATCAGGTTGTGGTCATCTGGTAGAGACAATGGTGGTGGTGAAAACGGTGACGTGGCACGGTGTGCAATTTCAAAAACTTCACCCTGTGGATATAAATTTTGAACAAGTTTGTTAGTGACAAAAACACCTGCAAAAAGACAATTACTGTACATTCTCATATGTTCCTTACAAAGGGTAAATTTAAATCCCATCTTGGAAAAACAGATATGCCCCGTACACACGGTCGGACATTGATCGGACATTCCGAAAACAAAATCCGTGGATTTTTTCCGACGGATGTTGGCTCAAACTTGTCTTGCATACACACGGTCACACAAAGTTGTCAGAAAATCCGATCGTTCTGAACGTGGTGACGTAAAACACGTACGTCGGGACTATAAACGGGGCAGTAGCCAATAGCTTTGGTTTCTTCATTTATTCTGAGCATGCGTGGCACTTTGTGTGTCGGATTTGTGTACACACGATCGGAATTTCCGACAACGGATTTTGTTGTCGGAAAATTTTATAGCAAGCTCTCAAACTTTGTGTGTAGGAAATTCCTATGGAAAATGTGTGATGGAGCCCACACACGGTCGGAATTTCTGACAACAAGGTCCTATCACACATTTTCCATCGGAAAATCCGACCATGTGTACAGGGCATTAGACTGGGTTCACACTTATACAAATTGGATGCAGAATTTTTTCCACATCCAATTTGCATGACAAGAGTCGATTCGCCTCCCAGAAGTCAATCAACCAGTATACAGGAATGGCGTGCGTGGTACCACACGGACATGGACTCCACCCGACGTGTTTCGTTAGAATTAACGTCCTCTAGGGCATCAGACAAGCAGAGACAAGCAACAAAGGGGGTGAAGTTATGCAGGCCGGACTGTGGGTGGCCAGAACTTGTATCCACTGCACCTAGTGACATCAGCCCTCCCTCAATTAGACATGTGCAGATGGATCTTTTGTACCATAGATCCATCACATGCTTTGCTCCTGACAAGTGGTTTAAAGGCCACGAAACGCATAGAGTTACCAAAATGCCGTGTTCTTATCAACATATCTAGTCTTTCAAGTTATAATCCACTATCCCAACAGGTGCAAGAGGCCCTTGGTCCTGCAGGCATTAATTTGCTTATGTTTTTATCTATTCTTGTTTTGGTGAACCTTGGGTTTTTATTGTGATTCACTTTGTGACAATTATGTTATTATTATGTTTGGGCATTACCCTGTTTTGCAATTATCCTGCTTTGCAATTACCTTGCTTATTACTGATACCAGCATTTTTCGTTATTGCAAATGTAATCAATAAGATTCCTTTTATTCCCCAATTTATTCTCTGGCTACCACGTGCTTTATATAAAGTCCCAATATGCCCTTTCCCCCTTGCCCCCCTTCTTTTGAATTGAATAGGGATGGAAACACAGGACCTTACCAGGCCATGGTTTCATTTATAATCCCCTGGGATGGAAATACAGTGCCTTGCAAAAGTATTCGGCCCCCTTAAACTTTTCAACCTTTTGCCACATTTCAGGCTTCAAACATAAAGATATAAAATTTTAATTTTTTGTGAAGAATCACCAACAAGTGGGACACAATTGTGAAGTGGAATGAAATCTATTGGATATTTTAAACTTTTTTAGCAAATAAAAAACTGAAAAGTGGTGCGTGCAAAATTATTTGGCCCCTTTACTTTCAGTGCAGCAAACTCACTCCAGAAGTTCAGCGAGGATCTCTGAATGATCCAATGTTGTCCTAAATGACTGATGGTGATAAATAGAATCCACCTGTGTGTAATCAAGTCTCTGTATAAATGCACCTGCTCTGTGATAGTCTCAGGGTTCTGTTGAAAGCGCAGAGAGCATCATGAAGACCAAGGAACACACCAGGCAGGTCCCTAATACTGTTGTGGAGAAGTTTAAAGCCGGATTTGGATACAAAGAGATTTCCCAAGCTTTAAACATCCCAAGGAGCACTGTGCAAGCGATCATTTTGAAATGGAAGGAGTATCAGACCACTGCAAATCTACCAAGACCTGGCTGTCCCTCTAAACGTTCAGCTCAGACAAGGAGAAGACTGATCAGAGATGCAGCCAAGAGGCCCATGATCACTCTGGATGAACTGCAGAGAACTACAGCTGAGGTGGGAGAGTCTGTCCATAGGACAACAATCAGTCGTACACTGCACAAATCTGGCCTTTATGGAAGAGTGGCAAGAAGAAAGCCATTTCTCAAAGATATCCATAAAAAGTCTCGTCTAAAGTTTGCCACAAGCCACCTGGGAGACACACCAAACATGTGGAAGAAGGTGCTCTGGTCCGATGAAACCAAAATCGAATTTTTTGGCCACAATGCAAAACGATATGTTTGGCGTAAAAGCAACACAGCTCATCACCCTCAACACACCATCCCCACTGTCAAACATGGTGGTGGCAGCATCATGGTTTGGGCCTGCTTTTCTTCAGCAGGGACAGGGAAGATGGTTAAAATTGAGGGGAAGATGGATGCAGCCAAATACAGGACCATTCTGGATGAAAACCTGTTGGAGTCTGCAAAAGACCTGAAACTGGGACGGAGATTTATCTTCCAACAAGACAATGATCCCAAACATACAGCAAAATCTACAAAGGAATGGTTCACAAACGTATCCAGGTGTTAGAATGGCCAAGTCAAAGTCCAGACCTGAATCCAATCGAGAATCTGTGGAAAGAGCTGAAAACTGCTGTTCACAAACGCTCTCCATCCAACCTCACTGAGCTCGAGCTGTTTTGCAAGGAAGAATGGGCAAGAATTTCAGTCTCTCGATGTGCAAAACTGATAGAGACATACCCCAAGCGACTTGCAGCTGTAATCGCAGAAAAAGGTGGCTCTACAAAGTATTAACGCAAGGGGGCCGAATAATTTTGCACGCCCCACTTTTCATTTTTTTATTAGTTAAAAAAGTTTCAACAATCCAATAGATTTCGTTCCACTTCACAATTGTGTCCCACTTGTTGGTGATTCTTCACAAAAAATAAAAATTTTATATCTTTATGTTTGAAGCCTGAAATGTGGCAAAAGGTTGAAAAGTTCAAGGGGGCCGAATACTTTCGCAAGGCACTGTACATGACCTTACCAGGCCATGGCTTTGTTAAAGTCCCAACTTGTTTCCACTACTTACTACATGTGCAGAACGGAAACATTTGTTTTGTTTCGATTCGATACTTACATAAATTTGTTTAGTTAAATTTGTTTAATACGTTTAATTCATTTTCTAAATTAATTTTGTTTATTCGTATTTGAATCAATTCGAATTTTCGGAATTCAAATTCATATAGATCCGAATAGTTTTCGAATTCAAAACGTTTTTGAATTCAAATCGTTTTCCAATTTCCAAAGAGAATAAAATAGAATAGAAAATAAACGAATAGAATAGAAAAAAACAGAATAGAATAGAAAATAATATAACAGAAAATAAAAAAATATAATATAATAGAGTAAAACAGAACAAAATAGAATAGAAAATAAAATAAACGAACAGAATAGAATAAACAAATAGAAAAAGAATATAATTTAAAAAAAAACTAATAAAACAGAATAGAATTTAAATTTTTTAAATAGAATCAATTCGAATTTGAATAGAATAGAAAAGGATAGATTAGAATAGTATAGAAAAAAACAGAACACAGTATAGGAAAAACAACACAATAGAATAGAATAGAAAGAATATAACCATCTTCCTATTCTAATCTATTCTTTTCTATTCTATTCAAATTTGAATGAATTCTATTTAACCACTTCCATACCGGGCCTAGTCTGGCACTCCTCTCCTACATGTGAAAATCATAATTTTTTTGCTAGAAAATGACTCAGAACCCCCAGACATTATATATATTTTTAGCAGACATCCTAGGAAATAAAATGGCGGTTGTTACAACTTTTTATGTCACACGGTACTTGCGCAACATTTTTTCAAACGCGTTTTTTTTTTTGGAAAATAAAAACAGTTTCATGAATTAAAAAATAACAAAACAGTAAAGTTAGCCCAATTTGTTTGTATAATGTGAAAGATGATGTTAAACCGAGTAAATAGATACCCAACATGTCATTTTTTAAAATTGCGCACACTCATGGAATGGTGCCAAACTTCGGTACTTAAAAATCTCCATAGGCGACACTTAAATTTTTTTTATGGGTTACCAGTTTAGAGTTACAGAGGGGGTTTAGTGCTGGAATTGTTGCTCTAACGGATGTGGCAATACCTCACATGTGTGGTTTGAATGGTGTTTACATATGTTGGCGGGACTTACGTGTGTGTTAGCTTCTGTGCGCGAGCACACGGGGACGGGGGAGCTTTAAATTTTTTTTTTCTTGTTTATTTTACTTTATTTTTTATTTTTTCACTTTCTTTAAAAAAAATATATATATATATAAAAAATAAGCTGCGCTATAAATTAATTTGTGAGTATAGAAACAACAAAAAAGCAAAGAAAAAAACATTGAAAAATTGTATGATTAAACATAAATAAGTATATGCAATATAAACATGAAATGTGTAGCAGAAAGCAAAAGCTACAGAACAGAGTCCACTCAAATAGGCTGATTTAAAAAGCACACTTAATAAACAGTCTTCTAGAGGGTGACTTTGTAATCTTCCTGCCAGCGGTGACATGCAACTTCAACACTGAGGGTGGTGTGTGCTGGGGTACAATACAAAAGTGCCTCCACCCATGAAAAATGCTGCCGCTTACCAGCTCCTTAGATCTCTTTTTAGGGAGATCAAACGTGCCTTTGGCTCTCAACCCCAGCCTTAGGTCTTTCAAAGGCTGTCAACGCTAGAGGGGTTCCTCAGAATCTCAGCATAAGGTGTCATCTCATATAGCAGGTATGTGTTCATTAACCATAAAATGACATAAAACTTCCATAGCGTGATACATTTTTAAAAGTTTAATGGAATAAAATAGTATTGCCCTTACAATTATGCAGCAAAATTCAAGCGATGGATTAAAAACAGAACCAGTGTTGAAGTTGCATGTCACCGCTGGCAGGAAGATTACAAAGTCACCCT
Organism: Lithobates septentrionalis; assembly: GCA_037952835.1. NCBI lineage: Eukaryota > Metazoa > Chordata > Amphibia > Anura > Ranidae > Lithobates > Lithobates septentrionalis. Next base: position 258,407 of record JBBDGP010000795.1, on the reverse strand, counting down.
CTAGAAGACTGTTTATTAAGTGGGCTTTTTAAATCAGCCTATTTGAGTGGACTCTGTTCTGTAGCTTTTGCTTTCTGCTACACATTTCATGTTCACAATTTGTTTCTTTTTTTTGCACATATCACTGGTGATAAATTGAATGTTGATGTGATATTATATTGCATATACTTATTTATGTTTAATCATACAATTTTTCAATGGTTTTTTCTTTGCTTTTTTGTTGTTTCTATACTCACAGCTTATTTTTTATGATATTTGTAGTGTGCGTGTCTCACATTGTTAGTTGCAGCTTTTTCTCACATTATTTAAGGTTAAACCCTACACACATGATCACTTTTGGGATAGCGCACTAAAAATACTTTTTCGATATATACTGTATGTGTATATATATATATATATATATATATATATATATATATATATATATATATATATATATCTATATCTATATCTATCTATATAGATATATATATATATATATATATATATATATATATATATATATATATAGATCTATATATATATATATATATATATATATATAGATCTATATATATATATAGATCTATATATATATCTATCTATCTATCTATCTATCTATCTATAATCTATATCCCATGCTTTCCAGGTTGTTTACAACCGCTGCCTAGACGTGATGTCATAACGTCGTGCCCAGGCCTCCGACGGTCATAGGGATGACTGATGAAGATCTGGTCACCGGAAATCTCTATGTTCGTCATACAGCGGTGGTGGCTTCTTTCTCCGGGTCCCAGATGGCACGGGAGACCCCGGAGAAGCACCGGAGGGCGGCGGGAGGTGGGAATGTCCACTCCCGTCGCCTGTAAGAACGATCAAGTGGCGGAACTGCCACTATGACTGTTCTTACCGTGCACAGAATCGCCGGCTCTAAAAGATGATACCAGAATGATGCTTGCAGCTGCAACCATCATTCAGATATCCCCACTGAAATTCAAAGACGTCATATGACCTCCTTGGGCTGGAAGTGATTACATTTTGGGAAATGGTTATATTCCTTCTATTCTATTCTATTGTTTTTTTAATTCTATTATTTTTCTATTTATTCTATTCTATTCTATTTTTTTCTATTCTATTTTATTTTCTATTCTATTCCATGCTATTCTATTCTATTCATATTAAAATTTATTCTATTCAAAATTCGAATTTCGGAAGATGGTTATATTCTTTCTATTCTATTCTATTCTGTTATTTTTTTCTATACTATTCTGTTATTTTCTATTCTATTGTAATCATTTTTTTCTATTCTATTCATTTTCCAATTGATTCTATTAGAATTTTGGGAAATTACATTCTTTCTATTTTATTCTATTGTTTTTTTAATTCTATTTCTTTCTATTATATTATAGTCTATTCTATTCAATTTTTTTTTCTGTTCTTTTCTTTTCTTATGTATTCAAATTTATTCTATTTGAAATTTGAATTTCAGAAAATGGTTATATTCTTTCTATTTTATTATATTATTCTTTTTTATTCTATTCTATTCTTTTGTTTTCTATTTTTTTCTGTTTTACTCTATTATATTCTATTCTTTTATTTTCTGTTATATTCTTTTCTATTCTATTCTATTTTTTTTCTATTCTATTACTTTATTTTCTATTCTATTTCATTTTCTTTGGAAACTGGAAAACTATTTGAATTTGAAAACTATTCTAAATTGATCAGAAAACGATTACAATTGATTTAAATTCTAATTTTGTCCAATTTTTTTTTTCGTTATTTCGGATTCGTTTAAATTCGGTACTATTGTAATTCAGAAATTCTTTAAGATTTAAGATTGGTGAGGTGCAGTAATTCTGTGCAGCAATTCTGTGCAGTAGGTCCCCATGTCCATAGAATTCCAATGCATCAAGGGAACTGATCAAAGTCGAGGCAGGAATGGGTTGAAGAGCCTTTCAACTTCAAGCCTGTAGGGGAATCTCAGGGAGGGATCTGTCCAACGTTCCCGGGAAGATATTTGCTCATCTGTAGCTAAATATGAGCCAATCTCAGATGGGATTAGAAAAACACCAGGGTCAACTAACACTGTACCTTCATGTGCACATCCAAATTTCCAGGCGTCACAGTTGGATGCCCCGTCAGTGAGTAATCAATAGCTGCCACATCATCGAGTTTTACTGAAACTAAAAACAAAAATGTTTTGCATCTAATTATGAGATACATCAGAATTATCAGAAGAAAAATATCTAGTTTAACAATAAAGTCTTCGGACTCCTAAAAGCAAAATGGTTAGCGCTTCCACATAGCAGCACTAGGGTCGTCGGTTTGAATACCAACCATGGCACTACCCAGGTAGAGTTTTCATGTCCTCCCTGTGCCTGTGCGGGTTTACTCCGGGTACTCCGGTTTCCGCCCCCACACTCTAAAGACATGCTGGTAGGTTAATTGGCCGATGTGAATGTACAATACACATTTAAAGCACTGCATAAATTGACAGCTCTATATAAGTACCTGTAATAATTATTAAAAAAAAAAAAAGGATTTTTCATCTGCCACTTTCTTTGATCTATTACACTTACCGTATTTTCCGCACCATAAGACACACTCCCCCCCCCCCCCCCCCAGAAATATTGGGAAAAATGTCTCTGCGTCTTATGGAGCGAATGTTTGCTAGGCACCACCCTCCGCCGGCACCGCCCCCTGCCGCCGCTTTTATTTTTATGTGCAATGGTCAGTCTGCATTTATGTGCAATGGTCAGTCTGCATTTATGGTAATGGTCAGTCTGCATTTATGGCAATGGTCAGGCTGCATTTCATGGGCACTGGTAAATATTTTAGGACACCATGAGGATAGAATGACATGAGGTCAGTCTGTATTTATATGCAATGGTCAGTCTGCATTTATGGTAACGGTCAGTCTGCATTTATGTGCAATGGTCAGGCTGCATTTATGGTAATGGTCAGGCTGCATTTATAGTAATGGTCAGGCTGCATTTATGGTAATGGTCGGTCTGCATTTATGGCAATGGTCGGTCTGCATTTATGGCAATGGTCAGTCTGCATTTATGGCAATGGTCGGCCTGCATTTATGGTAATGGTCAGTCTGCATTTATGGTAATGGTCAGTCTGCATTTATGGCAATGGTCGGTCTGCATTTATGGCAATGGTCGGTCTGCATTTATGGCAATGGTCGATCTGCATTTATGGCAATGGTCGGTCTGCATTTATGGTAATGGTCGGTCTGCATTTATGGTAATGGTCAGTCTGCATTTATGGTAATGGTCGGTCTGCATTTATGGTAATGGTCAGTCTGCATTTATGGTAATGGTCGGTCTGTATTTATGGTAATGGTCAGGCTGCATTTCATGGGCACTGGTAAATATTTTAGGACATCATTTGGTTCAGAATATTTTTTTCTTGTTTTCCTCCTCTAAAACCTAGGTGCGTCTTATGGAGCGAAAAATATGGTAAGTCTTTATCTCTACTGGGGCTTTTCCTAGGGCTCTAGGAACTGTCTTTCGAAAACCACTAAAAACTTTATTTCCTGTAATGCCTCATAAACATATTTCACAATAGACAATCAAGTAACTTTACCATAAACACAAGCGTCTGGACCCAATGATAAACCACAAGTGTTAATAGGTGCTGATTCTTACTTTAAAGTCTAAGTTGAGGTATTTTTTTTTTTAATGAGAAATGTTCTTTGTGCTGGTGCTTAGGTGGGCGAGTTAAAATCCGAAGTCCTCTGCCCCCCCATAACCCCACAGTAGCAATCTTACAGTGCTTTGGGGGATAATAAAACAGTGCTGAGTATGCCTGTCCCTTCCACCCCTCTCCTCCATTCATAAAAACTGTACTATAGTTTCCATGAATGAAAAGCGATCTATGAATGGAGGACGGGCAGATGAATTAAAGTTCTGCCCCCTCCATTCCTCCACATAGCAGTCTGTAGCTGCAGCATACTGACTGCATAAATACAAGACTGGATCACTGCAGCACACTGTGGGAGTTTTCTGTTGGGGTCTGAGAGTTTAAAAAAAAAAATGTTAGGACACATCACCATTATTTCAAGAGTAATGCACCATGCAATGAATGCAAGACGAATAACTGAATTATCGCATCTGAAGTGTATGTCTGAATATAAGACTCTATTCACAGCTATGCCCTTTGCTTTTGAGTGTTTCTGCAGTGTTTTTTCGCATTTTCTTACAGCGAGTTTGCTGTGTTTTTGCTGCGATTTGCGTTTTGCATTTTTTATGGGTTTTTTTTTTGAAAATTTGTTGTTGGGCAGAATAAAAAATGCAAATCGCTGCAAAATCGCAGCAAAATTTGAGGTAAAAGCGCACTGCATGCTTTTCTGCAGCTTCTCCGTTGAAGTCTATTGAACCAAAAAAAGTACCATTGTGCATTTCAAAAAGTCCCGACCCTTTCCAAAAAACAGAGGCACAAAAACGCATTGATGTGAACGTGTTCCATAGGAACCCATGTTAAAAATATTGTCCTGCATTTCTGCAAAAAGCACTAAAAAACCTATTGGTATGGATGGAGCTTTATGCAGTGTTTAATTTTGTCGACGAAAATATTTTCGTTGACTAAATTTTTTTCATAATTAAATTTTATTTTATTAAGATTCGGCTTAACAAGTAAAAACAAAACCATATGTCCATATATAGAAAGAAAAAGGAGAAAAGAAAAGGAGAGGGAAAAAAAAGAAGAAAAAAAAAAAGAAGAGAAAAAGCCACTTCCCCTCTTAACCACTTAAGGACCGGCGCACGACTATGTACGTTGGCACAATGGCACGGCTGGGCAAATGGGCGTATATATACGTCCATTTGAATTTCCTGCCGTGTCATTGCGTGCGCGCCCGGGAGCTCCGTGAGTCGGGTCGCGGGTCCCGCGGACTCGATCGCCGGGGATACCCGCAATCGTCTCACAGAGAGCAGGAACGGGGAGATGCTGATGTAAACAGCATCTCCCCGTTCTGCCTAGTGACAGTTTCACTCGATCTCTGCTCCCTGTCATCGGAGCAGAGATCAGTGTACTGACACACACAGCCCAACCCCCCTACAGTTAGAAAACACTCCCTAGTACTGACTTAAACCCTCCCTGCCCCCTAGTGGTTAACCCCTTCACTGCCAGTGTCATTTACACAGGAATCAATGCATTTTTATGGCACTGATTGCTGTATAAATGACAATGGTCCCAAAAATGTGTCAGAAATGTCCGCCATAACGTCGCAGTCGCAATAAAAATCGCTGATCGCCGCCAAAACTAGTAAAAAAAAATTATTAATAAAAATGCCATAAAACTATCCCCTATTTTGTAAACGCTTTAACTTTTGCGCAAACCAATCAATAAACGCTTATTGCGATTTTTTTTTTTACCAAAAATATGTAGAAGAATACGTATCGGCCTAAACTGAGGAAAAAAAATGTTTTTTTATATATTTTTGGGGGATATTTATTATAGCAAAAAGTAAAAAATAATGCGTTTTTTTCAAAATTTTCACTCTTATTTTGTTTATAGCACAAAAAATAAAAATTGCAGAGGTGATCAAATACCACCAAAAGAAAGCTCTATTTGTGGGAAAAAAAGGACGTCAATTTTGTTTGAGAGCCACGTCGCACGACCGCGCAATTGTCAGTTAAAGCGACGCAGTGCCGAATCGCAAAAAGTGCTCTGGTCTTTAGCCAGCCAAATGGTCCGGGGCTTAAGTGGTTAAAATACAATATATATTATAAAAGTTGAGATAAAAGTTAATACTATTTTAGTCAACTAAAATACAACTAAAACTATTCAGATAACTAAAATACGACTAAAATTAAAATGGCATTTTAATCAAAAGTCAAAAATATGACTAAAACTAAAATGGCATTATAGTCAAAAGACTATGACTAAAACTAAATTGAAATTTGACGTCAAAATTAACACTGCACTACCACATATGAATAAGTAGGGGGCATCTACTAAGCTGCTGAAATAAAAAAAAGGAAGAAAAAGGCTTTTCTCATTTTTTTTCTTAATATTTAATGTCTGTAATATATTCAGGTAATATGTGAAATGGCATTACAGCTGACAGAGTTTACAGTTGTTTTTTTTTTATATTTTCAAGTTGCACTTCTGTCTGTCAAAAAGCATTATTTTTGTGTGTTTATGAAACATGGTTTTATTTATATAGACGTTATATTTTCAAACCTCAATACCATAAATAATAATATGTTATTCGATTTTTACTCCAGGAGTATACAATGTTTTGGCAATCCTAAAGAAATAACGCATTCAAATTTAAGTAAACCCATTCGATTTTAGTAGACTAAAATATGACTAAAACAATTCAGATGACTAAAATACGACTAAAATTAAAATGGCATTTTGGTTGAAAGACTAAAATACGATCAAAATGGTACTTTAGTCAAAAAGACTATGACTATAACTAAATTGAAATTTGACGTCAAAATGAACACTGGCCTTATGCAACTATACTCCTAAACCTCTCTCCTACCCTGTAACCACTTAAGCCCACACCATTTTGCTGGCCAAAGACCAGAGAACTTTTTGCGATTCGGCACTGCGTCGTTTAACTGACAATTGCGCGGTCGTGCGACGTGGCTCCCAAACAAAATTGACGTCCTTTTTTTCCTACAAATAGAGCTTTCTTTTGGTGGTATTTGATCACCTCTGCGGTTTTTATTATTTGCGCTATAAACAAATAAAGAGCGACAACTTTGAAAAAAACGCTTTTTTTTTACTTCTTGCTATAAAAAATATCCCCAAAAAAATATATAAATAAACATTTTTTTTCCTCAGTTTAGGCCGATATGTATTCTTCTACATATTTTTGGTAAAAAAAATTTGCAATAAGTGTTTATAGATTGGTTTGCGCAAAAGTTATAGCGTCTACAAAATAGGGGATAGTTTTATGGCATTTTTAGTAATAATTTTTGTTTTTTACTAGTAATGGCGGCGATCTGCGATTTTTACCGTGACTGCGACATTATGGCAGACACATCGGACAATTTTGACACATTTGTGGGACCATTGGCATTAATAAAGCGATCAATGCTAAAAATTTGCATTGATTACTGTAAAAATGTCACTGGCAGTGAGGAGGTTAACCTCTAGGTGGCGCTGTAGGGGTTAAGTGTGTCCTAGGGAGTGTTTCTAACTGTGGGGGGGAGGGGCTGTGTGTGACACTACACTGATCACCTCTCCCGATCACAGGGAGCTGTGATCAGTGTCACTAGGCAGAATGGGGAGATGCTTGTTTACATTAGCATCTCCCCGTTTTTCCTAACTATGAGACGATCGCGGGTATCCCCGCGGACATCAGGACCACGGAACCCGCGAACACGGTTACGGAGCTCCCGGCGGCGCGCGCCCGCAAGCCGCCTCTTAAAGGGCAACATACAGGTACGTTAATCTGCCTGTACGTGCCGTGGTATATCTGCGTGAGGCAGTCGGGAAGCGGTTAAAACATGTCCCAGCATTACTTTTTCTTTTACTTAGCTTTTATAGCAAGAAACAGCTTTTATTACTTCTTGTGATGTCATCATCAGGCTTGGAAACTTCTCACAGGGGAAGCTGGGGTGTAAGTTCTCACTGATGTAGGCACTCCCCCAGAACTACATCTCCCAAGAGTCTTTTCCCTATGCACAGTGTATGGATAGGCTCTTAGAAATTAAGGCAGCTGCACTGTGTGTCTTGGAAAGGAATCAGTATACAGTATGTATGTAGAGAGGCACAGAGGAGAGATTTAAATAGCGATTAGAAGCTCAGCAGCACAGCAGGCAGGGCTGACACCGACTGAGATTTTAGTGCAGCAAAAGCATTGTGTTGTCAAACCAAATAGGCAGTTAGATGTTCATTGGATTTCTGGCAGATCAATTAGCATTTTTCTGCATTTGCACCACTTCTGTACTTCTTATTTTACCTTACATACCTTTTAATACCAATGACTACACAGGACAGTCTACCTACCTGGAAGGCTCTGCAAAACAGGCTGCAGACGATTATTTACTGCATCAATAACCTGTGGACATATCTAAAAGAAGATATATGTTAGCACAACTGAATTTAGTAAGAGTAAAGTGAATCTGTTGCAAACCTGGGTAACTCAAAATGATGTGGAAAAAAAGTACAGACCACTTGTCAAGATGATTTGTAGATCCAGAGGTTAGGGATGAGGGAATCAGGCAAAGTTGGGCTTACAGGAGGTTCGAAGTACCCAGGAAAACATCTGCAAACCCTAACAGGGTTTTTTTTTTAATTTTTTCTACAGACAGCAGCTAGGGATCTGTAAAATAACTATTGTAGCCTTCCTGCTGCTAAATGACAGATCCCTGCCAGCCTGTGTTTCTCAACAAACCAGGGGGATCTGTCATCTAGGCCCGGTTCACACTGATGCGGCACGGAATTTGCAGCGAACTCTATGCGGTTTCCGCACCACATCAAAATCGCACCCCGTTCATGCGATCCACTGCAGGTGTGTAAGTTAAGTTAACGATGGTTTGCAAAACGCAGTGCGAATTGCAGAATCAGATCACATGGGTGTGAACACCCATGCAATCCGATTTTGGTGAGGCAAAAAAAAAAAAGAGTCCTGCGCGATTTTAATGCGGATGTAGTGCGATTTTAGCTATACAGAATGAATGGCTCGAATCGCACTGCTGCAGAATCGCATGTGATTTTAACAGGAATGCGGTGCAATTCCTGTCCAAATCACATGTGATTCCGGCAGTATGAATTGGGCCTTAGCCACTACTACTTCTAAATGACAGATTTCTGCCGGGTTGTTTGGGCCAGGGATCCGGGTGGCATCATAGATCATGGTGAATGGTGGCTAGTTATGCTGATCTGCTACAATGACAGAGGACCCATCATAGCCAACGTTCTTAACAAATGACAGATCCCCTCCCTGCAGTGCTGAAATGTAAACACAGCAGTGGGGATCCTGGGTGACATTCAGCAAAAATTCTCATGACCATATTCGGTCATTGACATCACTCAGAACCCCCGACGCCTTGTTTACAAACAGAAGACAGTGGGGAACTGTCATGTTCTTTAGTGCTGGTAGTGCTACCACCCTGAAATGAACAGATTTCTGGCTACATCAGATGGGTATTCAGGCTGGTGGACAAACTTGCCCTGAGTGTTAACCCAACCCAACTGCCCTGTTACCTGTTGCTAAACTACCTGCAAACAGACTGGGTTTGGATTGAATGTTCTGTCAGGACTGGGCTCAGCCCTTCCTTCTCAAAGCTGGCCGCTCAGCTGTCGGCCAATTGCCAGCTCCTTTCTCTCCACAGTGACTCCCCTGTTGATGATATCCTGCTCGTCAGTCCTGCCTACTTAAGCCGTCCAGCCCAGATGATCTCTGCCTTCGCCTTGGTCACATCTCTAGAGACGCTCTCCTATGTTCCCGTTAAAGACTTACTTGGCTGACATTCCTTCTGGCTCCAGATCCTGCTTGTTGTTCTACTACACTCATCTCTGGCTCCCTGACGTTTTGGCTTGTCTGACTATCCATTCCAGTTCTTGAACTCTGGCTATGTTTTGACTATGTTTACTCTATTTACCTTTTTATCATTATTATTAAACAAGTGTGATTTAACATACTTCTGTCTCAGTCTGATTCATGGTGTCCAAGCCGAATCTGAAACTCATCCCAAGTTTGCAACCAGAAACAAAGGAACTGGAACAAAGGTTGACAAGAACATCCAAAACTCCCAGGTGGACAGGAACCAAGTTGAGAATTATAGCAGGGAGATCTCACTGTAAGATCCCTTTCACACTGGGGCGTTTTTCAGGAGCTTTAGCATTAAAAAAGCGCCTGAAAGAAGCCTCATCTGAAATCCCAAAGTGAGAGCCCGAGCCCTTTCACACTGCCATCGCCCGAAAAACGCTGGTAAAGTGCCGCTTGAGACCCCTTTCACACTGGGGCGTTTTTCCAGGCTTTTTCGGGCGCTGGCAGTGTGAAAGGGCTCGGTCCATCGGCGCACCCAGCCCGGTGGCAAAAACACGAAAGCGCTGCAAAGAAGCTGCTTGCAGGACTTTTTTCTACGCCCTGCCAGCGCAGCGCCCCAGTGTGAAAGCACTCGGGCTTTCACATTGGGATTGCAGATGAGGCTTCTTTCAGGCGCTTTACAGGCGCTTTTTTTACAGCTAAAGCGCCTGAAAAATGCCCGAAAAACGCCCCAGTGTGAAAGGGGTCTTAAAGTAACCAAGATATATAGGAGACCAGGAGTGAATCAGCAAACCACACCCCACCTATAAATAAAATATTATTTTGGGGTAGGCAATTTGATTTCAGTTTAGTGGCCTTAGATTACTGAAATAATCAGTACAAACAGGCGTTTGTTGAAGTTGGTGAAAGGATTTAGAGTGCCAGCTTGTATAGCCTTTTTAAAAAATTTTTATTTTTCAAACATGTTTCGGAGGCTCAGCACTCCCTCTTCTTCAGGGCTAAAAACAGGATGATGCAGGCACTTGGATTGGAAAGGCCTTTGATCAGAATTGCATTTTCAGAATTGCATCATTCTGAAAATGAATAAAGGAATTACAAACAAAAAAAAAAGAAAATGCTAATTGCCTAGTTGTCTCTGCCTCTAATGCCCTCTGAATCACTGATGTAGAAAAAGCATGCAGCTCGGAGCTCCTTATTTACATATATGTTCCAGGGTAACATCACATTAAGCATTCAAGCCAGAGGATAATCATGGCAGCCAGGCAGCTATCATTTTCACTTGGAGAGGTCAGCAATAGCTGTCTCCATTTTTCTCAATGCCGGCTTGCTTGAGTTTTCTATTTGCTTATGAATGACTTCACTTTCCACAAAGCATGTTTGGTTATGAAATAAGCCTGCTTATGTCTCTTGATATTCATTCATAATCATATAAAAAAAAAAAACATCTGCATATACAGAAGGAGGAATACATGATGGTAATAATCTTACATTTATCCTAGAAGCAGAAAAGGCTGTAAGTGGCAATTATATAAATACCTGATTTTGCATAGTTTGCCTTAAGGATGATGAAATGGCGTCATCAAAGAGGTTAACAAGCCAGCTAGAATATCACAGAAGAAAAAAAAAAAGTAAAAAACATAGTATATGTTAGTTATTTCTATGGCCAGAGTTGCAGGAGATTCCTGGAGTAAAGACCAGTCACTGTTGCTGCTCCCTCCCATTGTGCAGGATGACTGGTCTTGTATCCGCCCCCTCCTGTAGTTTTCTGCAGGCAGCCTGTAGTGGGTGGGATTGCTGGGTCCCTCCCGCAGCTCTGCTTTCTGCACAAGTTATGTACAGTACATTGATGATGTCACTGCTACTTCTTCAAGGTTATATCCAGTGGTGGCCCATCCATTAGGGGGCGCACGGGAACCTACTGATCTACATACAGGGTGTTGGATGCATAGATTCCAATGGAGGGGGGGGGTTATAGCACGTGATTAGAGCCAGAGGCTCTAATAGGCTTCAAAAAATGGTGGTCTTGGGCGCAGAGCACTGCGCTCCGAGACCACCCAGTTGTGTGACAGTTGCAAATGAATATTCGCTATTTTCACACTAAATGTCCTCCCAGCCAATCAGGAAGCGGGTCGTGAGACCTGTTTCCAAATTGCCTGAATGGACGGGCCATCCTGTTGGTCGCCGAGGAGGAGGGAGGAGACGTATGGAGCCAGTACATGGAGGGTACAATCTCCACCTATCAGCTGGGGGTGGGGGGGGGTGGTTGTGGGTATGGTGCACGGTGGGGGGTCCGTGGTCAGGTTCGTCTTCCGCCCCCCCCGACCGATGGAGCACCAGCCGCCACTGGTTATATCTGTATTTGCAACAGCATTGGGTGCACAAAAAGTGGACTTATAGCCTATGTTGCTATTGAGGAATACATTTAAATATTAAGCTTATAATAAAAATAATTATAATAAAAATTACACAATATATGCTTTAAAAAAAAACACACACATCAGATGCACATTACCTAGCGCTTATGAAAGGCTGAAGAATATCTATAAATCTAAGAGTCAGCTACTTAAAAGCAATCATTCTTGTCATAAATCTAAATGTTACAATAATCATAGCAGCGCTCAATGCTTTAAAAGTTCAAAGTAAATAATAAATAATAAAAAACAATTTGTTTAGCTTTAATTAGCAAAGTGTATCTAGATATAGCCCTCATATACAGGCATTTTTAGATTTCCTTCCGTATATAGATGTGATGTTTGACCAGTAGGTAATGACATTTGGGGCTTTTTCACACTGATCTGGTGTAGTTTTACTGCAGCGCAGGTGCAGCTCGGGTGCAGCGCAGCGTGCCCACAGTTTTGTGTGGGTTATCTTGGCTTTGCCATAGAATTCTGTTAGAAAGAGCCTCCAATCCTGATTATAGGGACTGTAGAAGAGGCCTGAGAAGGAACAGGAAGATGTCAGCAGACGTGTAACTAGAACATTTAGGACCCCGGTGCAAGAAACCATGAAAGGCCCCCTGGCCGGGGGCCCTTCCCTCTGATCCCGGGGGTTCTTCCCACTGATCCTGAGACTGTTGACTCCCGTCGCAGGGCCCTTTATTACGGTCCTGCAGTGGATTCCTTTCACATGTACTGCAGCAGATCTGGTAGATCTGCCACTGGTGTCAGTAGGACTGTGAATAGTGTAAGTAGAGCAATAGACAGTGTCAATATGTGTCAGTATCAGTAATACAGTGGACATGGCCAGTAGAGCAATGGATGGGGTCAGTAGGGCAGTGGACAAGGTCAGTAGGGCAGAGGATAGGGTCAGTAGGGCAGAGGATGGTATCAGTAGGGCAGTGGGCAAGGTTAGTAGGGCAGAGGACAGGGTCAGTAGGGCAGAGGATGGGGTCAGTAGGGCAGAGGATGGTATCAGTAAGGCAGTGGACAAGGTCAGTAGGGCAGAGGACAGGGTCAGTAGGGCAGAGGATGGTATCAGTAGGGCAGTGGGCAAGCTTAGTAGGGCAGAGGACAGGGTCAGTAGGGCAGAGGATGGTATCAGTAGGGCAGTGGGCAAGCTTAGTAGGGCAGAGGACAGGGTCAGTAGGGCAGAGGATGGTATCAGTAGGGCAGTGGACAAGGTCAGTAGGGCAGTGGACGAGGTCAGCAATTTTTTTTTTTTTTTTACAATTTTATTTTTAAAAAAAATTTAGGAGCCCTGTTGCGGGCTTTGGGGAATTTTCAGGGGTCTAAACAGACCGATCACTCACTGTGTCCATTCAGGAAAGGAAGGGGCTGCTAAGTTTAATTTTTGCCGGCTCTTTCCCCTGCTATACATCTTGAAAGGATCCCCTGTAGATGCCAGTGGGAGAGGGAGGGGGTAAGCCATTAGTGCTGTGGTGGGAGGGGGGCCCAGGGAGTACACAGGGGCAGCAGGAAACAAGTAACCTGGATACAGGGCCTGTTCAAGGATTTTTGTCGACACAGGCGAAGGTGCATTTTGCCGCTCCCCCCCACCATCCTCCCACCAAACCTGCCACACACAGTAACACACCTCCTGTATTAGAGTGCCCCCATTCTGAATGAAGGAGAACAGGGGGCACCTTCAGTCTGGTGGTGGGGGGGAGGGGGCGGAGTGTTAAATGTAGTAGCAGATCTAAATACACTGACAAATTGAAGCCAAACTCCAGCTAACACTTCATAATCAGTTACAGCAAACCGTTTTTTCTTCCTTTTGGGGTAAAGGTTTTACATAAATAAATAAAAGCTGGTCATTATAAGCAATCTCCTGCCCCTCTCTCCCTGCCTGTGTGCTCCATCTGTGAAGCCGACAGCCACATTGAAAGAGAAGCCACTGACTGAGCCAGTGAGCCCCAGGACCATCCAAGTGAGTGAGCACTGACCAGACCCTGCCCCCTCTCTTTTCTCGCCCCCCTCTCTCTCACCCTGCCCCTTCTCTGCCCCCTCTCTTTCCTTGCCCCACCTCTCTCTTTATCCCTGCCCCCTCTCGCCTCCTGCCCCCCTCTCTCCCCGTTCTCCGCTCTCTCTCTCTCTCTCTCCCTGCCCCTCCCTCTCTCCCCCCCCCCTCTCTCCCTGCCCCCTCTCTCTCCCTGCCCCCTCTCTCTCCCTGCCCCCCTCTCTCTCCTCCTGCCCCCTCTCTCTCCCTGCCCCCCCTCTCTCTCCCTGCCCCCCTCTCTCTCTGCCCCTCTCTCTTTCTTCCCCCTCTTTCTCCTGCAGGTTGCAAAAATTATTGGGGTGGGGGGGTCTGTGACAACAGGTTTTACCGCACTAGGTAACATCAACCCTAGTGACGCCACTGGTATACCTTGCTATACGCACTACATTGTGAACAAGTTTTTTTGGAAATAGAGAGAATGAACTTACTCGAAGGTGTCTGTGAAATGTACTTTCATGTCTCCAATGTTTGCACTACAGTCGGAGGTGGACACTGTTGGCCTACCAGATCCATCACTTCCTAAATTCAGCCCAACAGAAATGGATATTCCCAGAACCTGCAAATCAAAGTCACCGCTGTCCGATCTATTGGGGGGAAACATAGTAAAATATGGATAAACCTTCTGTTTAAAGGAAATTACTTTTTCCAGTATTGTCTAGTTTGAAATGTAAAGGAGATCAGCTTGCTGTAAATAATGTTATCTGTGTTTGTTAATTTTCAAAAAATGTTGTTTCTGTATACACAGTAATTTGTTATAATATATTCATACATGTATGCACACAGTGCACGCAGGTACCTTTATTCTTGGGTTAGCTAATGGCAATACTTTTAACTCTGTTTCCATCGGTTAAGGTTTGGTTTAGCATTGCTGCAGTATAGTTTATTACCATAAAATAGATCAGTGTTCACCCTATTTAGTTCAGCATTTAACCACTTTGCCTCTCACACCTGTTTACCTCCTATGGAGTAACTTTTACATTTCTGCTATGGATCTGTTTATTCGGCAATTACTTTATCATTACTAACGGTAACAAGGTAATACATATATTGTTTCTTTAACCACCTCAGCTCCAAAAGGATTTACCCCCTTCATGACCAGGGCATTTTTTGCTACTCGGCACAGCACTACTTTAACCACTTCAGCCCCGGAAGAATTTACCCCCTTCCTGACCAGAGCACTTTTTGCGACTCGGCACTGCGTCGCTTTAACTGACAATTGCGCAGTCGTGCGACGTGGCTCCCAAATAAAATTTATGTCCTTTTTTTCCCCACAAATAGAGCTTTCTTTTGGTGGTATTTGATCACCTCTGCAGTTTTTATTTTTTGCGCTATAAACAAAAAACTTTTTGATATAATAAATATCCCCAAAAAATATTTTAAAATTATTTTTTTCCTCAGTTTAGGCCGATACGTATTCTTCTACATATTTTTGGTAAAAAAACCCCACAATAAGCGTTTATTAATTGGTTTGCGCAAAAGTTATAGCGTTTACAAAATAGGGGATAGTTTTATGGCATTTTTATTGATAATTTTTTTTACTAGTAATGGCAGCGATCAGCGATTTTTATCGTGACTGCGACATTATGGCGGATACATTGGACAAGTTTGACACATTTTTGGGACCATTGGCATTGGGGGGGAGGGGCTGTATGTGACATGTCACTGATCAGCGCTCCCGATCACAGGGAGCAGAGATCAGTGACACTGTCACTAGGCAGAACGGGGAGATGCTTGTTTACATTAGCACCTCCCCGTTCTTCCTCACCATGAGATGATCATGGGTATCCGTTATTCTGCTTAATCTGCTTGTTAATCTGCTTGTACGTGCCCTTCTGCCGCAGTATATCTGCGTGAGGTCAGGAAGCAGTTAACTGGTAATTGTGCGGTCATGCAAAATGTCCGCAAACTAAATTTTTATAATTTTTTCACACAAATAGAGATTTCTCTTGGTGGTATTTGATCACCACTGTGTTTTTTCTTTTTTTGCAATATAAACCAAAACAGATTGAACATTTTGAAAAAAAAAAAAAAAACCTGCTTTTTGTTATAAAACATATCCAATAAAATCTAATTTTGTCATAACTTTTGGCCAAAATGTATTCTGCTACATGCCTTTGGTAGAAAAAAAAAAAACCCAATAAGTGTATATTAATTGGTATATATATATATATATATATATATATATATATATATATATATATATATAATTTGGACATTGATCAATTCTGATGTACTGACATCACCATAATAACAGGGATAATCAGGGGAGTAATCAGGGATTTTTTTTACACTTTTTTTCTGTTACAATGATGATCATTGTAATAGCAAACGTTTTCAACTGTCACGACTGGGTTACATTCATAACAGCTATGATTACTAGTGATCTGTGATTGGCTACAGCTAATCACATGGTAAAGGGTGCTGTGATTGGCTCAGGTACCATGTGCTCTCTGTGGGCCAATCACAGCATAGAAAGCAGAGCTGTTATGTACTGTGGGTGGTCAGCAAGTGGTTAGGGACAAACAAGGCTTCCTTTTTACGATGCTGTTTTACAACAGTCATTTTTTTTTTATTTTTTACAATCCTTAGACAATAAAGCGCAACAAAACTAAACAAAAAACAAACATTTTTAAAAAAAATAATAGTTTGTTTCAAAATAAATAGTATTACTGCACATATTTTTTTTTTCAATTTTGCACTTTAAATAGAAAATGTGTAAATATATGTTAAATGTTTGAAACTGTTACCACACAAAACAAAAACACAAAACAAAAACAAAAAAAGTTTAATTATTATTATATTTATTATATTTAATAAAATAGAAACAAACAAACAAAAATATCAGCAGGAAAATAATGTTGAAGAGAGAAGGAGACTAAGGAGTTAATTAGGGCTGATTAAAGTAAACTAAGGGCTGATAAGGTGTTAAACAGAGAAACATTTTATTGTTAAAAAAAACCAAACCTTTATTTTTACTTGTCAGGTTGTTTTGAAATAGTTGTAAAGGCAAAAGGTTTTTAAATGAATGCATTCTATGCATTAAAATAAAAAGCCTTCTGTGTAGGAGCGCCAGTCCCCCCCCCCCCCCCAAAAAAAATTAAAAGCCAGCAGCTACAAATACTGTAGCTGCTGAGTTTTCATATAAGGACACTTACCTTCCCCTGAATCCAGCGCTGTCCTAACCCAAGGCGATTCTTCAATTGTCTCAGGTCCAGGCGCTGGCATGTTGGCTGAGGGAAACCAGCAGTGAAGCCTTGCGGCTTCACAGTCAGCTTCCAACTGCCCATGCATGAGGCACGCTGCCCTTTGTGAATGGTCCCACAGTCTTCTTTGATGTGTCCCAGAAGGCTGTGAGGAAGGGAAGGGGCTAAATTTCCGCTCAGATTGCCCTCCTCCCAAAAAAATGAAGTGCTAAATGTAAAGGCGGAAGGGTGGAGGAGGGGGAAGAGCAGAACTTCCCCTTTTGGGTTAAGTTCCACTTTAAAGTGGAGTTCCACCCACTTTTACAACTCTTCAGCATCCCTCACTAAACTGTGCACTGTAAACGAATTGGATATTTTTAATTTTTTTTTCTCAGCACCTACTGTATATCTGCTAAATTCATTTTTCACTTCTTCCTCCCTGGCCGTGGCCCATCGCATCATTTCCTGTTTGCAATGCCTTCTGGGAAGGGGCGGCAACTTCCTCTGACACTGCCGTTGCTATGGAAACCTGACCTGAAACCTATTAGATCTGCAAGGATGAGATCCAGGAAGAAATACAGTCTGGCTTCAGATGCCCACACTTAAGATGGCCACGGCCTGCTGTAAGTTTATAAAATAACAAACTACTGCTATAAACTAACAAAACAGAACTTAGTTTACAGACTAACTTTACTAGAATACATTAAGCTTGTGTATTATAGGGGTATTTTTATTTAAAAAATATAATTTTGGCCGGAACACCACTTTAAGTAGAAGGCAAAGAGGTTGGAACATCTGTTTTTATTGCTCTCTGTGTCTTCCTCTCTCAGTGACAACCACACCTTCCTTTTCTTGCTTGTGTCATCAGGACAGGATGTAAGGGGAAAATACCCCCCGAAAAGTTCACAGACTTTTACCCACTCTGTTCAAAACTAGACAAACAGTTAAGGCTTGAACTAGAATGTAAGTCACCAAGTATAAAGATGGGATACATTTAACAAATGGTTAATATAGAAAAGCATGAGAGTACAATGGGAATTTCAGTCCTTTGTATTGATCATATCAGATGACAAACTTCACTCCCCTTGTTGTCTATTAGAGTGAAGTGCTTGGTGTTACTATACAATTCAGTTTCAGTTCAGAACAAGGGCAGGGATTTACACTGAACTGGATATTCCTGTTAAGTTAGTGTACTTGGATTGCAATTACAGTAAGTCAATCTCTTCTATAAAATCGATTCATATCTTAGAGATAGGAAAATGCTAAAATCCGCTCCACCGTTGCTATTAGATATATCTTTGTATATCTGTATTTAACATTTTCTCATGATCCTAATACAGAAGTGAATTTCCAGTCCAATTTTTTTCTCTTTTAATAGTCGTGGGTAGATATCAATAAAAACCTCTGTAAGACTTTTACTGATATCTGCGTCCCCGAGGTTTCTTCTCACTCTGTCCCTAGTGAGGGAATATCCAATGTTTAACCATTGTCAGCGATAAGAAAATCACTTGTTTCACTGACAGCTGTCAAAGCTGAGAATTCCCATTGGGGAGATGTGCCCTCATTTCCTGTTTTGCCAGCTTACTGAAAGTGAAGGAAAAAAAATCACTAAAGAGGAAACATACAGCAATAAAAAAAAATAAAAATAAAAATGTTACACTCATTTTATATAAAACTAGAAAAATAGTATGGCATGCCCACATCTTTATTATTCACTTATAATTAAAGTGGTTGTAAACCTCAGACATGAAATCTGAACAAAGAACATATTTATACAGTGTTTACTTGCCTTTCTCCAAAGCACTAAGTGCCATTTCTGCCTGATGTCTAGTACCTCTGTTATAAGCATGAGTCATTTCTGACACGTTTTCCTGACGCCGAGAGTTTTCCTGGCACCAAGAGGTAAAAAGGTGACAGGGAGGGCACAGCCTGTGATTGGCAGCTTCAGCTCTGTTCCTATGTGCTGTGTGAACGGGGGGTGGCCCTTCCTGTCCACTGCTTTGGGAGTCTGTGAAAAATCCTTTCTATCCATGAGTTTACAAGGATGTACAGGACAAATGGCTGCAAATAAACAGGTACAACTTATGTAGGAGAATTTGTTTAATCTCTGTGTATCAATGTAAAAAGTGTGGTGAATACCGCGCTGTCAGAAACAGCTGCTAGCACTGCAAATGACAATTGCAAGTACCGTGTTTCCCCGAAAATAAGCCCGGGTCTTATATTAATTTTGTCAGTAAAAGACACAGTAGGGCTTATTTTCGGGGTAGGTCTTACCATGTAATGTGCTGTCTTCTCTCCCCTCTCTCTCCCTGCCTGACAGGAATCCCCAGTGTGAACCGAGTTAAAATGCTTGTAGAATCCTATAATCCACTCTATTACAGTAGTATATAATGAACAATGTATGTGTTTCTGTAATATAATTGTGCCAAAGACCTTCATTATAGCACCGCTCTGCGCTTCTGTGACCCGCCGGAGCTCTCTTCCCCACAATTATATTACAGAAACACATACATTGTACATTATATTCTACTGTAATAGAGTGGATTATAGGGTTTTACAAGCATTTTAAACGAGGGCTTATTTTCGGGGTAGGGCTTATATTCCAGCCCTGCTGAAAAATAGCGCTAGGTCTTATTTTCAGGGTAGGTCTTATTTTCAGGGAAACACGGTAGTGTAAATATAAAAGTAATGTAAATATAAAAGTAGTGGTGCAGCGCTTCACCTTTACTTTTATAATCTCTGTGTACCACCTGAAGCCAGACACTTCACTGGGTATATGTAAGGGTTTACAACCACTTTAAAGCACAACTTCACAGCTACATCAATCCCATCCCTGCCCCTGTTTTGCACCACCATCTCCTAAAATCTGGCATGTGCGCAGATGCACCACTGGACTCTGCCAGATATCTGTGACCTGACACAAAATGGTGGCACATCTACATACATGCGGAGGTTGGGTTACTACGCATTAATCCCATCCTTGCCCCTCTTTTGTACCACCATCTTCTAAAATCTGGCATGTGCGCAGATTTACCACTGGTCTCTGCCAGATATCTGTGACCTGGCACAAAATGGTAGCACATCTACACACCTTCTGAGGTTGGGTTGCTGCACATATGCACAGACACCACTAGTTTCTGTACAGTGACCCGCAGAATTTGTGTGCATGCTCGAGAACTCAGAAGCTAATGATCTAACTCAGAAAATATAAAACATTTCTTACACAAATAAGTACTTTACTCCCCAATTTCCATGTATTGCAATAAAAGCCTGATCAATGGAAACCTTCAAGCCGACGTTAGGAACAAACACAATCTGTGAGCTGGGCAGCTGGACGCTGGTTATAGCCATGCTGAAAAATAATACAAGACGGAGAAGGTTAATACAGGCATATACTCAACCTTGAAAATACCTTCCTTCTAGAGGAAATATATAAAATTTATAGTGACATCATGACATGGGAGGAGGGGACAAGGAAGCTAAAGAGTAGAAGGTCTTGGGAGGAGCTAAGAGAATGGTTTTGTGACAGACCCAACCAGGACAGGGGCTTTTGGAGAGGACTAGAGGCATGCCTCCTACCCACTGATTATGGCCCATGGAGAGAGCAGATCATTCTATAATGATGGACAACAACGTAATGAATACTGAGAGCGAGGCTTGGATTAATTCTCTGAATAAGGATAATAATCCTCCCTTCCCTGGGGGACCCCCATGCCATTTTTTAAAAAATTTGGGTGCGGGGTTCCCCTTAATATCCATACCAGACCCAAAGTGCCTGGTAATGGACGGGGGGGACCCATGCCATTTTTTTCAATGATTTTTATCTGTATTGCTGGGACCCGACAATACATTATAGCCGCGAGCAGTTTTAAATTACTTTTTTCCTTTAGAAATGTCATTATGCTGTGGTATTGTTCTAAACACGGGAAAACTGCGCCACTCTACAGGCATACTATAGACACACCCCAGGCACGATATTTAAAGAAATATTTAATTTTTATCTTTTCACTTTAAGCATTATTAAAATCACTGCTCCCGAAAAAAAACGGCTGTTTTTAAAGCTTTTTTTTACATTGATCCATGTCCCCTGGGGCAGGACCCAGGTCCCCAAACACTTTTTTTATGGCAATAACTTGCATATAAGCCTTTAAAATGAGAACATTTGATTTTTCATGTTCTTGTCCATAGACTTTAACGTCGTTCGCGTGTTTGAAAATATGTTTTGCCTGTTTGCATGTTCTGCTGCGAACCGAACTGGGGGGTGTTCGACTCATCCCTATTTGTAATGTGTTTCTTGTTGAGTAGGTCTCTCTCATTGTGTGCCTTCCCATTGTTAATTGAGTCACCTATTGTTTATGTATGTCTGATCATCTCTTGGAGAGGTGATTAATATTGTGATCACTTTATCATGTTATCGAACCATTGTGGGATTTTATATGTTTATGTTGATTAGCTTACTTAGATTATGTTTATGTTGGCTGTTCCTTAGCTATGTTAATTATATTCATGTTTACAGTTTGTATTGTTAGTGTAATGTGATCAGGCCCTACCTGGTCCTGTGTGCTTTATAAATTCTGTGTGAGATTTCAATAAAGAGAGTTCCAGTTTGCATCTAAGCTATTGTCGGCTAGCCTTGGATGCTCAGCAATAATACCCGGATTCCTGGGTCCAGACTGGAGGAAGCTATATCTTGACGGAAGCACCCAAGCTGGGTGCTGGATGGTTCTGTCACAGCTTTGGTTAGTATTTTGAGATGAGGTTGGTGATATAGCAGTTGGCAAAGTTGTGGATGGTTTTATACATTGTTGGTAATACTTTGAATTGTATTTGTTGGGTGAGCGGAAGCCTGTGGAGGTATTGGCAAACAGGGGCAGTAGACACCAAATAGTTGGTAAGGTGGATGAGTCTGGCAGCAGCATTCATGATCAGTTTGTCAGGTCTGGCAGTTGAAGAAGGTTACCTTTAACTCCCGGGACCTAGAGTCCTCTTCAGATATAGAAAATAAAGCAAAATAAAATAAATATATAAATCGTTCACAGGCAAGCCTGCACATTTATGATAATTTTGGGTCCCTTGCACACAGGGGCATCTAACTGCTGTGCATCCCTCCTGGTGTTTTAGGGCACCCATGAGGCACAGGTGCACTGCCCAGCCCTGCTGCCTCCAGCCCATCAAAGTCTATGGCAGGCTGCAGCCAGACATGGCTGAACACTGTACTGAGTGGTACTTGCGTTTACGGCACTATGCATTTAGGGATGAATGCCAAGAAAGCAGGTGTGCTGGGCATATAGCAAAAGAGCGAGGGCCTGTTCACCCCAGCAGTCATGTCTTAGGGTATGCACAATGCACACGTGCTGCGATGTGTTGTTACAATGGATTGCAGTGTTTACATTTTTACTTTGCCTTTTAAAACTTTAGACCTCATGCACACAGGGCTAAAAAAAAAACCTGTTTTACAGGCATTCAGTGTTTTTATTTTTTTTACCTGTAAAAGCAGCTCTTTTTTAGCCTAGTTGTCCATGCACACATTTTACAGGCATATTAGAAGAGGAGCGTTTAGGCTTCTTTTAAACTGGGCCGGTGCGCACTTTTCGACTGCTAGGGGGGGGGGGTGCTTTTAACCCCCGCTAACGGTCGAAAAAGGGTTAAAAACGCCTGCAAAACGGTGCTGCCGAATCGATTTGCAGGCACTTACGCAGGGCTGCCCATTCATTTCAATGGGCAGGGGCAGTTTAGGAGCTGCTAAACCGCCCCAAAGATGCTGCTTGCAGGACTTTTTCTAGCGTCCTGCCAGCGCACCGCTCCAGTGTGAAAGCACTCAGGCTTTCGCACTATAGTGACAGGAGAGGCCCTTTACTGGGACTTTGCAGGCGCTATTTTTAGCACTAAAATGCCCGTAAAGCGCCTCAGTGTGAAATTATTCCTTACAGGAAGAAAAAAACCCCATCACAAGCATGTTCAGAAGAGGAGCTGAAGAGCAGAAAAAATGCTGAATGTGCCTGAGAGTTAGTGCACTCCAATGGCCTGAATAAAGGAATTAATGGAATCCATTAACGTTCACACTCTTGATGAGCCTAAACGCATGTGCAACGCACAGCTTTCAGTGCATTTTTTAGGCAGTTTTTCTCCTGCAAGGAGAGAGATGTTCGGAGGAGCAAAGCAAACCCCCAGTGTGCATAAGGCCTTATTTAAAGTTAAGAAAAAATGTCTTTCAACTTTACACACAGCAGTGTATAGTGATGGACTGCCGTGTGTTTTAACATGTTGTTGTGCATTGTGGTGCAATGTACCTGTACGGTGTGAACAGGGTACACAAAAAACAATTGTTTCCTCTGTGACCTTGTGTTGAGCCTGCATAGACTATCGCAGCTCATGTGAACTCAAGGAGCACTTAAAGTGGTTGTACACCCTGTACAACCACTTTTACCTACAGGTAAGCCTATACTAAGGCTTAGCTGTAGGTGCTGGAAACATCTCCTAAACCTCCACAGTTTAGGAGATATTTACTAAAAAGACGAGCGCCGATGACTACGGCGCATGTGCACATTAGAAAGGGCAGATCGTGCTGTTTCTAATAGTGGTCATGCCGTGACTGGCCACTTCCGTGCGCGGGAGTGACGTCACGCGGCTCCGGAAGGAAGAGGGGTGAAGATGGACGCTTGCTGCTAGTGGAGACAGCGGTGACATAGCAAGCTTCGGTTTTAGGTAAGTGACACATAATGGGCTAGTATGCGATGGATACTAGCCCATTATGCTTTACCTTTGCAGGGAAATAAAGAGGAAGTAAAACCCATCAGGGTTTACTTCCTCTTTAATGTGAACACGAGGAACGCCTACAGTGAACACGAGGAGCAATGTGCTATTCACTGGGCATGCTCCAACTGTTCAACATAGCTCAACAGCAAATCTTTATTTACAAATAATGACAGACAGTTAATATTCACCCAGAGATGTGATAATCCACACTTCCCAGAACTCCCACATCATAGGACCCTGAGTAATCTGGTAGATGAATACTTGACAACTTCTGTTGCAGGACACTGATTCCTATCTGGCGGGCTGTAAATGAAAGTGACATTTTTTTGATCAATATATATATCTTTTAAAGCTGAACTCCAGGTAAACAACTAAATAAACATGAAATGTGTAAAATGAGTTGTTTTACCTGTCAAAGGATTTGCATTTCTGTCTATCCAGTTCTGAGATTACCACAGCCACACAACACAGCCCTGCAAGCAGGGAAGGAGACCGGATTTTGATCCGCTGTAGTTAAAGTGTTACTAAACCCACAACAGTAAAATCAGTCTGTACATGCAGTAAAGCATGCTTGTTATACTCACTGTGGAACCTAAAGGGTTAATCCTCTGCATTGTGTAAAAAGGCTGTTTGATCCCATCTTCCCTTCTTCCACAGTCCCCAATCCATCTCCTGATAGTACAGAGCCTTGGAGGCACTCTGCACATGCTCAGTTTAATGTGTCTTATAGCTAGAGTTTTTTGTTTTTTTTTGCAGGGTGTATGTGATCGTCACAGGGCCAATCGGCACTTCCCAGACAGAGGGTCAGGGGTCATGCAGCCTCATAGGACAGTCAGAGGAGAATGAAAACTCCTCCTACAAGCTTTAACCAGACACTGATTGAAGTCACAAGACTGCTAAATAATAAGAGTATGTTGTTGCGCCTAGTGCCCTTAGTAGCGTCAATAAAAAAATTGTGTTAAATTATAAAGTGCAAGCAAAATCTGAAACCTTCCTCCTTGGTGCCCTTGGTAAATAATATTAGTGAATACACAAATGTAAGTGAAAATGTGAAACAAAATCTGTACTTTGAAAAAAATCACAACAAAATGGCATTATCGCAAAATCACAATCTTCAAATAAAATCGCATTAAAATTGAGTCTTAAGCCTCGTACACACAATCGGATTTTCGGCAGGGAATTGTGTGATGACAGACTGCTTAAAATCCGACCGTTAGTACGCTCCTTCAGACAATTGTTGTCCAACTTTCCGCCAACAAATGTTGGATGGCAGGCTAGTAAATTTTCGGAGGACAATCGTCTGTTGTCAGATTTTCGTATCGTGTGTACACAAGCCCGTCACACAAAAGTTGAAAGTACAAACACGCAAGCTCAGAATCAATGCTCACCAAACACAACATTAGCAGAAGGTGCCCAAAGGGTGGTGCTCAAGAGCTAAAATTTCACGTAGTGCGTCACTACGTTCGTGTTTGTTGGCCGACAATTGTGTACCGTTTGTATGCAAGACAAAATCCAGGCACACGCCTTTCGGACTAAAGTCTGACGCTCTGTTGGCCAACAATCGGATCATGTGTACGAGGCTTAAGACTGCTATATACTGCTGATAAGAAAAGATATTTAGCAGTTTATATTTACTAAAATAATTGCATTTCCATGTTCTGTGTACTGTGGGAGACCAGATAAAGTGAATGCAGAGTCCTGGGTTTAGTAACACTTTAAGTAACACTAAAGCTCTTGTCTCTCCCCCACCCTGTGAGTGGGCAGTGAAAGGAGAAGCCAACGACTGATGAACTCATCTCTCTGTCACTATGCTCTCTCCTTCTATCAGCATGTTCCTTGTTAGTACATGAGGACTGCAGTACAGCTGATTTTGCTCCTTCTCCCTTTCCCAATTACAGGATGGCAAGGGGTTGATACCAAGACAAATTTGGAAATCAACACTACTTACAATATATTTAATTGTGTATGTAATTATATACGCTTTGTATGTATCATTAAATTATGTTATATACATTTTGCATGTATATGTAATGATACTATAAAGATGTATATTTATATTTCAGGCCGACTACAGACTCCCCGTTGTGGGTGGGTACAACAGCAATAACACACAGTCAGTCCAGTTGCAGCTGAATGAACTTGTATTAAATTCAAAGTAAAACAGTTCATCCCACGGAAGGAAGCCAACCGGGAGCACTCGCATGTAGCAGGTCTCTGCTGAGCTGACAGCGTCTGTCTTCAGGGGCAAAATGCAGCCTGGCTGGTCCAAGCCCAAGTGGGGAGGTTTCCAAGAAGAGTGGCAGATCCCTAAGATTTCCTTACCTGTCTGAAACCTTTCCCTACCACTAATACTGTCCCTGACAGATGGGTGACCGGTCCCTACACTATCCACATGCTAAAGCGTGCCAAATCCATGAGCCAGGGTCTGGAATAGACTGTGCCTGGCCCAAGATGGCCATCAGAGTCACATGGACTGTTAGCATCCAACCGGTTTGCTGCTCCAGTGACCCAAGAAACCATGGAGGAATCAGGTTCCTTCTGACTTTCTCTCCCTCTGCACTGCCACCTGCAGTAGAGAAAATAGACTGCACCTGCCCACACCCTGATGAAGATTTGTTGAAATTGAAACGTGTTGTGGCCTATATACAAAATTCTTGCGACTATAAGAGCCTATGTATATTTATAAATAAAGGGTGCTCCTTCTGTATTGAGAAACATCAAGTTATATATTAGCCACATTTTTTTTTACCATTGTTTCTTCTTTTTATCTGATATTGCAAAAAATATATCTTTGTAATTTTTTAATAATTTGTGGTTTAATTGGTGCCGAAAAATCCCAGTCCTGGTTCTGTATTTCCTTCAAGCAGTATTGGGGACATGGTAGATTTAAGTATGTAGTAATGGAGGCAGAGCTGCATTATTTGTCCCTTTTATCTCACTGGGTGCAGCTTTATAAAGCGCAAAACTGAAAAAAATATGAAAGGGGAACTCAATATCACCACAAACCTTCCTGGATCTGATCAAGTGATCTTTATGTTTCAGTTCCTTCTCCTTGTGCTATGCAGTTGGACTGTGGTTGCTTTACCCATGACATTGATATTACCAAGCATTATGAGTTTTTAAAGTGATAGCACACTGAAGTGTTCTCCCTCTAAAAAAAAATCTGTTTGGAGCTGTACAGAACAGGCTACTTCAATCCTTTGAGTCTTTCAGCTTTTTTAGTTGGGTGTATATATTTGAGTTGGAGCATTTGAACTCTGTAAATGTAGCGCACCCCCTAAGGTGCCGCAAGTATATTGGGATCCCCCAGAGGCGGCTCTAGGCTTTGTGAGGCCTTAAGCAAAAACTAGACATGAGGCCCCACTCATGCCCATAAAGGGAAAAATAATTCAAGCGATAAAAAAATTAATTGTATAAATTACATATATTAAGAACTTTAAAGTGCTGGTGTCAGTGCTCTCTATCTCAGTGCTGGTGTCAGTGCTCTCTATCTCAGTGTTGGTGTCAGTGCTCTCTATCTCAGTGTTGGTGTCAGTGCTCTCTATCTCAGTGTTGGTGTCAGTGCTCTCTATCTCGGTGCTGGTGTCAGTGCTCTCTATCTCAGTGCTAGTGTCAGTGCTCTCTATCTCAGTGCTGGTGTCAGTGCTCTCTATCTCAGTGTTGGTGTCAGTGCTCTCTATCTCAGTGTTGGTGTCAGTGCTCTCTATCTCAGTGTTGGTGTCAGTGCTCTCTATCTCGGTGCTGGTGTCAGTGCTCTCTATCTCAGTGCTAGTGTCAGTGCTCTCTATCTCGGTGCTGGTGTCAGTGCTCTCTATCTCAGTGCTGGTGTCAGTGCTCTCTATCTCGGTGCTGGTGTCAGTGCTCTCTATCTCAGTGCTGGTGTCAGTGCTCTATATCTCAATGCTGGTGTCAGTGCTCTATGTCGGTGCTGGTGTCAGTGCTCTATGTTGGTGCTGGTGTCAGTGCTCTCTATCTCAGTGCTGGTGTCAGTGCTCTCTATCTCAGTGCTGGTGTCAGTGCTCTATGTCAGTGCTGGTGTCAGTGCTCTATGTTGGTGCTGGTGTCAGTGCTCTCTATCTCAGTGCTGGTGTCAGTGCTCTCTATCTCGGTGCTGGTGTCAGTGCTCTCTATCTCGGTGCTGGTGTCAGTGCTCTCTATCTCGGTGCTGGTGTCAGTGCTCTATCTCAGTGCTCTCTATCTCGGTGCTGGTGTCAGTGTTCTATCTCGGTGCTGCTGTCAGTGTTCTTTCTCGGTTCTGGTGTCAGTGCTCTATCTCTGTGCTAGTGTCAGTGTTCTATCTTGGTGCTGGTGTCAGTGCTCTATCTCAGTGCTGGTTTCAGTGTTCTATATCGGTGCTGGTGTCAGTGTTCTATCTCGGTGCTGGTGTCAGTGCTCTATCTCGGTGCTGGTGTCAGTGCTCTATCTCGGTGCTGGTGTCAGTGCTCTATCTCGGTGCTGGTGTCAGTGCTCTATCTCGGTGCTGGTGTCAGTGTTCTATCTCGGTGCTGGTGTCAGTGTTCTATCTCGGTGCTGGTGTCAGTGTTCTATCTCGGTGCTGGTGTCAGTGTTCTATCTCGGTGCTGGTGTCAGTGTTCTATCTCGGTGCTGGTGTCAGTGTTCTATCTCGGTGCTGGTGTCAGTGAGGGAGATAGCAGTGGAGAAGTCAATCAAAAGGCAGTGCCAGCACCATGGTTGAGGATCAGCACTGGACTGGCACCTCCGGACCCCCCGCAGTGGAGCCCTGCATAGGTGGGGGTAAGGGTCGGGTGGAGGGAAGGGCTGTCAAGCACAGGTTGCCACACTGAGACACTGGCACAGGACTGAGCTGCCCTGACTGTGGCACTGATAACCAGGAGGAAGGTAGTGGAGGGGATGGGGCAGGGGGTGGATTTAAAGGCCAGTGGCTGAGGAATGCTGGAGGAGCAGGGATGGGGGCCTGACTCTCTCTCAAGCTGGTGGTAGCTGGCTGCAGAACGGGTTGTAGCAAGGTAGCAGTGCGTCTCCCTGCAGCTGGAGCCCGGATCCCCCCGCCCCGACTGACAGCCCCAGAGCGGGTCGGCCCAAACACCATTTCTCCCCCCCCCTTCCACCGGCTCCATATACCGTGCTTGTGAGGCTTCCTCCCCGGCGGGACCTTCCTCTTCCCCTCTGGAGCTCTGCTTACCAGTCAGACGCCTCCTCCGGGTGTGCGGGGATCACTTAGCGGAGCACTTCAGTTGGGGATGACGGGGGTGATCTGCGTCTCCGGAGCAGCGGGAATAAGTTTCATTTTGCTCCGGCTGCTGGAATGAGTCTCCTCCCCCTGACAACACAGTGCTGGCTGGCCCTGCCTCCTACCCAAGACACAGCCCTGGCCCCGTCCTTTCTCCACTGCCTGACCATGGAGCTCACAGGCAGCACTAACCCTCTGCTGACCGGAGCGCAGACTGCGCTGCAGCGGCATTGTTGTCAGCAGAGGTGGCTCTTAAATTAGGCAGTCGCGAGGCCCCTGTGAGTGCGAGGCCTTAGGCGATTGCCTAATTTGCCTAATTAGAGAGCCGCCTCTGGGATACCCCACCCTGCACAGCCAAGCACACTGAATTTCCACAGTCACTCCAGAGTCAGAGGACAGCCCGAACTTTGTTTTTTTTTTTTAATTGAGGGATATAACTTGGATAGGGAATGGAGATTATGGGATTCCCAACTTCAGGGACAACTCTTCCTATATACAGTCCTATATCCACTCCAATTCTTGCTCCAGTGCTCACTTGCTTGCAGAAACCCAGATATGTCATCTGGTTGCAATTTGGTAGTAAAGGCCCATTACGGGCAGGGACTCGCCGCCCTTATGCTTAGGGTGACATAGCTCACACTTTCCCAGCACTTCCTTCCTGTGGTCACTGATCCCAGCACCACCTCTTCAGGCACTGCCATCCTGCCTGGCTGCAGCTGCCCCTTTCACTAGCCCTCCAGGCTGACACTCACCAGCCCACCCGGCTGACTCTCAGGAGATCTCCCGAACGTGCTAATGCAGACCTGCTCCTGCTGTCCTCTTACTTACTCCCATACCTCCAGGAAGGGTTTCCTCCGTGTGTTGTGAGGGACCCGTCCAGCACCCGAGCCCCAGGCCTGAAGTCACCCCTCCTCAGACTAGGGGGCACCCTTCAAGGGCCAATGACAGCCACCTTAGTACTCCATCTTCCACCCTGCTGGCATGACTCATACCTATTTATGAGGGGAGCTGCCTCTTTCAGCCCCTTTTTGCTAGGGATTGGCCAGGGTCCTAAAAAAATATGCATTACGGCCCCTCCTAGCCTCCACCCACTGCATCTAGAACCTTCTCCAAGGTTCCAAAAAACAGGGGGAGGCACCGGAAAAGCTGTCAGATGAGTCATTTAGCCTCCCTGAGTCACTAAATCCTGACCCAGATTCAGCCCAGGCCTGGCTCTCAGCCAAGCCAATTTACCTACACTAACAACTAAACTATATACACCTAGCACACTAGCTAGAGGGTGCTACATGAACAACATATATTTTCTGCATAGCAGCTACAGTTAGCCTGGTAAACATTAAAAGACACCTATGTCTACATCTGATGGCTGGAAATGAAGATATTAATATTCATACGCAACATTTAATGCCTACCACCTTTCTTGTTCTTAATAAATAATGGAAAAAAATATTTACAAATACAAAATTCTGATGAAAGTGTCACACACCTGTTCACTGGGATGTCCCCTTTGTGTCCAGCCTCCAGCTTCCTGCATCCTCTGGCACTGCAGCCAATCACAGAGGGGGCACTGTGTTAAAGGGGTCATGTGTGGGTTCCTCAGTGTGTGAGCAACGCATCCACACACTAGCAGCTGGATCCCCTGTGTTTCCTGATAACCTCTCCTGTGATTCCTAGTGCCTCTTTGCACGGTCTCAGTAAACCTCAACAATCTCTGGTGCCCTCTATCTCTCCAGAGATACTTGTGCATTCCTACTGTGTTACCTACAGACCAGTGATTCTGGTGCAAGTACTCTTCTCTGAGTATCTGCTCTCAGTTCTCAGCAGCTGTCCACTTGATCAGAGGGCCACAACCTGCAGAGCTTTGGTGAAGACAAGATGGCTCCTTAGATTCTGCACCTTGGCCCTTCTTAGGGCTCTCACCATTGCTGTACATTTGGGCATACTAGGCTTGACCTCTGGTTCCAACAGGTGTCTTGCTGCTCCAAAACTCCTTGCAGTTCTCTGTGTCACCTACATTGTCATTGCCACTGCCTAGCCCCTGCTACGATAACTAATTTCAGGTTATTTTATTTATTTATTACAGATACTTATATAGCGCCCTCAATTTATGCAGCGCTTTACACATATACAGTATATTAGCAAAAGTATTGGGACGCCTACTTTTACACGCACATGAACTTTGATGGCGTCCCAGTCTTAGTCCGTAGGGTTCAATATTGAGTTGGCCCACCATTTGCAGCTATAACAGCTTCAACTCTTCTGGGAAGGCTGTCCACAAGGTTTAGGAGTATGTCTATGGCAGTGATGGGGAACCTTGGCACCCCAGATGTTTTGGAACTTCATTTTCCATGATGCTCATGCAGTCTGCAGTGTAGTTGAGCATCATGGGAAATGTAATTCCAAAACATCTGGGGTGCCAAGATTTGCCATCACTGGCCTATGGGAATGTTTGACCATTCTTCCAGAAGCGCATTTGTGAGGTCAGGCACTGATGTGAACGGGAAGGCCTGGCTCGCAGTCTCCACTCTAATTTATCCCAAAGGTATTCTATCAGGTTAGGGTCAGGACTCTGTGCAGGCCAGTCGAGTTCCTCCACCCCAAACTCGCTCACCCATGTCTTTATGGACCTTGCTTTGTGCATTGGTGACCTCACAAAGGTGCTTCTGGAAGAATGGTCAAACATTCCTATAGACACACTCCTAAACCTTGTGGACAGCCTTCCCAGAAGAATTAAAGCTGTTATAGCTGCAAAGGGTCGGCCAACTCAATATTGAACCCTACGGACTAAGACTGGGATGCCATTAAGGTTCATGTAAGAGCAGGTGTCCCAATACTTTTGGTAATATAGTGTATATTGTACATTTACATCAGTCCCTGCCCTCAAGGAGCTTACAATCTAGGGTCCCTAACTCCCATTCATACATATACAAGGGAAAATTTAGACAGGAGCCAATTAACCTACCAGCATGTCTTTGGAGTGTGGGAGGTAACCGGAGTACCCTGAGGAAACCCACACAGGCACAGGGAGAACATGCAAACTCCAGGCAGGTGAGAAAAGTGAGAACACCTCATGAAAGGAAGCGAGAACTCTGAGAGCAGCAAAGATTAGTAGAGCAATTGCCTTGCAAAAGAAGGAACATAGACTATGCTTGATACTTTTATATTTATATTGTATTTCTGGTTTTGGCGGAGCGTTATTGTAATAGGTACGTCTTAACTAGAAGGATGCTTAATTGTGAACACCCACGAATGTGAATGCTTAAAACTCCCAATATGTTAAAGAGAAAATAAGCCATGGAAGCTGTGATTGAAAAATGGCAGGCAGACGGCAAAGACCCAATCACCAGTATCAAGTGTGGTCTTTCTGAAGCTGTTATTTTCCTCAATACTGACCCGCCATGCATTGTTCCTTGGGTCATGCTTCAGCAAGGAGAACTTTTCTTGCTTTCAGTGGCCCAGCTTTGGGAACAACAGAACAAAATACCTTTGTAGTGCTCAATTTCACCCCCGCACTGTTATGCTTGTTAAGTCTAGGGGTGCATGAATAAGAGTCTATCCCTCCTCCAGTAGGGTCCCTCCAACTGTGCAACCAGTCCCACAAGGCCTCCTCTCTAAGGTGCTCTCAGATGGCATACCTGCCTTCTTCAAGTGTAACGCAGGGTTAATGGGCCCTCCTTATAAACAGTGGCATTGCTAGATGGGTGGCTTTTGGGGACCATAGCCCTGAGTCTCTGCAGGGGTCTCCAAGGAGAGGGGTGATGCAAGGGGGAGGCTCTCTGGGGACCCTGATTTTAAGGGGGAGGCTCTCTGGGGACCCCATTTTAAGGGGGGCTCTCTGGGGACTCTGATTTAAGGGGGAGACTCTGTGGGGACCCTAATGTAAGGGGGGCTTTCTGGGAACCCTGATGTAAGTGGGGGGGCTCTTTGGGGACCCTGATGCAAGGGGGGGCTCTCTGGGGACCCTGATGTAAGGGGGGCTCTCTGGGGACCCTGATGTAAGGGGGGGCTCTCTGGGGACCCTGATGTAAGTGGGGGGCTCTCTGGGGATATATACACACACATACACACACGTATATTGCTGTATATACATGTGTATGCCTGCCCAAGCGTATGACTTTCTTTACTACGCTGCTATGGGCTCAAGCCCCAAATCTTTTGTAGACCTAGCAACGCCCCTGCTTATAAGTGATGATGCCCCTAGAGACCACCCAGAGATTGCAGCTTTGGGGAGAAGAGGACAGTGCTGGATCCTTTTGCTGAATCCCCTACACATGATAAGTATCAATATGTCTCTTCTGTAATTAAACCAACATACCTGCCTGTTCACAATCCACTATTGATGTACACTGAGCTGGGCATGCCCAGCTCAGCATACATTCTCGGCACGGTGCCAGCATGTCACGATGAATGACTCAAGAGGCTGGAAACCTTGCACCCTGAAGAGATCGGGGGAGAAGATTTCAACAGTTGGCAAGGGATCCACGATTACAATATCAGTATCCTGTGGTCTTTAGTTCAGCTTTAAAGGAAAAGTGTCATTAGAGAAATAAATCAAATTTTGAAAATTCCAGTTTCTTGTCTGTTTCTGGCTAAGATGTTGTGAGTCACTGACCGATAACAAACATATATAAAAGCTAAAGTATAGTACAAATTTATGGTGTCTTTCTATTCCATGTCATAATGCACTGAAGTCAAAGGATCAGAAAGACAACCCATTTTTTAGAGGAAAATCATGAAGGGAAGCCATATTTCTCCTAACCCCCATAATGAAAAATCTAGGCAGAGTGTAAATAGGTAAGCAAAGAGTATTGCTGTCAGCAACATGAATGGACAACTTACCATAATCCAGTCCCTTTTGTGTGATTCTCACCACTGCTCCTGGGTTCCCAGTGTCTGCTCTTCCAAACACAACCAGACAGGACATCAGCATTAATGTGCAGGAAAATGCCATCTTGACAAAGCTTGGTGCTGCTACAAAGACAAGCTTATCAACTGTAGGCTTTTAAAGCCCTGACAATGTAAAACTGGAACAGAAGATGGAATGAGGAAGTAGTCTCAGATTTACATGGGCTGTCCCGCCGAGGATTCTGAAGCATAACTAGTCATACAACATGTGTGCATTTTACACACTTTACCCAAATGTTCAGGTGTTTTTCTTATACAATGACTGATCTTTGATTAATTGGTCTGAATGCAGTAATCTGTAGTAACTAATGAAAGTTCTTTTATTGTTCTGTCTGTGTAAACCAGCCTTCCTCAACCTTATGCCGCGTACACACGGTCTGACTTTTCGGCTACAAAAGTCCGACAGCCTGTCCGACAGACTTTCGACGGACTTTTGGCGGACTTTTAGCGGACTTGCGGCAGACTTTCTTACGAATGGACTTGCCTACATACGATCACACAAAAGTCCGACGGATTCGTACGTGATGACATACACCGGACTAAAATAAGGAAGTGATAGCCAGTAGCCAATAGCTGCCCTAGCGTCGGTTTTTGTCCGTCGGACTAGCATACACACGAGCGGATTTCTGGGTCCGGCGTAGTTACGACGTAAAGATTTGAAGCATGTTTCAAATCTAAAGTCAGTCAGATTTGCGGCTGGAAAAGTCCGCTGAAAGTCCGCTAAAAGTCCGGGGAAGCCCACACACGATAGGATTGTCAGCCAGCTTTATGCCCCGTACACACGGTCGGATTTTCCGATGGAAAATGTCCGATCGGAGCGTGTTGTCGGAAATTCCGACCGTGTGTGGGCTCCATCGGACATTTTCCATCGGATTTTCCGACACACAAAGTTTGAGAGCAGGATATAAAATTTTCCGACAACAAAATCCGTTGTCGGAAATTCCGATCGTGTGTACACAAATCCGACGGACAAAGTGCCACGCATGCTCAGAATAAATAAAGAGATGAAAGCTATTGGCCACTGCCCCGTTTATAGTCCCGACGTACGTGTTTTACGTCACCGCGTTTAGAATGATCGGATTTTCCGACAACTTTGTGTGACCGTGTGTATGCAAGACAAGTTTGAGCCAACATCCGTCGGAAAAAATTCTAGGATTTTGTTCTCGGAATGTCCGAACAAAGTCCGACCGTGTGCACGGGGCATTAGTCCGTCGGCATCCGTCGGAATTTTGTAGACGAAATGTCCGACCGTGTGTACGCGGCATAACTTCTCAGATCAGCCTTTGAAATAATTTACAGGTCTCAGCAAACTCCAGCTAAGATTGTTTATTTACGATCAGTGAGAAGAATATCTCCTACATTGATGTAAGGTGGGAAAATACACACTCTACTGACAGCTAAAAAGATCATTATTGGTGTTGGATGTGGAATCATGCAGGCACCATCAGATAAGAAGACAATCAGCCACAGTTTAGGGAACCTCTAGCAACCTCTGGAAGAACCCTAAGTATCCATGGGACCCTAGATAAAAATGGATTCAGTTTAGGATGGAAAAAAGTCACCATTGAAGTGGGCTCTCCTCATACTGCCCAACTTTTTTGCGATAAGAACGAGAGGGGGTTTCTGGGGTTTTGGTGGATCAATAGCTTAAAAAAAGCATGCAATGCCAAGCTGCGGTTTTCAAAGCGAGCTAAATCCTTTCTTATATTAATAGAGGCATGGACCGCAGAGAGAGAGATTTCATTTTACAAATCATTAGTAAGACCTCCTCATCTGGAATATGCAGTTCAGTTTTGGGCACTAGTTCTCAAAAAGGATATCGAGCAACCAGAGAAAGTGCAGAGAAGGGCAACCAAACTGATAAGAGGCATGGAGGAGCTCAGCTACGAGGAACTATTAGAGGAACTGAATTTATTCTCTTGAGAAGAGGAGATTAAGGGGGATATGATCAACATGTATAAATACATAAGTGGTCCTTATAGTGAACTTGGTGTTGAGTTATTCACTTTAAGGTCATCACAGGGGACAAGGGGGCACTCTTTACATCTAGAAGAAAAGAGATTTCATCTTCAAATACTGAAAGTTTTCTTCACAATAAGAGCTGTGAAAACGCGGAATAGACTCCCTCCAGAGGTGGTCCTGGCCAGCTCAGTAGATTGCTTTAAAAAAGGCCTGGATTCTTTCTTTATAAGTAAAGTTGATCCAGGGAATATCCGATTGCCTCTCGGGAGATCTGGAAGGAATTTTTTCCCTTGTTGTAACAAATTGGATCATGCTTTGCTGGAGTTTATTGCCTTCCTCTGGGTCAACTGTGGGTATAGGATTCTGTATATGGGATTGTATGGTTGTGTTTTTTTTTTCTTTTTTTAAGTGGTTGAGGTAGATGGACTTGTGTCTTTTTTCAACCTGACTAACTATGTAACTATATGAGGGACACGTATTAGCAAAAGTATGTAGGCAAAGGACACACCCCCTGTCATGCCCCCTTAAAGGAGAATTATACAAAAAAAATATTAAAGTGGTTGTAAGATCAGAAGGTTTTTTTTATCTTAATGCATTCTATGCTTTAGGATAAAAAGCCCTCTGTGTGCAGCAGCTCCCCCTCAGGCCCCTAATACTTACCTGAGCCCCATCTCTATCCAACAATGTCCACGAGTGCCTCATCAGTCTGGGAATCTCCCTCCTGATTGGCTTAGACACAGCAGTCGCACCATTGGCTCCCGCTGCTGTCAATCAAACTCAGCCAATCAGGAAAGAAAGCGGTGGGGCCTAACCACAGGTCTGTGTCTGAATGGACACACAGAGCTGCAGCTCAGCTCAGGTGCCCCCATAGAAAGCTGCTTGCTGTGGGGGCACTCAACAGGAGGGAGGGGCCAGGAGCTCCATCCAGAAGAGGAGGATCCAGGCTGCTTTGTGCAAAACCAACTGTATACCATGTTTGTTATTTTAATAGAAAAAAAAAAAAAAACAAGACTTTGCAATCACTTTAAACCCACAAGTGCTTTTTTTTACCACTACTATTCTTTTATATTGGCTTTTAAAATTTACAAATGCAGCAATTTAGAAATTGGATGAAAGGTTTAGCACTGGGAAATGCTTTTTGAAAGATAAAAAGTGCATTTAATATACAACTATATAGATCAGACCAAAATGAGGGACAAATGAGGAGCTATGAGGGACAGAGGCACTTTGTTCCGAATCAAAGACAGTCCCTCAAAATCAGGGACATTTGGGAGCTTTACCTCCTATGTACTTGTAGGGGGATTGAAATAAGCTGCTATACTTAACTTATTTCTTGCTCTTGATGGCTTCCTTCGTATTGCACAACTGGTCACCTATTGCTATTTATTTTCCCCAACTTGTTGCAGCTCTCTGACATCATCATATGCAATGGAGGGCCAGCAGTCTTGCATTGTATGCGAGGACCCAGAGGGCCTAGATCATAGGAGCATTGGACAGTACAATAGAGTGCCAGCTGCTGGGAGAGTGAAGAATAAGATAAGTGCTGTATATCATCCTATAGACTAAATGATCTGATTAACCACTTGCCGACCAGCCGCCATCATTATATGGTGGCAGGTCCGCATGTTCCCGTGAATCGTCGGCTCCTTTAAGAGCCATAGCAGGTGCGCGCCTGCTGCACGATGGGGGGAACCGATGCGCGTGGCCAGTGGGGCGCGATGTCTGCTGGCAACCCGTGATCGCGGGCACAAGAGCCAAAACAGGCATGTGTGTATGTAAACACAAGAAAAACAGACAAGCAGCGCCAATCTAAGTGCAGCAATATGGTAACATATTTAATTAAGTAGTAATGCACTCACTCAAAAATGGATAAAAGCAGGCACATCATGGTAAATGTCAGATGGACAGCAGGGTTCCAGAACGATCATCCAGGCAGCGTTGTGGTGTCTTGCTCGGTGGCACCAGTTGTTTTCGGTGTCCGGGGCTAGAGCGTACAGGGTGCAGGAGGAAGCCATCACTCAGGAAGTCCCTGGTCTCAGTGGGGGGAAGCTATGATTTGCACGCCTTCGGAGGATGCGTGCTCCTTCATCAGGCACATAAACACACAGATCCCCCTTCTGACAGGGGAGGAGAGACAGATCTGCTGTTCCTAGTGATAAGGAACAGCGATATGTCTCCTCCTCCAGTCAGTCCCATCCCCCCACAGTTAGAAACGCCCCCTAGTGTTAACCCCTTCCCTGCCAGTGACGTTTACACGGTAATCAGTGCATTTTTATAGCACTGATCGCTGTATAAATGTCCATGGTCCCAAAAATGTGTCAAAAGTGTCTGATCGTTCTGCCGCAATGTCGCAGTCCTGCTAAAAATCGCAGATCGCTGCAATTATTAGTAAAAAAAAAAAAAACATAAATCCTATTTTGTAACTTTTGTGCAAACCAATCTATATACGCTTATTGCGATTTAAAAAAAAAATAATACATATTGACCTAAACTGATGAAGAAATTTGTTTATTATAGCAAAAAGTAAGAAATGTAGTTTTTTTTTCCAAAATTGTCACTCTTTTTTGTTTATAGAAACCGCAGAGGTGATCAAATACCACCAAAAGAAAGCTCTATTTGTGGGGAAAAAAGGACGTCAATTTTGTTTGGGTACGTCGCAATTGTCAGTTAAAGCGACGCAGTGCAATATCGCAAAAAATGGCCTGGTCATTAAGGGGGGCAAACCTTCTGGTCCTTATATGGTTAAAGTGGTTGTAAACTTCAGACGTGAAATATGAACAAAGAATATCCTTCTATACAGGTAGTGTGAAACTGTCTCAATTAAGAGCACTAAGTGTTATTTCTGTCTGGTGCTTCTTTCCTTTGCTATCAGCATGAATCATTTCTGACAAGTTTTCCTGACAAGAGAAAAACGGTGACAGGGGAGGGACCATAGGCGTGCGCAGGGGGTGTGCCAGGTGTGCCTGGCTTCTCTCCTCTCCCCCCAGTTGCTGAGGGGGATATTTCAGGACAGAGAGTGGGGGAAAGGGCTAATCAATATGTCATTTACCATCCCCTTTCTTTTTCTAAATGTGAACACACACAGTGAACACACTCAGAAACTGTGTTTACTAGGCTTCAGTTTGTGAATGAACAGGAAGCCGCTCAGCACAGAGCACTTCCCATTCTTTTACTGTCCAGTGCAGCTGAGGCTGCAAAGAAAGGCAAATGTGTTTGAGCTTTGGGGTGCACACCCTAATGCAATATGCTGCGAACACCTATGGGAGGGACCTACAGCATATTGACAGCCTCAGCTCTGTTCCTGTGTGCTGTGTGAGGGGGGGGGGGGGTCTCTTCCCTCCAATCAGCTCTCAGAGCTCTCCTCACTGAGCTCTGCAGAGTGTAACTTCAGCTCTCCGCCCCCTTTTTTCGAAATTCTCAGACAAGCTTTATAAATTCTGCACTTTGAATGGATGTAGAGAAGAGAAGACTGCAGATAGACAGGTACAACTTATATAGGAGGATTTGTTTAATCTATGTGTATCACATGAGGATAGTCCCTTCACTGGGTATGTAAGGGTTTACAAAGAGTTGACCTTTGTCAGGTCAGTGAAAGAGGTTTAGGTCAACATCCTAATACATTATGAAAGAAGAAGGAAAGAGTTCCCCACTAGGGACTTTAGAGGCATAAATGTACCAAATACAAAATTCTGAACAGCTCTCGTTCTGGACTAGACCCTGGATGCACAGCATATGACTGTGCTCCCTCCCTGGTCGGCATTGTGCATGTTCTGATTATTGTCACAGTTATCATCTTTTGAAATTCCGACCTATTGCCGGCCAGCGTTTTTGGGTTGTCCTTGTCATGTTTTTCCCAGGCACTGCCACAGGGTCATTCGGCCTCCCTATGGTATTTGGATGGACGCTGCTGCAAGTATTTTAACCTTTTGGCCATTATTATCTGTATACTGAACAGTATATATCTCCTCGGTCCGACCTGCTGTATACACACCTCTGATGAAAAGATGATACCTGAAATGCGTCAGTGGCTTGTAGGGGACTATTACTGGACAAATCACTGTTGGATCGCATTCCATTATGTATTGACAGTGTACAGTATTGTTCTTGTATGCCTTGCTTTTATTGCCTATGCTTTATAAATATCAGCCACACCTGTTTTTTAACCATTGTTCTCAATAAAACTTGTAGTACTTTTTAAATATACAAATTTTGTATTTGGTACATTTAGGCCTCTAAAGTCCCTAGTGGGGAATTATGTAAGGGTTTAAAGCCACTTTAAGCACTTGCTGACCAGCAGCCGCAGTTTTACTGTGGCAGAATGGCACGGATGGGAGAAACAACGTTATGTAACCTCGCTTCGCCCTGTGGCCACTAGGGGTGCACGCGCCCGCTGCTCGCCCCTAGTGGCCAATGCGAGTGCCTGGCGGTCACGATCACAGCCGGGCTCCCGTGAACGCTGCTGACAGACGGAGAACCGGGATCTGTGTGTGTAAACACCCAGTTTCCGGTTCCCTGAGAGGAGAAGAGACAGATTGTCTGTTCATACAGAGTATGAACAGCGATCTGTCATCTCCCCTACACAGTCCCCTCCCCTCTTCAGTTAGAAAACACACTAGGGAACACAATTAACCCCTTGATCACTCCCTAGTGTTAACCCCTTCCCAGCCAGTGACATTTTTACAGTAATCAATGCATTTTTATAGCACTGATCGCTGTATAAATGCAAATGGTCCCAAAAATGTGTCAAAATTATCCGATGTGTCCTCCATAATGTCGCAATCCCGATAAAAATCGCAGATCACCGCCATTACTAGTAAAAAAAAAAATTAATAACAAAAATGCCATAAAACTATCCCCTATTTTGTAGACGCTATAACTTTTGCACGAACCAACCAATATACGCTTATTGCGATTTATTTTTTACCAAAAATATGTAGAAGAATACATATTGTCCTAAACTGAGGAAAAAAATATTTTTTTATATATTTTTGGGGGATATTTATTATAGCAAAAAGTAAAAAATATTGTGTTTTTTTTCAGAATTGTCGCTTTTTTTTTGTTTATAGCGCAAAAAATAAAAACCGCAGAGGTGATCAAAGACCACCAAAAGAAAGCTCTATTTGTGGGACGTCAATTTTGTTTGGGTGCAATGTCCCACGACCGCGCAATTGTCAGTTAAAGCGACGCAGTGCCGAATCAGAAAAAGTGCTCTGGTCAGGAAGAGGGTAAAATCTTCCGGGGCTGAAGCAGTTAAAGTTGTTATTACTGCTGTCTGCAGCTAAAAAAAAAAAAAAGTCACTACTTTGTTTGGGTGCAATGTCCCACGACCGCGCAATTGTCAGTTAAAGCGACGCAGTGCCGAATCAGAAAAAGTGCTCTGGTCAGGAAGGGGTTAAAATCTTCCGGGGCTGAAGCAGTTAAAGTTGTTATTACTGCTGTCTGCAGCTAAAAAAAAAAAAAAAAGTCACTACTTTGCTTTTTTTTGTTTTTATTTCCCAGACATTGCAATACTACAGTGATTCCCCACGATCTCAGAATAGGTTGCTGAGGTTTGTCATTTGATGAGAATGGAAGAACTAAGCTCACTATCATGATACATTCAAAGACATTAGGAACAACTGGCTGCCTTGGATTATGTTTATGGTTTCTGAGTTCTGAACCCTGGCATGAGTCTTTTTTCCCCCTTCCCTATCCCTCAGTACCACTCCAAAACAATATCCTCATTCCTTTTCCTTTCTCCAAATGACTGATCAACCGTGTACCACTTGCCGCCCGCCATATAGCAGAATGACGGCGGCAAAGTGGTTTCAATATCCTGACTGGGCGTCATATGACGTCCGCAAGTTATTGAGCTGCTGCGCACCCCCGGGGGCGCGCATCGCGGCGATCATTATTGCGGGGTGTCAGTCTGACACCCCGCAACACCGATCTAGGTATACAGTCTCTGACGGAGACTCTTTACCACGTGATCAGCTGTGTCCAATCACGGCTGATCACGATGTAATTAGGAAGAGCCGGTGATCAGTGCCCAAAAGTGCCACCCATAAGAACCCATCTTTGCAGCCTTTCAGTGCCCATCAGTGTCGCCTATCAGTGCCCACCAGTGCAACCCAGTGCCACCCATGAGTGCCCATCAGTGCCGCCTATCAATGCCCACCAGTGCTGCATATCAGTGCCACCCATCAGTGCGCCTACCAGTGCCCATCAGTGCCGCATATAGGTGCCCATCATCAGTGCCAGCTCATTGGTGCCACCTCATCTGTGCCGCCTTATCAGTGCCTGTCAGTACCGCCTTATCAGTGCCCATCAGTGAAAGAGAAAACTTACTTATTTACAAAAATTTTTTAACAGAAACAGAGGCAAAACTTTTATTTTTTTCAAAATTTTCGGTGTTTTTTTATTTGTTTCTCAAAAAATAAAAACCACAGATGTGATCAAATACCACCAAAAGAAAGCTCTATTTGTGGGAACAAAATAATAGAAATTTAGTTTGGGTACAGTGATGTATGACCGCACAATTGTCATTCAAACTGAGACAGCGCTGAAAGCTGAAAATTGGTCTGGGCAGAAAGTTGTATAAGTGCCCTGTATTGAAGTGGTTAAATTGTAATTATCCTTATGACTAAGGCCTTTACAGGGTGAAAGCCATGAGCTTAATAGGGAAATATTCTTTGATCATTGAATAAAGAAAAAAACCCGATACTGTTGGGGGGCGTGTCCGGATGTGAGCGGCGACGGACGTCTTGGTGCAGAGCTCCAGAGCCCTGCTTGCTAATCCGCCGGCATCCGTGTATCTACAGCCCTAAAAAATCCACAAAAACCCGCCAGGCTAGTCACCGGGACTCCCTGCTGTACTACCTGGGGCTATTTTAGAGAAATCCGGCCTACAAGAGGCCTCCAGACTCGCTTCGCCCTGTGGCCACTAGGGGCCGACCCGAGGCCTACCAGGGGGATCGCAATCCGGACGGATCCGGAGGTAAGGGGACCCTCATCCACATATACAGACTATCCCCCTGCACGGTCCGGTGGCTCTGCCGAGCTCCTGGGACGCCCGTAGCGGGCGCGGCCTGGTCCGGCCTAGTGCGGCCTAGTGAGGCCTGTGGATCCCCGCTCTTTCCTGAGGCCGCATCCCCGCCGGGAGTCATCGAGACCGGTCAGGCCCACAGCTAATTGCAGGCCTCCTTTCCTCACCTGCCTGGTCAAACCCCCTGGTCCCTGCCAGGGCCTGGGCTACTGCCAGAGACTGCCTGACTGACCCAAGGTATTGGATAGCTTGGTGTGCCCCACTGGCTGCTGCATTAGCCACACTGCTCAGGGCCTTCTGCACACTGGCACCCCTGATATACCATCCACCATACCTGGCCTCTGCCTGCCTGTTACTGTGAGGGGGGAGACTACAAGTGATTGTTGACTGTCCTATGATACCCGGCTGGCCATCCTTTCACGGAGCACCAGGGCCCACTTGCCCTAACAATCACCCCCCACAAATACTATACAAATCCACAGGGCTACTGATCAACGGCCCCATCATGTTTATTAAAGACCTTTCTCTTGCTATGTAATTCACTGCCTCAGAGGGGCGCATACGCGTGAGCGAAGGTAATGGAAGTCTGATTCCTCCACTCTGCGCCGTCGGATACCGTTACCCGGCCTAATCCAACATAGAAGACACGAGGAGGGGACCGCTATACCCCACAAGACAGAGGAATACCTGGAGCCACAAGCGGTGATGTACCGCTCCACAAAAAACAAACTAAAAAATCGGCA
Source organism: Lithobates septentrionalis (assembly GCA_037952835.1). Lineage (NCBI taxonomy): Eukaryota > Metazoa > Chordata > Amphibia > Anura > Ranidae > Lithobates > Lithobates septentrionalis. The sequence continues at coordinate 214,750 of JBBDGP010000795.1, read as the reverse complement.
GAGCAGCAACAAATCTCCAGCCCCAGGCAAAGGCAGATCCAAGATGGCGCCCGAGCCTCCAGAGCCCAATGAGGATACACAGCTCTCTGAACTGGGACAGGGATCTCCTGCCGAAAGCCTCCATCTCTTCCCCACGAATCACGTAAGTCCTCACCCTGCTGAACCTGATGCCATGCTAGCCAAGTTCTGCAGCATTGTTAGAGATGAGATAACGGCTGCCTCCCGAAAGCTTTCCTCAGATTTGGTCCGCGGCCTTAAAGAGATAGGCCACCGCACCAATCAATTGGAACACCGCATGGACCTGGCCACCACTGTGCTGGAGGGCCATGAAGAGGAGGTAGACAAAATGTCCGCAGAAATAGACGCTCTCAGAGACAAATTAGAGGACGCGGAAAACAGGGCCCGCAGGGATAACCTTCGTATCCGCGGCATCCCCGAAACGATCACTGACCTGCAGGGAACAGCCACCGCTTTTTTTCAAGAACTGGCCCCTGAGATCCCGGTGGACAGGCTGGAGTTTGACTGCATTCACCGGTCACTGGCCCCTAAACCCTCCGAAGGTCCCCCGAGGGATGTTGTCATCAAATTCCACTATTATAGGACCAAGGAGAAACTCTTACAGTCAGCCCGAGAACAACGGGATATCTCTTTCCAAGGTAACCCCCTCCAAATATTCGCGGACCTCTCACCGGTCACCATTGCTAGGCGCCGAGGTCTCAAGCCTTACCTCCAAGTTCTACAATCCCATCAAATCAAGTACAGATGGGGGTTCCCCTTTAAACTCTCCTTCTCCTATCAGGGTCGCCAGTTCCATGCCACCACCCCATCAGGCCTAAAACAACATCTCCAGGATTTGCAATTGGACATCCCTCTATCCCAACCTGATGCCCAGGCTTCACATTCCCGACCAGGCCCCGCCAGGCCTCCTCGTCAATCCTCTCAAGCATCACAAAGATCACAATCTGGATCCCAGACGCTGCGGGACTTGCAGGCCCAAAGATTCCAAAAAGCCAATAATGGATGAAAATCCCCATCTTCCCTTGATGTGCATTTCATTTTTCTTGGCCGCTTACCCGGTGTGTTGTTGACTGTTCTTGTTATAAATTCCAACCTAACTTGAGGAGCAGCTTGTTTTGAAGGACGTCACCCCGCCGTACCTTTGCCCTATCAAGTTGACTGCTGCTTGGCTGGGGGTGCCGTTGTCCGACTATAGACTGCCCCGCTTGTGAGATGGCGGTCTCGGGCATGGACCACCCCTTATGGGGTTCCCTGATGGGCCTCCGGCATTAGTTTGCCCCCCAAACCACCTCTGCATTGCTGATGGCTCTCATGGAGTAGAGGGTTCATCGGTCTTAGGAAATCACTTTCAAGATCGGTTGGGGTGGGGGGAGAAGGGTAAATGGTTTTAGGCTAGGGACACGCCTCCACTGACTGCTATGTAGGTTGGTTGTTATTGTTTACACACCGAGGCCCTTCACTCCTGTTCAGTGGAGTGACAGGGCTGGCGCTTTGACTTTGCTGTGGGGTCTCGCCCCGCCTTCTGGGGTGGATGGTCCTGTGGCTGTCGCCCCTGGGGGAGGGGGGACCCCTGCACCTACACTCTCAAATGCCGATAATACACTGAGGTTCTCATACTGCACTTCATTCTAAGCTGCTTGTATTGATGCTATTTCTAAGTTTTGTTTAAATTCTATGTTTATTTTGTTTAACTCGACTGAATTATTTTCACTATAGGCCGGTGGTTCCGACGGACCACTGCTCCCCTCAAGAGTTGGTACCTGGCTAGGATACTTGTCTTGGCTATGGTCCCACCCCATTGTGGGCCCTATTGCCCACGGCGTGATACGTCAAAGTACTCACTACACACTCTAATCCGAGTTCTTCTTGGTATTCTCATACCCTATGTTCTTTTCTATTTTTACTATTCTTCTCTCCCTTTTCTCTCCCTCCCCCCTTCCCCTCTCCCTCGGCCCCTGGGGTGTGCGGATGGAGTAGTCCATAGCGTTATATCTCAGACCCAATGACCCTTCATTGGCTGTCCCTGAATGTTCAGGGCATGAATTCCCCCCAAGGGTTAAGGTTTTTAATTACCTTAAGCAACAAAGAATAGACATAGCCTGTTTCCAGGAAACACACTTTTCTTCCTCTTCCTGCCCCAAATATTTTGCAGCAAGCTATCCCCAGGTCTATTTGGCTAATGGTCCCACCAAGCAGAGAGGGGTTCTTATAGCTATACGTAAATCGGTCCCATTTATCTGCAACAAACAGATAGCTGACCCTAACGGTAGATACCTTCTCCTGCAGGGTTCTGTTCAGGACAATGAAGTAACTATTATGACCTATTACGCCCCAAATGACAATCAGGGCCCATTCTTGTCTCATGTCTGCTCCCTGTTACAGGTTCACCAGAAAGGCACCCTCCTGTTGGCGGATGATTCTAATGTGACGCTCAATCCTGCCCTTGATAAGTACCCGGCGGAACATAAAGCTCCCTCTCTTGCTTCAAAAAAATTCTTACTAGCCCTACAAAATCTTGACCTAGTGGATATATGGCGAGAGTTTCATGCCATGGGCAAGAACTACACCCACTATTCCCATCCTCATCACTCCCACTCTAGAATCGACCATTCGTTTGTGTTACGGAAACATCTCCCTTTAATAGACTCGGTCTCGATCTTAGCAGTCCCTTGGTCAGATCACGATCCTATTCTAACCGTTTGTTGCTCCCTACTCAGCAAACCACAGCATGCTCCCTGGGTGATGAATGATTCACTTTTATCCTTCAAACCGATCCTCAGTGAAATCCAAGAAGCTTCTGCGGAATACTTTAGACTTAATGCAGGTTCTGTCTCGTCCCCAATAACACTTTGGGAGGCTTATAAAGCTGTCCTCCGGGGTCGCGTTATTCGAATAGCGTCTCAACGCAAAAGAGAAAGGATTCAGGCCCGACGCAAGTTAGAGCAGAGCTTGGAAGACCGCTCGGTGGCCTTTAAATTAGCTCCCACCCCTGCTAACCGCAGATCTTTAGACAAGGCCGTACAGACTTGGAGCTATGTCTGACAGACGAAGCGGACCGTTCCTTACGTTAGGCCCGACAGAAATGGTATGCTAAGGCAAACAAACCCAATGCTCAGTTGGCCAATAGACTACGCACTTTTCCCCCGAAATTTTCCCCCATAACCTTGCGCACCCGCCATAACATCCTCACGGGAAACCCCCAGCGGGTCTTGGAAGAATCGACTTACCAAACTCTACTGCCCCCCAAATCACTCTTCAACACAGGGCCTGAATGCTTTCTTACAAGAGTTATTTTTACCTTCCCTATCAGAATCCCATATCTCCCTAATGGACCGAGATATACAGGTCTCTGAGGTTCTCCAGTGCATTAAGGAACTGAAAGTGGGCAAAAGACCAGGCCCGGATGGTTTTACTGCTCTGTATTATCGAAAATTTGCAGAGGTTCTGGCCCCACACCTAGCGGCTATGTATAACTCGGTCAAAGGAGGTCACCCATTTACACCAGACTTGCTGACTGCCAACATAGTGATGATCCCTAAACCAGACAAGGACCATTCTTCTTGGGCAAATTTTCGGCCAATCTCTTTAATTAATATTGACATGAAGATATTGATGAAAATTCTGGCCAATCGCCTGAATTCCTTTCCACCGCGCCTGATAAAAAAAGTTCAGGTGGGATTCGTCCCCCGTAGGCAGGCAGGAGATGCTATTAGACGACTCCTCCAAATCCAACATATAGCTCATGAAAGGTCCTTGGAGACAATGTTTGTTTCTTTAGATGTTAATAAGGCTTTCGATACCTTATCCTGGCCCTATTTGACACAGGTCTTCACCCACTACGGTTTTGGCACCTCCTTTTTGAGTTGGGTCTCAGCCATATATCACTCACCCCAGGCTAAAGTGCGTTATTATGGATATGAATCGCCTACTTTCCCTATTAAGAGGGGAACCCGTCAGGGATGCCCACTCTCCCCACTTCTATTTATACTAGCACTTGAACCCCTGGCGGAGGCCATACGCTCTCACCCAGATATATCAGGAGTAGAAGTAGCAGGCACTGCGCACAAATTGTCACTGTTTGCGGATGACATTTTATTAACCATTACTAAACCCAGAATCTCCCTCCCCAATTTATTCTTCCTCTTAGACTCCTTCGCCTCATTCTCAGGCCTTTCAGTTAACCCGGCAAAGTCTAAAGCGATGTCCATCAACCTTCGGGCCCCAGAACTAGAATCCCTGCAATCGGCATTCTCATTTCAGTGGTTAACCTCACTACCCTATTTGGGTATTAAACTTACTCCGAGGTACTCGGGATTATACCAAGCCAATTTTCCTCCGCTTTTCCGAAAGCTGGAGGCTATGCTTGCCTCTTGGTCCACACTTCCGATTTCTTGGTTCGGCAGAATAGCGATGGTACGCATGACGTACCTCCCTAAATTGCTCTATTATTTTAGAGTTTTGCCAGTCCATGTGCCCTCCCATATCATTCGAATACATCAACGTAAAATTATGCAGTTTATATGAGGCCACAAGAGACCCAGGATCAAGAGACAAGTACTTTACGCGCGCAAAATCAATGGTGGCCTTTCAGTTCCTAATCTGCAAGCATATTACACAGCTGCGAGTATCGCCGCATTATCTCACCTTCATGAGAAACAACAAATGCCACTATGGGCCACCATGGATTTAGTAGACGCACACCCAACGCCTTTAGCTTCTCTTCCCTGGCTTCCTAAAGCACATCGCCCCTCAACCATAGGTCCCTGTCTGGCTCACTCCCTTAAACTGTGGGATGCGGTTAAGTACTCAGCAGGCCTAATATCTCCTCACCTCCCACTACTTCGTCTCCTCCACTGCCCTTTATTTCAACCAGGTTGTGATAATCCACTGCAGTTTAAATGGTGGTCTGATAAAGGCTTTACAGATATCCATTCGTTACTCACCCCAATCAAGATCATCCCTTTTGCGGCTTTACGTTCCTCACACGATATCCCCCTTAGGGAGCACTACAGTTACCTGCAAATTAGGCATTTTCTCCAACAGCTTATAAAATCCCATTCGGCCCCCTTTACCATGACCCCATTTGAAAGCCTTTGTAGATCGCGCCCCCAATCCCCGGGTCTAATTTCCCTCATATATATTGCTATAATTAACTCCAAAATGCCACCATTGCGACCCTATCATCTCCAGTGGGAGGCCGAACTCGGGAAACAATTGGACCCGGAGGACTGGCAAGGTATGACTATTATGCATTCCAAATGCTCTAAGAATGTTCTCTTTTTGGAGAAGGCTTATAAAGTCTTTTATAGATGGTACTATACCCTGGCTAGTTTAGCAAGCTACATCCCATCTTATTCCCCCCTCTGTTTTCGAGGGTGCTCACAGGAGGGCACGATTTCGCATATCTGGTGGACCTGCCCCAGGGTTTGCAGATTATGGGTAAGAGTATACGCACTACTACGCAACCTTTTTAATACCACTATAAAGAGGGATCCTTTTGAGGCCCTTTTATGGAAACCGATTGCAGAGCTTCTTCGTCCTGAACGCCAATTAGCAGCACATATTTTTACCACAACTAAATTGACCATAGCAAGGGCCTGGAAAACTCCGAACCTTAGCTTTGAAGCAGTTAAAAATTGTGTGAATGATATCATGGTAAACGAGAAACTTACGGCCATATTGTTGGACACGCATGATAAGTTCCTCAGGATATGGCAACCCTGGGTGAGCCATAACCGTCCATCAAGATTTGACCTAACGCTTCTTTCCCTATAATGAGCCTCCGTTCCCCCCATCCCAGGGTCCTCCCCTCCTTTCCCACCCCCCCTCTTCTCCCACTTTCAATTTCTCTTTCCTTCTTCTTATTCAGGCCTTTGGGCTTCAGTCTACAGAGTTTGGATATTTAAGGTAACAAAAAAAGTTATTCCATACAAAGGTATGTTATCTTCTTTGAAGTTAATCAATTTAATCAGATTTTATTTCTGGTTCCTTTTTCTTTTTTTTCTTTTTTTTTTATTAATGCAATGTTGCGTATTACAATAACATCTCACTATGCATCCTTTAAATGTTTATGAGTGTTTGCAAACATAATATTCTGTGTTTGCAGTTTACCGTTATGCTAGTAAACACGAGATGAAGACTCTCCTTAGTATTTAGCCTGGCCTCGGCCTTGAGCTGCCTGAGACCAGGTTTAAATTCTTGAATGTCAGTTCTATCTGCCGGACTCCGGCAGCCTTATACCTGTTAATTCATGATGTATCCATCACTGTTTTGTACTATTCTGTTGATATATATTTTCAATAAAACTCTTTGTACAAGAATAAAGAAAAAAACCCAACTTCCCGGCCAGCCACCATGACATGTAAGGATTGGCTTCAGCCTACATGTCTCTGCCAAGAAACCACAACTGATTGGTTTTGCCCCACCCACTGTGACTTAGTCATAGATCCTTTTTCACGCATTATGGTGGCTGGCCAGGAGAGCGGCGTTTCCCTTCATTGTACACATTGCTCCGGATGGGCACATTGACATGCCTGCACACCTTCATTCACGTGTATCATCGAAGCACAGTCCCCAGCTTTGAGTGGAGTTCTAAGCATACCTTGAGGTCATATTGTTTAATCATGTTACAATAAAGCGTTATTGAGCTGAGATCAGTGTGCAGCAGCCATGTTTGTTCATTGATTTGTATTTATATTTCATTGGATATTGCCTTATTTGAGTATTATTGATTCAGTTTCTGCTTCCTGCTTTGAAGTGTCACACAATGGTTGCACTTTTGTACTCCTTCTTGCAAAACAAGTTTATTGGTTTAATGACAGTAATGCACTGTACACACGACCGGTTTTGCCATCGGAATAAACTCTTACGGTTTTTCCGACGAAATTCCGCTCCAGCTATCTTGCATTCACACGGTCACACCAAAGTCCGACCGTCCAGAACGAGGTGACGTACAACACGTACGACGGGACTAGAAAAAGGAAGTTCAATAGCCAGTAGCCAATAGCTTCCGTCTCGTACTTGCTTCAGAGCATGCGTCGTTTTTGGCATACAGACGAGCGGTTTTACCGATAGTAATTACTTCCGTTGGAAAAATTGAAAACATGTTCTATATCTAAGTCCGTCAGAATTTTCGATTAGAAAAGTCCGATGGGGCATACACACGATCCGAATATACGATGAAAAGCTCCCATCGGACTCTTTCTGTCGGAAATTCCACTCATTTGTACGCGGCATAAGTGTTAAATGGTGCCGCTGACCGGAATCCACACTCCTGTCAAATTGGGAAGAGTGACAGTGTCTGTGCATCCACAGGACTGCCTGCAAGCAGCACCTACCAGCTCAAGCCAAATAAATACATTGCCCATTCACAGACTACGGGTCTCAGCGCCCTTGTGAATGAGACCTAAAACCCAACTCGAGGCCTAAAACCCAACTCCAGCGATCTTCATTTTATGCCTTTCAACGTCTTCTTGATTTTTAATCTGTCTGTTTCAATAATTCTCTGTCTGTCTACTTGATTAGCTTATCACATGCTGTATTTAGCTGCTTCCAGGTCCCCACAGCATTGGAAATGTGTCTATTACCAACAATAATTGCATAACCACAAGCAAGTCTCCCACTGTCCTTTCATGGAGCAGCTAAGCAAAGCTTACGAAATGGCTATAAAAGGAAACAGACGCCTAGTGAAATTGAGGCATGTATGTAGGTGCACTCTGCTTCCTCCACTGTAGGTGGCGCCCCCATATCCTTTCAAAAATACCCCTTTAAAGTGAACTTGTGTTTTGCCCATGCAGATCATGTCACCAGGTATACTTAACTGCTGTTCTCTCCAGCTTCAAATACACACAATAAAGATGGTCATACATAGTTTAATTTTCATTTCAACGTTCATCAGAACATTCTTTCATGCCATCATTGAGTCAATCACCAGTCACCATGGCTGTCATATTGGTTTGGGGGAAGGAGCCCCTAGCCATGTGTAAGCATTAAAACACAGCCACTTGGACCTTACACAAAGATTCTTCTCTTAAGTCCTAGTGGAGGGGTTAGGGGAAGAAAACCATTATGCCGTGTACACACGATCTGAAATTCCGCCAGCAAAAGACCGATGAGAGCTTTTGGTCAGAAAATGCGACCTTGTGTATGCTCCATCGGACTTTGCTGGTCCAGCCAGCAAAAGATTGAGAGCAGGTTCTCAATTTTTCAGTCAGAAAAAGTTTCGATCGGAAATTCCGATCGTCTGTACCAATTCTGACGCGCAAAATTCCTACGCATGCTCGGAAACAATTCAATGCATGCTCGGAAGCATTGAACTTCATTTTCTCAGCTCGTCGTAGTGTTGTACATCAACGCGTTCTTGACAGTCGAAAGTTCAGAGAACTTTTGTGTGACCATGTGTATGCAAGCCAAGCTTGAGCGGAAAAACCATCCAAGATTTTTCTGACGGAAAATCCGCTTGTGTGTACGCGGCATAAGTAAAAACCAAATGAAACATAATTTTGTTTTACAAAGAAAGTTATTAAATATTGTTGTTTTTTTAAACAGCACACTAGCACAACACAGGGTATAAAGACTTAGTCAAAGGATGAGCAAGCGGGGCAAATGCTCACATGTAGAGGGAACAAGTAGAGGGACAAGTAGAGGGAACAAATAGAGGGAAGAGGTCAGTACAATGGCAGCAACAAAAATATATAGTACAACAAATCAGCAGATTTTTCAACAGTAAGACAATAGCTCAGCTCATCAGTGCCTGCTCCTCTTGAGTGGTATCTGAGAGAAGTGGCCTCAATGCCACCAGTTAAACCAGGAGGCACAAAAAAGGGGGCAAGGAGGCTTGGAGGCAAAAGGAAAGCAGAAATGATGGAGAGAAGAGAAGAAGAGGAAGAAGAAGAGGGGGTGGGAATAGAAGAGGAGGAGGGAGGAAGGGGCGGGGGCGATTCTCACAGTGTTCAGCCATATGCGCATAAAACTGGGCTACTGAGGGATCCATCAGGTCGAGAGCACGGTGCTGTCAAGGTTCAAGCTATTGTTGTATGTGATCCATGGATCCCAAATCTTCAAAAAAATTGGCATGGATGTCATTTAAATTAAAAGTGAGCTTCTCATGTATCATAGTCCCCATGAGCCATTGTTTGACTTTAGCAAGATTGATGAAATATTTCCAACAAGCTTTGGTCAACGCCTGAGGAGCTGCTAGAAAAACAAAGCCTTGAAACGTAATTTTGATGCATACCTCCCAACTTCTGAAATGGGAAAGAGGGACACTTTTGTATGCAATGGACACACCCCTGCCATGCCTCCAATTATGCAGGTCATAATGAAACACAGGAAATGATCAGGTAAACTCACAAGTTCTTTTTGCCATTAATTTTCCTTCACACTGTCTGTTCAGAACAATAAATGTAAGAATCTGAAGAATGTATAAAAGGTTTAGTGCTATTGAATATTTTATTAGTTCAATTATAAATTTAATGAGGTCTATACCTCTAGACCAAACAAGAGGGAAAAATGAGGAACAGAGGGATTTTATTTAAAATAAGGCACAGTCCCATAAAATGGGGAACAGTTGGGAGTTATGTGTGGAGGATGTTTAGCTCTAGTGGTAGATGCGTTTTCCAATTGAGTTCATGTCAGTCCATACTTTATTTAAGGGCCTGGTCAGGGGCGGACTAACCATTGAGCCACTTGAGCACTGCCCGAGGGCCCTGGGCCACTAGGGGGCCCCATCAGGGTTGCCAGCCTCAGTAAAACCAGGGACAGTATGTATAAATCTGTGTTTTCTTTACATCTGTCTGTGTATACTGTGTGTACATGTATGTGTATACTGTGTGATTGTATACTGTGTGTGTGTATACTGTGTGCCCCCATAATCTCTGATTGCCTGGGGGCCCCATAATCTCCTATTGCCCGGGGGCCCCATGAGTTATCAGTCTGCCCCTAGGCCTGGTAGCCCACTTTTATTAAAAGGCAAAAACAAAAGTCTAACATAAACGAGTTCCCCATGCAGGGGTTGCAGTTTCTCAAAACAACAGTAACAAAAAAAATGACAAGTCAACTGGTTACGCTTTGGCAACACAATTGCTGCTAGTACATTGACTTTTCTGGCTCACTTAGCCTCGTTTTGCAGTACCTCACTGCACAGGCCTACTTCTTGCCTCAAACAGGGTTCTCCAGCCCCCCTGGGTTCACTTTCAGAGACCACCAGACTTCTTCAAGCCTCCCTGGACCCACAACAAGCCTCAGTTTTCTTGGACTCCCAGACCCTCCCTTGGTCTCCCAGGCACGTGTAACTGCCCCGGATTTCCCAGTCCTTTGGCAAGAAGTCCCCCACACAAGGGATGCAGTCTCTGATAGACACAACCAGGTCTCCAGGCAGGGGTCTGTCCATCATTATGAGGGCTGTGTGCTCCTGGACATACAGACCCTGCTGGTTTTCCACAATACTAGGACACTAGATTGGAGATTTCTTCCCTCCCAAGACAAGTTGAAATTTCCAAACTGTGAAGCCCCATCTGGGAATACCAAAATCAACACTAAACAGTCGTACACTCAGCAAACATGCAAACTCTGTGTCCTTTTTCTGAGCATTTCCACAGTGGCAGGGCCTCGCACTGTCAAAACAGGAAAGAGTGAATTTGGTACCCTCTTCTCAAATAATTAATAATGCAAGTTTACTTTATAAATGTTATAATATTTATTTCTTCATTTGTTTCAAATAAATTATTCTGTAAACATGAAGCACTTTACTCTAGTAGAATGTGAAACCCTTAATCTTATATTTCAAGCATGAATTTGTTAATATATTAGGACTGTTTTTTACCATGACAAGGGTAATTGAAGTGAAATTCAATGATCTATTATTAAGAGGCATACAAATGGACGTGGTAAACTTTTTCTTATAAATATGAAAATATCTAGAGCAATAGATATTTACAACTGCACAGGAGCAAGAATGGACACTGCTGTCCAGATACAGGTAAGACATTTCATTATTGGAAAAACAGATATAATAGTTTATGTAGTCTCATGTCATCATATATGCCAAAAATAAGAGGATTATTCCTTATTTAAGGATAGTGGGTACAGCCATGCCAATCCTTTCTTTGTTCTCCAAACAGCCAAATAAACAATCAGAAGCATTTGGGTTTAGTGCAAATATCAGTATTAGTATTATTTGTTCTAGATTGCTTACAGCTGTTTTAGGATTTTTGGTCATCGTCATCAGTGCAGTGTATGGAAACCATTGCTTCTGGACAAGGGCTTTGGACTCAATGAAAGAATACGAAGTTATGGTGAGAAGGGACTAATGGAATCAAAGAGCCCTCCAACTAATGCATAGGTTTTTTAATCCTTTAGCCCCTTCTAACCATATAAAATAGGAACCTCATATGATTGGGATTTTTAGGGCAACAAAAGATGGAAGTATTTAAAAATTAGATAAATTTTATTTATACAAAAATGGTTAAAAAATAATTAAACACATGAAAATATACATTTAAAGAGAATAAATGAATGTGATACACTACAGAAGTGGCAAAAAATCATACAATTGTATGATTTTTTGCCACTTCTGTAGTGTATCACATTCGCAACACAGCATTATTTTGGACCGAGTGGTTTCAGCCCTGCCCAGTTGTCTTTAGCTAAACTACTCAATCCCACTTCATCCTATTCTCCACAGCAAATAGACCAATCATTTTGCAGTCCCAAGATAACAACTAGGAAGGCTAATTAGATTCCTTGAGATAACACAAGAGATAGCTCTTGATCTTGAATTTCTGACATGATCAACAGGTATTTGTTTGCACTTACTGAACAGATACAACAAAATGCTTTCAATTGTATATTTAACAATAAAAAGGGAACAAATAAGGGAGGTTCAATGTTGTGGTGTACATACACTTTAAAGTGTAAGTCCACCCTAACACTAAAATCCAATGCATCAATAGACATCCACGATCTAACACTAACCTATCTAGCCCTGTAAAGAATAAATCAGTATACATATCTTTTTTGAAGCCGATCCGGTCTCCAGCGGCGGAAGCTCTGCAGAAGACACAGCCAACAATGGCTATGAAATTAATGGGGAGTGATGTCACCCATAGACTTACTATGGGGCTTCCATTGTCGGCTGCACCCGACTCAACAGCGAAGTCACGGCTGACAGCTCAGCGCGGGATTGGGTCAGATCGGCTTCAAAAAGGTATGTATACTGATTTCTTCTTTACAGGGCTAGATAGGTTAGTGTTAGATTATGAATGTCTGTAGATGCAGGGATTTTAGTGTTAGGGTGGACTTCTACTTTAAAGAAGAACTATTATTTTTTTTACTGTTTTGTCCCCTATGGAACAAGGTACATCATGTACTTTGTCTCATATGGCTTGGTGCTTTCTTAGCCTAGCTATGAGGTCCAAACTGCATCCTGACCTGCCATGGCAGATCTGACAACAGCTACGTAGAAGATGTAGAAGATGGATGCTTTATTATGGCTGCTTGTCTCAGCTCTGAGCGCTTTCTCGAGACAAGAAGCAGCAAGAGGAATGCAAGAGACTGACACTCCCCCCCCCGCATTCTTCTTGCCACTGCACATCTTTGGAAAGTGCTCAGAGCTTAGACAAGCTGCCATTATAAATCATCCATCTCCTTACCAGCTGTTGTCATATCCACTGTGGCAGGAACAGAGCAGGTGCAGTCTGGACCTCTCAGCTAGGTTTAGAAAGTTTCTAGAAACATGGGACACAGTAATACATGTACAGTACTTTGTCCCATAGGGGACAGAACAGGAAAAAAAATGTTCTTTGGATTAAAAAAAGGAAGGTGCAATATATTCCACTCAGATCCTGTTTTTTTTTAGCCCCTTGTGTATTCAAGAGGATAGCTGAATTAAACCCTTGTGATTACTTTAAGGTTTCAAGAACAGAGAAAGAGATACTTTCTGAAAATCTATGCTTCTACTTCTGGGACTTGAGAAATCAGACTACCATAAACCACTTTAATTACTTATCAACAGAAACCAGCCATCTGGTCATAGCACTGACAGCGATTACCTGTGTGCTTGGGGTTTTGACCAACACTGTAGTCATCTACATCACCGGATTCAAAATGAAGGAACAAAAGTCAAGACTCTGGTTCCTGAACTTGGCGGTATCAGATATTTTATTCCTGCTGATCACTCCTATGAGAGCAAATATAATACTGGGAAAGTACTGGCCATTTGGATCTATTGTATGTAAGCTTAGTCATGCTGCATTTGTATGTAATTTGTACTCTAGTTCTTTCCTTATCACAGCTTTATCCATCGATCGTATCTTGTCAGTGGCCAAACCATTGTGGCACCATAAGGTCTTCTCCCAGCGCATTTGTTTCTTCATCTGTATTGCAATATGGGTGGTGGTCTTGCCTCTTGGCACACCAGCCATATATTATAACGATGCACACAAAGATGGACTAGAAACTCATTGTGCATTTTTTCCTTTTCGCTACAATACTTCTAGAAATGATAGCTTAGGTCAAAAGATATATTTTTTAAGTTTTGTTTTTAAGGCCATGGAAATGACTAGCCAAGTTAATGACACATGGGAGCCACCAGGATTTGTGAAGTTTCCATATCACAGACATGGATGTAAAGACAGTACGTGTTGTGCTGATGACACATCACTAGCCTTATATAAAGAAGGACACCATTATTGTAATATATTTTATATTCCATTAATAGTTATTGGATATTTTATACCACTGTGTGTCATGTTCTTTTCCAATTTAATTATTGTTCTGCAAGTAAGAAAATCGCAACAAGTAAATTCCAAAAAACTATATAAGTATATTACTATAATCATCGGGGTTTTTGTGCTAACTAAAACTCCATTTGCTGTAGCTAATGTTGTTTACCTAGAAGAACTTCGAAAAATGAATTTCTCACATATGATATGGATGCGTGGCCTAATGGTCATGTTGTCTGTAATAACAAATCTATGTAGTTGCCTTAATCCAGTATTGTATGTGCTAATAGGTAGCAAAGCCAGAGCTACATTGATTGATTCTATGTTCAGCATAAAGAGCACACTTTCAAAAGGTTTTCAGAACATCAGAAAAAAATGAAGTTCTCTCAATATCATATAAAGTGTTTAACCCCCTTTCTATGAGTGTTCATTTTAAAAAAGCAGATTGGTGGACCATTATTTACTCAGTGCAATATATTAACAGCACTATATGAATTAGGGATATATGGCTATTCTCCCCACTTACCACTGAGTACCAAGCCATCCTTATATGGCTGGATACACAAAGACAGTGTACCAAGCTAATCTGAGGGGCTTGGTACTGTACCTTATGGCCAATCACAGTGATCTTATGCTTTTGCTTACATGCCTGGTCTCTCCCCTTCCTCCTACAACAGAAGAAGGGGGGATCATAGCAATTTGCTAATGGAGAAAATAATGAATGGATCACTAACCCTGAGATTGTTTTTTCAGCACCTCTCCTCGTCTACAAAACTAATCTAAAATCTAATCTAAAAGTTGACCCTTTAAATGGCCTGGAAAACAAAGCTGAAGTTTATCTAAAAAAACTTTTTTTTTCTTTACAGCTTTACATGAATTTATTTGTAATGAAGTCCCGCAAAGTGTAAACTACTAGATTCTGTAGAAATCTTTACTGCAATATTGCCCTGCCCTTTATAAATAATAAAAGTGTAAAAAAAAAAAAAAAAAAGTTAAAAAAAAGAACAAAAAAAAAAAAAAAGACAAAAATAAAAAACTACTGACACCAGTGGCAGAACTACTAGGCTCACACTTATGACTGGGATTTGGCATTCCGCCACCGTGGGGGGAACCCTAAGATGGCAGAAAGGTGGCCCGGTGTGGAACTGGTCGTGGGCCAGGGGGGCCCTTCATGGTTTCTTGCACAGGGGCCTTGAAGGATCTAATTATGCCTCTGCTTTGTCCCAAAGAACAGGAAAGAACAGGAAAAAAATGATAGTTCTTTAGATTAAAAAAGGAAGGTGCAATCTATTCCATTCAGGTTCTGTATTTACTTTAAGGTGTCAAAGAACAGAGAAAGAGATACTTTCTGAAAATATATGCTTCTACTTCTGGGACTTGAGAAATCAGACTACCATAAACAAATAAAATTAAATACTTATCAACAGAAACCAGCCACCTGGTCATAGCGCTGGCGGCTATTACCTGTGTGCTTGGGGTTTGGACCAACGCTGTAGTCATCTACATCACCGGATTCAAAATGAAGGAACAAAAGTCAAGACTCTGGTTCTTGAACTTGACGGTGTCAGATATTTTATTCCTCCTGATCACTCCTATGAGAGTAAATATAATACTGGGAAATAACTGGCCATTCGATCTATTGTATGTAAGCCATGTGAGTCATTCTGCATTTGTATGTAATTTGTACTCTAGTTCTTTTCTTATCACAGCTTCATCCATCGATGGTGTCTTGTCAGTGGCCAAACCATTGTGGCACCATAAAATCTTCTCCCAGCACATTTGTTTCTTCATCTGTACCGCAATTTGGGTGGTGGTCTTGCCTCTTGGCACACCAGCCATATATTATAACGATGCACACAAAGATGGACTAACAACTCATTGCGCATTTTTTTCTTTTTCGCTACAATACTACCAGATATGATAGCTTAGGTCAAAAAATATATTTTCTAAGTTTTGTTTTGAAGGCCATGGAAATGACTAGCCAAGTTAATGGCACATGGGAGCCACCAGGATTTGTGACGTTTCCATATCACAGACATGGATGTAAAGACAGTACGTGTTGTGCTGATGACACATCACTAGCCTTATATAAAGAAGGACACCATTATTGTAATATATTTTATATTCCAATAATAGTTATTGGGTACGTTATACCGCTTTGTCTCATGGTCTTTTCCAATGTAATTATTGTCCTGTAAGTAAGAAAATCACAACATGTAAATTCCGAAAAATGATACAGGTTTATTGCAATAATCATTGGAGTTTTTGTGCTAACTAAAACTCCAATTGCTGTAGCTAATATTGTTTACCTGGAAGAATTTTGAAATGTGAATTTCTCACGTATGTCATGGATGCGTGGCTTAATGGTCATGTTGTCTGTAATAGCAACTCTATGTAGTTGTCTTAATCCAGTATTATGTAGGTAGTAAAGCCAGAGCTGCATTAACTGATTCTATGTTCAGCATAAAGATCACACTTTTAACAGGTTTTCAGAACATCAGAAAAAAATGTAAAGTCTCTCAATATCATATAAAGTGTTTTTCTACGAGCATTCATTTTAAAACAGCAGATTGTTATTTACCCAGTGCCATTTATTAACTGCACTGCATGAATTATGTATATGTGGCTGTTCTCCCCACTTATCACTGCGTATCAAACTATCCTTAGATGGCTGGATACACAAAGACTATGTACCAAGCTGATCTGAGGGGCTGGTACCTTATGGCCAACCACAGTGATCACATTATTATTATTAATATATAGGATTTATATAGCGGCAACAGTTTGTGCAGTGCTTTACAAAGTAGAGGGGGGGGGGGGACAGTACAATTACAATACAGTTTAATACAGAAGGAATAGAAGGGCCCTGCTCATGGAGCTTACAATCTAAAGGGAGGGGGAGGTGGTACAAAAGGTAATAGCTGCCGGGGGATAATTTGATGGAGGTGTCTCTGGTATAGTTCTTAGGCGGATGTGGGATAGTTTTAAGTGAATAAGTGAGTTTTCAGGGAATGCCTAAAGGCAGACAGGGTAGGGGCTGACAGGAAATACTGGGGCAGGAAGTTCCAGAGGATGGGGGAGGCTCTGGAGAAGTCCTGGAGGCGAGAATGGGAGGCGGTAACACGGGAGCTAGAGAGCAGGAGGTCTTGGGAGGAGTGGAGAGGACGATTTGGGCGATACCTGCAGATGGGGTTGGTGATGTAGCTGGGGGTGATGTTGTGGAATCGCCTTGTATGTTTTGGTTAGTATTTTGAATTTTATACGGTGGGGTAGTAGAAGCCAGTGAAGGGATTGGCAAAAACAAATTCGCTCCTGGAAGAATGAACACACATTCCCACAAACTCCGCCTGACCTTACAAATGCGCTTCTGGAAGAATGGTCAAACATTCCCATAGATACAAGGAAAAGAGAGAAGAAGTCTTGCGAGCCACAATAACCTTATGCCTTACTGCAGAAACAAAAAATATGTACAAATACCCAGCTGCAACCGCAGGTCACGTATTCATAGCCGTGCGTTTAAATGTGAATGGAAAAATGCGTTGCACTTAGGTATACATTCACCTTATCAGTCTAAAGGCGCCCAGTGTATGTGCTTCAAATCTCAAATTAATCCGTATAAACTTAGATAATGCTACTATATGCCACATCCAAAAGCATAATGTGCCAAATATTTAAATAGTGATAGTGATACGTGACTCCCTGTGTCGAAGACGCGTAGGGGAGGGGCCAGGACGGAGCGAGCAGCACTGAGCTGGGCTGGGAATTTCTAAACACCCCACAGCACATCGGATAGCATTATTTGACCTATATCCTGCCTATATTGTTTGGTGCACATCAAGCACCCATGCAATGTGAGTACCCCAGTGTGGGGATTGTTTATACAAGTTATCATTAAATGTTTTGGCGATATCACACTATGCAGTCCCTTCTCTTTTTGGTTTGATGCCTATGGAGTCTCAAAGAGCTTGGTGGGAGATCATCTGGTGTCCTGATTATTGAGCCCAGGGGTGGCTCCAAAGCGTGTTTGGACACAGCTAAACCCTGTGTCACACGCTCAGAGGTGAGCGCAATTACTTTGGGGGTCACCGAGGCACATTTGGGCACTGTGGTTCTACGATCCGTCTCTCATGTGAAGCACCTCTATGCACTGTAGTTCACCTTTGGAATCCTTTCCGCTACACATCGTTGAGTGATACAGTTTTGGAAGATTGTTTTTTCACATTTAAAGGACTATTATCACCCAATCAATCTATATATTTTTATATGTTTTTATCACTTATATGGTTTACTACAGTTTGTATGCAATAGTTACCATATTTGTAGTGCATGGTTTGTTCACTTGCCATCATTGTTTATAAGTAAGTTTTTTTTGCACACAGCACTTTGGATTGAATACACGCATGGCACTTTGATGCAATTTTTAAGGCGCATTTATTGATTTTCTAATTTGTTTATTTTTGTATATGAATAGATCGCTTACCATTAAGCGTAATATACTTGCAGTTTCATATCTAGTAACACAGTGTATTTAATGTATATCACTATTTAAATATTTGGCACATTATGCTTTTGGATGTGGCATATAGTAGCATTATCTAAGTTTATACGGATTAATTTGAGATTTGAAGCACATACACTGGGCGCCTTTAGACTGATAAGGTGAATGTATACCTAAGCGCAACGCATTTTTCCATTCACATTCCCATAGATACACTCCTAAACCTTGTGGACAGCCTTCCCAGAAGAGTTGAAACTGTTATAGCTGCAAAGCGTGGGCCAACTCAATATTGAATTGCCATTAAAGTTCATGTGCGTGTAAAGGCAGGTGTCCCAATACTTTTGACAATATACTGTAACTCAGTACATATTAGTGATATACAGATTGCCACCTCATAGTAACATAGTTGATATACATAGTATTGAGGAAACACTCCAGTTAGTGCATGTGTAGTGCAATAATATTAGCTGTAACTACGTAACCCTCATTTGCCATTCTTTGAATGGTACCTTTGATGGAAAATGAAGGACAACAGAAAATTTTAACATGAATATAATTAATAACTCAGAAAGAAAAAATGAAGTTAGACCTATTGTGTGCAGTAGTATTTCTGTTTGTATTCTGTCAATTTACCATAATTTGTCTGTATTGTTATTTTCTTCTCTAATAAATGCTGTACAGAAAGTCTCAAAGTCTGAACTATATTATTACAACCTCCCACCACATTTAGGACATCTATTGTATTCTGTGACTCAATCCACCGAAACCATATTTATTCCACAATTGCCACTGTCCTTAATACACTTCAACTTTTCTTAAGTGTTATGTGTTGCAAGAATTTGATCCCATTTAGTTTCATGGAGTATAGGGCCAGACTTAGCAAAGTTTGCTCTTTTGAAATTTAGTGGTCTTGTCCAAGGCTGGGATGGGGGCGCAGAAGGGGCAGCTGCACCAGGCACAGCAGTTTATTGTGGGGATGGGGGGAGCGCAATGTGGTGAGTTTCTTCTGCTAGAGGCTGACAGGAGTAGCATCATCACTGTCAGCCAAGTCCTATAAGCTATGACAAGGACAGAGCTGGGAGGAGAGGGCATAACCTGCACCTCCTACAGGCTCTTTCCTTCGCTCCTCCCACTTCTAGAACTCGGCTAGAAGCACTCTACCTTAGAAATTAAAATTAATTAATTAACTTTTAATTTAAAAGAAAAAATTGTTTATTATGGCATTATGTCAGATGTCACTCTAATGCCCTGTACACACGGTCGGACATTGATCGGACATTCCGACAACAAAATCCTAGGATTTTTTCCGACGGATGTTGGCTCAAACTTGTCTTGCATACACACGGTCACACAAAGTTGTCGGAAAATCCGATCATTCTGAACGCGGTGACGTAAAACACAGGACTATAAACGGGGCAGTGGCCAATAGCTTTCATCTCTTTATTTATTCTGAGCATGCGTGGCACTTTGTGTGTCAGATTTATGTACACACGTTTGGAAATTCTGACAACATTTTGTTGTCGGAAAATTTTATAGCCTGCTCTCAAACTTTGTGTGTCGGAAAATCCGATGGAAAATGTGTGATGGAGCCTACACACGGTCGGAATTTCCGACAACAAGGTCCTATCACACATTTTCCGTCGGAAAATCCGACTGTGTGTACGGGGCATAAAAGTGATCCTGGGGGGGAAATTTGCCCATGAGGCCACTTTTACAGAGAGTCAGCCAAAACAATACCAGGGTTATAGCAGCTAGCTGCTGCCATAACAGCGGTATTTAAAGTCAAAGTAATGACTTATTTTTACTATGAGGTAGCACTGCACGATTAATCGTTAAGAATCTTTCCCCCTCGCAATCTTAACAAAGCGTTGTTTTCCCTCTATGCAGAGTTTTCTGTTCAAGCCAACAGCTATAAAAAAAAACAGGCAGTCTGCCAAGTTTCACAACATTCCTCATTCTAACATTCCATTCCAGCTGCTGAGCTAATTATAAACATTGTAACGTTTTGTACTTTAGATCAATGGAATGAACTTCGGTCTGTAAATGAGGGAAGTTTAACCACTTAAAGACTAAACCTTTTTCTGACATTTATTGGTTTCAAGTTGAAATTATTATTTTTTGCTAGAAAATTACTTAGAACCCCCAGACATTATATATATTTTTTTATCAGAGACCCTAGATAATAAAATGGTGGTTGTTGCAATATTTTATGTTACACTGTATTTGCGCAGTGTTCTTTCAAATGCAATTTTTTTTTTGGAAAAAAATACACTTTAATGAATTGAAAAAAATACTAAACAGTAAAGTTAGCCCAATTTTTTTGTATAATGTGAAAGATGTTACGCCGCGAGAATCGTGAGCGAGTCGTGATCTTTATTCTAAGCAAAAAAATTGTGATTCTCATTTTTCCCAGAATCGTGCAGCTTTATTATGAGCCAGTCATTAAGTGGGTATAGATCACAGAGTCTTTTGGTGTTTTGTGTGATAGAAATTTCCACTGTGCCTTTAAATGAAACTCCATACACAATGTTCCACCAAATGTGCTGTTATAGGTGTGCCCACCCCTCAAAAATTGGACCCCATTATTGTAGAACAGGAGGTCAATCTGCTCTTGAATAATAGTAATGTCAGGACTGCAGATATCCTCAGTAAAAATCGCTGTCATCCACCACATTCAGTGGCATGGCAACGGTCCCCGGCATATAAAACCAAATATAATCTTAATAGTGTAAAACCATAAATTATATTTGTTTATGAAAGTAGAAATGCACTTACAATATCAAAGAATGCAAAGGGCATGAATATACAGCTCTCTTTACATCAAACCAGTTCAGAAGGAAATCCAAGATGGCGCCTGCGGTTTACCCAGCGTAATAACATCAGACAACTCCGCCCACCTGACTTTCTGAAAGGCAGAGAGAGATGCACCATGCTTAAGCAGGGTCACAATTGATTTTCATTTTTAGTTTTCTGTGAGCTCGGGATCATATTTTGTTTTCATTTAAAGCTGATAGAGTTGTTTGCAGGAATACAGGAGTGCTGCACTGGTAAGGAGGAGGAGCTGGAGGGAGAGAGCGAGAGAACAGCCCCCACAGCCGAGCCCTAGAAGTGGTACTGGTACTCAGAGTCAGCCTACAGCATCAGTAGCAGCCCCTGTGTGTATAAGACCATGTGGCTCTGATGTGATGTCTATCTCTCACTTTACTTCCTTCTTCTGGGGTTTTCAAAGCCCCCTCCCAGTTACAGTAATACATAATTATACACAAAACTGTGATATCAGCAGTTACCAGTAGAGGGCAGTAGATCACTACAAAATAAAACAAAGCCAGGTGATCTGACTTAAACCGTTGCTTCTCCCTAAGCTGTGCATCGACATACTCTATATTGACTGGCATGCGTGGTCTATCTTTTTTTTTTTTTTTAAGCTTCTGGCTGGTCCTGTGCTATTCATAATTAGCGCAAGGAGACAAGCAGAGGCAGAAAACACACAGCAGGAAGGTCCCACAACGCCACTGTGAACTTCTGGGTCAACATAAAAGCTGATTGGTGGGTCTAAAGCTGTGCAATGATGTTTAGACAAGCAGGTAGCTGCTAGAAGAAGGTCCCCCTAGCTCACACATGATGGTAGTGGTGGTAGTGATGGTGGGGCAGTTTGGCATCTTTGTCCGGAGTGCTGAATGACCTTGTCCCTGTTCTTGTCCTACCCAATTGTCTCTCTTTTCTGTACTTTACAGCAAACATAATCACTCTGTAATCACTGAAATTATCTCTAACTTCCACATCTGCAATCAGCTCTATGTTGTTTTAAATTAATAGGTCCAACAGAGTGCTGTTTCTAGTTGGGGCTTCCACTATTTGACCCAGAGAATTGTCCTGCAATATGTTCAAGAAGTAACAAGCCTTAGTTGAGTGTACAGCTCAGTGTGCCCAGTCAATATCAGGATAGTTGACATGAGGAAGCAAAAGCCTTGCCTTCACCGAAATGGTCACCTCCACACTTATACACAGTGCAGAACAAGTCAGGTTATGGTGGTTGATATTAAATATGAGCCAAGCATAGCATTCTATAGTGTGTAATTGCCCCACTCTGTTCCTGTTGGAGGGGGTGTGACTCTTCCCTCCAATCTGCTCTCAGAGCTCTCCTCACTGAGCTCTGCAAAGTGTCATTTCAGCTTTCCGCCCCCTTTTCTCTGACAGCTCAGACAAGCTTTTTTAAATTCTGCACTTTGAACTGATGTAGATGACATGGAAATTTATAGATAGGCAACTCCTATCCTCATATTGATTAGTGGTTCCAAATTAATAATAACTACTGCAGTAGGGAACAGACACAAAAGATACACTCCGCATCTTTCCAAATAACTGTTCTGCTTTATTATGACACAATTGAAGGCTTTTATACACATGATTACGTAGGTATCACATTTATAATACAATTGTACGTTTATGGTAACAAGGGGCGTAACATAGGCAGACTAATTCTAATCAGGACTTGAAAGAATGCAAACATGTAATGAAAACATTATTAGTGCTGTGTGCACAGTGAGGGCAGTGTGCAATACATACAAAATAGAATACAATTATATACAGAACTTACAAATTTCCTTTACATAGAGAAGGCTGCAGATAGACAGGTACAACATATTTAGGAGGATTTATTTAATCTTTGTTTATCACCTGAGGATTGTCAATTCACTGGATATATGTGAGGGTTTACAACTACTTTAAGTCAGTAATGGGGAAATGATCAGCTGTCAGGAGACCACAGGCAATACTGGTGACTTTGCCATCTGCCCGTTTTTTTTTTTTTTGGCAGAACTTCCAGAGTTCATTTCCTCTTTAGGTCTGTTTGCTCTATTTAGTTTGTCTAGGATGTAAACACGTGCAAACAGATGGCACGACATGTTGCTATTTGTAACAAAGTGTATCCTAAGCAATCAGGGAAGATCCCGAATACACAGGCAATATGTATATAGAAGAACAGGGTGCAGATATGCATCAGCGAAAAGGAACTTTCAGCCTGGGTTCTCACTTTTGATTGCGATAGGAACAGAGGAGCGCCAGACTGAGTGCAGTCTTAATCATAGATTTAATAAAAAACAAATAGTAATCAAAAGACAAGCTTAATAGGTACTCCGGGTCCTAAAAAAATATAACATAAGATAGGTATATCTGGAATAATCCATCTACTACGTAGCTCCTCCCTTCCCCTCTTTTCTATCTTCTGGGAATCATTATTCATTTTAACCAATCACCTTTTAATTACCTTTTAGTCATTTAATTAATGTATTAGTCGTTCTTCCAAAAAGTGCTTTAACCACTTAAAGACCAGCCGCCGCAGTTGGCTCTCCTTGGCGAATCGCCGTCATTGTACGTCAGCCGCTTTATGACCACTAGGGGGGCGCGATGTCCGCCAGCCACCCGCAATCGCTCCTGCGAAAGACAGGACGGGGATCTGTAAACAGACAGATCCCCGTTCTGTCAGGGGAGGATAGACAGATCTTTTGTTCCTAGTGATCAGGAACAGCGATCTGTCTCCTCCTCCAGTCAGTACAATGCCCCCACAGTTAGAGAACACTTAACCCTTTGATTGCCCCCTAGTGTTTACTCCTTCCCTGCCAGTGTCATTTAGACAGTAATCAGTGGCTATTTTTAGCACTGATCGCTGTATAAATGTCACTGGTCCCAAAAAAGTGTCAAAAGTGTCCAATCTGTCCGCCGCAATGTCGCAGTCCCACTAAAAATCGCTGATCACCGCCATTACTGGTAAAAAAAAAATAATCATAAACATGCCATAAATCTATGCCCTATTTTGTAGACGCTATAACTTTTGCGCAAACCAATCAATATACGCTTATTGCGACTTTTTTTTACCAGAAATATGTAGAAGAATACATATCGGCCTATACTGATGAAGAAATTAGTTTTTTTACATTTTTTTGGGAGGGGGGGATATTTATTATAGCAAAAAGTAAAAAATATATACTGTATTTTTTTTCAAAATTGGCGGTCTTTTTTTAATTTTAGCACAAAAAAAAACAAAATTACAGAGGAGATCAAATACCACCAAAAGAAAGCTCTATTTGTGGGAAAAAAATACATACATTTTGTTTGGGTGCAGCGTCGCACAACCACGCAATTGTCAGTTAAATCGACGCAGTGCCGCATCGCAAACAATAGCCTGGTCATTAAGGGAGTAAATCCTTCTGGTCCTTAAGTGGTTAATAGGAACATGTTAGATATAATAATCAATCATTATAACAGAAAGCACTTTATGTTCGTTTTTATAACCATCTATTCCTTCAGCTTGTCTTTTGATTGATGGGTCTGCCAGCCTATTACATTCCTCCTTTCTTAGTGTCCCTGTGTTATAAGACTGTCAGACATGTCGGCCAATCACGGTCTGAAAATGAAGCACTAGCTTCGAAATGCATTACCGTTCCTCCTACATGTGAAACGACGATAATCCTGTTCCTGTGACGTCACTTCCGCCCCGACGCCATCTTGCGGTTCACGCTGGTCAAGGCCGTGATCGGCTGTTCCTTGCTTCCTGTTTCCTGGCTCCTTCCTGGATCCATTACATTACACCATCTGTGACCCAGGCTGCCAAGGCTATTAGGACGATTTCCAGAGTTCTCAGGACTGGCGATTTCATCACATATGCTGATCTTAGGCCTCATGTACACTGCTGCTGGTAAACGGACATTTAGGAGCAGTTGGGCATTTTTTTCAACTGCTCCTGAACTCTCCTCTAGGTTATCTTATCAGTACATGTACACAGGGGAGTTTATAGTCGTTTCTAGGCAGTTGCGTTTAGAGGCTTTTTTTGGAACCCAAAAAAACGCGTTCAGAAGCTGTGCTTAGAGGCATTTCAAACGAGAAACGTGGCTAAATGCGGTAACTCGCATTTAGTTGTGTTTTGTTTACAGGCGTTTTTTCATTTTTTGCTATTTAAAAAAAAAAAAAAAATTTTTTTTATAAAGCTTCTAGACGCAAACGCAGCTAAACGCGGCTAAATGTGACTAAACGCGGCATGTAAACGTGGCTAAACGGCCGTTTTTAGACGTTGGTTTCTAGCTGTCAAGTTAAATTGTTCATGTTCCGTGTACATGAAGCCTTATTCATCCTATTTGTGTGCTTTTGTGAGTTTTTTAATTAAATCTATGATTAATACTGCACTCAGTCTGGCTGCAGCCATTTTAACTGTGCAGCTGAATCTGCTGCCTGTTCACTTCCTGGATTTACACAGAGGCACAACCCCCAGCTCTGCAGCTCTCATTGGCCCTCTTATGACTCACCCACCCCCTCCCTTCCTGCAGAGAGAAAGAGAGAGAGAGAGAGAGAGAGAGCGAGAGAGAGAGCTGTGCATGATGTCATAGGCTAATGAGCAGACAAGAAATAGGAAGTGGGCTGTATAAGGTATTTACTGGCAGAAAAAAATGTTTTACTATCCAAAGTTAAAACAACAAGAGGAGAAGATTTAATAGATGGAAAGTTGAAAAAATGACTGAAGGTCCGCTTTAACCGCTTCAGCCCCGGAAGAATTTACCCCCTTCCTGACCAGAGCACTTTTTGCGATTCGGCACTGCGTTATTTTAACTGACAATTGCGCGGTTGTGCGATGTTGTACCCAAACAAAATTGACGTCCTTTTTTTCCCACAATGAGGGCTTTCTTTTGGTGGTATTTGATCGCCTCTGCGGTTTTTATTTTTTTGCGCTATAAACAAAAAATTGCGACAATTTTGAAAAAAATGCATTATTTTTTACTTTTTGCTATAATAAATATCCCCCAGAAGTATATAAAAAAATTGTTTTCCTCATTTTAGGCCGATATGTATTCTTCTACATGTATTCTTCTTTGGTAAAAAAAAATTGCAATAAGCGTATATTGAT
The DNA here is from genome assembly GCA_037952835.1 of Lithobates septentrionalis. Lineage (NCBI taxonomy): Eukaryota > Metazoa > Chordata > Amphibia > Anura > Ranidae > Lithobates > Lithobates septentrionalis. Next base: position 188,619 of record JBBDGP010000795.1, on the reverse strand, counting down.
TGGTTTGCGCAAAAGTTATAGCTTCTACAAAATAGGGGTTAGATTTATAGCATTTTTATTATTATTATTTTTTTCACTAGTGATGGCGGCGATCTGCGATTTTTATCATGACTGCGACATTATGGCGGACACATCGGACAATTTTGACACATTTTTGGAACCATTGGCATTTATACAGCGATCAGTGCGATTAAAAATGCATCGATTACTGTAAAAATGTCACTGGCAGTGAAGGGGTTAACTGTGTTCCCTGGGAGGTGATTCTAGCTGAAGGGGGAGGGACTAACTACAGGAAGTGACGGATCCTGGTTCCTAGCTAATAGGAACACACGATCTGTCACTCCTGTCAGAACAGAACAGGGAAGTGTGTCCCTGTTCTGTGTCTCCAGCTCACAATTGCTCGTAGCCGGCAGTCATCGCGATCGCTCATGGCCGGCGGTCACCGCGACCGTCGGCCACGAGCATCTGCACCCCTGCTGTGCAGCAGGCGCGCGCCTGCTATCTGGACCCCGCAAGCTAACGTATAGTTAGCGGTTTCGCGCAGGGGAGCCAACCTGCCGCAGTAAAACTGCGGCGGCTGGTGCGGAAGCGGTTAAAGAGCAACAAAACAATATAACCACTTACATGTGTAAACAGATTGTATGGCATATAACTATTTGCAACAAAGTGTATTCCAGAAATGTAATAGAGCAGCAAGCTGCCTGTGCAGTCCAAGCTGGCTCTGAGAAGAGCTGCATGGCATGCAGACTGATGAGCTGAAGCACTTAAGATGCACACACCTGCCAGTGGTTACCGCGCTTGTGCAAACACAAAGTAGAATTAATAGGAGCAGTAAGCACGCTATGAGATATTTATAATACATATATAATATACAAATATACAAAGTGTGCTGCGCTAAAGATTTATCAAACAGAAAATGTGACAATTCAAAATGTCCAAACATGAAAGTCCTTGTGAAAATATTGCAGAAAGAGAAGAAGAACCTCTTCTACTCTGATCCACCACCAGCAAAAAGAGACTTAAAGTGGAGTTCCGCCTTAAAAAAATAAACAAAAGGCAGCAGCTACAAATACTGCAGCTGCTGACTTTTAAAAGAAGGACACTTACCTGTCCAGGGCACCCGCGATGTCCTCACCCAAAGCCGATCCGTTCCTTCGGCTCTGGGTGGGGGTGCCGGCCTTGCTAGTAAGGGAATCCGGAAGTGAAGCCTTGCGGCTTCACAGCCTGGTTCCCTACTGCGCATGCGCGAGTCACGCTGCACATTCTGAGTGATCCCTGCTGTCCTCTGGGACCTATGTGTCTCCCAGAAGACAGCGGGGGGGGGGGGGGGGGGCGGACATGGCTTAGATCGCAGCGGATACTGCGGCGATCTTTTGCTGGAAGTGGGAGCAAATACCTTTATTAGACATATATCTGCTCCCCCCTGAAAGGTGCCAAATGTGACACCAGAGGGGGGGAGGAATCCGGACAGGGGAAGTTCCATTTTTGGGTGGAACTCCACTTTAAATCTGCTGACTGAATGGATATGACTCTCATATCATCAAGAGTCATATCGCGCTTGTTGGGGTGTAGGGTGGTCTAGGGGTAAGTGAACCCTCATATGATATTCTGCCTAGAGTGTTCCTTCAAACCCACAGGCCTGGAGACCACTCTGATAGGAAATTATGACACGCACTCAAAACATGCAGTTCTCAGAGTGATCTGACGATTTATTATCGGACTTCAGCTTATACAAGCAAAATGACATCACAACAAAGGTCCAACCCTTCTTACATTAATACAGTGGCTTGCGAAAGTATTCGGCCCCCTTGAACTTTTCAACCTTTTGCCACATTTCAGGCTTCAAACATAAAGATATAAAATTTTAATTTTTTGTGAAGAATCACCAACAAGTGGGACACAATTGTGAAGTGGAACGAAATCTATTGGATATTTTAAACTTCTTTAGCAATTAAAAAACTGAAAAGTGGTGCGTGCAAAATTATCCGGCCCCTTTACTTTCAGTGCAGCAAACTCACTCCAGAAGTTCAGCGAGGATCTCTGAATGATCCAATGTTGTCCTAAATGACTGATGGTGATAAATAGAATCCACCTGTGTGTAATCAAGTCTCTGTATAAATGCACCTGCTCTGTGATAGTCTCAGGGTTCTGTTGAAAGCGCAGAGAGCATCATGAAGACCAAGGAACACACCAGGCAGGTCCGTAATACTGTTGTGGAGAAGTTTAAAGCCGGATTTGGATACAAAAAGATTTCCCAAGCTTTAAACATCCCAAGGAGCACTGTGCAAGCGATCATTTTGAAATGGAAGGAGTATCAGACCACTGCAAATCTACCAAGACCTGGCTGTCCCTCTAAACTTTCAGCTCAGACAAGGAGAAGACTGATCAGAGATGCAGCCAAGAGGCCCATGATCACTCTGGATGAACTGCAGAGAACTACAGCTGAGGTGGGAGAGTCTGTCCATAGGACAACAATCAGTCGTACACTGCACAAATCTGGCCTTTATGGAAGAGTGGCAAGAAGAAAGCCATTTCTCAAAGATATCCATAAAAAGTCTTGTCTAAAGTTTGCCACAAGCCACCTGGGAGAGACACCAAACATGTGGAAGAAGGTGCTCTGGTCCGATGAAACCAAAATCGAACTTTTTGGCCACAATGCAAAACGATATGTTTGGCATAAAAGCAACACAGCTCATCACACTCAACACACCATCCCCACCGTGAAACATGGTGGTGGCAGCATCATGGTTTGGGCCTGCTTTTCTTCAGCAGGGACAGGGAAGATGGTTAAAATTGAGGTGAAGATGGATGCAGCCAAATACAGGACCATTCTGGATGAAAACCTGTTGGAGTCTGCAAAAGACCTGAAACTGGGACGGAGATTTATCTTCCAACAAGACAATGATCCCAAACATACAGCAAAATCTACAAAGGAATGGTTCACAAATAAACGTATCCAGGTGTTAGAATGGCCAAGTCAAAGTCCAGACCTGAATCCAATCGAGAATCTGTGGAAAGAGCTGAAAACTGCTGTTCACAAACGCTCTCCATCCAACCTCGCTGAGCTCGAGCTGTTTTGCAAGGAAGAATGGGCAAGAATTTCAGTCTCTCGATGTGCAAAACTGATAGAGACATACCCCAAGCGACTTGCAGCTGTAATCGCAGCAAAAGGTGCCTCTACAAAGTATTAGCGCAAGGGGGCCGAATAATTTTGCACGCCCCACTTTTCATTTTTTTATTAGTTAAAAAAGTTTCAAAAATCCAATAAATTTCGTTCCACTTCACAATTGTGTCCCACTTGTTGGTGATTCTTCACAAAAAATTAAAATTTTATATCTTTGTGTTTGAAGCCTGAAATGTGGCAAAAGGTTGAAAAGTTCAAGGGGGCCGAATACTTTCGCAAGCCACTGTACATATCGCACTAAAGACTAAACACCCCCTAGAGACGAATCAGTAAAAACGCTGTTTGCTCTGAGCCTCATATAAGTCACAAAAAGAAAATACATAACAATAGTGACTCACATGCATATTAAAGTGACAACGCATATTACAGAATGATAATATAAAAACGAATATGAACTAACATAAAAACAGGGACTGACAGTATTGGAGATCAACTGTTATCAATATAATAGTGGAACTTTCGCTTTAAGCACTCCTCACCCCTTGACATGCCACATTTGGCATGTCATTTTTTTGTGGGGGAAGTGGTTACTTAGTTCCTCCTGACTACTCTTGGACACCTAGGCGACGTCTCCTCTCCCCCTAGGCAGCCCCTCCCTCTCTGCAATTTTTTGGGACGTGACAGGTCCCAGAAGATTGCCTGGCCACTAGCAGAGTGCAGCGCGACTTGCACATGCACATGCACGCCCCGCTGTGAAGCTTTCACGGCCGGGTGCCCACAGTGGCTATGACGGCGCCGAGGAGAGGAGTGAGGCTCTGGGCGGCCGCATCGCTGGACTGTGGGACAGGGGAGTGTCTGTTTAATAAAAGTCAGCAGCTACACTTTTTGTAGCTGCTGACTTTTAATAAACTAAAAAACGTGTGGAACTCCACTTTGAGGTAAAATATCCAGTGGCTTTCCCACCATGATCTCTGTCTTTTTAAATCACTACTTCGCTAATGGGGAGTATATTTTTCAAATCCTATCCAGCGTAAAGAGGAGGCATTCTTGTTATGATATCGAAGATAATGCTGAAGAGGCTATGCCCCCTAAATCCATTAGGAATATTGGTGAGAATACCTAAATACATTTAGCTGGTTCTCCTGAGTACGGGGATACCACATGTGTGGGACTTTTTGGGAGCCTAGCCGCGTACGGGGCCCCGAAAACCAATCACCGCTTTCAGGATTTCTAAGGGCGTAAATTTTTGATTTCACTCCTCACTACCTATCACAGTTTCGAAGGCCATAAAATGCCAAGATGGCACAAAACCCCCCCAAATGACCCCATTTTGGAAAGTAGACACCCCAAGCTATTTGCTGAGAGACATGGTGAGTATTTTGCAGCTCTCATTTGTTTTTGAAAATAAGGAAAGTAAAGAAAATATTTTTTTTTCTTTTTTCAATTTTCAAAACATTGTGACAAAAAGTGAGATCTGCAAAATACTCACTATACCTCTCAGCAAATAGCTTGGGGTGTCTACTTTCCAAAATGGGGTCATTTGGGGGGATTTTGTGCCATCTGGGCATTCCATGGCCTCCGATACTGTGATAGGCAGTGAAGAGTGAAATCAAAAATTTACACGCTTAGAAATCCTGAAGGCGGTGCTTGGTTTTCGGGGTCCCGTACACGGTTAGGCTCCAAAAAAGTCCCACACATGTGGTATCCCCGTACTCAGGAGAAGCAACAGAATGTATTTTGGGGTGTAATTTCACATATTCCCATGGCATGTTTAAGCAATATATCATTTAGTGACAACTTTGTGCATAAAAAAAAAATTGTCTTTTTCCAGCAACTTGTGTCAAAATATAAAATATTTCATGGACTTGATTTGCCTCTCAGCAAATAGTTTGGGGTGTCTACTTTCTAAAATGGGGTCATTTGGGGGGGGGGGGGCTGTTTTTGAACTGTCCTGGCATTTTATGCACAACATTTAGAAGCTTATGTCACACATCACCCACTCTTCTAACCACTTGAAGACAAAGCCCTTTCTGACACTTTTTGTTTACATGAAAAAATTTTTTTTGTTTTGCAAGAAAATTACTTTGAACCCCCAAACATTATATATTTTTTTAAAGCAAAGGCCCTACATATTAAAATGGTGGGTGTTTCATTTTTTTTCACACAGTATTTGTGCAGCGATTTTTCAAACATATTTTTTTGGGAAAAAACACACTTTTTTTAATTTTAATGCACTAAAACACACTATATTGCCCAAATGTTTGATGAAATAAAAAAGATGATCTTAGGCCGAGTACATGGATACCAAACACGACATGCTTTAAAATTGCGCACAAACTTGCGACAAACTACATACATTTTAAAAAGCCTTTAAACACCTTTACAGGTTACCACTTTAGATTTACGGAGGAGGTCTACTGCCCTCGATCTGACATTCACAGTGATACATCACATGCATGGTGCAATTGCTGTTTACATATGACGCCAGACCGACGCTTGCGTTCGCCTTGCGTTCGCCTTGCGTTCGCCTGCTCTCGCGTGCGCGAGAGCAGGGGAGGACAGGGGTGCTTTTTTTTTTTTTATTTATTTTGCTTTTTTATTTTATTTTTAAACTTTTCCTTTCATTTATATATTTTTTAATCATTTTTATTGTTATCTCAGACAATGTAAATATCCCCTATGATAGCAATAGGTAGTGACAGGTACTCTTTTTTGAAAAAATTACACCCTAGATCTCTCCTTTGCCCTCAAAGCAAATGACCACACCAAGATCTCCTGTAATGTGTCTGCAGTCTCTGACAATCTCCTGTATCATGTCTGCAGTCTCTGACCATCTCCTGTACCATGTCCTCAATCTCTGACCATCTCCTGTACTGTATCCGCAGTCTCTGGCCATCTCCTTTACCATGTCCACAGTCTCTGACCATCTCCTGTACCATGTCCCCAGTCTCTGACCACCTCCTGTACCATGTCCGCAGTCTCTGACCATCTCCTTTACCATGTCTGCAGTCTCTGACCATCTCCTGTACCGTGTCCACAGTCTCTGACCATCTCCTCTACCATGTCTGCAGTCTCTGACCATCTCCTGTACCATGTCCCCAGTGTCTGACCATCTCCTGTAATGTGTCTGCAGTCTCTGACCATCTCCTGTACCATATCCCCAGTCTCTGACCATCTCCTGTAATGTGTCTGCAGTCTCTGACCATCTCCTGTACCATGTCCCTAGTCTCTGACAATCTCCTGTACCATGTCCCTAGTCTCTGACAATCTCCTGTACCATGTCCCTAGTCTCTGACAATCTCCTGTACCAAGTCCCCAGTCTCTGACCATCTCCTGTACCGTGTCCTCATTCTCTGACCATCTCCTGTACCATGTCCCCAGTCTCTGACCATCTCCTGTATAAAAATAATTTTAAAAATAGTCACTTTCGATATTGGTGCTGTTTCGGTATCGGTTTTTGTTCTTGGGATCAAGGAAGATTTATCGGTTTCGGCACAAAAAAACCCATTCAGTGCATCCCTACAATATAGCAATGGATTTTGGTAGTTGTATGGCTTCTAACAGGCTTGTGACAGGTTTGGAATGTGAGATGGATTTTCCATCTGCTGCTGTGGAGCTCCTTCTTTTCTATATAACTCCAAAATCGTGCGCAATACCGAATGCGTACTTGGAGTCAGTGTAAATGTTTACATGCTGTTCTTCAAAAAGCTGACAAGCTCTAGTAAGGGCTATAAGTTCTGCAACTTGTGCTGATTGGAATGGGACAGGGTTTGCTTCCAGTATTTTATCAGGCAATTGGACAACAGCATACCCTGCATGGAATGTGTTATCATTTAGTCTTGAACAAGACCCATCTACAAAGACATTCTGAGCTCCAGGGAGAGCAGAGTAAGACATGCCTGGTCTGGGGGATGTGTCTTGTTGGATGACGTCCATGCATTCATGTTGAGGCATTACCTCATCTTCCTCACCTTTCAAGCCTAGCAAGGCATTCAGGATTGGCGCTGGGCCAGAAGTGGGAGAGGCGTATTTTATCTCAAGTTTCGGGTTAGAAAGTAAAATTACTTCATAGCCGCTCAGCCTTTGGGCTGACATGTGCTGGGTATGGATATTCTTTAGTAGAATGGATACATTGTGAGTGGTTTGTAGTGTGATGGCATGTCCTAGAGTGAACGATGTAGCCATTTCCACCACCATCGCACAGGATGCCAGAGCTCCGAGATACGCCAGCATGCCCCGCACTGGCATAGGCAAAATCCTTGAAAAAAATGCAATAGGGCGGAGTTTTGCCCCCATGCTTCTGCGCTAGGACCCCCGCCATTGTTTTACATTGTCCCTGGCAGGTAATCCAAGTCTAGGAGCTGTGACCATTGCATTTTTAAGATACACAAAAGCATTGTACATTTCATCATTTCATTTCACACAATCTGACATGTCAGTACCTGTGGCTTGCCTCAGGAGATTATCGTAGTAGGAACAATCAGGTATCCATTGGCGGCAGTAACCAATCATACCAAGAAAGGATAGCATGTTCTTCTTAGTGAGTGGACCGGGCAGACCCATTGAGAGCCGCAGCTCTCTTGTGACTGATATTCCTTTCTCCTTTGAAGAGTACAAAACCAAGGTATTCAACAGTCTCCTGACACCATTATAGCTTTTTCTTAGAAACTTTGTGACCATTATCTGTTAACCAATGTAAGAGATATAACCAATTCTCCTTGCATGCAACCTGGCTTTGACTACACAACAACAAATCATAGTAGGACGGAACTATGACGGGGTGTCCAGGACTGCAGGGTTGCCTGGAGGACCACTGAGTAGATTACAAAGGAATCTACATAACCCTGGGGCATTCTACACCAGGTTATCTGGCAGTTTTTATTTAAAAATAAAAAGCAGGGATTGGCTATGTTTTCTTATCCACAAGGATGCTAAAAAAAATACATTCATTAAATCAATCACAGAAAAATACTCTGTATCAGATAGTATGGAGGTAAGGAGTAAATGGCACATCAAGCACTATAGGCACAATGGGCACCACCAGGTTATTTACAGCACGAAGGTCTTGAACAAACCTATAACTGTCATCTGGCTTTTTTAACTGGGTTGATGGGTGTGTTGTAGGGGGATACAACCTCTTTTAGAATGCCTTTCTTTAAGAAGTGTTCTACCATAGGGGCAATGCCTTCCTCTTTTTCTTTTGACAATGGATACTGTTTGCGATAAATGGGTTGTGCCCATTCTTTGAGGATAGCCTTGTATGGGGTACAGGAGATGAGCCCTATATCTAGAGCGCTCTCTGACCATACTTTGTCAGAATCACTGGGGAGTCCTGTGTCTGTCTCTTGCACTTCAGTATTCAACATTATGGGCCATATGGGGATCTTTTTAGAATGTGCAATCACACCTCCCTTATTGGATATCTCTATTCTAATCCCCAACTTACCTAGTAAGTCTCTCCTCAAACGATTGACAGAGCAGTTTGGTATTATACTGAAACTGTGGAGGGGTTAACAAGGTAAAAAGCTACTCACAAAAGTCGCAGGTAAAATTGCATATCGAACGCACAAAGGCAATAGTTCCAGTGGTAGGCAGCTGTCCAGGTCCCAGGAGGGAGGCACACGGACCGCCGCTGGCTTACGCGTTTCAAAGGTTTGACCTTCTTCCTCAGAGCCTTAGTGGTGGCAGTCTCCTGCCGACTTTTTATATACACATGTTAGGCTGAAACAGACTGATCAGGTTGGTATCGGGACTCCTCCCTTAATTGGTGGGCGGTCCTCTGGGGGGAGGGGAAGGGGGGGGGTGTGTTATGGATCTTGGCTAGGTAAACATTGTTGAAGGGCCATACCATATTGATTTATTGATTTCATTTGATAATTAATTGGTGTGCTTCCATATCCATTATTGTTATCGCTAGTAAAATTAGTCTAACCCATAATGGGTGAGCTGATAGGGTCGTACCAGTAGTTACCCATACACAATCTGCTCTTCTACCCTCGTATTCTTATATCAAATAGATGATACAGAGTAATGTGCAGTGATCAGAGGGTTAGGAGTATGAGAAAGGGGGGTGTACCTTATCATCTGTAGATCTAATGCCATCTCCTCTGCTCGAGTGCGTTTGTCTTCTGCAGGGGCTGTGTCTGTGAGGGCTGCCATTGCTGACACGTTCGCTCCTGTGCCCCATGGAACTGGGTGGAACGCACGCCGCCGATTAACTTCCGGGTTGCGGTCCACAGGGCGGAAGTGCGGTCGTGATGTCACATCCCGTGCGCCGTACGGCGCCTGGGATGTGACTCAATAGAGTAAACAGTGGCCTCCATCTTGCTGTAGACACAGATAGAGGTCAAAGTCAGACTGATAGCGTCTGACTTCAACTAAAAAGAGTGGAAATGTTTAAAATGTGTAGCTAGATAAATGACAACAATAAATAGTAGTGAGCAATAGTGTGCAATGATAGCAGGGAAATTCAAGGGGGACCAAGGGAGGGGAGTGGTGGAATCTGGTCTAAAACAATAGTTAAAAATAGCAATGCTCAAAACATGTGTATTTGGAAGCCAGCAGGAGACCCACTTACATTGTATTTAAAATAAATGGTAATAAAATACATATAATACACCTTCTATAAAAAGTTATAAATATATGTATACACATATATATAGAAAGTAAAAGCCTTATACACATCCATCGCATATCCATATATGTGCATACGGTGATTAAAAAAAGACAAATCTTTTTTTAAAAAGGAATTTTTTGTTAAAAATAGAATCCGTGTATAAGTACAACGGACTGTGTACCTTGCCTGTCTATTCTAAAAAGAGAGAGAGGGGAGGGGGGAGGGGGGAGGGGGGGGGGGGAAGGGAGGATTTTGTTGCTATCACCTCATATAGACATTCCTATAGTGGTTTTGTATATTAGAACAAATAGCCCAGAGGTTAATTTAGTATAAATCGGTGAACGAGATAAAGTATGGGAGGGGGGGGGGGGGGGGAGGGACAATCAACAACACTTATTGCCAATATTATTATACTATTTTATGTACTTCTGGATCCTCATTTAGGCCTCCTGGAGTGAGACTACCGAGAGTAAAGATCCAGAAGGCTTCTCTTTTGCAAAGCCTCTGGTACCTTCTTCCTATATCCAGCTCCCTTCCAATCGACTCAATCCCAAATACTTTCATACCTGCAGGGTCCCCCTGATGGACTTCTACAAAGTGTCTAGGGACTGGGTATTTGTCTCTTAAGTTTATTATACCGCATTTGTGTTCACCAATTCTCACTCGCATTGGGCGTTGTGTGCGGCCTACGTATAGTCGCCCACAAGGACATACTATACCGTATACCACATATTCTGTTCCGCAGTTGATAAATTGCTTAATTGGGTGGATTTTCCCGTCTCTCCCAACCACCGTTTTTTTCCTATGCCACATGTACATGCATGTGCCACAGTTCCTGACGCCACATCTATAGCAACCTTTTTGATCGAAAATTGTTGCCCAGCTATTGGTTGGTTTGCTAGTACATGTTTTTACCCTGCTTGGGGCTATCAGGCTCCTAAGATCTTGGGGTTTCCGAAAAACTATATTAGGGTGATCGGGGAGTGTCTTACCCAAAACAGGGTCGTGCTTCAGAATATTCCAATTCTTTTTGATAATATTCTGAATTTCGAACGCTTTGCTTGTATATTGGGTAGAGAAGCAGGCCTGATGAATAGCTGGGGTGGTCTGGTGTCGGGGTTCTGTGTTGTTCAAATCTTTACTAGATTGTTCGTCGTAGAGAGCCAAATATTTAGAAAAGGCTGATTCTATGTGGTTGGCTTCATAGCCCTTCTCACTGAATTTCTGCATAAGAAGGAGCGAACGTGTCAGCAATGGCAGCCCTCACAGACACAGCCCCTGCAGAAGACAAACGCACTCGAGCAGAGGAGATGGCATTAGATCTACAGATGATAAGGTACACCCCCCTTTCTCATACTCCTAACCCTCTGATCACTGCACATTACTCTGTATCATCTATTTGATATAAGAATACGAGGGTAGAAGAGCAGATTGTGTATGGGTAACTACTGGTACGACCCTATCAGCTCACCCATTATGGGTTAGACTAATTTAACTAGCGATAACAATAATGGATATGGAAGCACACCAATTAATTATCAAATGAAATCAATAAATCAATATGGTATGGCCCTTCAACAATGTTTACCTAGCCAAGATCCATAACACACCCCCCCCTTCCCCTCCCCCCAGAGGACCGCCCACCAATTAAGGGAGGAGTCCCGATACCAACCTGATCAGTCTGTTTCAGCCTAACATGTGTATATAAAAAGTCGGCAGGAGACTGCCACCACTAAGGCTCTGAGGAAGAAGGTCAAACCTTTGAAACGCGTAAGCCAGCGGCGGTCCGTGTGCCTCCCTCCTGGGACCTGGACAGCTGCCTACCACTGGAACTATTGCCTTTGTGCGTTCGATATGCAATTTTACCTGCGACTTTTGTGAGTAGCTTTTTACCTTGTTTTTAATTTATTAAACTTGCCAAGGATAATGCGCTAGGCTGGTGCGCTCTCTTGTTTCTTTCTTTGTTTTTCACTATTAGGATAATCCCATCCTTCGGGAGCAGCAAAGCCGAAGTCCATAGTCCTTCTTGAACTTTTTTAGCTAACACACCAGTGCGCAAGAGTACTTTTTTTCGTTTTTCTATACAATTTCTGGGAGCTCTAGCAGCAAGGTGTGCAAGCTTCAACGACCCCATTGGTCAAGGCTACATACAATTCACAAATGGCGAAGGTCAAATCAATAGAGGAAAGACAATTAAGAAGATCCTCTCTAGCAAAAGGTTTTTCAACCAGTATAAACACCTTTGAATTAGAAACGACTATGAATGAAGAAATCACAGAGGAAGCCACTGGGAAACAGACTCCAGCCAGGGAAGATATAATGATATCATTGTTTCACAGACTTAAAGATCTACTAGAAAGAGAGATGCTGCAGTGGTGGGATATACTACTTCTGCAGAAATACCTAGAATTTAAAAGAATACCCAGAGGTTTAAGAATCACTAAAATATGTACATTTTTAGACCTAGACCTCAGAGAAAAGTGGATTCTAAGTCTGCGCGAGTACAATCAGAAATGGTTACAATTTATCATCATCCAAAGAGAACGCAATCTCTCTGCGATTCGGGCAGACTTACACACTCTTCAAGAGGAATTATCCACTTTCTCTGACGTCAGTTCCTTCGAAAGTTGGGACCAAAAAGTGAACAAACAGATAACAGATTATGAGACCAATCTCATAAGTAAAAAATCGGGCAAGTTTGAACGAGATAGATTGGACTATTTAAATGATCGAGAATTTAATTGGAAAAGGCCTAACAATAGGGAAAGCGATAGTAGAAATAGAAACGACAATAGAAGTAAAAATAGAAAGGGTATGACAAACGAACAATTGTCAGGACACAACACATATGGTACACAGTTTCAGGGAAAACATCAAAAAGAAACACCAAGAAACCACAATATCAAAGCAAAATCAAATAGGAACAGAACAAGCAATAAAACTAAAACTGATCACAAAAAAGATCCCCCTGCGAATCAGAATACTTCAGGGGAAGGCCATTCACACAATAGACCCCATCATCAACAACACTCTATTATTAAAAACCAACAAAACTCCAACCTCACTATACCTAATCGAGTAGCTACAACTACTACGAATAGATCATTTGTATGTAACAATAAAAAGATTAATATTATGGATACTAAGGCCAATCCACTTGAAGAACCACTAACAGAGAATCCTCCAATGACAAGAGACCCCATAAATATAACCACCGCTAATGTCAGTGAAAACCCACAATTAGAGAGAGGAACATCCATCATACCATCAGCCAATGGGAGGAATATTTTACCTTTACTCGCTAATTGCACCTTAGGTGGTTTACCTGAGAATGTTGATGTTGTCTCCGATATTGACAGTCAATTGCTAAAGGACATTCCCACGTATAATCCTTTTTCCACTCTTGGTGATCTAGAAGCCAATAGTACAAGCATTTCAGACATCACACCCCCTTTGGTTTTTTTAGAGCAAGCAGTTGCAACCCTGGGGGGGTCTGCAACAAACCTTTTACCGGATCCTCTATCACATATACTGTCCACGGGGAAGAAAATAAGGAAAAGAGAAGAAGAACACGAAGAGGAAAAAGGGGAGGAGAGAGATACAAAAAGAGGCAGACTATAGATACCGCTCACTCTACTATTAAGATCTATAATCTCTCTAGCTCCGTTTTTTCTGAAACCGAGCTAGACCTCCTTAGGAAGGGCCTTAACTTCGCCCCACCTAGTGTACCAAACTTGTTTGAACTATTTATAGATCTAAATAAATATATTCGTAAGCTCACTATACAAAGATACTACACATTAAAAGAAGCTAAGAATGTGAATAGCACGGATAATGTGAGAGTAGAGTTGGAAGAGCCATTACCATCTGATACTAGTATGGAAGAGGACTCCATACTTAATATTCTCGAAGAGCTCTACCAAGAAGCACACTTCGAGGGTCAAACATTTTTCGAACCCAAATTTGCCCCCCCATGTGAAAGTGCTATGGTCCATACCTCTTTCAGACCAAAATCCTCCTTCTTTCCCCATTGGGCCAAAGGGAGATTCATCTCCACTTTTTATGATACGGTTTTTAACACGTTTAAAGTAAAGTTCGATAAACCTATGAAGACCAATATGAATATAGACAAAAATGCTGTACCTATAGATGCCCTCAAACAAAATAAGGATATAATTATCCGAAAGGCTGATAAAGGTGGGAGTCTAGTCATTCAAAATAGAGACGAATATCTATCTGAGGCAAGAAGACTCCTGGGTGACACTCAAACATATGCTGTATTAAAAAGAGATCCCACTCTGGAATACACTAAGGAGCTTAAAATACTTCTAGATGATGCTTTATCCAAAGAGGTCCTCACCAAAAATGAGTACCTTTTTTTGTATAATAGACATGCTGCCACCCCGCATTTCTATCACATACCGAAGGTACACAAAAGCCTCCTCAATCCTCCAGGTAGACCTATAATATCTGGGATTGACAGCCTCTCTAGTAACTTGGGGTGCTATATTGACCACTTCCTGCAGGATATAGTGTTCGAGTTGCCATCCTTTGTCAAAGACTCTGGCCATGTGCTGGAGATACTGTCAAACTACAAATGGCTACCTGGTTACAGATGGCTCTCTTTGGATGTAGCTTCATTATATACATCAATAAACCATACATTTGGCCTAAGAGCCATTAACCATTTCTTACTAAAGGATGACAGGATGAATCCTCGGCAGGCTAAGTTCCTATTGGATTGTGTGGAATTCTCTCTCACGCACAATTATTTTTCCTTCTTAGGCGACCATTATTTGCAAATAAAAGGTACAGCTATGGGAGCCAGGTTTGCCCCCAGTTATGCGAATATTTTTATGGGATTTTGGGAAGAACATTTCATATGAAAGAACACTCCCTTTGGGGCAAACCTGGTCCTATATGCGAGATACATTGATGACATTTTGATCATCTGGGATGGGTCAGATCAAAGTCTCCAGAGCTTTCTGGAACATTGCAGAAACAACCCATTTGGAATAGAATTCACTCATGTCCTAGATGAGAAATGTCTAGTCTTCCTGGATTTAGAACTACAGAGTGACCAAGATGGTAACATCTTTTCCAAAACTCATTTTAAACCCAGTGGGGGTAATTCATACTTACATGCTAAAAGCAACCACCACCCCAGGTGGATACAGAATGTCCCCTTCGGCCAATTTTGCCGCCTCAGAAGAACGTGTACCAAGAAAGAGGATTATTTAGAACAGAGCAAACTTCTTATGCAGAAATTCAGTGAGAAGGGCTATGAAGCCAACCACATAGAATCAGCCTTTTCTAAATATTTGGCTCTCTACGACGAACAATCTAGTAAAGATTTGAACAACACAGAACCCCGACACCAGACCACCCCAGCTATTCATCAGGCCTGCTTCTCTACCCAATATACAAGCAAAGCGTTCGAAATTCAGAATATTATCAAAAAGAATTGGAATATTCTGAAGCACGACCCTGTTTTGGGTAAGACACTCCCCGATCACCCTAATATAGTTTTTCGGAAACCCCAAGATCTTAGGAGCCTGATAGCCCCAAGCAGGGTAAAAACATGTACTAGCAAACCAACCAATAGCTGGGCAACAATTTTCGATCAAAAAGGTTGCTATAGATGTGGCGTCAGGAACTGTGGCACATGCATGTACATGTGGCATAGGAAAAAAACGGTGGTTGGGAGAGACGGGAAAATCCACCCAATTAAGCAATTTATCAACTGCGGAACAGAATATGTGGTATACGGTATAGTATGTCCTTGTGGGCGACTATACGTAGGCCGCACACAACGCCCAATGCGAGTGAGAATTGGTGAACACAAATGCGGTATAATAAACTTAAGAGACAAATACCCAGTCCCTAGACACTTTGTAGAAGTCCATCAGGGGGACCCTGCAGGTATGAAAGTATTTGGGATTGAGTCGATTGGAAGGGAGCTGGATATAGGAAGAAGGTACCAGAGGCTTTGCAAAAGAGAAGCCTTCTGGATCTTTACTCTCGGTAGTCTCACTCCAGGAGGCCTAAATGAGGATCCAGAAGTACATAAAATAGTATAATAATATTGGCAATAAGTGTTGTTGATTGTCCCTCCCCCCCCCCCCCCCCCCCTCCCATACTTTATCTCGTTCACCGATTTATACTAAAATAACCTCTGGGCTATTTGTTCTAATATACAAAACCACTATAGGAATGTCTATATGAGGTGATAGCAACAAAATCCTCCCTTCCCCCCCCCCTCCCCCCTCCCCCCTCCCCTCTCTCTCTTTTTAGAATAGACAGGCAAGGTACACAGTCCGTTGTACTTATACACGGATTCTATTTTTAACAAAAAATTCCTTTTTAAAAAAAGATTTGTCTTTTTTTAATCACCGTATGCACATATATGGATATGCGATGGATGTGTATAAGGCTTTTACTTTCTATATATATGTGTATACATATATTTATAACTTTTTATAGAAGGTGTATTATATGTATTTTATTACCATTTATTTTAAATACAATGTAAGTGGGTCTCCTGCTGGCTTCCAAATACACATGTTTTGAGCATTGCTATTTTTAACTATTGTTTTAGACCAGATTCCACCACTCCCCTCCCTTGGTCCCCCTTGAATTTCCCTGCTATCATTGCACACTATTGCTCACTACTATTTATTGTTGTCATTTATCTAGCTACACATTTTAAACATTTCCACTCTTTTTAGTTGAAGTCAGACGCTATCAGTCTGACTTTGACCTCTATCTGTGTCTACAGCAAGATGGAGGCCACTGTTTACTCTATTGAGTCACATCCCAGGCGCCGTACGGCGCACGGGATGTGACATCACGACCGCACTTCCGCCCTGTGGACCGCAACCCGGAAGTTAATCGGCGGCGTGCGTTCCACCCAGTTCCATGGGGCACAGGAGCGAACGTGTCAGCAATGGCAGCCCTCACAGACACAGCCCCTGCAGAAGACAAACGCACTCGAGCAGAGGAGATGGCATTAGATCTACAGATGATAAGGTACACCCCCCTTTCTCATACTCCTAACCCTCTGATCACTGCACATTACTCTGTATCATCTATTTGATATAAGAATACGAGGGTAGAAGAGCAGATTGTGTATGGGTAACTACTGGTACGACCCTATCAGCTCACCCATTATGGGTCAGACTAATTTTACTAGCGATAACAATAATGGATATGGAAGCACACCAATTAATTATCAAATGAAATCAATAAATCAATATGGTATGGCCCTTCAACAATGTTTACCTAGCCAAGATCCATAACACACCCCCCCTTCCTCTCCCCCCAGAGGACCGCCCACCAATTAAGGGAGGAGTCCCGATACCAACCTGATCAGTCTGTTTCAGCCTAACATGTGTATATAAAAAGTCGGCAGGAGACTGCCACCACTAAGGCTCTGAGGAAGAAGGTCAAACCTTTGAAACGCGTAAGCCAGCGGCGGTCCGTGTGCCTCCCTCCTGGGACCTGGACAGCTGCCTACCACTGGAACTATTGCCTTTGTGCGTTCGATATGCAATTTTACCTGCGACTTTTGTGAGTAGCTTTTTACCTTGTTTTTAATTTATTAAACTTGCCAAGGATAATGCGCTAGGCTGGTGCGCTCTCTTGTTTCTTTCTTTGTTTTGGTGAACACAGAAGGAAAGGTGAGCTGACAGACACACATTACTGCATAACCATGACACTGGGAAAGATTTTGTTTGTGTATGGTGGAGGGTTAAATGGAAGGAGAGGGGCAGTTGGGTCTGGTATCTGCTTATCTGCCTCTTCCCTGTGTTTTCTCTCATAATCCTCCTTATTTAAACATTTGTTGGGTTTCTTTTGTTTATTATCCCCCTGGAACCAATACGGGGCATATTTCTAACCAGTTCTCCCCTTCCTGTCTCATATAAGTCATGTCCCATTGTGGGTCCCCGGAGTACCAGGGAAATGCCTATTTTTTTATATATATCTCCTAGACATAATCCCTTTACCATGGCCATGTGAAACTCATCATTATCACCATCCCGGGGGAAAGGATTGGAGCTATGCACAGTGTCAGTCCACCCCAATAGATTTGAGACCCAGAGGATTATGAACTGACAAGCCCTACCACAAACCCTAGCTACATAAGCTTTACATGTTTCCTCAGGGTTGGGAGGATGGGGAGGAACTCCTTTACCATATTTTTGACCCATATTGGACAGTGGGATATGACTGTCTTACCTTACCTTCGTCTGATCCACACAACAAATCATCTTATACGTCTAAGCGGCAGAAAGAATAAGCAGAAAAGTTTTGGGTCGCAGTGGATTTATCTCATAGACTATTCTCCTTCCCACAAGGAGTAAATAGTACTGTTTAAATATTTGTGTCCTTAGCAAAAGGACTTTGTAAGGTCTGCCAAAGACCCTTTGCTATATTTGTGTCCTTGCCAAAGGGACTTAATTAGGTCTACCAAAGACCTTTTTCTATATTAGTCTATGTAGGCATGGTCCGACTCCTTTCTATACAATCTAAAAGGTTCTAAAGCTATATCAGAGCCACGGCAAGGAAACAATTCATCAGATAAGACAAAAAATTACCTTACCATGGAATAACTGACTGCTTTAACCGGGAAGAGCCACCATTTGATAGCATAGATTACTGGTCAGCCGACCACCCTCCCTTGGTAATCCACAGCTACCCCGTCAGAATTCTGGAGACCCCAATGACACACACACACAACAGGCAGCTTTCGTGTGCAAAGTGAGTCTGAAATCTTTATTAAGAATGATATGTTTATATGTGAGTTACAACACAGAGGGGAGGGGTAAACTTGCTTCTAAGTTTCTAAGGGTTAACCAGGCTTCTACAGAGAGATTTTTTCATCATTAATATTAGGCAGCTAAAAGAAATTTACAAAGATAGCTTAACTGCATAAACTATCGCAAATGGGCCCAAACACAATGAGTCATACAGTGAAAGTTCTAATTAAAAAGTTGGCTCAAGCAAAAAAGGTCTAAAGCTCTAACGAGTAAAAAGTGTAAGATAAGGCATGTGCATTTGTAAATATTTTATTATATCTTTTCATGTGACAACACTGAAGAAATGACACTTAGCTACAATGTAAAGTAGTGAGTGTACAGTTCGTATAACAGTGTAAATTTGCTGTCCCCTCAAAATAACTCAACACACAGCCAATAATGTCGCTGGCAGGGTGTTTTTTTTTACAGTTTAGAGGGGGGGGGGGGGGCAGATTACACAGCACAAGCACTACATGTAATCTGCTTTAAGGGACCAGAATCTGAATTTTTTTTTTTTGGGTCAACAAACACTTTAATGTCTAAACCGCTGGCAACAAAAGTGAGCACACCCCTAAGTGAAAATGTCCAAATTGGGCCCAAAGTATCAATATTTTGTGTGGCCACCATTATTTTCCAGCACTGCCTTAAACCCTCTTGGGCATTGAGTTCACCAGAGATTCACAGGTTGCCACTGGAGTCCTCTTCCACTCCTCCATGATGACTTTACGGAGCTGGTGAATCTTAGAGAGTGCTCCTCTACCAACCGTTTGAGGATGCCTCACAGATGCTAAATAGGGTTTAGGTCTGGAGACGTGCTTGGCCAGTCCATCTCCTTTACCCTCAGCTTCTTTAGCAAGGCAGTGGTCCTTTTGGAGGTGTTTGGTGTCGTTATCATGTTGGAATACTGCCCTGCGGCCCAGTCTCCGAAGGGAGGGGATCATGCTCTGCTTCAGTATGTCACAGTACATGTTGGCATTCATGGTTCCCTCAATGAACAGTAGCTCCCCAGTGCCGGCAGCACTCATGCAGCCCCAGACCATGACACTCCCACCACCATGCTTGACTGTAGGCAAGACACACTTGTCTTTGTACTCCTCACCTGGTTGCCACCACACACGCTTGACACCATCTGAACCAAATAAGTTTATCTTGGTCTCATTAGACCACAGGACATGGTTCCAGTAATCCATGTCCTTAGTCTGATTGTCTTCAACAAACTGTTTGCAGGCTTTCTTGTGCATCACCTTTAGAAGATGCTTCCTTCTGGGACAACAGCCATGCAGACCAATTTGATGCAGTGTGCGGTGTATCTTCTGAGCACTGACAGACTGACCCTCCACCCCTTCAACCTCTGGAGCAATGCTAGCAGCACTCATACGTCTATTTCCCAAAGACAACCTCTGGAAATAACTCTGAGCACGTGCACCCAACCTCTTTGGTCGACCATGGAGAGGCCTGTTCTGAGTCGAACCTGTCCTGTTACACCGCTGTATGATCTTGGCCACCGTGCTGCAGCTCAGTTTCAGGGTCTTGGCAATCTTCTTATAGCTTAGGCCATCTTTATGTAGAGCAACAATTCCTTTTTTTTTCAGATCCTCAGAGAGTTCTTTGCCATGAGGTGCCATGTTGAACTTCCAGTGACCAGTATGAGAGAGTGAGAGCGATAACACCAAATTTAACATACCTGCTCCCCATTCACACCTGAGACCTTGTAACACTAACGAGTCACATGACACCGGGGAGGGAAAATGGCTAATTGGGCCCAATTTGGACATTTTCACTTAGGGGTGTACTCACTTTTTGCCAGCGGTTTAGACATTAATAGCTGTGTGTTGAGTTATTTTGAGAGGACAGCAAATTTATACTGTTATACAAGTTTATGATACTTTAGCAACCGTATATAGTCTACATTATGCCCTAGAACTATTAAGTTCTCACTTGCAGGACACATCTATCTTTTGACCTCAGTGAGTTCCTTTGACCAATCTCTGTTGGGAACACGTGGGGATTTGAGAGTGCTCTTTGTCTGAGCAATCTATGTGATGTAGCGCCAATACTATCTTTGATGATTGCGATATTGAGGCAGAAAAACACAGAACACGTTCCTTTTTATGTTTTTACTTGCCAATTGATGGAATGTTCATCTGTTATATCACCTTAACACACGTGAGTGTACCTTAAAAGTAAACATTTGTATACCACTGAGTTGTAACAATAATACTGTACTCCTAAATATTATTGTTTTTATACTTACTTCTCTACAATTATATTATAGATTTATATGTCAGGGGCCTGCATGCGCACGTACGCCCCTGGCCGGTTTGAACACCAGAGCCTGTCTCTTTGTGTACGTCAGCGTGTATGGCGGGTGCGTGTACGCGTACAGCGGGCGCACACGCGTTCGCGCTAGCGCCGTTTGGCGCCAAGGGGCTTTTAAAAGAATTGCAGCTGCACTTGTGCAGTGCTGTTTCGTCTGCAGCTCTGTGCCCTAGTATCCGGAATCCTGCTTGCTGATCCTGATCTACTGACCCGACTCCTGTTTGACCTCCCTGCTCTCTCCGATCCCGGCTTGCCTGACTCTGTTTATGGACTTCTGCTTGATACCCGTTGCCGACTTCTGCCTGTTATCTGATCCTGCTAAAGCTTGCTGCATCTGCCTGCCTGATTACCTGTTTGACCTGGCTTGTCTGACCTCTCTGCTGCCTTGCTCTGTGTATGTGTGCTGTATTTTCTGGCTTGTCCTATCCAGCTCCAGTTGCCGCTGCTCCTGCATCCACCAGCTCTTCGGGTCACTGACCTGCTACTGTCTCAGCTGTCTCTGCAGTTCCAACCATCCCTGGAGGATCTCCATCCTGCCACAGCACCAGCTGCTGCAACTTCCCAGGGCACTCCTACCTCGCTGTGCGAACGGGACCACTGTCCCCACTCCAGTGGCTCGTGAACCAGAGTTGTATGAGAGGTCTTCTTCTACCAGTCAGGCTCTACTACCAGGTACCTAACAATATAGTTTAGTCTATAGAGCTCCATTTAGATTTAAGAAAGTGGCTGTGTGCCCAAAAATGTTGTCTGCCGCCCCTCCTGCTCATCCACTAACAGATGTGCGTGTCTTGAGTGATTCAGCTCAGTCTCTACGCTGTGCTTGGACTGCACAGGCGGCTTGCTGTTTCACTTGATCTGTGGAATGTACTTTGTTAAAAACAGCTACATGCCACGCCATCTGTTTACACATGTAAGTGGCTATATTTTTTTATTTCTCTTTTAAAGTTCCTTTTTACTGATGCATCTCTTCACCCCGTTCTTCTATCTACATATTGCCTATGCTTATGGGATCTTCCCCGATCACTTACTAGGAGCAGTGGGATGCATTTAACCCCTTAAGTTCAAGATACCAGCAGCATCCTTATTTAAAACTCATCTAGCTCTATATGTTCTTGAACTTTTTTAACACTGAATATTACTTTTGGGCTTATCCATATTTTTTTGTACAGACTGTATGACTTCTCTTTCTTCAATAGTCCCATTATGCTCTATTGATCAGCTACATATTGTATATTAAAAGCACCACAATTTTTCCCTTTGTGGTATAGTATGCTGTCACCTTTACCAAGTGCCCTTTGGAAGAATAGCTAAATGTGGATATACGGTATATGTCCCTCTGTCCCAGACAAACTGTTTTGTGCCGCCCTATTCCTCTCCTATATCAGTCAACGTGCCAGCCTTTGTGTGACACTGAAAACACCAGACGTAACAGTCACACAAGGCATAAAAAAGAGAGTTTGCACACTATGGATCAGTATCCATGGAGTTTTGAAAGTAAGACGAATTGTCACCTTGTTCTTTTGCTTTAATATGTTGCTTATGATTTAAACTTATGTGTTGTTGCACCGAATGTCATTTGTTTAGCTGGCATTTGTATTTATTCATCAGTTGTTACTATTTTATACCAAGAACACAATTGTATATTTTTTATGCAATATTCTATATGGATTTGTTTCAAAATATTGATAATAGCTGTCTTGCCAGATCTGCAGATTTTTTTTCTACATTTCCAATATTACATCACAATCCCAATGCTGACCATAGTTAGTCGGTCTTGGGTACAGAATATCCCCACACAATAATACTACTGTGCAACACATATACGTAAATTGTTTCTCCATATAGAAGATCATACTAATTGTGCTAGTACTCAGTGTTTTTTTTTTTCCTAAAACAATATTTAGAACTTAATATTATCACCCCTGTGATTTTTTTTAGATTCTAGTCTTAACAAAGAATGTGAGCAACTCTCTGAGTTCTGTATCTAAAAATGGGTTAGATTTATAGTCCAGCTTTAGGAAAAAAAAAAAAAAAAACTACAATTCTACCACATAAAACTTTTCTCTTAGAGAGTTTTGTAACATTTCAATTGTTTTTACATGTGGCTTCCTATTTTAATGGAAAAAATAAAAAGGTTTGAGAATTCCATTATTAAAAGGAAAGTGGGCAAACTAAGGAGAGATCTGGATGATTACCAAAAAGTGAGCGTCTTCTTATATGGAAACGATCCAAGTTTAATTCTAACACGTGCCCTAGTTTATCTGCACTTAATATTGTCCCGCTAATGAGTATAAAACCAGTTCTCAATTTTGAAACTGTACATATAAGGAAGTATAAATATAGATCTATGGATCAAAAAGGCCCCAGGCATAGGGGCAACCACAATCATAAAGGCCCTCCTAGGACAACTGTTGGTGATTCCAATATTGTACTAAATCAAGAGATGACTATCCCAAAACACCATGCTTTGTCAGATTGCAATACTACCTTAAAAAAGTATCTACTATTGTTTTTATGGATTCTAATACCCCAAGCAATCCAGCTGTTGATAACAAGTCCCCCAAGAATATAGTATTGTCCAACTCATTATCCCTTCTACTTCTTGTCTAGATGCCCAGGACAATGTAGAGCCAAACTTATCCAATACTCTCCTAGTTTCAAATAGGTTTGAGCCAAGAAAATAGTAATAATCCCCCCTGGTACCATTATGCCCTCATTAAATACCAATGTATGCTTAGAGGAAGGTGAGATTTTTTAGAGGTCTTCCTCTCCTGCCTCAAAATTGTAAAACATAAGCTAAGCTTAGAAAGAGGAGGAAAATATTAGACTTCACAAAAAAGAAAGAATCAATGCCCATTGGAGACTATTAAAATGTTTAATCTGTCATCATATGAACTGACCTAGTATCTGGCATATCTCTGTTAAATTAAGGAAAATTGTTGTCCATACTTACTGTAATTTTCCTTTCCTGGATCCTCCCCATGTCAGCCTACTACGGGTCAGCTCCGCCCCTCTGACCCCTCCAGGACCACCTCTTTTCTAGCCCATAAAGGGTGGCTGTCTGCCCACACCAGTGTTCAAAAAATACCCACCTCGCGACGCATAAACTGGGTGGGAATCCTCCGGCTGACATGGGGAGGATCCAGGAAAGGAAAATTACGGTAAGTATGTACAACAATTTTCCTTATTCCTGGACCCCCCCATGTCAGCCTACTATGGGATGTACCAAGCAATATTAAGAAGGGAGGGAAGACAAAAAATAAAAATAAGCCAAACCCTCAATGCAGTGCTACTCAAATTTTTAATGGGCAACAGCCGCCATAATAACCGTAGAGCCAAATGTTTCCTCAGGCGGACAAACCATATTAAGCCTGTAATGCCTAATAAAAAAGGTGTCGGTCCAGCTTCCTGATGACGCATTTACCTCAGGGGCGACCTTCGCGTATGCTGCCCAGGATGCTGCCATACCCCTCGTCGAATGTGCTTTGATCTCTGAAGGAGGAGGAAGGCCCAGCGTTTTGTATGCAATATGTATGTTCTTGACAAAGCAGGAAGACACAACTCTGGATGTTGCTGGCATACCCTTTTTAGGCCCCATTAGGAACACCTGCAGCTGATCTTGTTTTCAAAGGCTTTTAGTCCATTTTAGGTAGGTTGACACTGCAGAGACCAGGTCTAACCTACTCCACTCATCATCAGCCATATCCACCAGAAAGGCTGGGAGAATGACTTCCCAGCTCATACGAAATTATGTGGCCACCTTAGGTTGAAAGCTTGGTATCGGCCTAAGGACTATGCTGTCTGGGAGCACCAAACAATATGGTTCTTTAGATGAGAAGGCGCACAACTCGGAGACTCTTCTGGCCGAGGTAATGACTAGTAAAAAACAAAAACAAAAAACTGTTAAAAGAAATAATGAACAAGAGAAAGCTTGATCAAACGGAGGAACCAGCAATGTTCCCAAGACTAGTGTTAAGTCCTCTTTTGGAAAACGATTTCAATGAAGGTCTGATTTCCATGGCTGCCCCTAAAAATCAGATCACCAACGGATGTAGAGCATATTTTGTACATGACATGTACAACAAGGCAGGGATTTGACCCTTCAGGGAATATAAGCTAACCCTTAGAGACCACTCTGTAGAAACTCTAAAATGTTAGATACTGAAGGAGATCCAAGGTCCCAACCCCTTTGTGTAGTATTCCAGATCCGGCGATAGGTCACATTCGTGGATCTCTTACGAGCCTGTAATAATGTCTCCATTACACCGCCCGAGAGACCCCAGCCAGTTAAAGCCCCCCTCTCACTTTCAAGTCATTAACTCCTGGGATTTGGTGTCAGGCCCCGCTCAGAAGGATATTTTGACAAGGAGGCAGTGGGATTGGTGAATATCTATGTGCGTGTCACCGGA
Source organism: Lithobates septentrionalis (assembly GCA_037952835.1). Lineage (NCBI taxonomy): Eukaryota > Metazoa > Chordata > Amphibia > Anura > Ranidae > Lithobates > Lithobates septentrionalis. The sequence continues at coordinate 163,353 of JBBDGP010000795.1, read as the reverse complement.
GCAAAACCAAACTTTATTTTGTTTTACTATGTACCAAGTATTAGGTATGCTGCACTCAAAAACGACCCTTCATTTAGATGGGTAAAAATATTAGTGAATATGTGTGAGTGCGCTGCCCCCTTTTCTATATATATCACCACCTGTATTCCTTACCAACTACCAATGATCAATATTCCACGTGCATATATTTAAACTATAAATCAATAAATCATATGTATAACAAAAAATCATATATATAACAAGAAAAGTCCTTCAAACATGTTGCAAATTCTTGTGTCCTTTAAAGTGACTGGCGTGCTCCTATGTTACTTCAATATGTGACTGAGTGGGACCCTCCACCATTCAGATTGGCCACTCACCAGATGTTTCACTAGGGGTACGCCTTTGGTTCATTCAGGGATAACCATTCCACACAGGTACCACTTCTCACCAGTACACAACTTGTGTTCTAATACTCCTCATAGGAAAGCATAGGAACAGAAGGCGATCATAGCGCAATATGTTTAAACCCAGATGTTTCACTAGGGGTACGCCTTTGGTTCATTCAGGGATAACCATTCCACACAGGTACCACTTCTCACCAGTACACAACTTGTGTCCTAATACTCCTCATAGGAAAGCATAGGAACAGAAGGCGATCATAGCGCAATATGTTTAAACCCTTTATTTTAAAAAATATCAAAGGTTAAAATCACTCACATTTAAAAGTGCCCTTTTGCCGGCACGAAGCTTTTCCAGCAGTTACGGACGAGCGTCTAATAGCATGGTTCGCCTGGTACTGTAAGCGGTCTCCACGCTTGGCTTGCACTCCAAGCCTCGTTTCCGTTTTCGTCCGGTCACGTGATGCGTGAAAATCTCCCAGCAGCCTCTACGCGTTTCGCATCATCAAATGCGTCATCAGGAGCTTCCTGATGACGCATTTGATGATGCGAAACGCGTAGAGGCTGCTGGGAGATTTTCACGCATCACGTGACCGGACGAAAACGGAAACGAGGCTTGGAGTGCAAGCCAAGCGTGGAGACCGCTTACAGTACCAGGCGAACCATGCTATTAGACGCTCGTCCGTAACTGCTGGAAAAGCTTCGTGCCGGCAAAAGGGCACTTTTAAATGTGAGTGATTTTAACCTTTGATATTTTTTAAAATAAAGGGTTTAAACATATTGCGCTATGATCGCCTTCTGTTCCTATGCTTTCCTATGAGGAGTATTAGAACACAAGTTGTGTACTGGTGAGAAGTGGTACCTGTGTGGAATGGTTATCCCTGAATGAACCAAAGGCGTACCCCTAGTGAAACATCTGGGTTTAAACATATTGCGCTATGATCGCCTTCTGTTCCTATGCTTTCCTATGAGGAGTATTAGAACACAAGTTGTGTACTGGTGAGAAGTGGTACCTGTGTGGAATGGTTATCCCTGAATGAACCAAAGGCGTACCCCTAGTGAAACATCTGGTGAGTGGCCAATCTGAATGGTGGAGGGTCCCACTCAGTCACATATTGAAGTAACATAGGAGCACGCCAGTCACTTTAAAGGACACAAGAATTTGCAACATGTTTGAAGGACTTTTCTTGTTATATATATGATTTTTTGTTATACATATGATTTATTGATTTATAGTTTAAATATATGCACGTGGAATATTGATCATTGGTAGTTGGTAAGGAATACAGGTGGTGATATATATAGAAAAGTGGGATTGGTGAGCCCAACTTTATCCTCCAAGCCAGAGGGAACCACGGCTCCCTGAGCCAGTAAGGTAGGACTACTATTGCTGTGACCCTTTCTCGCTGAATCTTCGGCAGGATTTTGAGAGCCAAATGGAAGTGGCGGGAACACATACACCAAGGGGAAGTTCCAAGACCTGGACAGAGCACCCTGACCCAACGCCTGTGGATGCCAGGTCCGGGAGAAGAAGCAAGGCAGTTGACAATTCTCCTCCAATGCCATAAAATCTATCGAAGGCATCCCTCAGACCCTGAAGATCTTGCGTGGGTACTTGGGGTTGAGGCCCCATTTGTTGTGATCCTCAAAGCCTCGACTCAAGCGATCTGCTAAAACATTCCTAGGCCCTGGGGGATAAGATGCTGTAAGAGAGCCGAGATTCTTCTCTGCCCATAGGAAGATTGATATGACACCTAAAGGAGAGAGCAACTTCTTGTGCTTCCTTGATGAGACACATAAGCCACCGTAGTTTTGCTGTCCAAAGGATCTTGACAGCTCGACCTCGCAACATAGGTTGGAACGCTAAGAGAGCGCGTCTGACAGCATCCAATCCCAGGAAATTTGAACTCTTCGCCCCACAAAGGTTCCATTGGCCTTGAACCTGCTGTCCCAGGCAGTGTGCCCCGCAGCCTGCCAGACTGGCATTGGTCGTCACCACTATTGGTCCTGAGGCCCTAAATGGAACTCTGCAGGAAAGATTGCGAGCTACTGACCACCAAACCAGGGACCAGATTATCGGAATTGGCAGATGATCCCATTGAAGAAGAAAGTTGCATTGAAACCTCCTTCTGCGCCACCTGACCCACGGGACTACTGGAACTGTGGCTGATAAAACCCCCAGATACTACATGCATTCCTTCAGCATCATAGAAGGCCTGGCCATCACTGCTTTGTCTGAGACTGGATCTCCTGGACCTTCCTCTGAGAAAGAGAAACACGACCCCGATCCGTGTTGAATTGTACTCCTAAATACTCCAACATTTGGGTCAGATGCATCTGGCTCTTACGAAAGTTGATCAACCAACCGAAACGAGCTAGTGTTTTGCAGGTGAAATTCCATTGAACTAGAAGGAGCTCATTTGACGGACCCAGAAATAGCATGTCATCTAGATAATGGAATATTTGCACTCCCTTGACCCTGAGAGTCCCGACGACAGCAGATAGTAGCTTTAAAAACGTTCTCGGAGTCGTGCAGAGAACGAATGGGAGAGATTAAAAATGAAAATGAGAGCCTTCCACGGAAGGCCTGAGAAAGCGATGGTGAGATGCGTCTATGGAGACATGAAGATGCGCATCCGCCAGATTGATGGAAACCATCCAGTCTCCTGACTCCACAACCGAAACGATTGTTTCCAATGACTCCATTTTGAATGGTGGAACCTTCATGTAAGAATTCAGGACTTTCAGGTCAAAAACTGGTCCGAAACCCCCTGAAGCCTCTGGGACCAGAAACAGAGGGGAACATACTCTTTGACCCAATTCGTGCCTTGAAGCTAGGCAATCCAGGCATCATGTAATTTGTCCGCCCAAACCCCCCTGAATTGGGCTAGTCTTGCTCCTACTTGAGAGGGTTAAGTGGAGACAGCTTCAGAAGGACTTATTTGAAGCCTTAAGAGCTTTGTTGGCCCTGGGCTTGGATGGTTTCTGGAAGGTTGAACCGGCTCCCCTCCATTGTCTGAAAAACTGTCTGTAAGCCCTGGCCTCTCTGATTTCTTCTTTGGATCTCTTGTTAACTTGAAAGGGCTGCTGTTGTCTTTTTCTCTTCTGTGGGATTAGGCCAGATCTGCCGCTGGAAACCCGCTGAATTAATGATTCTAAGGCATCATGCACATGAGACGCTGTTAAACGCGCGTTCAGAGGCAGTTGGACACTTTTTTCAACTGCCCCTGAACCCATTCAATGTTATCCTATGTGTCCATGTACACAGTCTCGTTTTTTGGCGTTTTTAGGCAGTTGCGTTTAACCTCGTTTTTCCGGAAGCAAAAAAATGGGTTCAGATGCAAAAGTTTTCCACGTTTCAGATGCCAAACGCGGCTAAACGCCGGTACCGCGTATAGCCGCGTTTGCGTTTGTGAGTGTTTTTAAAGGAACATTTTACAACCCGATTTGGGGGCCCACATCTCGGGGCCACTTAGAGCTAGGAACCCCATGCTAACACAGATGGACTAACACTATAACATATCCAAATTTGGGATTCCTAGAACCAAGTGGCCTAGAGATATGGTGCCCCAAAGTCGGGTCGCAAAATGTCATTCTCTGCTCTGCAGAAGTGCTTGACATTTTTTGACCCGACTTTGGGGCTAGTTCCACTGTGTTAGCACACCAAATTTGGGGTTCCTAGCACCAAGTGGCCCCAAGATAGGGGGCCCCAAAGTTGGGTCGCAAAATGTCATTCTCTGCTCTGCAGACGCTTCTATACACAAACGCGGTAAAACGCGGCTAAACGCGGCATGCAAATGCGGCAAAACTGGTGTTTCTTTTTTTTTTTCAAATTATAGTTTATTCAATCACAAAGAAGGGTACAGCTCCATCAGAATAATAACAAGTCAAGCATATATATTACTCATTGAGGTCGCAGCTTCCAGTAGTTCAATCGCTTACTATTAAAATAACGGTGATGCCCATACATTTCAGAACAATCAAAACTACGTACCAAATAAGCCTTATCTGGTTTGAGATATGAGTGAATGGGGCTATCCCCTCCATTTTCCGTTTTCTTTACTGAGAAAATAAAATAAAGGAGAGCGAAGAGATAGTAAAATAGAAAAGGAAAAAGTAAGAAGGAGTACAAGGAGGAGAGTAGGGAGTGAGGAAGGAAGGGAGGAAAGACGGGGAAAGGGTGGGAAAGGACTGTGGATAGGGGAGGCTCATGGAAGAGGATTAGGCACATAAGGGCAACTAAAGCATAAGACAGCCACATCATACCATCAAAAATTTCTGATTAACAATCCCTAACAGACTTATTCTATAAAAGGTCTATACTAGACTTACATGTTCTTTCCCAGAAGTGACTGGCCTTTGTCTGAGTATATAAACATGTTCCATCTGCTCCAGGTTCTGGAGAATAGCTCGTTTTGATGTCTAGCTGTCAGGATCAGATCCTCCATTTTTTTTAATATTCTCTACCTTCCTGACCCACGCTCCCACCGAAGGGGGCTGTGTAGACTTCCACATCAAAGGAATATACGCCTTGGCTGCATCCAGCAAATGACGTATCAGTGATTTTTTATACACTTTGCTCGATGAGTGAGCAGCGTGGAGCAGGAAGAAGGCCGGATCATTTGATATGTGACGATCAGTGAACTTCTGAATGGTATTCTGAACAGTCCTCCAGAACTGCCCCAACAAGGGGCAGGTCCAGAAGATGTGGAGAATAGTACCCCGTTCCTTCTGGCATCTCCAGCACCTGTCCGAGGAAGATGGAAATATCCTATGTATTTTTGCAGGAGTATTGTACCACCTAGTAAGTAGTTTATAGTTAGTTTCCTGCATTTTCGTGCAAATCGAGGATCTATATGTAAAGTGTATGATGTTCTGCTTTTGACGTGTCGTTAATGTGCATTGCAAGTCTCGCTCCCACTCATCTATGTAATGTGGACTGAAATTGTCCGGTGGTGTAATTAGTAATTGATAAGTAGCAGACAAGGCATGAGGCATAGTGTCTTCTTCCGAGCAGTAAGTTTCGTATGTAGTCAGATTTTGGTCAAAACTCCTGGGGGACGGTAGTGTTTTAAGGAAGTGGTTGAGCTGTGCAGCCCTCCAGAAGTCTAAGTGAAATGGGCCTGTTGGGCTCATCAGCTCGGATAAGGTAGGCCATTTACCATTTAGGATAAAGTGAGAAGCCTGGAAGTATTTCAAGTCCCTCAGGGATTGGAATAACGGATCTGTATATCCTGGGGTAAATTCTGGCGTTCCTAAGATCGGGCGAAGTGGAGACATTAGGGATATGAGACTAAATCGTGTAAACAACGCCGAACATGTGCGTATGGTCACTCCAATCAGGGGATGAGTTTTTACAGTACTTGGAAGTCTATCATAACACCATGGTGCTCTGTTCAAGGGAATGTCACTTTGAGTTTGTTCCAGTCTAGTCCACAATTTAGTAGTCTGGTGACGGTTCCAGTCTATAAGTCTAGTCAAGTGGGTAGCGTAGTAATATTTGCGAAGGTCCGGTATCGCCAGTCCTCCATACAGTTTGGGTAGGGTAAGCAGCCGCCTCGCAAGTCTAGGTCTCTTATGAGCCCATACAAAATCAAAAAATAGGGCATTAATCTGGTCAAAATAGGAAGATGGGATTTCAATCGGCAAGGCTTGTAACAAATACAAAAACTTGGGCAGGATACACATCTTGAGGATGTTGCATCTCCCGAACCATGAGTGTAAACCTGTATGCCAGTTGGCTAGTAGGGTCCTAACCGATGTCAGCAGTGGGGGAAAGTTTAATGCGAATATCTTGGATAGTTTGGGGGGAATGTGAGTTCCCAGATACTTCAGGGCCGTGGAGGTCCATTTAAAATGGAAGTTATTTTTGAGGGAGGCAAGAAGACGTGGTTGTATACCTATACCCATAGCTTCGGACTTGGAGAGATTAATTTTCAGGTTGGATAAATTACCATAGGTTTTGAATTCTTGTAGTAAGTTTGGAAGGGAAATTGCTGGGTTAGTCAGTGAGAATAGCATGTCGTCCGCCTATGCGGCCACCTTCTGTTGGGAGTCCCCCATCTTAACCCCAGTTATGTCTGGGTTGGAACATATGGTACACAGGAAGGGTTCCAGTGACAGGGCGAAGAGGAGTGGGGATAAAGGGCATCCTTGGCGCGTTCCGTTCTCAATAGCAAACGGATCCGACAAGACCCCATTGGCTCGAACTCGAGCTGTGGAGGTAGAGTAAAGTGACTTTATCCAATTGAGCATTGTATTGCCTAGCCCTATGTAATCCAGAACGGAAACCATAAATTGCCAATTCACCCTGTCAAAGGCCTTCTCTGCGTCCACGCACAGAATAATACAAGGTGTCCTAGTATGGTTGACTGTATGAATAAGGTTCAACACTTTAATCGTGTTGTCCCTTGCCTCCCTGGTTGGGACAAACCCCACTTGGTCCAGGTGGATTAGGGACGGGATATGCTTTTGGATCCTGGTGGCCAAAATTTTGGTGAAAATTTTGAGGTCTACGTTGAGCAGTGATATTGGCCTATAACTGCTACAGGTCGTAGGATCTTTTCCGTCTTTTGGGATCACTGCAATATGTGCAGAAGGTGTGTCTCTTGGAATAGTCGTTCCCGACCCTAAGGAGTTGAAAAATTGAAGCATGTGTTCCCCCAAGGACGGTAACAAGTTTTTGTAATATTGTGCAGTAAGCCCATCTGGCCCAGGGGCCTTCCCCAATTTAGTGGTACTCACTGCTGCCTGAATTTCCTCAATGGTTATTGGTTCATCTAGTGACTCACTATCTTCAGTGGGGAGCGTGAGAAGCCTAGATTTGCTTAGGTAAGTCTCAATTTGAGCTTGCGAGGAGGGTGCTTTCGGTAAATTGTAGAGGGACGCATAAAAGTCTTTGAATTCTCATGCAACTTGATGAGGCAATGTGATCCTCTGGCCCGCAGGTGACTTCAGGTGAGGGATATAGTTTGCTAACACCTGTGTCTTCAGGGAGTTAGCTAGGAGCCTACCGCATTTGTTTCCCGACTCATAGGTGACACGTCGACATATCTGGATCGCCGCTTTAGCCTGAAATAGCATTAGATCAGAAATTTTGTTTCGTAGAAGCAGAATTTCCGCCTCAACCGTAGGTGTTTGTATATGTTTGTGTTTAGCTTCAGCTCTATGTAAGTCATCTAAAAGAGACCTCAGCTGAGCCGTGCGTTGTCTTTTAACTCGTGCCCCATGTTTGATGAGGATACCGCGGATCACCGCCTTGTGTGCTTCCCAGATTATTCCTGGGTCAGTGTCAGAGGTAGCGTTAGTCTTAAAATAATAATCTAATTCTCTGATCACGTCTTTACAAACTTCTTCATTTTGTAGAAGACTTTCATTGAGTCTCCACGTCCGAGATTTAGATGTGAGACTGTCAGTCAAGGCGTATGTTAGCATAACCGGAGCCTGGTCAGACCAGGTAATGGAATCAATCGAGCAGTCTCGTGTAGCGTGTAATTGGGCATGAGGGAAAAACGGGTGTTTCTAAACGCCGGTTTCAGCTTTTAAAAACATGTGTTCAACAGAGTTTGCACCGGCGTCTCGTGTGCATAAGGCCTTAGTCTTCCCGAAGAGTAGCTTCCCGTCAAATGGAACCGAACACAGACTGTGCTGAGAAGCCTTATCGGCCGACCAATGCTTCAACCATAAGGCTCTGCGGGCTGTGACGAAATGAGCCATTATCTTTGCTGTCATCTTGACCTGGTCGACAGCCACTTCAGCCACAACTCTACAGCAGTCTTAAAAACTGCAAAAGGAGAAGAACTGTCACTTCCCAGACTTTCATCCAAACATCCATCCACCAGCTCCGCTACCCACACTCTAAGGCTGGATTCACACCCATGCACTCCCAGCGCTTCCCGCATTCCGCAGATCCGCACCACAGAACGTGTTACATAGGAGACCATGATAAATGGACGGCAGTGCAAATCCCCGAAACGCAAAAAGCACCAAAAAACGCACAGGTGCGAACCCAGCCCAAGTGCAGCCGCCACAGAAGTGAGTCCTACCGCCGGTCTGCAGGCTGCTGCGGCCAAACTATACAACCTTTTTAGGTCTGTGTTTATTTTGCGATCCATAGGATCCCTAAAAGAGACCGAATCCTCCAGCGGAAGCGTAATGTGGTGGGCAAATCTACGTAATGAAGCATCCACCTTAGACGTAGTGTCCCAAGGGGTACAGCTTCGATACTTTATTATGAACATTGAGCTTCTTCTCAGGCCCCGCCCACTTATCGTCAATTACTTCTTTAATTTCAGACATGAAATGGGAAGGAAGGTAACGATTTCTTTAAATACGGGTAGTTTCTTTGCTGTTTCTTTGGAGGCAACGATTCTTCCTGCCACTTCATTGCATCCTGAACAGCCTCCACCAAGGTTGGGACCAGTGCAAAAATCAAACGTATGCGATGCCGAGACCATCTCAGCCTCAGATGGATCCGAATCGCTATTGACTTCAGAGTTAGAACGCACTGAAAACACATGATCTGAATCTGCAGATGGTGAAGATACAGCAGGATGAGCAGGATTCCTTGAAACACTCTTTAACCCTTCCTTAACTGCGTGCTTAATGTAGGATTAAACCTGGCGTGCTTTCGCAGCATTGTCCTGAGCCGTCTGATTTTTTTGACCTCTCTTGGCTTGGGTCCAATCATTCAGTGTGAAAGGAGCCTAAAAGACAAGTAACACAGCAGAAAGTAATGAGAGACCTGGAAGGAGGCTTCCCAGAGCAGAGCAGAGTAGCAGATTGACCAGCTGGAGACTGAGATCAGCCTAGAGGACAGAGCCTGCTGCAAATCAGCAGTGAGCATTCTGATGTTTGCTAGGCAAGCCAAAGAGGAAGCTACCTCTGACCTCACCTGCTCAACTCTGAGCTTCCTGAAAGGAGTACATGTGGAGGCGGTGAACTACAAGTCCCAGCGAGCCAAACCACTGCCTGAAATAACAAAAAAATGGAAGGAGAGAGTGCCAGCACCTGCCTATTGAAGGTATATACAGTCATTTATACTACCAGTGACCTTTGCCAGAAATACACAGTCATTTATACTGTACCATACAATGCCAGCACCACGGGAACCCACCTCCTCAGGAGATTTACAGCCTATATGGGGGGGTCTTCTGAACCAGGAGAGGCTGAACCCGACAGGATGGATGGAGAAAATAAAGAAAGAAAGAAAAAAATAATTAAAAAAAACCTTAAAATGCGTCCGGAGCAAGGACAAAAAAAGAACACTGGTGTGGGTAGACAGCCGCCCTTTATGGGCTAGAAAAGAGGTGGTCCTGGAGGGGGCAGAGGGGGCGGAGCTGACCCGTAGTAGGCTGACATGGCAAAGATCCAGGAAAAAGGTTTTACCTTTTCTCCTTCCTGTAAACCCCTCATCATTTTTAAAGAGCTTCACCGGTTCATACGAAATTTAACTTTTAAGAGGTTTTATGCTTTTAACCCTTTACCTAGCACTCATTATACTGATACCACTGAGGGTGATGTGGATTATTCATTTCTGTGGGAAAATAATGATCTATTGGCTCTAGACACTTTGGAAGAATTATACATATTGTATATTAAGAGCACCACAATTTTTGCCTTTGTGGTATAGTATGCTGTCACCTTTACCAAGTGCCCTTTGGAAGAATAGCTAAATGTGGATATACGGTATATGTCCCTCTGTCCCAGGCAAACTGTTTTGTGCTGCCCTATACCTCTCCTACATCAGCCAACGTGCCAGCCTTTGTGTGACACTGAAAACACCAGACATAACAGTCACACAAGGCAAAAAAAATAGAGTTTGCACACTATGGATCAGTATCCATGGAGGAAAGTAAGGCAAATTGTCACCTTGTTCTTTTGCTTTACTATGTTGCCTATGATTTCAGCTTATGTGTTGCTGCACCGAATGTCATTTGTTTAGCTGGCATTTGTATTTATTCATCAGTTGTTGATATTTTATACCAAGAATACAATTGTATATTTTTTTATGCAATATTCTATATGGATTTGTTTCACAATATTGATAATAGCTGTCTTACCAGATCTGCAGATTTTTTTTCTACATTTCCAATATTACATCACAGTCCCAATGCTGACCATAGTTAGTCAGTCTTGGGTACAGAATATCCCCACACAATAATACTACTGTGCAACACATATACGTAAATTGTTTCTCCATATAGAAGATCATACTAATTGTGCCAGTACTCAGTGTTTTTTTTTTTCCCTAAAACAATATTTAGAACTTAATATTACACCCCGATAATCACTAAACACTGTGATTTTTTTTAGATTCTAGTCTTAACAAAGAATGTGAGCAACTCTCTGAGTTCTGTATCTAAAAATGGGTTAGATTTATAGTCCAGCTTTAGGGAAAAAAAAACCTACAATTCTACCACATAAAACTTTTCTCTTAGAGAGTTTTGTAACATTTTAATTGTTTTTACATGTGGCTTCCTATTTTAATGGAAAAAATAAAAAGGTTTGAGAATTCCATTATTAAAAGGAAAGTGGGCAAACTAAGGAGAGATCTGGATGATTACCAAAAAGTGAGCGTCTTCTTATATGGAAACGGTCCAAGTTTAATTCTAACACGTGCCCTAGTTTATCTGCACTTAATATTGTCCCGCTAATGAGTATAAAACTAGTTCTCAATTTTGAAACTGTACATATAAGGAAGTATAAATATAGATCTATGGATCAAAAAGGCCCCAGGCATAGGGGCAAACACAATCATAAAGGCCCTCCTAGGACAACTGTTGGTGATTCCAATATTATACTAAATCAAGAGAGGACTATCCCAAAACACCATGCTTTGTCAGATTGCAATACTACCTTAAAAAAAGCATCTACTATTGTTTCTATGGATTCTAATACCCCAAGCAATCCAGCTGTTGATAACAAGTCCCCCAAGGATATAGTATTGTCCAACTCATTATCCCCTTCTACTTCTTGTCTAGATGCCAAGGACAATGTGTGGAGCCAACCTTATCCAATACTATCCTAGTTTCAAATTTTCAAAAGGTTTGAGCCAAGAAAATAGTAATAATCCCCCTGGTACCGTTATGCCCTCATTAGATACCAATGTATGCTTAGAGGAAGGTGAGGTTTTTTTAGAGGTCTTCATCTCCTGCTTCAAAATTGTAAAACATAAGCTAAGCTTAGAAAGAGGAGGAAAATATTAGACTTCACAAAAAAGAAAGAATCAATGCCCATTAGAGACTAATAAATGTTTAATCCTTCACCATATGAATTGACCGAGTCTGGCATATCTCTGTTAAATAAAGGTTTTATCTTTTCTCCTTCCTGTAAACCCTTTATCGTTTTTATAGACCTTCACCGGTTCATACAAAATTTACCGGTCAAGAGGTTTTATGCTTTTAACCCTTTACCTAGCACTCATTATACCGATACCACTGAGGGCGATGTGGATTATTCATTTCTGTGGGAAAATAATGATCTATTGGCTCTAGACACTTTGGCAGATTTATTAATAGAAGGAGAGGTTGGGCCATTAGATTCTTTATTAGGGAACACCTCCAATATTCAACATACTATGTTCATGCAAAAATAGAAATTCCATCCCATACACATGAAAGGGTCATTTGTAAACACTTTTTACCATGTCACATATGCAGAATTATTAGAAATGTGCACTCCAAACAGTTCCAATAAGATTAAAGATAATAATCTCTGCAAATATGAATTAAAGGCGCAAAAAGACGAATTTTTGTAGACGAAAAGTCCGACCGTGTGTACGCGGTATTAGGCTGGCCATACATGTACAATTTTCTTGTACAATTTTCCTTTAGAGTTACCTTAAACTATGTAGTGCAAGGGCCTGCCTAATTGGGTACAATTGAAAGTTGTTTAGTTTTGACCTCATATTATATGGTTTTTAGGAAATCTAAAGGAAAATTGTACAAGTAAATTGAACTTGTATGGCAATCGTGATTTGATTATCAGAAATGCTGATAAGGGAGGTAGTTTGGTGGTACAGGACAGATTATATGAAAGAGCCCTATACTTTCTGGTAGATCAACTTATGTTAAATTGACTAGAGACCCATTGCTGAAGTACAAAGCTGAACAAAAAAGAGGTTCTCCAGTCTGCCAATATTGTAGCTACTTACTATTAATATAAGGACACTTACCTGTCCAGGAATCCAGGGCTGTCTTCACCTGAGCTGCATCTTCAATCGGCTTCAGGTCCAGTTGCCGACATCTTAACTAAGGGAAACCGGCAATGAACTCCCACTGTTTCCCACTGCACATGCGCAAGCCACACTGCACTTTGTGAATTGTCCCACGGTCTTCTGGGACCTGTGATGTGTCACAGAAGGCTGTGAGGGAAGTGGGGGGGGGGGGGGGGTTGAGGCAATGTGTCCCAGAAGGCTGTGAGGGAAGGGGGGGTTGAGGCGATGTGTCCCAGAAGACTGTGAGGGAGGGGTGGGTTGAGGCGATTTGAAGTGGGACCACGTACCTGGTACCTCCCAAAAAGTGCCAAATGTTAAAGAGGAAGGGGGGTGAAATAATCTCTTCTCCAGAGTGAACAAGTCCAGTGCTCGTAACCTTTCCTCATAACTAAGGTCCTCCAGTTCCTTTATTAGCTTTGTTGCCCTTCTCTGGACTCTCTCCAGTTCCAGCACATCCTTCCTGAGGACTGGTGCCCAGAACTGGATGGCATATTCCAGGTGTGGCTGAACCAGAGTCTTGTAGAGCGGGAGAATTAGTTTTATCTCTGCAGTTAATCCCCTTTTTAATGCATGCCAGTATTCTGTTTGCTTTGCTTGCAGCAGCTTGGCATTGCATGCCACCGTTGAGCCTATCATCTACTAGGACTCTCAGGTCCTTCTCCATCCTAGATTCCCCCCACAGGTTCTCCCCTTAGTGAGTAGACTGCATTCATATTTTTGCCACCCAAATGCATTATTTTACATTTTTCTACATTAAACCTCCTTTGCCATGTAGTTGCCCACCCCATTAATTTGTTCAGATTTTCTTGCAAGGTTTCCAAATCCTGTGGAGAAGTTATTGCTCTGCTTAGCTTAGTATCGTCTGCAAATACAGAGATTGAACTGTTTATTCCATCCTCCAGGTTGTTTATGAATAAATTAATTCGGATTGGTCCCAGTACAGAACACTGGGTGACCCGCTTTCCACACTGGACCATTCAAAGTACTCCCCATTTATCACTACCCTCTCTCACTAAGATCTGTTTCAAGGTCTGTACTTTTATCATATACCAAAGATCCATAAGGACATTCATAATCCACAGGAGACCAGTTATTGCAGTCATGGGCAGTATAACTAGTGGACTCTTGTTACATCTAGATCACTTTTTACAACAAATTGTGAAAGCTTTGCTATCTTATGTTTGTGATTCCACTTATCTTTAGAATATCTTAAGAATATCTTATACAAGTGGGAGTGATCTTATACATGGCTATCATTAGACGTGTGCTCATTAGACACTTTTATCTCCCATAAAATAGAGCTGAGAGTACTAAACTACTTCTTGATTAGCAATTCAAATTTATAACACAGACAACCCAATTTTATATTGGGTTGTACTAAATTATGTTTACACCACAACTATTTTCTTTTAGCTGACCCAATGGGGTATTGGGAGTCCCAAGGCGTTTGGTGCAACAACTCCTTTTTAGTCCATATTGTTTATTTTAGCCATTATATAGATTACATGGTGATCATTTGGGATGGCCCACCTTCCTTGGTTATACCATATGTCATGCATTGTAATGACAACAATTTAGGGCTTACCTATATTCATATAGTAGATCCTGAGTCATTAGTCTTTTTCAGTGGCGGCTGGGTGCTTAATATATTGGAGGGGGGCAGCAAACTTATACCAAACCAACCTGGAGACGGACGTGAATGCAGTGATCAAAACTGCCCTGCCACCCACAGGAGACAGACGGGAATGGGGCGATCGACACCCCCTGTGTGGGAGACTGACGGGACGGCGGCGATCAGGGCATTACCTTTGGAGTCAGAGGGAATGAAGACCTGGGCCGTTGACACCTAAGACTCCCTGGCCAATCGGGTCACAGGAACTGCTTCCTGATTGGCCGGGAGGAGAATCAGGAAGACAATAGCGAAAATAATTTTGCTATTGTCACACAAGTGGGTGGGCTCAGGGCACAGAGCACTGCGCCCCGAGCCCACCCCTTTTTGAAGCCAATTAGAGCCTCAGGCTCTAATTATGTGCTTAAAAAAACAACATTGAAATCCATGTGTTTGGCGTCCTGCATGTAGATTAGGGGTCCGGACACATGGATAGGGGGGGCAGCGCCCATGCACTTTGCATGAGCGGCCGCCGCTGGTCTTTTTAGATTTAGCATTGGGCTGGAGTTGAGACACTATAATCTTTATAGTGTCTCAACTCCATAGTGTAATTTATAGAACCATTTTAAATCAACTGCAGGGAACTCGTATCTCCACTACCAAAGTTGTCACTACCCACAGTGAAAGAAAAATATCCCTAAAGCCGCGTACACACGAGGGGAATGTCCGACAGAAAAAGTCAGACGGAAGCTTTTCATCGTATATTCCGATCGTGTGTAGGCCTCATCGGACTTTTTTTTTTGAAAATTCTGACGGACCTAGAAATAGAACATGTTCTAAATATTTCCGACGAAACCAATTCCTATCGGGAAAACCGCTCGTCTGTATGCTGTTCCGACGGACCAAAAACGGTGCATGCTCTGAAGCAAGTACGAGACTTAAGCTATTGGCTACTGGCTATTGAACTTCCTTTTTCTAGTCCCATCATACGTGCTGTAAGTCACCGCGTTCTGGATGGTCGAACTTTGGTCAGACTTTGGTTTGACCGTGTGTAGGCAAGACCGCTTGAATGGAGTTCCGTCAGAGTTCCGTCGGAGAAACCTTCAGAGTTTATTCCGACGGCAAAACCGGTCATGTGTACGCGGCATAAGAGTCAGTTTTGTAGATTGAACAAGAACTGTACTGTCACGTACCTGGTGGAGATCGAGCTGGAGAGGGGGCTTCTCTTTTGCCTCTTGCCCAACACCCAAGGTAACGATGACAGAATGTGTGAGGACACAGAGTGGCACGTGGGCAGGTGTAACAGGCAGTGCCAGCTGATGTTTGTAGGAAGCAGATGACTGTAGATCGCCAGGCAGGAACCAGGAACTGGAACACAGTGACACTTGATAGGCAGACAGAAGAGTAGGGGGTCATAAGTTCAGGACCAGGTTTGCCACCTTTTCTCCAAGTCAAACCCAAACACTTTAGCGGCACACAGGATTTTTTCCCTGTAGTATACACTATAGGATTGTAAAGGATCTGGGACACGTTTGGGTGCCCCAAGGCGAGTAGTAATGTGTCGTGCACAGCACGCCGCAGCGAAGAGTGGGTGTGGCCAAAATGTGTTAACAATGGAATGGGGCATTGTTAAAGAAAACAAAAGCATTCTTGTGTCCATAAAATAATCTTACTTTGCTGTGCCATAAGTATCTCACAGGTATGTATAAACCTCAGCACAATCATTAAAAAAAATAAAAAAAAATTAAAAAAAATAAAAAAAAATAAAACTCTTCCAGTACATATGATTTTTGTGTACATTGAAAATAGTCAGAGAGCTAACACTTTATCTGAACCGACTTTAAAGACAACGTTGGTTAAAATAGTCAGGGACTGCTTAGCAGCCAGCTACTGTTAAAACAATGAACACTTTGGTGAGAAGTACTGCATGTAATGTTCAGTATAGTGTATACAGTGCAATGTGGCATAGTGTATAGCGGTGCGGTACAATGTATTGGTGTGAGTGCTGTGTGACGCAGCACATTGTACAGATGTGAATACTGTATGATGCAGCACATTGTACAGATGTGAATACTGTATGATGCAGCAAGCACAGTGTACAGATGTAAATACTGTATGACGCAGCACAAAGTAAGGATGATAATACTGTACGACACAGCACAATGTGCAGGTGTAAATACAGTATGACTCTGCACAGTGTGCAGATGTAAATATTGTGTGATACAGTACAGTGTACAGATGTAAATATTGTGCGATGCAGTACAATGCTTAGGTATGAGTACTATGTGAAGTGACACGCTGTGCTGTCACAATTCACACAGATGCAATGCAGTGCGTTGTAAGTGTGCTTGCACTGCATGGAGTGGCTGACTTCAGAAATACACCGGTGTCTTGTCGAATACTGTCCCCCATCGGATAGTGTCTGCCCTGTACTGCGCAGGCGCAGCGCTTGCGCAGTACGGAGGAGAAGGAGATGCCGAAAGTGTCCGAAGTTGATTAGCTGACCATGACCATGGACGAAGCGTGGCGAGCGAAGCGAGCCCGCGAGGGGCGCTCTTACAAAGCCTTCGCTAATAAGTGCCCAAGCGCCGTGTACATCTGATGGTCAGCTGATCAACTTCGGACACTTTCGGCATCTCCTTCTCCTCCGTACTGCGCAAGCACTGCGCCTGCGCAGTACGGGGCGGACACTATCCGATAGGAGGACAGTTCTCATCAGAACACCGGCACAACCACACACAGCTGTCACATGACTTGTGAACTCTTATAGAAAACTTGCAATAAAAGTCAAAAGATGAGGAAACTTCATAGAATAATCCATGCAGAGATTTGGACTATGACCTCATGCAGCCCCCCATATGATGACAGGTCACAGCTCAGACCATACCAAGCACAAGTCAGGGGAAGTGTGGGCATAGGAGACCTAGATGGTCCCCCCCCCCCCCCCCAAGCAGGACATATGTCTGTGCTACTCCTGATACCTGGAGAGCCTGGAATAATGAAGAGACCCTCCTCCACTCCAGGGCCACTACACACTGTCCGACACACCGAACCACACACTAGGCTAATACAGTTACTGACAAAGAAGAGTAAAACCTAAGCCAGCCAGAGGTGTCCACTGTGATCCGACTGTCCTCACTGTGCTGTCAGACACAACCCTGCCTCCGCTCTCTACTGGGGGTGCCACATTCTCTCCTCCTCATTAGGCAGCAATGCTGAGAACCAGAAACCCGTTTTTAATAATTTGTCCGGTTTTGAGATGAACTCAATGTAGGTTTCAAATCCCAGGCTGTCCGGGTCAAAACTGGACAGGTGGCAACCCTATTTAGGACCCATTGGTTACTACTCTTTGATCTATTGTGGTCTTCCCTTGCATTGCATATCCTTGGTATACTTACTAATACCAAAGTTTAAAGCGTAACTCCACTTTTGTTGAGAAAAAATCACCCCCCCTCTGGGTGATCTATGTACAGTGCAAGGATTATAATAACCTTTGTTGCAGATTAAATCCCTGTTTGTTCCTCTGTGCCTTTGTGCTGAGTAAGTCTAATGGGAGTGGTTTCATCATTATCAGTCAGCTGTGGCAGCTGCAGGACACTAATGAGGAAAGCTGCTGGGCCTGCATCCTTTTAGATGTGTTCCTATTGGAAATATCTCACCAAAAATGACATTTTTGTTGCAGGGGATGCCTGAAATCTGACTTGTATCCTAGGCAGAATTCTGGGAAAATTGGTGAGCCAATCACACAAGCAGGAAATGGTGTTTCTGGGGGATGGTCAGTACACATTCTGTAGCCATATTTCTTTGCATTTATGGAAAATTACAGAGGCTGCAGATTGAAAAGGAAAGGTAATTTTTAATAACATTCAATCACAATATGACTTGTAGTGTACACACTATAATATTTTTTCTTTATTTGCTATTTTTTTCCCCCAAGAAAGTGGAGTTACCCTTTAATACTGAAAGATACCTGCCTTAGCAATTCTTGTTCTTATCTGCCTTAAAGAATTTTACGTAAGATACTTGTTTACTTTGCTACAATCAGGTGTCTGTGTACTTGCTTTATCACTTTGAAACATGTCCAAACCCAGGGTGTCAAAGGTGTCGGGTGACTTGCAAGGTAAGGGCAAACTTTGGGGACAGTCATCTTCCAATGGCCCTCATGGGTGTGGGGCTACATAAGGTTACCATTCGTCCCTGTTTCCCAGAGACAGTCCCTGTTGTGAGTCTGCTCTTGGTGATCAGAGTCCCCTGATTTGTCCCCGGGAGCCAGCAGAGCAGGCTCCAACGTGTTAAATTACATGAGAAAGGCCTGAAGAAGGAGCGCATGCTCCGCAAACGCGTTGCCTTTTCCCTCATCGTGTCCCGGAATTACGTCATTTTCGGCTCCCTGTGCATTCCAGGACTCCAGGAAGTGTCGGCAAGCACTGGCGCGGTCTGTTCGAGTGCCCACCGCAAAAGCCATCCGGATGTACCAGCTTCATAGACGCTCTTGCACTTTGTGCTCAACGCCTTCTGATATTTTACCCTTGTGAGTACCTGTATCCACATTTGCATTAAATCATCCTACTTACTACACTTAGATTGGTGCTTGTGCTTTCTCCTTAGTTAAATTGCACAAGCAGCAATTTAAAAGTGGCACTACTGGAGCACCCTGCATATGTACGGTGATTCATGCTGCCACGCATGCGCAGTCTGCTATGTCATTTTGGATTTACGGCATAGTGTGATGAGTTGGACCCTGCTCAATGCAAGGTTTACAATATACTACCCAACTCCCTGGGACAATGCTGGGCCCTGGGAGCGACAGACACAAGCTGCAATCTGTGAGTAACTTGCTTCTGACCTGAACCCTGAACTCCTAATCCTGACCTCTAAACTCTCTGCATTGCTTAATCCTAGCCTCTGAACTCTGTGTTATTTACTCCTGACCCCTAGACACTTTGAATGACTTAATCCTGACTCCTGTACTCTGTGTATTAATGAATTATGACCCCTGCTCTCTCTGCATTAACTATTCCTGAGCTGTGAACCCTGAGTGTTACTTAATCCTGATCACTGAACATTTTGCATTACTTACTCCTGATCCTTGAACTCTGCACGTTCCTTAACTGCTTGCCGACCAGCTGCCGTCGTTATACGGTGGCAGGTTGGCACTGCTGCACGAATTTCCGTAGCTGTGCGGCGGTGGCTTTAAGAGCTGTAGCGGGCACACACGACACCGGAGGCGCGACGCCAGAGCCGATGCTCATGGCCGTTGGCAACAATGTCCGCCGGTCACCCACGACTGCACCTCAGAGAGCCAGAACGGGGATCTGTCAATGTAAACAGACAGATCCACGTTCTGTCAGGGAAGTAGAGAGAGATCTGCTGTTGCTAGTGATCAGGAACAGCGATCTCTCTCTACTCCCAGTCAGACCACTCCCCCCACAGTTAGAAACACCTCCCAGGGAACACTTAACCCCTTGATCGCCCCCTAGTGTTAACCCCTTCCCTGCCAGTGTCGTTTATACAGTAATAAGTGGCTATTTTTAACTCTAATCACTGTATAAATGTTTTTGGTCCCAAAAAAGTGTCAAAAGTGTTTGATCTGTCTGCCGCAATGTCGCAGTCCCGTTAAAAATCGCTTATTACCACCATTACTAGTGAAAAAATAAAAAATTATAGCAGAATACATAAACTGATGAAGATTTTTTTTGGGGATATTTATTATAGCAAAAAGTAAAAAATATTGTTTTTATTCAAAACTGTCGTTCTTTTTTTTTTTATAGTACAAAAAATAAAAACCGCAGAGGTGATCAAATACCACTAAAAGAAAGCTCTTTTTGTGAGAAAAACAGGGCGTTAACTTAATTTGGGTACAGGTTGCACGACCACGCAATTGTCAGTTAAAGCGACACAGTGCCGTATCGGAAAAAATGGCCTGGTCAGGAAGTGGGTAAAACCTTCCGGGGCTGAAGTGGTTAATATTGACCCTGAATTCTCTGCCCTACTTATTTAAGATCCCTGAACTCTTTGTATTACTTATGCCGTGTACACACGGGCGGACTTTTTGGCATCAAAGGTCGGACGGAATTACGACGGACTTTCGACGGACTCTCTAACGAACGGACTTGCCTACACACGATCACACCAAAATCCAACGGATTCATATGTAATGACGTACGACCGGACTAAAATAAGGAAGTTACAAAAACTTGCCACCACCCTCACTTATAGCTGGCTATCGCAGTAAGAGGCATTGGAAGGCCACAAACAGATAACAACAAAACCTGGGGAATGCCCAGGAAAAAACTCCAAGCCTACTTACCACCAGCTCTCAGACAACCAATTAACCTGTCTAACAGTATGCGTTAAAAACAGGGGTTCAGTCCGCACGCATTTGCAAACGCATTCGTAAGCCACAGAGCCACGTCACGGCACCCTGTAATCTGTGGTCCTAACACTAAAAATTTGGGTGTCTCCACAGTGGAGGCACATGCATTCTGATGGATAAGTGAGGGCAGGTGGACTGAAGGGAGGCTTGGAGTTTTTTCCTGGGCATTCCCCAGGTTGTGTTGTTATCTGTTTGTGGCCTTCCAATGCCTCTTACTGCGATAGCCAGCTATAAGTGAGGGTGGTGGCAAGTTTTTGTAATCACGTTGGGGTGCGTATTGGTACAGCAACGCACCAGCACCTTTGCAGCCATTGTGCTATTTGCTGGGTGTTTGGTGTGTCCTGTACCTTTAAGAAGGGGTGGGCTCCCTTCAGTCCACCTGCCCTCACTTCTCCATCAGAATGCATGTGCCTCCACTGTGGGGACACCCAAATTTTTAGTGTTAGGACCACAGATTACAGGGTGCCGTGACGTGGCTTACGCATGCGTTTGCAAATACGTTCGGACTGAACCCCTGTTTAACGCATACTGTTAGAAAGGTTAATTGGTTGTCTGCGAGCTGGTGGTAAGTAGGCTTGGAGTTTTTTCCTGGGCATTCCCCAGGTTTTGTTGTTAAAATAAGGAAGTTGATAGCCAGTAGCCAATAGCTGCCCTAGAGGCGGTTTTCGTCCGTCGGACTAGCATACAGACGAGCAGATTTTTCGACTGGACTTGAGTCCGTCGGAAAGATTTGAAACATCTTCCAAATCTAAAGTCCGTCTGATTTTCAACCGAAAAAGTCCGCTGCAGGTCCGATGGAGCCCACACACGGTCGGATTGTCCGACGGATTTGTCCCGTTGGACCAGTCCGCCCGTGTGAACACGGCATTACCCCTGACCCCTGAATTCTGTGTGTTACTTAATCCTGGCCCCTGAACTCTGTGCATGTTTTACTCCAGACCCCTGAATTCCATGCCTTACTTAATCATGACCTCTGAACTCTTTGTATTACTTAATCCTAACCCCTGAATTCTTTGTGTTACTTACTCCAGACCCCTGAATTCTGTGCGTTTTTATTCCTGACCCTTGAACTCCCTGCCTTACTTATTATTGAACTCTGAACTCTCTGTATTACTTAATCCTGACGCCTGAATTCTCTGTGCTACTTAC
The DNA here is from genome assembly GCA_037952835.1 of Lithobates septentrionalis. NCBI lineage: Eukaryota > Metazoa > Chordata > Amphibia > Anura > Ranidae > Lithobates > Lithobates septentrionalis. The sequence goes on along the minus strand of JBBDGP010000795.1, from coordinate 141,622 downwards.
TCCTGACCCCCAAACACTGTGCATGACTTATTCTTGAGCCCTGAGCTCTGTGTGTTACTTACTCCTGACCTATGAACTGTATGCTTTCCGAACTATTGTCCCATAGCAACATAGGTTCAGGTTTTTTTTAAGGAGTTGATAAAAAAATTAAAAGTCCTGGGTGGCTTAACTCCAACGTAAAAATGCATATTAAAGCAAAGGAGAAGGCCTTTAAAAAAATACAAGGCTGAGGGATCATCATTAGCATTCCAACTTTACAAACAATGCAACAAGAAATGTAAGGGTGCAATCAGGGCAGCTAAGATAAAACACGAAAGGCACATAGCGGAGCACAGTAAAAAAAAAAATCCCAAGAAATCCTTTAAGTATATAAATAGTAAGAAAGGGAGGTAGAATCATATTGGTCCCATAAAGAATGATGAAGGGAATCAGGTTACTAAGGATGGAGAGAAGGCAAAGGTATTGAATTTTTCTTCTCCTCAATCTTCACAAGGGAAACAGGGGGGCTTCAGTAACCAAAACTGCAATGTTTATCCTCATGACACGTCACAGGAAGCACCCTCATGGCTGACAGAGGATAGCATTAGAAATAGACTTGAAAAACGTAACATTAATAAGTCACCGGGGCCAGATGGCTTGCACCCGAGGTTACTTAAGGAACTCAGTCAAGTAATTTATAATAAAAAATTCCGCGCTAGAAAAAGATATATAACATAAGCAGCAGTAAACAGTGCGACAACACTAAATAGAAATAAAATATATTAAACCGCGCTAAAAAATATTAATATGGTGGAAATTTGAATGCCACAATCAAAAAAACTCAAAAATAAAAGTAAAGTCCAGATATATCTTGAGATGGGATCAATCTCCAGATCACCAGAATATTTCAACATGTATGGATAACAGTCTAAGGATTACAAGAGTAGAATGCCCTTACCAGAATATCAATTAAACAGACGGATGGCTTAAACCCAGCCAGGGCCTTTGGGATGAACACCAATCTGCTCCGTCCGGATTCGGGGTGTAATTCCCTCAGTGGGTACAGGGGAGAGAATGACAAAAAAGACTGGCCATAGTGTAGTATGATCAAAATGTTTCTTTGGACATACAGACATACCAACACCCTGGTGTGCACACAAGAACAAGGGAGTGATAACCCACCACCGTGGCTGTAGATTGCGCTTACCGACTCACAGGGGTAACCAGGCTTTATATCATACTAGGAGCTGATTGATGGATGACAAGGAAGCGATTGATTCGCCCGCTGTAGCCAGGAATCCATGCTCTCAGTACATGACCCAAAAAGGAAATAAACTATCCATGGTGTAATACATTCAAGGAAAGTTTAATAGATAAAAGTATTGCACTTACAGAATAGAAGGATGATTTGCGCATAAAATATAGAGCAAAACACCGGCAGGCATAAAAACACAAAGCGGAGCTCGTCCAACTTCCTGGTCACGTGGTAGCATCGCTGCGTGCATACCCAGACGTGTTTCGTCATCAAATGGACGTTCTCAATGGGGACGAGCAGCGCAGTGAGCCACCACCATTATATAGGCAACCAAGCCTCGTTCTGAGATACAAGCACAAGGACGCCATCTTGGATATGGTCAAATGCCCTAACAACCACTTAGGATGTATGGATGGTTAAGATTGCGTAGCCCAAAATAGAGCAACTAACAGATATGGGCAATCGCCCAAACTTCAACGAGACGCACAAGCATTCCCAGAATCATGTCCAAAGACGCTGTTACTAACAAAAACATCTATTAAAAAGTCCTATATAGTCAAAAATGATTTCAATACAGAGCAGCGCTACCCCCCAAAAAAACTATTAAAAAATTAATACAATGAAGATCAAATACAATTAGCAAATTAATTTAAACATTAATTAAATCAATTGTGATCAAAAGCAAGAACTAAAGTCCATCTTATCGATTCTGCAGTGATAGAAAAGGAAGTGCCACGCATCAACTGATGCTAAGGAAACTGTGCATACAAAATTACTCAGAAAAGGTAGTAGTACTAGTCCACGGTAAGTGAATTCAACCTCCACCACACCTTCAGTGATAAGAAGAATGCTGGCAAGCAATTAAAGCTTGCGGTCTAAACCCGACAAGGACCTTTCTCCAGAATCAGGATACACAAAGTCTGAGGGAGAACCCGTCTAGGAGGTCAGCAGGGGATCGCCAAACTCGTCACCCAGGATTGTTCCCAGATAGTGTATCGTAGCAATAAAAGCAATTCAGCTTGTGCAAACACCCGTCCCTTCGGACACGAACGCGAGACGTCAGCACGTCAGCTCCTCCCGACGCGCGTTTCGTCATATAATGACGTCGTCTGTGCACTAGTTGGAATATTGGAATTTATTGCACAGGCTAGGGTTCTCACTGAAAGGTTTTCACAAAAGGGGTATTCAAGAGTTTCCCTTGAAAAAACCCTTGAGACTGTGCAACTTGTCAATAGAGATGATCTGTTAGTTGAGAGAGGCCCCAATGACAGGGATAATTTTGAGTTGGGTGTCCCTTTTGTCACGTCTTTTTCTTTACAGCATAACAGTATTAAAAGTTTAATATACAAACATTGGCACGTTATTAAAAGTGATACGATTCTCAATGGGATCCTGCCGGATAGGCCTTGTGTGGTTTTTAGGGGGGCGCCCTCATTAAGCAATCAGTTGGCCCCTAATATTTTGAACCCTCCGGTCACAAGACCAACCTTTTTTGACCAGTTAACTGGGTTTTACCAATGTAAGAAATGTAGGGTCTGTACTCTGAGTGCATGTACACATAGACGTACTACCACTTTTATCTCCACTAGTACACAAGAGACACATATCATTAAACCGTTCATTACTTGTACCACCGAGAGAGTTGTTTATTTGTTGCAGTGCCCATGTGGCCTGCAATATGTGGGCAGGACTAAGCGACCTCTTCAGGTGCGACTTAATGAACACATTACTAACATTTTAACAGGTAACTCGTTCTGAGCTACTTGCTAGAGGGCATTATGGTGTTGAAATTCATATAATGCTGAATTTTTAATTCTTGATTTTTTTCACCATCCATATATGTTGTAGCAATGATATACATAGTACCAATTTTAATTGTTTTTTTATATTTTATATATTTTTTATATATTTCATTTATTTTTTTATTACCACATATATTTCAACTTGTTTGGTATATATATTTTTATATATTTGATATGTGGGTCCATTCACATAATAATTTTTTGATACTCAGCACATCACTAATTAATTATAATCAACTTTTCGACACACATTATATGCCTCTTTATTGTTTTATTTACAGTTTGGGTACTTACCCGATTCTTTTCAGTCACTTTCACCACTAGACACATTTGTTTAAATACACTATTTAATTATAATTTCTCTTTAAGATAAGTTTCCCAGAATTTAATTTATTATCTATCTGGATATTTATTTATAATATGGGTACACATGATTATATGTAGTCATGTCTAATAGGATTTAATTATTTATATATAAATTTTTCCTAAAGGTCATTTTTGACTATATAGGACTTTTTAATAGATGTTTTTGTTAGTAATAGCGTCTTTGGACATGATTCTGGGACGTAATGTTTGTGCGTCTCGTTGAAGTTTGGGCGATTGCCCATATCTGTTAGTTGCTCTATTTTGGGCTACGCAATCTTAACCATCCATACATCCTAAGTGGTTGTTAGGGCATTTGACCATATCCAAGATGGCGTCCTTGTGCTTGTATCTCAGAACGAGGCTTGGTTGCCTATATAATGGTGGTGGCTCACTGCGCTGCTCGTCCCCATTGAGAACATCCATTTGATGACGAAACGCGTCTGGGTACGCACGCAGCGACGCTACCACGTGACCAGGAAGTTGGACGAGCTCCGCTTTGTGTTTTTATGCCGGCCGGCGTTTTGCTCTATATTTTATGCGCAAATCATCCTTCTATTCTGTAAGTGCAATACTTTTATCTATTAAACTTTCCTTGAATGTATTACACCATGGATAGTTTATTTCCTTTTTTGGGTCATGTACTGAGAGCATGGATTCCTGGCTACAGCGGGCCAATCAATCGTTTCCTTGTCATCCATCAATCAGCTCCTAGTATGATATAAAGCCTGGTTACCACTGTGAGTCGGTAAGCGCAATCTACAGCCACGGTCGTGGCTTATCACTCCCTTGTTCTTGTGTGCACACCAGGGTGTTGGTATGTCTGTATGTCCATAGAAACATTTTGATCATACTACACTATGGCCAGTCTTTTTTGTCATTCTCTCCCCTGTACCCACTGAGGGAATTACACCCCGAATCCGGACGGAGCAGATTGGTGTTCATCCCAAAGGCCCTGGCTGGGTTTAAGCCATCTGTCTGTTTAATTGATATTCTGGTAAGGGCAATCATCAGTCAAGTAATTGCCAGACCATTGTTTTTTAATTTTTACGAACAGTCTACTGACTGGAATGATACCAGCAGATTGGAGAAAAGCCAATGTAGCACCAATATTTAAAAAAAAGTGCCAAGATACACCCCTGAGAATTTCAGACCAGTTAGCCTAACATCAATAGTATGCAATCTCTTGGAGGGGATGATAAGGGACTATATACAAGATTTTAGTAATGAAAATTGTATCATTATCAGTAATTAGCATGGATTCATGAAGAATCGTTCTTGCCAAACCAATCTATTAACCTTCTATGAGGAGGTGAGCTGCCATTTAGATAAAGGAAGGCCGTAGACGTGGTGTATCTGGATTTTGCAAAGGCATTTGACACAGTTCCCCATAAATGTTTATTGTACAAACTAAGGTTCGTCGACATGGACCAAAAGGTGAGTACATGGATTGAAAACTGGAATTCAGAGGGTAGTGATAAATGGGGAGTGCTCAGAATGGTCTGGTGTGGAAACCGGCCCCCCCCCCAGGGTTCTGTCCTGGGACCAATCCTATTTAATTTATTCATACAAGGCCTGGAGGATGGGATAAACAGCTCAATCTCAGTATTTGCAGACGATACTAAGCTAAGCAGAGCAATAATTTCTCCGCAGGATGTGGAAACCTTGCAAGAAGATCTGAACAAATGAATGGGGTGGGCAACTACATGGCAAATGAGGTTTAACATAGAAAAATGTAAAATAATGCATTTGGATGGCAAAAATATTAATGTAATCTACTCACTAAGGGGAGAACCTGTGGGGGAATCTCGGATGGTAAAGGACCTGGGGGTCCTAGTAGATGACAGGCTCAGCAATGGCATGCGATGCCAAACTGCTGCAAGCAAAGCCAACAGAATATTGGCATGCATTAAAAAAGGGATTAAGTCTAGAGATAAAACAATCATTCTCCAGCTCTACAAGACTCTGGTCCGGCCGCACCTGGAGTATGCTATCCAGTTCTGGGCACCAGTCCTCAGGAAGGATGTACTGGAAATGGAGAGAGTCCAGATAAGGGCAACAAAGCTAATAAAGGGACTGGAGGACCTTAGTTATGAGGAAAGAGTGAGAGGGGATATGATTTCAATGTACAAATACCGTACTGGTGACCCTACACTAGGGATAAAAAATTTCCGTGAAAGGGAATTTAAAAAGACACACAGCTATTCACTAAAATTAGATGAGAAGTCATATAACCTTAAACTGCGTAGAGGGTTCTTTACTGTAAGAGCAGTAAGAATGTGGAATTCTCTTCCACAGGCAGTGGTTTTATCGGGGAACATCGATAATTTAAAAAAACTATTAGATATACTATATATTAGGATATACAATGTACTGTAATACTGACATAAAAGCACACACACAGGTTGGACTTGATGGACTTGTGTCTTTTTTCAACCACATCAACTATGTAAGTATGTAAAGTCTCAACGTTTTTCACCCTAATGCATTCTATGCATTAAGGTGAAAAACCTTCTGTGCTGCAGCTGCCCCCCAGAGCCCCCCTTTTACCTACCTGAACCCGATCTTTCCAGTGACGAGAACGAGCACAGCAGCTCCAGCCACTGTCTCGGGTCCTCATTGGATGGACTGATAGCAGCAGGAGCCATTGGTTCCTGCTGTTGTCAATCAAATCCAGTGACACGGGAACCGGGGGGGGGGGGGGGGCAGGGCCGAGTCCTGCTGTCTGTGTCAATAGATGCAGCAGCAGGATTTGGTAGCGCGCCCGTACGAGTGCCCCCATAGAATGCGACTCTCTGTGGGGGCACTGGACGAAGAGGAGGAGCCAGGAGCGCTACCAGGAGACCCCAGAAGAGGAGGACCTGGGCCTCTCTGTGCAAAACCCTTGCACAGAGGTGGTAAGTATAACATGTTTGTTTTTTTGTTTTTTTTAATCGAACCTTTAGTGCCGGTTCACACTACAGCAACTTGGGATCCGACTTGTCAGACCTCAAGTTGCCCCAAGTCGCAGGACATAAGAAATTCCATTGAAGTGAATGAGAGCCGTCTTAATGTACACTACTGAAGTTGCTCCGACGTCAGAAAAGGTTCCTGTACTACTTCAAGGCGACTCCTAGGCAACTTGTACCCATCGATTTCAATGGAAGTTGACTCCAATTCGGATCTCCATCTATATTGGAGCAACTTTCCAGGAAAAGAAATTAGCTTACCCAGGCAAACCCCTCCCTCCCAGAGAGCTGATTATTCTGTGATTGGCCACAGCCAAAGTCACCTGTCCTGGAGGCAACTATAAGTTGCGTTGTACGTTACTTAAAGTCACGCTGAAGTCGCCTCCAGAGTCTTACAATCACTTGTAAATCATACCCAGAATATCAACACTTCTAGAATTGTTGTTTTCTGGGGAAGACTTATGAAACACAAAGAGGGGGATTTGGTACTTTAAATGAGGTGTGTGTGGGATCACACAGCTCCATCCCTATCTATATGCAAGAAAAAGAGGGTTTGGGACTTTAAATGAGGTAGATCTAGCATGGCTAAAAGATGAGTCAATGTAACAAGACATGTTTTATTCATTAAAAAAATATGACATGGCAATATGAGTACATGCATAGTAAATAAGCATAACAATCACATATTATTGACCAGATATTCATAAAAACAATCATAGCAACTTGGAGATGACATATTGAGGTATCAGACAATTGTCCATAATAAAAAATCGCTTAAAAAGCAGCATGGTGGGGTAGCTTGGGAGTGGATGAAATAAAACCATCTAAAAAGAAAATGGTGCGTCAAAATTGGCCCCACGCATGTTTCGTGGTTATCTACCACATCATCAAGGGCGAGTGCACCAATGTATGTCAATTAAGTCTAGATCATGTGAACATGAAAACTGGTGGCTGCTTGAAATGTTCATCCCGGGCACTGAGGAAGGGGCGGAGAGCCGGACGCACACAACGATCCCCAGAAAAAAGGAAACAAGTGGTCAAAAAGAAAACTTTTGGGCTCCAATGCTAAAGCTGCGACAGAGAACCATGATCCACAGATCTGTGCAGTATGTTGCTGGAGGTGCTACCAAGAGAGAGACTTTAGCCAGGAATTTCTTATAAAAGGAGTGGCCATTCAACATCAAGAACAGCAAGAGTATTCACTTTCCTTTTTCCAAAAAAATCTTGTACTTGAGGCTTTGGACAGAGTCTCTTTAAAGTTCATTCCTTTACAGTGCAGTTAAAGTAATCTGCAGCAATCATTTTGTTCTGACCGTTTATAAATGGCCAATATATAATTGATGCCAGTGGAAAAAATAGTGCCCCATAATTGGTGTCAGTGGAAGGAATAGTGTCCCATTTTCGTGTCAGTGGGAGGAATAGTGTTCCATTGTTTATATCTGTGGGAGGAATTACTGTATGTCACGTTGGTGTTAGTGGAAGGAAGAGTGCCCAATTGTTGTTGGTGGGAGGAATGATGCCTTATGGTTGGTGTCAGTGGAAGGAATAGTGTCCCCTTGTTGGTGTCACTGGGAAGAATTATGCCACACTGTTGGTGTCAGTGGGAGGAATGATGCCTCGTTGTTGGTGTCAGTGAGGGTAATAGTGTCCCAAGGGCCTGAAAAGGGCAAGCAATGGGCCACTTCCAGCTTGCACACCACAGTTTGGAGATCACTGTGTTAGAACAATGGAGTGAGGGCTCTAGAACCCCAATGGAGTGAGGACTCCAGAACTCCAATGGAGTGAGGACTCCAGAACTCCAATAGAATGTGAGAGCAAGGGAGTACAGAGTGGTAACTATAATTTGCTAAGGAAGAGAAGTCTATCAGGGGGCACACTCACTTTGCCCCGAATCGATAAAATGATGGTGTCTTTTTAAAAGGAAAACAAATATCAGCACTAGGACAGAATAGAACCAGACTTGCTAAAGGCATCATTAGCTGAAATAGAAACATTAAGAAAAAGAATGTCTGTAAAAGCAAGTTAAATTTCTTATTTTACCACATTCCCATATTCATTACCTTCAAAAACATTTATAGTTCTTGGGGTACTCTATTAGATCAGCATAGTATGAATTATAAATGACCTATTAAATAACCACAATCTTAACAGTCCATTAAGATTCATTTACAGTCACATATGCGTCAGTGAAGTGTGATTCCATTTTTCTATTTTCCAGTGTATATAAATGGAGTGCGGGAAAAAAAAAAGATTTTCTTGTCTACATATAAATATGAGAATGCCTTGAGAAGTGGCTACTTACAACTGACCAGCAGCAGGAATGGAAACTACTATTTATGAGCAGGTAAGACTTTCTACTAGAACACATAGGGTGGAAGACATACAGGTAAATCTATTATTTAATTTTGCATTTGCGAAAGATGGCAATTAGAGGCACGCTTCTGCATATTTGACAAGATCAGTGCTATTAACCAGCTATTACTACCAGTTTAAATAACAATTTTCAAGGGGGGGGGGGGGGGGGGATAATACATCCTACAACGTGAAATATATAGAGGATAATGCATCATTGTGGAGGTTTTTAAGGATATTAAATATCGAAGTTTCAAGATTCCAACATGGCACATGGCCATTATATATATATGGTGGATCTCTGTTTTGATACATAGATAGGATTGGCTCTCATTGGCATAAAGAAGTAGTGTGGATGGATTGATGGACGGGCATTGATAGACAGACATAGATGAACACAGTGGGGGGGGGGAATTAATAAAAAGATAAAAAGTGTTGTTCTATCTCAACTGGAGCTGTTTCCAATAGTAATCAGCTTATATCTTTCATTTTTTCCATGCGGCTTAGAAAAAAAAAATATTGTAAAAGTTGTTGGCTGTACTCCAGTCAAGACAGCTTTTGTCTCAGACAACTTTTAATAATTCGATCCATTGTGACTGATGAACAGACTTTTATTGTCATGGAGTGAGTGGGTGTTTTTCTGCCAAGCTCCCATGGCTGTGGGCCTAAAATACCTTGTTAGTCTTGGATCCAAGTCTTTGTACATGGGTTTTATCAGAGCTCTTTGTACATGTGTAGTGGAAAGTGGAAATTGCAGAGATGCTTGTCTGTAGGAATATCAGACAAAACATTTGTTTTGAATTATTGAAAGAGAACACTTTTTTTTTTCTGTCGAAATGTTCTTTTAGGCTGTAAACAAAGAAAACATTTTTTATATAACAACACCAATGCACCTTGTTTTGTTAATTGCCAAGTGGAAACCAAGCTGAAAGCCATGTCGTAGCATGGGGCTACCACCTTATACAGATGATAAATGCCCTTTAACAAAAATTAGAATTAAAACTACATGAACCCCCTGTTCTAGAAAAAATATTATATGGAAAGGGCACCTAATGCCTTAAAGCAGTGGTCTCCAAACTGCGGCTCGGGGGCCGGATGTGGCCCTTTGCTTGGCTTTATCCGGCCCTTGGGGCACTATTCCTTCCACTGTTACCAAACACAATTCTGCCAACAGTGGGGCACCATTTCTCCCACTGACTTCAATAACGGGGGAACTATTCCTCCCTATGATGCAAACGATGAAGCACTATTCCTGCCCTAATACGAAATGTGGGGGTGTTTAGGAATGTTTCAACTCCCGCTGGCCACCATCTGGACATCCTAAAGTCTGAAAGACAATAAACTGGCCCTTTGTTTAGAAAGTTTGGAGACCCCTGCCTTAAACATAGGACTTTTACCCGGCGATTGTCCTGGTGGTCAATTTTTTTTTAGTGCAGGGTAAAACATGCTGTCGGTAAAAACAACTTGGACATTGTTGCAGTGAACATCAAGGTTTAACCTACTCAACCCTTTTCTTTAATCTTTTGCTACAAAAGGTCCACTCAGATTTTGTAGCTGCAGTAATATCTTTGTTACCACTAGGCACAGCAATACACCATACACTCGATTTTCAATGGCACCCCAATACACTAAGCTACTACACCTCCAATTGACAGATGCATTGCATCACACCACCACGCATATAATATGCTGCAGTTTTTTTTTTGGTACATTTTGATGCATTGCCAGCCCATTCAAAGGATTTTAACACAATGAGGTTGATTTACTAAGAAAACGGGGAAATACTGGTCGCTCTACATTTAATAGTGCCCAATCAAGCCATTTAAGACTTCAACTAGGCGAACATGCGAATGAAAAAGAGCGCTATTAGCGGTGAACTTGTACAGACAAGTGTAGCGCTATAGATTTTTAGAAGCTTATGATATAACTTGTATAAAAATATGAAAAAGAAAAGTCTATGTCAATCCACAATATACAAAAAATTAAAAAATTAAGTCTCTGGTACTCTTCAGGTGTCTCTTCAAATACAAAGGACTGTTGTTAGTCCAAAGGGTATATAATTCCTTAATCACCACGTGGATAACACATGCAAAGAATTAGGTGTGATAGACCCTCCACATAGAAAAAGTGAAGGCTTACCAGAGGGATTGAACTCATAGGAACATACGTTCAATGAGTCAATATAGCTTGTATCACCAGCAGGCAATTAAAAGGAAGGACCTCCCAACTGGATGGCGACAAAACTCCAAATGTATCCAGAATCGTAAAGGAACTTTCTTTGAAATGGATGGCAAACCTTCCCATGGATCATCTCAGAGGAATAGCCATTATTGCTTTAAGGGGTTGTACTGGGGTGATGCATGCAGCTGCAGGCAACAACCTGATACTGTTCTTTAGAGCGGTCGGTCAGCTTTCTGTATCAGGTTGTTGCCTGCAGCTGCATGCATCACCCCAGTACAACCCCTTAAAGCAATAATGGCTATTCCTCTGAGATGATCCATGGGAAGGTTTGCCATCCATTTCAAAGAAAGTTCCTTTACGATTCTGGATACATTTGGAGTTTTGTCGCCATCCAGTTGGGAGGTCCTTCCTTTTAATTGCCTGCTGGTGATACAAGCTATATTGACTCATTGAACGTATGTTCCTATGAGTTCAATCGCTCTGGTAAGCCTTCACTTTTTCTATGTGGAGGGTCCATCACACCTAATTCTTTGCATGTGTTATCCACGTGGTGATTAAAGTGGGGTTCCACCCAAAAAAACAAACATATCTAAAAAATTCTAAAAAAAAAACCAAAAAAAATTTGGATATTTTTTTTTTTTTTACTTACCTCTAAATGCCTGTTGCTAGGTGGTCCCTCGTAGTCTGCCCCTTCGTCTGCCTGGGCTGGTGACATCACTTCCCCCTGGCACAGGAAGGGCTCGGCTCTTCTCCCTCCCTCCTGTCAATCATCTGGGACCCATTGCAGGTCCCAGGTGATTGAGCGGCCAATCACGGCGCTCGGCGCCGCTCGCGCATGCGCAGTGGGTGCCAAGCTGTGAAGCCACAGCCCGGCGCCCACAGTTGAAATGCCGGCACCGACGAGTGGAGGGGGGGACGAGCGGGGCTTCGATCCCCCGCACCGCTGGACCCAGGGACAGGTGAGTGTCCAATTAAAAGTCAGCAGCTGCAGTATTTGTAGCTGCTGACTTTTAATTTTTTTTTTTTTTAATGGCCCCCCTGGGTGGAACTCCTCTTTAAGGAATTATATACCCTTTGGACTAACAACAGTCCTTTGTATTTGAAGAGACACCTGAAGAGTACCAGAGACTTAATTTTTTAATTTTTTGTATATTGTGGATTGACATAGACTTTTCTTTTTCATATTTTTATACAAGTTATATCATAAGCTTCTAAAAATCTATAGCGCTACACTTGTCTGTGCACTTATTTTTGACAAAATCCTTATATGTTGTGTGAGCTGCTGTTTTGTTAGGTAAGCGCAGGGTTAAACTTTTTTCTCCTTTGTCTAGAGGTGAACGTGTGTCTGTGAATGCCGAATTGGCGCAAATCTGCGTTTCCTGCAGATTTGCAAGTGCCAAGTGTTCCCGAGCTTATTATATGGAACTGCACTGCAGCCATGATCACATAATTGTGAATAAAACATTTTTATGTGAGATGTGCTGAATCTATTTATGTATATTCCAATTAGTATTCCTAGTTTGTTTTCTTCTTTTGCTAATGAATGCAGTTATGAATGAGTACTACAGAGTAATGTCTGCTATTCTGTAAAGTTACATGTATTGAACATTTATAGTTACATATATGGTTTTTTTTTCATGTTAATTTAATTTTTTATGTTACTATAAAGCAGTAATTATTTATGTTCATTCTTTAATCATACTACACTATTATGCAAGTCTCTGTGTACAATGGCTTAGTGGTTGTCACTGATGTTTATAAAGCACTCAGGTTATGAGTTCAAAACTCAGCCAATCTACCACCCACCTAAGGCAGCTGAGTTGCATTTTCCAGTGAACAAGCAAATTAAAAGCAAAAAATGTAAACTGCGCGTTAACTAGTGTGTACTTTTTGGAAATCCACACCATAATATTATTAAATACTTACATACCATTGCACGCATTTGAAGAGTTAATATTATGGAATCAACCAAACTAATGTGCATTGGCTAATTGGCATTCACCTTCACTGCTGAGTACAACGCAAGCCTTTCAGTAAGTACTACCCTCAATGGGATTTGAACCCATGATGCTCAGGGCCTGAGTCTTTCAAGTTAGAAGTACAGAACACTAGGCTACTGGGCTGAGCACACTCATGCACAGAAAATACATTTACTAGTGTTTGATTTTTTTAAATTCTATACTATATTCTATATTTTGCATTTGAGGCATTAGTATCATGGAAACAACCATGCCCATGCTGATGTGGCATTGGCTAAGCATCCAACTTTTTTTCCAGCGAAGATGCAAACACTATTAACCGCTTCAGCCCTGGAAGATTTTACCCCCTTTCTGACCAGAGCACTTTTTGCAATTCGGCACTGCGTCTCTTTAACTGACAATTGCGCGGTGTGCGACATTACACCCAAACAAAATTGATGCCCTTTTAAGAGCTTTCTTTTGGTTGTATTTGATCACCTCTGCGTTTTTTATTTTTTGCGCTATAAACAAAAAAAAGCGACAATTTTGAAAAAAAATGCAATATTTTTTACTTTTTGCTACAATAAATATCCCCCAAGAATATATAAAAAGAACAAATTTTTTTCCACATTTTAGGCCGATATGTATTCTTCTACATATTTTTGGTAAAAAAAATTGCAATAAGCGTATATTGATTGGTTTGCGCAAAAGTTATAGCGTCAACAAAATAGGGGATAGTTTTATGGCATTTTTATTAATTTTTTTTATTAGTAATGGCGGCGATCTGCGATTTTTATCGTGACTGCAATATTTTGGCGGACATATCGGACACTTTTGACACTATTTTGGGACCATTGTCATTTATACAGCGATCAGTGCTATAAAATGCACTGATTACTGTGTAAATGACAATGGCAGGGAAAGGGTTAAACACTAGGGGGCGATCAGGAGGTTAAGTGTGTCCTAGGTAGTGATTCCAACTGTGGGGGGGGATGGGCTACCACTGACATGACAGTGATCACTGCTCCTGAGGATAGGGAGCAGTAGACAGGGAGCAGCAGATCTCTGTCAAGTCACTAGGCAGAACGGGGAAATCCCTTGTTTACCTAGGCATCTCCCCGTTCTGTGGCTCCGTGACACGATCGCCGAGTCCTGCAGGCACGGTCACGCTGTACGTGGTGCACGCGCGTGGCCGCTAGCCCCGCCAATTAAAGGGAACATACAGGTACACCTATTTGCCCACTGCTGCCATTTTGCCGATATATATCGGCGTGCAGCGGTCGGCAAGTGGTTAAAGTCTATGGGACAGGAACATGAAAAATGCAAAGTCCTCATTTTAAAGGCTTACATGCAATTATTGCCATAAAAAGTGTATGGGGACCCGGGTACTGCCCTAGGGGACATGTATCAATGCAAAAAAAGTTTTTCAAACAATCGTTTTTAAAGGAGCAGTGATTTTAATGATGCTTAAAGTGAAACAATAAAAATGAGATATTCTTTTAAACATCATGCCTGGGGGGGGTCCCCTTAGTCTGCCTGTAAAGTGGCGCATCTGTGCGATGTGTAGAACATGCCGCAGCAATAATGACATTTCTAAAGAAAAAAATGTAATTTAAACTTGCTTGCGGCTGTAATATATTGCCGCATCCCGCAATATAGATGAAAAAAAAAAGGCCTAGGGTCCCCCCTTTCGGGTCCTATATAAATTTTATTGGGAACACCACGCCAAAATTTTTTTACAAATTGGCGTGGGGCCCCCCCGATATCCATACCAGACCATTATCCGAGCATGCAGCCTGGCAGGTCAGAATGGGGGGGGGACGAGTGAGCGCACCCCCCTCCTGAACCATATCAGGCCACATGCCCTCAACACATGCCCGCTGACACCGCGCCGGTCCTGAGGAGCTGCGGGCAGGGATTTTTAGGCGAGGCCGCGCCTTCTGCCTAGTCCGCGAGGCCGGACGCCGCAGACTAGGCCGAAGCCTAAAAACTCCTGCCCGCAGGTCCTCAGGACCGGCGCGGTGTCCATAAAAAAAAAAAAAAAAAAAAGAAACTTTGTTTCGAATCGTGAATCGAGTTTTTTTTTTGAGAAAATCGCCCAGCTCTACTCAGAGTACTGTGAGTTTTATACTGTATAATATCCCCATGGCCACATTGATTAGAGGGTTTAGACAGTGTTTAGAGGAAATCCATTTTGTTCATTCTATGTGATGCAGCCTTCTTCCTTGCAGCAGACAGAAGTGGTGAGGAGAATCTTCATACAAAATTAGAGTGTGTCATCAGTGTGCATTATTGGATTCCAGGGTCTTTAATGGATGAAGATGAGAATGACCCGCAGAATCACAAATTAATTGCTACCAGTTAACATATGACTTGCACTGCATAATTCCAGGATGGAGTACAAGACCCCAGGGAGCTTGTGTCCTCATCGGCATCTGATTGGAGTACCTTTTAAAGACCAATTCCAGGCAATAAGTGAAAGCTTTCTGTGTGCTAATAATGCTATCCTGTAAATGTAGCAATCAGAAAGTTCACTCAAATTAGCTTAATCTGAGTTCTGTAACCAATTCCAGACATTACACATTATTCCACAGATCAGTGGTGACTAGCACAGTATACATAGCAGACCTTAAAGCTATATTAAACCCAAAAGCAAACGTATAATATTGCAGCTTATCAATTTTTAAGATGTGATTGTTGAATTTACTTTCTTTTTTAGACTTTCTTTCTGTTTTCATCTGGTGATCCAGCCAACAAGTCTGTTGTTTTTCAAAAGCGCAAGCTCTCTTGCAGATTGCACAAATGAGACAAACCATTTAACGCTGGCATGGGGTGCTTACAAGGATCAGCTTTTATTTATGGAAAACCTTTATCCCAAAAGGATGCTTATAAAAGTATTAGCTGGAGTTTGGCTTCAATTTGTTAGTGTATTTAAATATACTAGTGTATCTAACACTCTCCCCTCCCCCTCCTCCCTTTCCAGGCTGACATTGTTGTTGTCCAAATGTGCCCCCTGTGCTTATTCATCCAGAGTGGAGGTAATCAAATACAGAAGGCGTGTAAGGGCTCTTTCACACGGGGCAGATCAGTGATGATCCGCCCCGTGAACATCTGCTTGCTCAGCGGGGATCGCCCTGCCGATCCCCGCTGAGCAGGAAAATGACAGGTCCGTCGCTGCACACTGTGCAGCCATGGACCTGTCAGAGCGCCGCTCTCTCCTATGGGGGATCGGGTGATGACGGACCGTAGAGTCTGTCGTCACCCGATCGGATCCGAAAACGGATGGAAAAGTAGGGTTTTCCTCCGTTACACTTTTTCGGATCGGAGCGGGTCGGATGTCAGCGGACGTTCATCAGCTGACATCCGCTATTCCATAGGGATACATGTATGTCCGTTTTTCATCCGAAAACGGAAGGATAAAAAACGGACATATGGATCGTCCGTGTGAAAGAACCCTTACTGGCCAGATCACCAAGTGAAAACAGATGGAACAAAAAAACTAAACAAAGAAAACGAATGCAGCCACTAGAGCTAATGATTGGTAAGCTGCAATATATTCGATTTTTGGTTCTGGGTTTAACACCTCTTTAATATTTACCATGAAATACTACAGAGGGCAGCCAGAGACTGTGGCCATGCTACCAGGATGACTGGAGACCATGGACATGTTTTAGCAAACAGTCAGAGATTGGTGACATGGTCTGCTAGAGATTAGGGATGAGCTTCGTGTTCGAGTCGAACCCATGTTCGACTCGAACATCGGCTGTTCGACCGTCCGTCGAATTGCGAACGTTATGGGCCGTTCGCGCCAAATTCGTGTGGCGCGTCACGGCCCATAATTCACTGCGGCATCGCAGTGCATTGCTGGCTGATGATTGGCCAAGCATGCACTATGACCCGCATGCTTGGCCAATCACAGCGCCGTCAGTAGAGAGAGCTGTAATTGGCCAAAGCCAGGGTGGCTTTGGCCAATTATGGCTCAGGGGATTTAGTACACACCCCACACTATATAAGGCCGCCTGCACGGCGGCCCTGTGTAGTGTGTGTTCCGGTGTGCTGAGAGATAGAGAGAGAGAGAGACAGTGTCATTTGATTTGAGTTAGATAGATTAGGCAGAACAGTCAGTCAGTTAGCTGCACTTACAGTGTATTGTGTATATATATGCATCCCAGGTGTTGCATATATATATATACACTGTATTCAGTTTAGCTAGATCCGTTCCTGTTATCTTCTATCTAGACTATTTACATTTAGTGCAGTGTGTCCTGCTCACAGTGTTCAGCTAGATCCGTTCCTGCTATTTACATTCAGTGCAGTGCGTCCTGCTCACAGTGTTCAGCTAGATCCGTTCCTGGTATTTACATTTAGTGCAGTGCGTCCTGCTCACAGTGTTCAGCTAGATCCGTTCCTGCTATTTACATTCAGTGCAGTGCGTCCTGCTCACAGTGTTCAGCTAGATCCGTTCCTGCTATTTACATTCAGTGCAGTGCGTCCTGCTCACAGTGTTCAGCTAGATCCGTTCCTGCTATTTACATTCAGTGCAGTGCGTCCTGCTCACAGTGTTCAGCTAGATCCGTTCCTGCTATTTACATTCAGTGCAGTGCGTCCTGCTCACAGTGTTCAGCTAGATCCGTTCCTGCTATTTACATTCAGTGCAGTGCGTCCTGCTCACAGTGTTCAGCTAGATCCGTTCCTGCTATTTACATTCAGTGCAGTGCGTCCTGCTCACAGTGTTCAGCTAGATCCGTTCCTGGTATTTACATTTAGTGCAGTGCGTCCTGCTCACAGTGTTCAGCTACATCCGTTCCTGCTATTTACATTCAGTGCAGTGCGTCCTGCTCACAGTGTTCAGCTAGATCCGTTCCTGCTATTTACATTTAGTGCAGTGCGTCCTGCTCACAGTGTTCAGCTAGATCCGTTCCTGCTATTTACATTCAGTGCAGTGCGTCCTGCTCACAGTGTTCAGCTAGATCCGTTCCTGCTATTTACATTCAGTGCAGTGCGTCCTGCTCACAGTGTTCAGCTAGATCCGTTCCTGCTATTTACATTCAGTGCAGTGCGTCCTGCTCACAGTGTTCAGCTAGATCCGTTCCTGGTATTTACATTTAGTGCAGTGCGTCCTGCTCACAGTGTTCAGCTAGATCCGTTCCTGCTATTTACATTCAGTGCAGTGCGTCCTGCTCACAGTGTTCAGCTAGATCCGTTCCTGGTATTTACATTTAGTGCAGTGCGTCCTGCTCACAGTGTTCAGCTAGATCCGTTCCTGCTATTTACATTCAGTGCAGTGCGTCCTGCTCACAGTGTTCAGCTAGATCCGTTCCTGCTATTTACATTCAGTGCAGTGCGTCCTGCTCACAGTGTTCAGCTAGATCCGTTCCTGCTATTTACATTCAGTGCAGTGCGTCCTGCTCACAGTGTTCAGCTAGATCCGTTCCTGGTATTTACATTTAGTGCAGTGCGTCCTGCTCACAGTGTTCAGCTACATCCGTTCCTGCTATTTACATTCAGTGCAGTGCGTCCTGCTCACAGTGTTCAGCTAGATCCGTTCCTGCTATTTACATTCAGTGCAGTGCGTCCTGCTCACAGTGTTCAGCTAGATCCGTTCCTGCTATTTACATTCAGTGCAGTGCGTCCTGCTCACAGTGTTCAGCTAGATCCGTTCCTGCTATTTACATTCAGTGCAGTGCGTCCTGCTCACAGTGTTCAGCTAGATCCGTTCCTGCTATTTACATTCAGTGCAGTGCGTCCTGCTCACAGTGTTCAGCTAGATCCGTTCCTGCTATTTACATTCAGTGCAGTGCGTCCTGCTCACAGTGTTCAGCTAGATCCGTTCCTGGTATTTACATTTAGTGCAGTGCGTCCTGCTCACAGTGTTCAGCTAGATCCGTTCCTGCTATTTACATTCAGTGCAGTGCGTCCTGCTCACAGTGTTCAGCTAGATCCGTTCCTGCTATTTACATTCAGTGCAGTGCGTCCTGCTCACAGTGTTCAGCTAGATCCGTTCCTGCTATTTACATTCAGTGCAGTGCGTCCTGCTCACAGTGTTCAGCTAGATCCGTTCCTGGTATTTACATTTAGTGCAGTGCGTCCTGCTCACAGTGTTCAGCTACATCCGTTCCTGCTATTTACATTCAGTGCAGTGCGTCCTGCTCACAGTGTTCAGCTAGATCCGTTCCTGCTATTTACATTCAGTGCAGTGCGTCCTGCTCACAGTGTTCAGCTAGATCCGTTCCTGCTATTTACATTCAGTGCAGTGCGTCCTGCTCACAGTGTTCAGCTAGATCCGTTCCTGGTATTTACATTTAGTGCAGTGCGTCCTGCTCACAGTGTTCAGCTAGATCCGTTCCTGCTATTTACATTCAGTGCAGTGCGTCCTGCTCACAGTGTTCAGCTAGATCCGTTCCTGGTATATACATTTAGTGCAGTACGTCCTGCTCACAGTGTTCAGCTAGATCCGTTCCTGTTATCTTCCTACTGACAGGCAGGCTTGTCTGGTTACAGTATATAAAGCTACCTGAAGAAAATTACAGGTGTTCTATCCCAGCTTAGTGCAGCTACAGGCCATTAGTATGTCTGGAAGGCCAAGAAGGAGAGGCAGACAGTCACAAGCCAATAAGAGAGGGCAAGCAGGCTCTGTGTCTAGTGCTGGTCGTGGAGACGGTGCATCCTCATCAGCACGTGGCCATGGGACACGCTTGGCCTTTTTTTCGGCAGCTGGCCGTGTTGAGCCGCAACATGCGGAAGACTTGGTCGAGTGGATGACCAAGCCGTCCTCATCCTCCTCATCCTCTCTCACCCATGCCCAGGGTGCTTTGTCTGGCAAAGCAGCGGCCTCTTCCCTCAGCTCAATGTCATCAGTGACTCCTTCCCTAGCTCCACCATGTCCTCATGAGGATTCCCTCGAACTGTTTGACCACAGTGTTGGGTACATGCTCCAGGAGGATGCCCAGCGTTTGGAAGGCTCTGATGATGATACTGAGCTCAATGAAGGCAGTAACATGAGCACGGACAGAGGGGGTGCCCAAGAAGGACAGCAATCTGGCAGTCATGCTCCCCCTGCTGCAGCATACTGCCAGGTTTGCTCCAGTGATGAGGAGGGAGGGGATGATGAGGTCACTGACTCAACGTGGGTGCCTGATAGGAGAGAGGAGGAGGAGGAGGAGGAGGAGGAGGTGGCACATCACCAACTAGGCAGGATGCCCTCCAGGGGCCAGCCTAAGGGCAGCACATTGACTGCATCACACCCCAAAGCTCCACATGTGCAGGGCGCTGCAGTCTCTGCGCGTTATTCAAAAAGTTCTTTGGTGTGGGCCTTTTTTGAGACGAGTGCATCAGATCGCACCGCTGCTATTTGCAACATATGTCTCAAGCGTATCTCGCGTGGCCAAAACATCTCCCGCTTGGGTACCACATGCTTGACCAGACATATGTTGACCTGCCATGCAGTTCGTTGGCAAGCGTATCTGAAAGACCCACACCAAAGAACAAAGACGATCTCTCCTTGCTCCTCATCAGCTGAGATTTCCAACCCCACTAGACCTTCAGTCCTCTCTGAGACCTGCAGTGAGAGGAATGAAGGTGTAGAATTAGGTGTGTCACAGCCAAGTACTTGTGGGCAATCTGCTTTTGGTACACCGACGTCAGATTGTACCAGGCAAATTTCCCTGCCCCAGCTGCTGCACCGCCGAAAGAAGTTTGCTCCCAGCCATCCACATGCCCAGCGGTTGAATGCTAGCTTGGCAAAATTGCTAGCACTTCAACTGCTGCCTTTTCAGTTGGTAGACTCTGCCCCCTTCCGTGAGTTTGTGGAATGTGCGGTTCCTCAGTGGCAGGTACCCAAACGCCACTTTTTCTCACGGAAGGCGATTCCGGCTCTCTACCGGCATGTGGAAGGCAATGTCCATGCCTCGCTGGACAGGGCGGTCAGCGGTAAGGTGCATATTACCGCTGACTCATGGTCCAGCAGGCATGGACAGGGACGTTACTTAAGTTTCACGGCGCATTGGGTGACTCTGCTGGCAGCTGGGAAGGATGCAGGACAAGGTGCTGTAGTGTTGGAGGTTGTTCCGCCACCACGCCTCCAAAATGCTGATTGTGACACACCTCTCTCCTCCACCCCCTCCTCTTCTTCTTCCTCCATGGCCTCTTCCTCGGAACCAGCGGTGCTCCGTAGGCGTTCAAGGGGCTACGCAAGTACGCAGGCCAAAAGATGCCATGCGGTGCTTGAGCTGGTGTGCTTGGGGGACAGGAGCCACACTGGGGCAGAGGTTCTGTCAGCTCTGCAGGGGCAGGTTCAGAGGTGGTTGACGCCACGCCAACTTAAGGCAGGAATGGTGGTTTGCGACAATGGCACCAACCTCCTCTCTGCCCTCCGACAGGGACAACTGACCCATGTGCCCTGTTTGGCTCACGTCCTTAACTTGGTGGTGCAGCTGTTCTTGGGCAGGTACCCGGGCTTACAGGATGTCCTGAGGCAGGCCAGGAAAGTCTCTGTGCATTTCCGCCGGTCATATAATGCCAGTGCTCGGCTGACGGACCTCCAAAAGGAGTTTAACCTGCCCAAGAACCGCCTAATCTGTGACATGCCCACCAGGTGGAACTCGACGTTGGCCATGCTGCAGCGGCTGCACACGCAGCAGAGGGCCATCAATGAGTACCTGTGCGACTATGGCACCAGGACAGGGTCAGGGGACCTTGGTTTTTTTTCCCCACGCCAGTGGGCCATGATCAGGGATGCATGCACTGTCCTGTCACCATTCGAGGAGGCCACGAGGATGGTGAGCACTGACAGTGCATGCATCAGTGACACTGTCCCCCTTGTCCACCTGTTGGAGCACACGCTGCGTGGAATAATGGACAGGGCACTTGAGGCAGAACAGAGGCAGGAAGAGGAGGACTTCCTTAGCTCTCAAGGCCCCCTTTATCCAGACAGTGTTCCTGCGTGCCCGCCGATCACACAGGAAGAGGACGAGGAGGAGGAGGAGGAGGAGGAAGATTGTGTCAGTATGGAGGTGGAGCCTGGCACTCAGCATCAGCAGTCTTTAAGGGATCAGTCCCAAGGAACACATGGACTTGTACGTGGCTGGGAGGAGGTGGCTGCGGACGTTGTTGTCCTTAGTGACCCAGAGGACTCCGGACCGAATGCCTCAGCAAACCTACGCTGCATGGCCTCCCTGATCCTGCAAAGCCTGCGTAAGGATCCTCGTATTCGTGGTATCAAGGAGAAGGACCAATACTGGCTGGCAACCCTCCTTGATCCACGTTACAAGGGTAAGGTTGCGGACCTTATCTTGCCATCGCAGAGGGAGCAGAGGATGAAACATCTTCGGGAGGCCTTGCAGAAAGGTCTGTGCAACGCGTTCCCAGAGACTGGGAGGTTACAAACTCCTGTTTCTGGACAACGTGTTGCTGAGGCTTCGGTCAGTCAAAGAAGGAGCGGTGGAGAAGGTGGCCGTCTGACCGATGCGTTCAGACAATTTTTTGGTCCGCAGCCCCAAGGTATGATCGGTTCCAGCAACCATCGCCAGCGTCTGTTTTACATGGTGCAGGAATACCTAGGGGCAAGATCAGACTTGGACACCTTTCCCACCGAAAATCCTCTGGGTTACTGGGTCTTGAGGATGGATCACTGGCCAGAACTTGCACAGTATGCAATTGAGCTACTGGCCTGTCCTGCATCCAGCGTTCTTTCGGAACGCACATTCAGTGCTGCTGGAGGCGTGGTAACCGATCACAGGGTGCGTCTGTCCACCGACTCGGTCGATCGGCTGACCTTCATAAAAATGAATCAGTCTTGGATCACCACCAGCTACCAAGCACCTGATGCAGATGTAACCGAATAATTTTTTTTGAAATCTCAGATCCCTTCAAAGACTGCCTATGCTGATGCTGAGTGACTATCCCTGAGTAATTATCCTCTTCCTCCTCAATCATCACGCTGATAGCTTGTAAGAACATTTTTGGTTCTGGGCGCCACCACCAGTGCCTAAGGCACAATTTTTCAGCCCCTGTTTAACAGGGGCGTGTAATTACAATTTTTGATGCAATACTTTGCAGCAGGGCTTGTTCCTGCGTTTCAACTAGAGTGTCTGTGAGGGGTTGCAGTGTTGTGGCACCAGCACCAGTGCCTAAGACCCAATTTTTCTGCCCCTGTCTAACAGGGGCGTGTAATTACAATTTTTGATGCAATACTTTGCAGCAGGGCTCGTTCCTGCGTTCCAACTAGAGTGTCTGTGAGGGGTTGCAGTGTTGTGGCACCAGCACCAGTGCCTAAGGCCTAATTTTTCAGCTCCTGTTCAACAGGGGCATGTAATTACAATTCTTGATCTAATATTTCACAGCAGGGCCCTGTGAGGGCTTACAGTGTTTTGGCCACAGCAACACCTAAGGCCCAAATTTCTGCTGAGTATATAGGGCAGGACCCTACCTTCAAACATCTAACTTACAAACGACTCCTACTTGCAAACGGTAGGAGACAACAGGAAGTGAGATGAAATCTACCCCTAAGGAAGGGAAATTCTCTCCTGTAAGAGTTAATATGGGAAAACAATTTCTCCTTTCCACTGATGCTTTCCAATCCTTGTTCCACAAAAAAACCCAAATTTTCAAAAAACATTTTTCATTGGGACAAAAAAGTGAGGTGAAATCTTCTGAAGAGGAGGAAAGACGCAAAACAAATGTCACAGGGGTGATAACCCTTCCCTATGTTTTCCAAAAAGCTTAGAAAAGATTTTTTGGCTGGAGCTAAACACATTAAAAATGTTCAAAATTACAAACAGATTCTACTTAACAACAAACCTACAGTCCCTGTCTTGTTTGCACCGCCTGTATACTGCTGTTCAGAGTATATAGGGCCTGGTGGCCCCACACCTTTCCTTATTTTAATTTGGGTGTGGGGTTCCCCTTAATATCCATACAAGACCCAAAGGGCCTGGTAATGGACTGGGGGGTACCCATGCCGTTTGTCTCACTGATTTTCATCCATATTGCCATGACCCGACATGACATTAAACCCGCAAGCAGTTTTAAATGAGATTTTTTCCTTTAAAAATGACATTTGGTGCAGGGACTGTTCTAAACATGGGAAACACGCGTCACTTTACAGGCATACTATAGACACCCCCAGGTACGATATTTAAAGGAATATTTCACTTTTTTTTTTTTACTTTAAGCATCATTAAAATCACTGCTCCCGAAAAAACGGCCGTTTTTAAAAGTTTTTTTGCATTGATACATGTCCCCTGGGGTAGGACCCGGGTCCCCAAACCCTTTTTAGGACAATACCATGCAAATTAGCCTTTAAAATGAGCACTTTTGATTTCGAACGTTCGAGTCCCATAGACGTCAATGGGGTTCTAACGTTCGTGCGAACTTTCGGTCCGTTCGCGGGTTCTGGTGCGAACCGAACCGGGGGGTGTTCGGCTCATCCCTACTAGAGATCATTGTCATTACAGCTCCTTTACAAATCCATGTTCCCGATCGTGTGTACAGGGCATAACTGTTAAGAAACCTTTCCATATTTAGAGATGACATCTTTTTTCCTCTAGAGGTAAAGAATGCCCCCTTGTCCTCTGTAATGACCTTAAAGTGAATAACTCAACACCAAGTTCACTATATAGACCACTTATGTATTTGTACATGTTGATCATATCCCCCTTAATCTCCTCTTTTCAAGAGGGAATAGATTCAGTTCCTCTAATCTAAGCTGAGCTCCTCCATGCATCTTATCAGTTTGGTTGCCCTTCTCTGTACTTTCTCCAGTTTCCCGATATCCTTTTTGAGAACTGGTGCCCAAAACTGAACTGCATATTCCAGATGAGGTCTTACTAATGATTTGTATAGGGGCAAAATCAGGGGCGGACTGACCATCGGGCAGTTCGGACACTGACCGAGGGCCCATGGCCAGTAGGGGGCCCCATGACAGCTTCCACTTCGGGACCCGATCTACCTGTCAGCTAGCTGTGATTGACGGGCAGATCAGGTCGCGTGTACCACGTGCTGCTATTAGAAAGTTGCTGCACAGCTTCCCACCCACAGTGTCCCCCTGTGCCCCCACCTCCCCACAGTGTCCCCCTGTGCCCCCCACCTTCCCACAGTGTCCCCTTGTACCCTCCACCGCCCCACAGTGTCCCCCTGTGTCCCCAACCTCCTCACAGTGTCCCCCTGTGCCCCCCACCTCCCCACAGTGTCCCCCTGTGCCCCCACCTCCCCACAGTGTCTCTCTGTGCTCCCTACCTCCCCACAGTGTCCCCCTGTGCCCCCACCTCCCCACAGTTTCCCCCTGTGCCCTCCCCACAGTGTCCCCCTGTGCCCTCCACCTCCCCACAGTGACCCTCTGTAACACCCACCCACAGTGTCCCCCTGTGCCACCTCCCCACAGTGTCCCCCTGTGCCCTCCGCCCCCCCACAGTGTCCCCCTGTGCCCCCCCACCTCCCCACAGTGTCCCCCTGTGCCCTCCACCCCCCCCACAGTGTCCCCCTGTGCCCCCCACCTCCCCACAGTGTCCCCCTGTGCCCTCCACCCCCCCACAGTGTCCCCCTGTGCCCCCACCTCCCCACAGTGTCCCCCTGTGCCCTCCACCTCCCCACAGTGACCCCCTGTAACACCCACCAACAGTGTCCCCCTGTGCCACCTCCCCACAGTGTCCCCCTGTGCCCTCCACCCCCCCCACAGTGTCCCCCTGAGCCCCCCCACCTCCCCACAGTGTCCCCCTGTGCCCTCCACCCCCCCCACAGTGTCCCCCTGTGCCCCCCACCTCCCCACAGTGTCCCCCTGTGCCACCTCCCCACAGTGTCCCCCTGTGCCCTCCACCCCCCCACAGTGTCCCCCTGTGCCCCACCACCTCCCCACAGTGTCCCCCTGTGCCCTCCACCCCCCCCCACAGTGTCCCCCTGTGCCCCCCACCTCCCCACAGTGTCCCCCTGTGCCCTCCACCCCCCCCCCCACAGTGTCCCCCTGTGCCCCCACCTCCCCACAGTGTCCCCCTGTGCCCTCCACCTCCCCACAGTGACCCCCTGTAACACCCACCAACAGTGTCCCCCTGTGCCACCTCCCCACAGTGTCCCCCTGTGCCCTCCACCCCCCCACAGTGTCCCCCTGTGCCCCCCACCTCCCCACAGTGTCCCCCTGGGCCCTCCACTCCCCCCACAGTGTCCCCCTGTGCCCTCCACCTCCCCACAGTGACCCCTGTAACACCCACCCACAGTGTCCCCCTGTGCCACCTCCCCACAGTGTCCCCCTGTGCCCCCCCACCTCCCCACAGTGTCCCCCTGTGCCCCCACCTCCCCACAGTGTTCCCCTGTGCCCCCCACCTCCCCACAGTGTCCCCCTGTGCCCTCCACTTCCCCACAGCATCCCCCTGTGCCACCTCCCCACAGTGTCCCCCTGTGCCCTCCACCCCCCACAGTGTCCTCCTGTGCTCCCCACCTCCACACAATGTCCCCCTGTGCTCCCCACCTCCCCACAATGTCCCCCTGTGCCCTCCACCCCCCCCCACAGTGTCCCACTGTGCCCCCCATCTCCTCACAGTGTCCCCCTGTGCCCTCCACCTCCCCACAATGTCCCCCTGTGCCCTCTACCCCCCCCCCCACACTGTCCCCCTGTGCCCTCCACCCCCCCACAGTGTCCCCCTGTGCCCCCCACCTCCCCACAGTGTTCCCCTGTGCCCCCCACCTCCCCACAGTGCCCCCCTGTGCCCCCCACCTCCCCACCGTGTCGCCCTGTGCCCTCCACCCCCCCCCACAGTGTCTCCCTGTGCCCTCCAACCCCCCCCACGGTGTCCCCCTGTGTCTTCTCAGATTCAGTCTGCTCCTGTCTAAGGCGGCTGACTGCTATAGTTAAACCTGCATATGCCTTATCATTATAAGGCACACGTGAGTGGATTGAAGTTTGCCTGTGTACCTTGGTATCCTAACTATTGCACAATGATTGGTTTTTTCTCTTATCTGCCTGTCTAATGAAACCTGTTTATGATTCTCACATTGGTTGTGAACAGAAGCAAAAAAACACATTGTTACTATAAAGGTCAATGAGCACCTTGATTAAGCAAGTGTTTTTAAACAGCTTTGCTAGTGATCAAAAGCTCTATACCAATCAGGATTCTACACCTGTATAATTGAACCTTCTGAATAAATCCCTATATATTTATTTTTATGTGGATTTTTTATGTGAATTTTTTTAAACATTTGGTGTCACTAATTTTTTATAATTTTACACTACTTTGATTGCTGGATTTTTTAGGAATTTTTACTCACCGCTGGATTTATTTGAGTATTTATATTTATAATTTTTGTTTATAGTAATCTCCTTTTTTTTTAAATCAAGATGTCCTGTTTTTTATTTTTTTTTCTAGTGAACTCCATAATATTTTTTTTTTAAATGTACCTGCCTCACAAACAAACTGTCCTTTTTTAACTTTAACACATAGCCAATGATTTTAGACAAACAATAGACATTTATTAGGAGTCAAAACAAAATAAAGAGGAAGGCAACGCTGAATAAACTGGTGAAATTGGCAAAGCCTTTGTACCCCAAGGCACACATCAACTATTTGACAGGCAAAATTGGGAGCCTGAGGAGTCCATTTAATAGGGAGCACAATCCAGCCCAGGACTCTGAGAGATCAGGAACAGCAGCAGGTGACATATATGTCCCCAGGCTGGGGGCTTACAACAGCCTGCGTCTTTTGTCAGACCAGACTGAACCCAGGCCATCACTCTCTCGTCTTCTTTACACACTTGCTTCCATGCTTGCTTCCAGGCTGTGTCTCTGGTGCTCGAGTTGTGGCAGGAGGTAGAGGAGGTGGAGGAGGAGGAGGAGGAGGACGATGGTCCAACTCACACAGGTGGGTTTTGCTTGTGAATTCACCCCTCATCCCCTTACTTAGGGGCATATATATCACTTCCTCACAAAAGAGGTGTTGGCCCACCTCCATTTCCTGCATTTTGTTGGCAGTCATGCAGGCATAGGCCTCAAGAAGACTGGGGCAGGTTCTGAGGGCCGCAGAAGCCTGCCGAATTAACCCAAGTACTGACTGCTCCACATTCCTCCCCTTCCTGGGCCTTTTTTGTTGAAAGCGGAGGGGAGGGACCTGGGATTCGGTCATGCTCCTGGGCCCGGCCACCTCCCGGCTGCCACTTTCCCCCGCCACCTCCTGGCTGCCTCTTACCCCCGCCACCTCCTGGCTGCCACTTTCCCCTGCCACCTCCTGGCTGCCACTTTCCCCTGCCACCTCCTGGCTGCCACTTTCTACAGCCTCCTCCTGGCTGAGGATTTCCTGTGTATGAAAAAGGGACAGTTGTAGTTTATTGTTCATCAACCACACACAATTTTGAGAAATATGTTGAACAATGCTATACCTGACTCAAGCTGGGCTCCTCCACATCTTCTTCGTGGGTGGAAGGACCAGGTTGGACGTCGGAAGCCTCAGCTGGGGTGGAGGGAAGAGTGGAAGGAAGGGTTGAGAGTGATGGCCTGATTTCAGTCTGGTCTGACAGAAATCGCAGTCTGTCATAGTACCAGAGCCTGGGGACATAAATGTCATCTGCTGCTGCTGCTCCTGATCTCTGGGAATCCTGGACCTTCTTGCGCTCCCTATTATATGTGCTCCTCAGGCCACCAATTTTGCACTTCAAATAATTGATGTCTGCCATGGGGATCTGCGGCTTCACAAATTCTAGCAATTTATCCAGTGCTGCCTTACTCTTTAGACGATTTGTATAAAAGGGGTGTTTTGTCTGCCACAGACAGGGCAGCTCTCTGTACAAATCAATGAATTGGGGGAGTAAATCATGATCATTGAATCGATCCATTTTATCTGCAAGACACAACACAGGACAAACCCTAATATCAGGCTAAACTCGCATAATCTTGTCCCAATATAGGCCTCAATCTCTAAGCAGTATATGCCACTTATGCCCCAAGTTAAAAGTGTACCTTTGTTAGACTGATCGGCGCTTCCGCCACTCTGTCCTCCGCTCACAGATCGTATGTACGACGCACACATGTTACGCTTTATATACACTGCGCATGCATGAAACTCCGTCCGCCCCTGACCATCTATCTAGTACAGCCCGCAAATTTTCCACTTGCACACTAGCATATTGCGAGTGGAAAATGGATGTTGGTGAGCATGGGTCTGCCTCAGAGTGGGGGGGCGAGCATGGTCTCCCAGCCAGGGGAAGTGAGGAGAGGAAGAGGCCAGCTGTCCGTACGAGCAGAGAGCGAGATTGCCCGCTGTAAGAGCTTTCATTAGAATTTCCTGTGTTCCCGGGGCTCACTGTCACATAGCCCCACCTCTTGGCCCGGCGCCTTTGATAGACAGGACACCGGTCCAATGCAGGACATGTGACGTCATCAAAGGCGTCGGGCCAAGAGGTGGGGCTATGTGACAGTGAGCCCCGGGAACACAGGAAATTCAAATGAAAGCTATTACAGCGGACCATCTCATTCTCTGCTGATCTGGACGGCTCGCCTCTTCCTCTGCACAGGTGAGGCTGCATTTGGCACAGGCCACGCTGCATTGGGCACAGGTGGGCACAGGTGAGGCAGTATTGGGCACAGGTGAGGCTGTATTGGGCACGGGCAGGCCATGCTGCATTGGGAACAGGCAGGCCACATTGGGCACAGGTGAGGCTGCATTGGGCACAGGTGAGACTGCATTGGGCACAGGTGAGGCTGCATTGGGCACTGGACATGCTGCATTGGGCACAGGCAGGTCATGCTGCATTAGGCACAGGTGAGGCTGTATTGGGCACAGGACATGCTGCATTGGGCACAGGCAGGTCACGCTGCATTGGGCACAGGTTACGCTGCATTGGGCACAGGCCACGATGCATTGGGCACAGGTGGGCACAGGTGAGGCTGCATTGGGCACTGGACATGCTGCATTGGGCACAGGCAGGTCACGCTGCATTGGGCACAGGTGAGGCTGTATTGGGCACTGGACATGCTGCATTGGGCACAGGCAGGTCACGCTGCATTGGGCACAGGCAGGTCACGCTGCATTGGGCACAAGCAGGTCATGCTGCATTGGGCACAGGTCACGCTGTATTGGGCACAGGTGAGGCTGCACTAATAAAGTTGTTGTTAATATTTATTTTTGTAACTTAATTCTGCATAAAACACGTAAGTGTCATTTCATGAGATCATTTATCATCGTGTTTAGGGGTGAGATTAGGGGCGGGGCATGGTAGGGGTTGGGTGGGGCAACTGGTGACGAGTAACCATTAAGGCCTGGCTAGTAGCTCAGGACTTTAAATTTTGAGCCCTGATCTAGTTTATTCCCCGCCCCTTCTCTTTCTGCACAGTGGGAGAGCACATGGCAGAGAAAGAACAAGTGCATGACGACAGCAGCAATGACGAAAGCCCGTAGCCACGAACGTCACGATCCCGGAGGAGATTTAAGGCCTCTAATATGTCCTTTGTAGAGATGGTGGAGATGGTGGAAACCTTGAAGAGGGCCGACTATGATGGGAAGCATGGACCATACCCAAAACCAAATGTCAGAAAGGCCAAGATCATTACTAAAGTTGTGAAAAGTCTGCAGAAGAATTTTGCGGTACGGTGATCCAAGGATCAACTGAGGAAACACTGGTCAGACCTCAAATTGAGGGAGTAGGATCAGTGCAGAAGAATCAAGAGAGTGCTGCAAAAAAGTAAGTGTTTTGTCATGTGTTCCTATTCTTCTTATTACGTTCGTAGAAGTTCATGACATTGTTGTCTTGATGGGTTTGTAACTAGAATGAAATGCAACTTGATTCAGTGTAAGGAGAGGACACTCAGCAGCTGTGTACACATCTGGATGCAGGAGCACTAGTGTGGAACACCAGAACAAACTTTTTAGGGTGTCCCACACAGGTGCTCCAGTGGATACTAGGGGTGTCTCCATGTGTGAAACTTTACCCAAAAAGTTAAGTATTCCAGCTTGAAGAAAGGAAAAAAAATCATGTCTTCAGCTTGGAACTCTGCCAAAACAGACAATTGTACAACACTTCCAAGCAATGTTTCACATTCCTATTTCTTGCCTCAAATATCTATACCTATTTTTTATTCACATGGGGAGAAAAGAATCAGAACGTCAGAGGACACCAGGGACCCCCAACCTCCTAAAGAAGGGGAAGTCACCACACCACAACCTGAGGATGTAGAGGGAGGAGAGCTTTATGAAGTGGGTGAAATAGTGACCACAACAGGTGAGTGTCTGAGACCACAGCTTCAGGTAATAGATGTATGCCTGCATATTTATAATACATGGTGTGTTTTTTTATTTTAGGTGATGTGGATGTTGTGGAAGAAGAATCTCATTTCACAAGTGCAAGTGCACACATCCTCACTGGGAAGATCATGGTGTGCAATCGGGATTTACAGAAGATCAAGGAAGATATCAATGATGTTGAAAAAAGACTCAAAAAAATCATTGATGTTTTAGGCAGACTATAAAACAAGAAAATCGAAATAAGTGCGCTTACAGCTTGTGCGCAAAAAATGGTGACATTAATTGGATAAAAATTGAATTAATTAAACGTGCATAAATAAAAATATGGTAAAAATAAATGACATAAGAAGAGTGTGCACTTGTGTGCAAAACACATGTATAAACCATTCAAATATGACATGTACTGAATGAATAATCACATCAAAACTATCTCTAGACAGAGCGAAATTCATCAGTGGTGAAAATACGTGAAAAAAGTGATTATAGTCCATAGACTTAAGAGCAAAAAAAGTTCCATGGGTGTGTGTCAACTCCAAGAAACTAGGGAAACACATCCACGTTTAGTCCCGCCGTGTCCCATATAGATGAAGGGAGAAGAGAGGAGTATAAAGATGTAACTCTCTGCGAATCAGAAGAAATGCTAAAGATGGACCCTTACTCTTAATGGTGGACCTCCCTATTAGCAAGGTCTTTCAGGCAAGCCCCTTTGAAGACGTCATTTGTGACGAAACATGTAGGGCGTGGCTACGCATTGTATGCCATCACATAGTTCACCCCATGATATGCACGTGTGATTTGCTTATTTTATATGCCGGCTATTTTTACCAATTTTAAACAGTGTCTTTACGGAGTGTGTCCCCTCTGGACTTGTTTTTACCTATTTGGAATAAATCTATCAGTATATATTATACCATTGGAGCCCGTCTCTGTTTTTTCATCCATTACCTTGGAGTGGGCGCTTCCCCCCACACCAGGTGGACGATTTGGATTGCGCCAGGTTGGAGACGCTGGACGCATCAGCTGTGTTGGACGCCATCACTTCACGGTCCCCGCAGAGGGCTGAATCTGCTTGCCTGAAAGACCTTGCTAATAGGGAGGTCCACCATTAAGGGTAAGGGTCCATCTTTAGCATTTCTTTGGATTCGCAGAGAGTTACATCTTTATACTCCTCTCTTCTCCCTTCATCTATATGGGACACGGCGGGACTGAACATGGATGTGTTTCCCTAGTTTCTTGGAGTTGACACACACCCATGGAACTTTTTTTGCTCTTAAGTCTATGGACTATAATCACTTTTTTCACGTATTTTCACCACTGATGAATTTTGCTCTGTCTAGAGATAGTTTTGATGTGATTATTCATTCAGTACATGTCATATTTGAATGGTTTATACATGTGTTTTGCACACAAGTGTATCTTATGTCATTTATTTTTATCATATTTTTATTTATGCACGTTTAATTAATTCAATTTTTATCCAATTAACCACTTGAGCCCCGGACCATTATGCTGCCTAAGGACCAGAGGTCTTTTTCCAATTTGGCACTGCGTCGCTTTAACTGCTAATTGCGCGGTCATGCAATGCTGTACCCAAACGAAATTTGCGTCCTTTTCTTCCCACAAATAGAGCTTTCTTTTGATGGTATTTGATCACCTCTGCGGTTTTTATTTTTTGCGCTATAAACGGAAAAAGACCGAAAATTTTGAAAAAAAATGATATTTTCTACTTTTTGTTATAAAAAAAATCCAATAAACTAAATTTTAGTCATACATTTAGGCCAAAATGTATTCGGCCACATGTCTTTGGTAAAAAAAATGTCAATAAGCGTATATTTATTGGTTTGCGCAAAAGTTATAGCGTCTACAAACTAGGGTACATTTTCTGGAATTTACACAGCTTTTAGTTTATGACTGCCTATGTCATTTCTTGAGGTGCTAAAATGGCAGGGCAGTACAAAACCCCCCCAAATGACCCCATTTTGGAAAGTAGACACCCCAAGGAAATTGCTGAGAGGCATGTTGAACCCATTGAATATTTATTTTTTTTGTCCCAAGTGATTGAAAAATGACAAAAAAAAAAAAAAAAAATATTTACAAAAAGTCGTCACTAAATGATATATTGCTCACACAGGCCATGGGCCTATGTGGAATTGCACCCTAAAATACATTTAGCTGCTTCTCCTGAGTATGGGGATACCACATGTGTGGGACTTTTTGGGAGCCTAGCCGCGTACGGGGCCCCGAAAACCAATCACCGCCTTCAGGATTTCTAAGGGTGTAAATTTTTGCTTTCACTCTTCACTGCCTATCACAGTTTCGGAGGCCATGGAATGCCCAGGTGGCACAAAACCCCCCAAAATGACCCCATTTTGGAAAGTAGACACCCCAAGCTATTTGCTGAGAGGCATATTGAGTCCATGGAATATTTTATATTTTGACACAAGTTGCGGGAAAGTGACACTTTTTTTTTTTTTTTTTTTTTTTTTCATAAAGTTGTCACTAAATGATATATTGCTCACACAGGCCATGGGCATATGTGGAATTGCACCCCAAAATACATTTAGCTGCTTCTCCTGAGTATGGGGATACCACATGTGTGGGACTTTTTGGGAGCCTAGCCGCGTACTGGACCCCGAAAACCAATCACTGCCTTCAGGATTTCTAAGGGTGAAAATTTTTGATTTCACTCTTTACTGCCTATCACAGTTTCGGAGGCCATGGAATGCCCAGGTGGCACAAAACCCCCCCAAATGACCCCATTTTGGAAAGTAGACACCCCAAGCTATTTGCTGAAAGGCATGGTGAGTATTTTGCAGCTCTCATTTGTTTTTGAAAATGAAGAAAGACAAGAAAAAACATTTTTTTTTTTCTTTTTTCAATTTTCAAAACTTTGTGACAAAAAGTGAGGTCTGCAAAATACTCACTATACCTCTCAGCAAATAGCTTGGGGTGTCTACTTTCCAAAATGGGGTCATTTGGGGGGGTTTTGTGCCACCTGGGCATTCCATGGCCTCCGAAACTGTGATAGGCAGTGAAGAGTGAAATCAAAAATTCACGCCCTTAGAAAGCCTGAAGGCGGTGCTTGGTTTTCGGGGTCCCGTACGCGGCTAGGCTCCCAAAAAGTCTCACACATGTGGTATCCCCGTACTCAGGAGAAGCAGCAGAATGTATTTTGGGGTGTAATTTCACATATTTCCATGGCATGTTTGAGCAATATATCATTTAGTGACAACTTTGTGCAAAAAAAAAAAAAAAAAAAAAAAAAATTTGTCTCTTTCCCGCAACTTGTGTCGCAATATAAAATATTCCATGGACTCGACATGCCTCTCAGCAAATAGCTTGGGGTGTCTACTTTCCAAAATGGGGTCATTTGGGGGGGTTTTGAACTGTCCTGGCATTTTATGCACAACATTTAGAAGCTTATGTCACACATCACCCACTCTTCTAACCACTTGAAGACAAAGCCCTTTCTGACACTTATTGTTTACATGAAAAAGTTTTTTTTTTTTGCAAAAAAATTACTTTGAACCCCCAAACATTATATATTTTTTTAAAGCAAATGCCCTACAGATTAAAATGGTGGGTGTTTCATTTTTTTTTTTCACACAATAATTGCGCAGCGATTTTTCAAACGCATTTTTTGGGGAAAAAACACACTTTTTTTTATTTTAATGCACTAAAACACGCTATATTGCCCAAATGTTTGATGAAATAAAAAAGATGATCTTAGGCCGAGTACATGGATACCAAACATGACATGCTTTAAAATTGCGCACAAACATGCAGTGGCAACAAAATAAATACATGTTTAAAAGCCTTCAAAAGCCTTTACAGGTTACCACTTTAGATTTACAGAGGAGGTCTACTGGAAAAATTACTGCACTCGATCTGGCCTTCGCGGTGATACCTCACATGCATGGTGCAATTGCTGTTTACGTTTGACGACAGACCGCCGCTTGCGTTCGCCTTAGCGCGAGAGCAGGGGGCGACAGGGGTGTTTTTTTTTTTTTTTTTTTTTCTTTATTATTTTTTTGCTTTTTTAATCTTACTTTTAAACTGTTCCTTTCATATTTTTTTTTTTTAATCATTTTTATTGTTATCTCGGGGAATGTAAATATCCCCTATGATAGCAATAGGTAGTGACAGGTACTCTTTTTTGAAAAAATTGTGGTCTATTAGACCCTAGATCTCTCCTCTGCCCTCAAAGCATCTGACCACACCAAGATCGGTGTGATAAAATGCTTCCCCAATTTCCCAATGGCGCTATTTACATCCGGCGAAATCTAAGTCATGAAATACTCGTAGCTTCCGGTTTCTTAGGCCATAGAGATGTTTGGAGCCACTCTGGTCTCTGATCAGCTCTATGGTCAGCTGGCTGAATCACCGGCTGCGTTCTCAGGTTCCCTGTTGAGACAGGAGAGCCAGAGAAAAACACGGAAGACGGTGGGGGGGGGGCATTCCCTCCCACGGCTTGTAAAAGCAGTCTAGAGGCTAATTAGCCGCTAGGATTGCTTTTACATGAAAGCCGACCGCTGGCTGAAAAGAATGATACCAAGATGATACCTAAACCTGCAGGCATCATTCTGGTATAACCACTCAAAGTCGTGAATGGCGTACCTGAAGACAAAAAAATGGTTAACAATGGTTAACAATAAAGCACAGTAAAGTGTAAATAATTACACACCTGAAAAACAAACATGATAAAACATAATAACAATAACAATAACAATAAAACATTGCAGAATAGAATACAGTAAAAAAGAGCAGAACAATAGAGAGAGAGAATAGAGAGAGAGAGAACAATAAAACAACAACTATTTTTTTTTATTTCTTATTTTTTTTTTTTTTTACACTTTTTTTGTAACTAACTTTTATAACGGTAACCGGTTCCAGGTTCGGGTCTCTCAAAATGCGATGGCATCTTGGGAGACCCTGTGAAAGTGTGCCTAGTCTGTGCAATGCTGTACCCTACGCTAATACTCAACTAGTGAATGGTAGCGTTCAAAACATTCACCAATGCAAAGACCAGGATTGTCAGGACAGGAGGGACAATAATAGCGGGTGTCACGCCTATATCCGCGCTTGCTGCAGACACGACATCTTTTTTGGGGGGCTCGTTGGGTAGGGGTACTTGGGAGGACATAAAGAAAATGCCTCTCATGCAGCCGACTGCATTTGGTTGGGGATGTGAATGGGGGAAGTACGGGCGCTGCAGAAGCGGTGGGTTCCCAATTAGGATTGGCGAATGCAGCAGGAAGGGCACTATGGGCACGACGGGCCTGTGTTTGTCTTCTTGGTGGCAGTGGGACACTACTTGTGCTTGCCACCTCACCAGCTTGAACTGCACTTATGGGACTCGCCACGTCACCACGTGTTACTGCAGTGCTGGTTTGACTACGACCGGGGTGTACTAGGCCGCTGGCGCTTGCCAGTTCACCAAAACGCTACCAAAAAACTGTTAGCGATCGCAGGGATCAGGCCTGACTCTGCGAACGCTGCAATTATGCGTTTAGTGTTTTGTAAGTGACAGTGATCGATCGATACTGCACTTGGGTGGGCTGGGCCGGGCCGGGCGGAGGGGCAAAACGCAGGTGCTAGCAGGTATCTGGGCTGATCCCGCTAACACTGCGTTTTTGGGAACCCTAAACTGCTGGTGACGCTAGTATAGATCTGATCGGATCAGATATTGATGCGATCAGATACTATACCACTAAGGGAGGTGTACAGTGCGTGCGTGGGTGTTAGCGGTACTGGCGCTAATCTGACGCTGCCTGGGGCTGGTGCTTGCCAGTTCACCAAAACGCTACAAAAAAAACTGTTAGCAATCGCAGGGATCAGGCCTGACTCTGCGAACGCTGCAGTTATGCGTTTAGTGTTTTGTAAGTGACAGTGATCGATCGATACTGCACTTGGGTGGACTGGGCTGGGCCGGGCGGAGGGGCAAAACGCAGGTGCTAGCAGGTATCTGGGCTGATTCCGCTAACACTGCGTTTTTGGGAACCCTAAACTGCTGGGGACGCTAGTATAGATCTGATCGGATCAGATATTGATCCGTTCAGATACTATACCACTAAGGGAGGTGTATGGTGCGTGCATGGGTGTTAGCGGTACTGGCGCTAATCTGACGCTGCCTGGGGCTGGCGCTTGCCAGTTCACCAAAATGCTACCAAAAAAACTGTTAGCGATCGCAGGGATCAGGCCTGACTCTGCGAACGCTGCAGTTATGCGTTTAGTGCCTTGTAAGTGACAGTGATCGATCGATACTGCACTTGGGTGGACTGGGCTGGGCCGGGCGGAGGGGCAAAACGCAGGTGCTAGCAGGTATCTGGGCTGATTCCGCTAACACTGCGTTTTTGGGAACCCTAAACTGCTGGGGACGCTAGTATAGATCTGATTGGATCAGATATTGATCCGATCAGATACTATACCACTAAGGGAGGCGCATGCTGCGTGCGTGGGTGTTAGCGGTACTGGCGCTAATCTGACGCTGCCTGGGGCGACGCATATCACCGCCGGGCGATCGGGGGGCTAAGCCTTTATTCGGTAATAAACGGCGGGTGCCCTGACACTATAAAAAATAAACGAACTAACCAGCGTCAACCGTAACGGTTATACGGTGATCAGTGGTGAAAGGGTTAACTAGGGGGCAATCAAGGGGTTAAAACATTTATTAGGTAGTATATGGGGGTCCCTGACGCTATAAAACGCTGACGGCGAACCTAAATATTTACCTCACTAACTAGCGTCACCAGCGACACTAATACAGCGATCAGAAAAATGATCGCTTAGCGACACTGGTGACAGGGGGTGATCAAGGGGTTAAAACTTTATTAGGGGGGGTTAGGGGGGTACCCTAGACCTAAAGGGGGGTAATACTCACTGTCCCAACACAGTAACTGTCACAAACTGACACTATGCAGTAATCAGAAAAAAAAAAAAAAAAAACTGCTGGTGTCAGTTTGTGACAGGGGGGGGGGGGGGGTGATTGGGGGGGGATCGGGGGGCGATCGGGGGGGGGGGATCGGGGTGTTTTGTGTGCCTGGCATGTTCTACTGTGTGTGTGTAGTGTTGTGCACTCACTCACATGTCGTCTCTCCTCGGGCCGGAACGGAAAATACCGACCCGAGGGGAGATGACATCACTTCCTTTGCTGCTGTTTAGCATACAGCAGCAAAGGAGTGTTCTCATTGGCCGGTGGCGATCGCGAGGGGGGGGCCACGAACGGATGGTCTCCCCCTCATCACCGA
Source organism: Lithobates septentrionalis (assembly GCA_037952835.1). Classification (NCBI taxonomy): domain Eukaryota; kingdom Metazoa; phylum Chordata; class Amphibia; order Anura; family Ranidae; genus Lithobates; species Lithobates septentrionalis. The sequence goes on along the minus strand of JBBDGP010000795.1, from coordinate 103,322 downwards.
TCGCCGCTGGACAAAAGACGACCGCCTCGGGCACCGGGGGGGGGTCCGATCGGACCCCCCACCCGCGGAAGGCAAATCACGTACCCTGTACGTGATTTTGCCTGTCCGTGCCACTTTGCCGACGTACATCGGCGTGAGGCGGTCGTCAAGTGGTTAATGTCACCATTTTTTGCACACAAGCTGTAAGCGCACTTATTTAGATTTTAGAGTTTATTTTACATGGATATTGGTGTTTTATTTGTGCAGCTATAGTTCTGTTTTTTTCTCTTTAGGTCTTCTAGCGTGGTTTCTCTAATTTTTATTTATTTTTGTTATACATAGACTATAAAACACACCAAAATGATTGAATTTTTTTTTTTTTTTTGAACTTTTCTAAAAAATGTTGAAAGCCAAATTTTGAAGATGCCCACAGTGTGTCAACATGTGCTATCTGCCATCACGGGATATCAAGGTACGCGTTTTGTGGGTGCAACCCCTTCCTCGCAACTCAAGTAGCTGAGAGGAAGGGGTTGTACCCCCAAAACACGTCCATTGATCCCCCATGATGGGAGCTAGCACATGTTGACCTTAGGCATGGGATCAGGAGTGAAATCCCCATTTTGACTCCCAATTTGTGTTCATCTTCGAAATTTGGCTTTAACAGGGGTGACATCACACCATCTGATGAAGGCAATATCAACACAGTTTGGACATACTAATGTCTGATATTGCCTTCAATTTATCAAACTTGAACTTTGTAAGTTCCTGAGTTGTGTATCATTTTATGTTTTGAAAAACACACCTGTTTACCACAAAAAAGGATATTTCTAATGTCTGAAAAAATAAATAAATATATATATTCCAAAAAATATGTTGGTTTGTTCAAAAACCCTTTTCTAAACGCACATGTGAATGTGCACAGAGTAAAAATGTTTCTACTCAACAATGTGTGGCTTCTTCTTTCAATGCTCAATAGCAGTTTTTTGCTTAAGTTGGTGTTTACAGTGACAATGGGGGTTATTTCCTAAAGGCAAATCCACTTTGCACTACAAGTGCACTTTCAGTGCACTTTCAAGTGGATTTTCCTTTAGTAAATAACATCCACAGTGCTTTATAATTTGCATCAATCAGGCCATTATCGTCACTCAAAAAATTAATTCAGGTTGCTGAAAATGATGAAAATTATTATCATTAATGCATTACACACATTAACAACAAAAAGAAGGTGTGTGTGTAGCAGACCCACAACATAATAGTTAGCTGAAGAAGAGGTTGTCACCTCATGTATCCAAGAAAATACGTTGGCACTATTGAAGAAAATGGCCAAAAAAAACAAAAACACATTGGAGAACCTAGGAGACAGCTAAAAGAAACACAAGCAGTAAATCAAAAGGAAATATTTTTGAGTTTATAATACAAATTTATTTTAAAAATACATTTATTTAAATACATATAATGTGATGTTAAAGGATAAAACTTACCCTAATATAGTCCTTCTGCAGGACCTGAATGATGGCAGAACAGGTCTCTGGAATAATGATCCCCAGAGCCTGGGGGGAGATGCCTGTCGAGAACTTGATGTCCTGCAGACTTCTCGCCATCGCCAAGTACAGCAAGGTGGCGACTAGCCTCTGCTCGGGAGTGATGGCTTGATGGTGAAAAACGAGGTCCGTCATCCAGAGATAATTCCTGAAATCATCAGGATTATTTTCACGGATCTCCCGCAACAAAGGCATATGAGAGAATTAGTCATGCTGGAGCAAACAATTCTTCGTCCATGAACTCCTCCTCGCCCTGTTTTCATGGACTGGACTTGGGTCAAAGTAAGAAGCCCAACACCAAGCCCCTGCACAGCACAAACTCTACGATGAGTATGTACCTGCAACATGGCTTAAAAACAGTCGCTGGTCACAACGAACTATCAGAATGCACTGAATATCAAAAAGGCCTGAGAAGAGCGAGCTAAAAATCAGAAACAAGCAGACGAGAACGCACTGAAAATCAAATACGTAATATAAAGATACACACTGAAAACCAGATGCGAACTGACTACACGCACTGAAAACCAGATACAAACCCACAAGCACAAACTGAAGAGCAGTAATGAACTGAAAAGCATGAGGCTGAAAATCAGGAATCGTCTCTCACCAAACTTCTACTAACACAAGATAAACACAAGATTAGCAGAAGGAGCCCAAAGGGTGGCACACTGGCTATTGAACTACCTCTTTATTGTGCCGTCGTACGTGTTGTACGTCAGCGCGTTCTTGACGATCTGAATTTCCGACAACATTTGTGCCACCGTGTGTATGCAAGACAAGCTTGAGCCAACATTCGTCGGAAATAAATCCCAGGATTTCGTGGTCGGAATGCCCGATCGTGTGTACGCAGCATAATGCCGCGTACACACGGTCGGACTTTTCACCTGCAAAAGTCCGACGGACGCCGCCGGACCAAGTCCGGCGGAAAATCCGACCGTGTGTGGTCTCCATCGGACTTCCGACGGACCGTTTCGGGCGGAAATCCGACGTACTTTAGATTTGAAGCCTGCTTCAAATCTTTACGTCGTACCTCCGCTGGACTCAGTTCCTGACGGAAAGCCCGTTCGTCTGTATGCTGGTCCGAAGGACCAGATACGACGGAGGAGCAGGTTACTGCATCTCGCGCTCGCTGCATTAGGAAAAACAAATTTTCCCATTGCGGCGAGCGCGGGGGGCATCCCAGGCCCTTAGGTCTGGTATGGAACTTTAAGGAGAACCCCCCTACGCCGAAAAACCGGCGTGGGGGTCCCCCCAAAATCCATACCAGACCCCGATCCGAGCATGCAGCCCGGCCGGTCAGGAAAGGGGGTGGGGACGAGCGAGCGCCCCCCCCTCCTGAACCGTACCAGGCCGCATGCCCTCAACATGGGGGGGTGCTTTGGGGGAGGGGGCGCCTTACGGTGCCCCCCCACCACAAAGCACCTTGTCCCCATGTTGATGAGGACAAGGGCCTCTTCCCGACAACCCTGGCCGTTGGTTGTCGGGGTCTGCGGGCGGGGGGCTTATCGGAATCCGGGAGCCCCCTATAATAAGAGGGCCCCAGATCCCGGCCCCCCCACCCTATGTGAATGAATATGGGGTACATGGTACCCCTACCCATTCACCTAGGTAAAAAGTGTTAATAATAAAACACAACACAGGTTTTTAAAATAATTTATTAAACTGCTCCGGGGGGGGGGTCTTCTTCCGTCTTCGGGGGTCCCTCCGCTTCATCTTCTCCCGGGGTCCGGTTGGTTCTTCTCCGCTCTCTTCTCCCGGTGTTCCAGTTCTTCGGCCGGCTCCTCTGCTGTGTTCAGGTAGCTCTCTTGCCAGCAGAGGTCCGGACTTCTGAGCTGCTGGGCTTCTTGTCTTCTCTTCTCTTCTCTTCTCTTCCCCCAGATGTTGACACATCCAGCCGGAGAGAGCGTCGTGTCAACATCTGGGGGAAGAGAAGAGAAGAGAAGACAAGAAGCCCAGCAGCTCAGAAGTCCGGACCTCTGCTGGCAAGAGAGCTACCTGAACACAGCAGAGGAGCCGGCCGAAGAACTGGAACACCGGGAGAAGAGAGCGGAGAAGAACCAACCGGACCCCGGGAGAAGATGAAGCGGAGGGACCCCCGAAGACGGAAGAAGACCCCCCCCCGGAGCAGTTTAATAAATTATTTTAAAAACCTGTGTTGTGTTTTATTATTAACACTTTTTACCTAGGTGAATGGGTAGGGGTACCATGTACCCCATATTCATTCACATAGGGTGGGGGGGCCGGGATCTGGGGCCCTCTTATTATAGGGGGCTCCCGGATTCCGATAAGCCCCCCGCCCGCAGACCCCGACAACCAACGGCCAGGGTTGTCGGGAAGAGGCCCTTGTCCTCATCAACATGGGGACAAGGTGCTTTGTGGTGGGGGGGCACCGTAAGGCGCCCCCTCCCCCAAAGCACCCCCCCATGTTGAGGGCATGCGGCCTGGTACGGTTCAGGAGGGGGGGGCGCTCGCTCGTCCCCACCCCCTTTCCTGACCGGCCGGGCTGCGTGCTCGGATCGGGGTCTGGTATGGATTTTGGGGGGGACCCCCACGCCGGTTTTTCGGCGTAGGGGGTTCCCCTTAAAGTTCCATACCAGACCTAAGGGCCTGCGACGGGGCTCGCAAGGTTTCAATCTCGCCAAAAAAAGCGGCGAGATTGAATTCCTTTTCTAGTCCCGTCGTACCCGAGTCACGTTCAAAATGAACGGACTTGTCCGTGTGTGGGAAAGTCCGTTCATTCTGAAAGTCCGGCGGAAGTCCGTCGGGAAGACCGGATTCCGGAAAGTCCGGCCGTGTGTAGGCAAGTCCGGCCGTTCAGAAAGTCCGGCGGTAGTCCGCCGGAAGTCTGGCGGCAAGTACGTCGGACCTAGCTTTCTAGAAAGTCCGACTGTGTGTACGCGGCATAAGAGTCATTAATCACTACTCTCTGAATTCTGTCTTTTAGCCAGTTTTCTATCCATTTACAAATTGATCTTTCCAAGCCTGTAGACTTTACCTTACACATGAGCCGTGTGTGGGGAACACACTTTTGCAAAATCCAGGTATACCATGTCCACAGCCTCTCCTCTGTCCAAGGTTTTACTTACCTCCTCATAAAAAGAAATCAGGTTTATTTGACGTCTGTCTTTCATGAATCCATGCTGTCTGTTGCTTAAAATATTTTTTTCCAGCAAGAACTCCTCTATGTGGCCTTTTTATTAAACTCTCCAGTATATTCCCGACTAAAGAAGTTAAACTAACAGGTCTATAGTCACTTGGTAAAGACTTTGATCCTTTTTAAATATGGGCACCACATTGGCCCTGCGCCAATCCAGTGGTACCATTCCAGTCACAGCAGAGATTCCGGTTCACCTACAGTGTCCTAAAATTGTACAGCAGAGCCGCTGGTCTGTCCTCTTGTAGACATAGGGACACCGATCGGGTCATAAAGTCCTCCTGAGTGCACAAAAGAATCAAGCAAATCCTTCCAAGTTCAGTGTATCAGTATATGAGGGGGCCTTCCAACCACAGGACTTACCGCTGAAGCCCATGAGCTGGTGAGAAGGTTGCTAACCCATCCTTTTCCATTGTTTAACAGATACTGATATCTTCATTTACCACAATTTGCTTCTACCATCCCTTCAGGAACCCAACCAGCCAATCAGACCAATTGTAGATAACTGCCTTGACTTCATAGTCCACCACCTGAACCGTCTTATCATTACACAGAGGTTCTCCCTTTCTCTTCCCACCTGCTTTCCTTTTACATTGAACTTGCCATCCTACTAAAACGGACTTCAGTAATCTGCATAAGCACCTGATAGTTTAACCTGTTTAAAAGACTGCTGATTTTAACTAGGAAAGAACCAGTGAATTTCATCAGACGTGCACCACCATAAGGACCCCAACCAAGCTGGCAAATTGTAACTGTTGTCCTCTGCCACAATAGTTTTTTTTTCTTTTTTCCTTGTTATATTTGAGGAGATTATTAAATTCTCCCTGTATTACTGGGCAGGTAAGGGACTGGCCGTGTGGGAAACAGGTGCTGCGGACGCCACGCTTTGCTTTCCACCTTCATTCCTATCCCCAATCTGGTGCCGAGTGCCTCTAGCTTTACCGGGCAACTGTGTAAAAGTCCTCCCATCTCGCCCCCTCTTTTGTTGCAGAGGCCCCTGGGAGTTGTAGTCACTTTCCCAGCAGAGAGCAGTCCCACCAAGATCTGATGGAACTACATACCCCAATGATTCTTCTCTTCAACACTCACCTTCCCTCCTTGGTATCCAGTCTAATCCAATCAGGAGCTGACAATGAAAGTCAATGAGAACTTAATGTGTAGACATGCTGGGACTTGCTGCCCCACAGTAGCTGTTGCAAACAGTCTTTACTTAGGGATTTTTTACCAGCACCTGGCTACACCAGATGGAAGGAATTGGGGTGGACTTGGGCAGTACAGCAATGTGTGGATAAAAAACAAAACAATATGACTGAGCAGTGGCAGCTGATACTTAATTTTTTTGCCTGCTCGCCCATTAGCCCCGCACTTACCCCATCCAGGTCGTGGCTTTGGCAGCTTCCCCCTTGCATCTCCTCCCGAGTTTGGCAGCGGTCGCTTCTCCTCCCGGCCAATCTGGTCTTAGCACTCCTGGCCAATCAGGTCTTAGAACTCCCTGCCAATCAGATCTCAGTACCCGCTTCCTGATTGGCCGGGCAGAGAAGCAGGAAGACATTAGCGAATATAAATGTGCTAATGTCACACAAGTGGGTGCGAGCCCACCCTTTTTGAAGCCAATTGGAGCCTCAGGCTCTAATTATGTGCTTCAAAAAAAAATCTGCATGGAGATTATGAGTCAGCGCATGGAGATTAGGGGGCGGCGCCCCTTGTGAGCGGGCCTCCACTGTGACTGAGTAGTTACAAATTAGACACAAAATGAAAGTATTTAACCACTTCAAAACTGGACACTTTTACCCCCTTCCTGCCCAGGCCAATTTTCAGCTTGTCAGTGCTGTCAAACTTTGAATGACACGCAATCATGCAACACTGTACCCATATGAAATTTTCATCCTTTTTTTGAGACAGATACAGCTTTCTTTTTTGTGGTATTTAATCAACACTGGGTTTTTATTTTTTGCTAAACAAACGAAATAAAGATGAAAAGTTAGAAAAAAAAAACATTTTCTTAGTTTCTGTTATAAAATTTTGCAAAAAAGTGATTTTTCTTCTTCACCTAGATGCGCTGATGAGGTTGCACCAATGGGCACTGATAAGCTGCACTGATGAGGCTGTATTGATGGGCACTGATGAGGCTGCACTGATGAGGCAGCACTGATGGGCACTGTTAGGTGGTACTAATGGGCACTGATAGGTGACACTGATGGGCACTGATAGGGTGCACTGATGGGCATTGGTAAGCTGCACTGCTTGGCATTAATGGGGCTGCACTGATAATCAGTGCCCTGATTATTAGTGTAAGCAATGTACTGACAGCCTTGCCAGTGATCAGAAAGTCTTTCCTCAGGCACAGTGTGTGGGGAAAGGACTGCAAATAACCAGCAAGTATGTTTACATGTGATCAGCTGTGATTAGACACAGCTGATCACATGGTAAAGGGCTACTGTGATTGTCCATTTACCATTATCTGTGTTCAGCTGTGTTCTCTAATAGAGTAATCCCTATGATTGCTAGCACCATCTAGTGGCCAAAATGAGGTATATTTTCTCATTGAGGTATTTCAGAAATTTACAATGCATTTTAGCCATTAGATGGAGCTGATGATCAAAGGGATTACCCTGTGTAAACCAGAGAAGTTCAACTGCTCCAGGTGGGTTTAGGCAAGCCTGGTAGGTAGGGGTGCACGCCCTATGACTGCAACAGATGCATGTAGAAAAGAACAAGGGATGGCAGCACTCCCATACATGATGCAATAACGATTTATTTCCAAAATTTAAAATCAACAGCATACAATGGTGTACAGCTGGGGAAAGCAGGTGACGCATTTGCCACGACTAGCGTGCTTTGTCAGAACCTTGCATAAGACAAACTTCATATGTAGTCAATTATTCAATTAGGTGATTGAACGTTTGCTGTTTCCAACTTTTTGTTCTCATATAACAAACGATTACACATGGTTCAAAGTGGACCAGAGGAACACAGGAACATGAACTTCTCAAAACAGGAATAAAAAATATATCTATAAAGAAAAAAGATAGATAAATATAAATATACATGTGAGTATCCAAAAGAAAGCAAATGAAAACAAAAAGATGAGAACAAAAAATTGGAGAAACAAAAATAGATACAGCAGAAAACAAAACTAAGCAAAACAAAAAATATATAAAAGAAAATAGAAAATGAAAACCAAAGCATACACACCAACTGTTATGTGCTAAAATGTGAGCATGTTTCCTGTCCAAAAAAAATTTATGGCGGAACAACTAAACTCACAAATAAGCAAGAACAAAAAACAATATACTGTGGAGTGATCAATCACGTTCCATAAATATGAAAAAATCATAAAAATATATATTGTAATTAATCATAAAAATGTGTTGATTTCCATTTAAAATTAAGGGCTATAGGAATTCTAGTCTGTAGTTAAAAGATCCAAAATACCTCACGTTTGCATAGGGTCCTGTCACCGCCCCTCCTGGGGTTGAAGACCTTCTCAACACCCAGAATTTGCAGCAGTGAGGTATCCCCTCCATGGGCTCCATTAAAGTGTCTAGCCACATTATTGTTATGTTCTTTCTCTATGTCATAGACATAATCATGTTATCTGTCCCGAACCCTTGTGCGTCCTACATATTGAATTGCACAAATTCTACACATTATCAGATAGAGAACGTTTCTGGTGTTGCAATTTATAAATGATTTATTCTTAAAAGATCTATGATTTGCAGTAGAAAAAAATGGTCACTTTGTATCAAACGAGGACCCCACGGACAACCGGTACTTCCACATTTGAATGTCTCAGTGAAATCTAACTATGTCCTACTAGTACTGGAAATTAAATCACTGGGAGAATGGGAGGGGCTCGTCGGGATACCATCTTAAAACCATTAGATAGACTTTTCTCATAGCATTCATCTTTAAATAAAATAGGTATATGACGTTCCATAATCCTTCTAATTTTAGCAAACTCCATGCTAAACGGAATGGAGAAAATAAGAGTGTCAGTTAAATTAAATTTATATTTATGTTTTTGTGATATTAAATTTTTTTTCTAGGCATAGACTCTGCAATGTTTTAAGCTCTATTTAACATAGACAAACTATAACCTCGATCACGAAACCTATTGCACATTTCCCCTTTTTCTCTCTGGAAATCACTCTTCTCACCGCAGACTCTGCGTCACCTCAAAAATTGGCCAACTGGTATCCCACGAGTCATATGGCCAGGGTGCCCAGAGTCTGCACGAAGAAGAGGGTTCCCTGATATTAGCTTCCTATAAAGCTTAGAGCTAATATGGTCTTTCTCACTAAACAAAGTGACATCAAGAAAAGGAATCCAAATGGAAACAGCAAAAGTTCAATCACCTAATTGAATAATTGACTACATGTGAAGTTTTGATATACTGTATATATACGTGTATGGTGTTTGTCTTGTGCAAGTTTCTGACAAAGCACGCTAGTCGTGCGAAATGCGTCACCTGCTTTCCCCTGCTGTACAACATTGTATGCTGTTGATTTTACATTTTGGAGATAAATCGTTATTGCATCATGTATGGTAGGGCTGCCATCCTTTGTTCTGGATTACCCTATGTAGCACTCAGCCCCGAGGACTTGCTTGGTATTCTCTGCCACAACTCCGTAAACCACAGTCCTGGCAGCATGGCGGGTCTTCTCTGGACGGTTGTGTGTTTAATTGTCCCTCTGGCTCTGTCCTCAGGAATCCGGTCCTCATACAGGTCCTCAGTGACTCTTTTTCTTGTGTAAGTACACACACACACACAAAACACAACAGGTTTGCACTCTCTGATTCCCCTCACTCCAAAAGCCCAGACCACTCAATTTTCCTCTCTGTTCACTTCCCTCTTGTTATATCAACATAACCCTGGGTGTTGTAGTCTGCAGCCTATCCATCTCCACAGCTCTGTGCCTCCACGGGACTTCATCTCTCAGAGTCCAGGGCAGTTGCATCATCTAGGTGGGAAGGGAAGATGAGCGGCTCCATTGGCAATTCCCCATTGCCCTCACAGACCTCACCACCACAGCAGATACTCCATCTGGTGGGAGGGGAGAGAGAGCAGACAGATTAATACATATATGTACAAAGCCTTGTGAGCAACTATATATCTAAAATAAACTTGCTGGCACCCAACACAATCCCATATACTGTACATGTGCTACCCTAACATTTTTCATTTATTATAGACAGAGGAATACATGCCGCAGCTCCAGTGGCACAGGGTTGGGAGGCCAAAGGGAATGGGCATAGGATCACAGCCCACATCACCACTTGGCTGAACACCTGGCTACACCTAGAGAAATTATGGCCAGAATGTATGCAGAATGTACACATAGAGACAAATACATTCCGCAGCTCCAGCGGCACAGTGGCGGCCCTGCGGGGGGCAAAGGAGAGTGGACACAGGAGCACACAGCCAACTCCTCCAACTGACTGCACAACCAGCTACACCTATTAGAGAAATTGTGGCCAGAATTAATACAGCATGTACGAAAGTGTGACATTCATCCAACTAATGTTTTATAAAAAGATCCCATTATGTTACAGTATATTGACAACATGTATGCTGCATATCATTCTGTTCTATTTTACAAGTATAGCTAATACTATATTTAAGAATACTATATATCCCCTTACAGGTCTCAAGGAAGGAGAAGGAGATTCTTTCTGAAAATTTATGTTACTACTTTTGGGACTCAAGAAATCAAACTGCCACAAGCAAGTTCAAGTACTTATCAACAGAAATCAGCCATGTGGTCATGGTGCTCGCGGGTATTACCTGCGTGATTGGATTATTCACCAACTCCATTGTCATCTACATCACCGGTTTTAAGATGAAGAAGCAAAAGTCAAGACTCTGGTTCCTGAACCTGGCAGTGGTAGACATCTTATTTCTGATGACCACTCCTATGAGACTGATGATTTTACTGTCAAAGAACTGGACCTTGGGATCATATATTTGTAAGCTGAGCCATTTCGCCTATGTGTGTAATATATACTGCAGCGCTTTCCTTATAACAGCTTTATCTATTGATCGTGTCTTGTCAGTGGCCAAAACCTTGTGGCACCATAAGATCTTCTCCCAGCGCATTTGTTTCTGTATCTGCACGGCGATCTGGATGGTGGTATTGCCTCTGGGAACACCAGCCATATACTATAATGACGTGGACATAGTTGAAAACACGACAAAATGTGCGTTCACCCCTTTTCTCTATGATACTTCTAAGAATGATAGCACTCCCGAAAAAATACTGTATATAAGTTTTGCTTTAGAGGCCATAAAAATAACAAGCCAGATTAATGACACGTGGGAGCCGGCTGACTTTGTGAGATTTCCGCAACACCGCAACGTATGTAAAGGCAGCATGTGCTGTGCTGATGACGTTTCAGTAGCATTGTATAAAACAGGACAGGATTTTAGTAATGTGTCTTTTATTCCAATAATAGTCATTGGATATATCATACCCCTTTTTGTCATGATCTTCTCCAACTTCATTATTGTCCTACAAGTAAGACAATCCCATTGTATAAATGCCAGAAAACTATATAAATGTATTGCTATACTCATCGGGGCTTTTGTGCTAACTAAAACACCATTTGCTGTAGCTAAAATGATTTATTTGAAAGCCATTTTTGATATGGATATATCATTTATGAAATACATGCGTGGGATACGGATTATTCTGTTTGTGATAGCGAACTTAAACAGCTGTTTGAATCCAATATTGTTTGTGCTAGTGGGTAGTAAAGCCAGAGGTCTAATAATGAAATCTGTATTCAAGTGGACACCTTCATCAAGTCTCAAAAGATCAACGAAATCTGTAGGCAAATAATAATCTATAAAGTGTTTAAAAGAAGAACAAACTTTTAAATATTAAAAATTAGTGCTCAACACTGGGCAGCTGGGGTTAACCCTGCAGCGGGGTTAATAGCTTGTTTTGTCTAATGCCCCGTACACACGGTCGGACATTGATCGGACATTCCGACAACAAAATCCTAGGATTTTTTCCGACGGATGTTGGCTCAAACTTGTCTTGCATACACACGGTCACACAAAGTTGACAGAAAATTCGATCGTTCTGAACGCGGTGATGTAAAACACGTACGTCGGGACTATAAACGGGGCAGTAGCCAATAGCTTTCATCTCTTTATTTATTCTGAGCATGCGTGGCACTTTGTGCGTCGGATTTGTGTACACACGATCGGAATTTCCGACAACGGATTTTGTTGTCGGAAAATTTTATAGCCTGCTCTCAAACTTTGTGTGTCGGAAAATCCGATGGAAAAAGTCCGATGGAGCCTACACACGGTCGGAATTTCCGACAACACGCTCCGATCGCACATTTTCCGTTGGAAAATCCGACCGTGTGTACGGGGCATAAGGGAGATTGAAGCACTTAAATGACCTGATCCTCCCCTCCCCAGGCAGGTGGCGCTCCTTCACAATCTGGCGGTGGACCGTCCCTTGATGTTATCACGTCTAATGCAGCTTTGGTCTTGATGACATCAGGACCCTAGGATTGCGGGAGAGTGGGGGGAGAAGAAGCTGGGAGTGCAGCTCCACTGCAAGGGGTCATTTTTTAGTTGCCTGGAGTTGAGCTTTGACTGCTTGCTGTCTGGAGCAATTTTGACATTTTTCACACCGGTCTGGTCCGACTGACTTTCCGACGGACTTTTGAACGAACGGACTTGCCTAAACACGATCACACCAAAGTTCGACGGATTCGTATGTGATGACGTACGACCGGACTAAAATAAGGAAGTTGACAGCCGGTAGCCAATAGCTGCCCTAGCGTGGGTTTTCGTCCGTTGGACTAGCATACAGACGAGTGGATTTTTCGACCGGCTCGAGTCCATTGGACAAATTTGAAACATGTTCCAAATCTAAAGTCCATCAGATTTTTGACCGAAAAAGTCGGCTGCAGGTCAGATGGAGCCCACACACGGTCAGATTGTGCGCCGGATTCGGTCCGCCGGACCAGTCCGGTCGAAAAGTCCACGGCATTAGAAGCCCCAAAAGATTATATATTTTCCGATAGCAGAGGCCACGGAGAATAAAAAGGTGGCTGTTGCAATTTTTTATGTTGCATGACATTTGCGTAGCCGTTTATCAAATGCAGATTTTCAGAAAAAAAAACACATACATTTTAGTGCACACAAACATAATATAATATAATACCCATTTTTTTAGTTGACTATAAAAGATGCTGCTGCGTTTAGTAAATACATACCAAACATTGAAAAGAAACCACTCCATTGGACTTTGTATTGCTTTAGACAGTTGTTGAAATTTTTGATTTTTTCACAGTGAATTGTTTTGTCATATTGATATGCATATTAATTTGAAGAGTGGATAACGTTACCACTGATTTATTTGTTATTTGTTTTTAGTGCTGTTTTTTGTGTATTTGAGATACCAAACATCAAACAATCTATACTTTAAAAGCCTTTACAGGTTATCAGTGTACAGTTAATCATGAAGTAGGGCCCTAGAGTTATTGCTCTCACTCCTAAGTGCATGGCAATACCTCGTGTGTGGTGCAATCACTGTTTACATATGCGTGCCGGACCTACATGCACATTTGCATTTGTGTGGGAGGATGGGGATGCCTTTACATTTCATTTAAATTATTTTTATTAATTGTATTTAAAGTGGTTGTAAACCGCGACTGGTGAAATAAAAAAATTAAAAAACACCTGTAATGCCGCATACACACGAGCGGAATTTCAGTCGGAAAAATCTTAGATGGTTTTTCGGACAGAATTCCGCTCAAGCTTGCCTTGCATACACACGGTCACACAAAAGTTCTCTGAACTTTCGACCGTCAAGAACGCGGTGACGTACACCACTACGACGAGCGAAGAAAATTAAGTTCAATGCTTCCGAGCATGCGCCGAATTGTTTCCAAGCATGCGTGATTTTTTGCGCATCCAAATTGCATACAGACGATCGCATTTTCGGATAGGAACTTTTCCCGACCGAAAAATAGAGAACATGCTCTCAGTCTTTTGCTGGTTGGAATTCCGCCAGCAAAAGTCCAGTGGAGCATTCACACGGTCGCATTTTCCGACCAAAAGCTCTCATCGGAGTTTTGCTGGCAGCATTTCCGATCATGTGTACGCGGCAGAAGGCAATTGTACCTTGCGAAGCCCTCCCACGGCGCCCCGTCACCTCTGAGAGGGCTGATATCTTCCCCCCATCCTTTCTTTTGGGTTTGCGTGCTTCGGCTGTGTGATTGGCCAGAGCCGCAATGACATCACTCCTGTGCATGCCCGTGGGAGCCCTCAGTTCCGGCACGAAGCTCTGAAGTTCCGGCAAGGTATGCCGAACCTTCAGAGCACATGCGCCAGTGATGTCACTGGCTACATGCAGGGTGAATATCTCGTAATCGGTGCACATTTAGATGTAAAGATTACCTGTCGGTAAAATGAATTGTAGACTTACCTGTAGGCAAAAATAACAAAGCGGGCTTTACTACCGCTTTAATTTTACTTTTTTTTTCACTTTTATTTCACTTTTTTTTACATTTTCTTTTTTTCATTTAACTCTATTGTTATTATAAAGGGATGAACAAGTCCCCTTGTGATAACTTATAAGGTTATAACGTATAACAGGTGCTCTTCATATTAATCAAGACCCCTGTAGTACAAACATTTAAATTGGATTTATAATCATAGTGCACACTTGATGAATATATCATGTATCAATATTATCAACATTATAAAACAGAAACATACACAGATCCATAGCTCCGCTTAAGACTTGCTCTTACACGTAGACATCCTGGGTGCTGGCCATTGTATTCTGTCTCCACTCTCCATTAAAAATATGAAAGCATGTCAGTCGCACTCCACTTAGCTCCTCTTGCAGTATTTTTTTTTTAGTGATTGATGAACTGACTGCATGTAGTAATGTCTCCACCCAAAAACCAACCTACTTGACGCGTTTCACCACTTCTGGTTTGCTCACAAGGATAGGGGAATCCATTGATTATTGAAAAATACTGCAAGAGGAGCTAAGTGGAATGCAGCTAATGCCCTGTACACACGACTGGTTTTGCCGTAGGAATAAACTCCGAAGGTTTCTCCGACAGAACTCCAACGGAATTCCGCTCAAGCGGTCTTGCCTACACACGGTCACACCAAAGTCCGACCGTCTAGAACGCGGTGACGTACAACTCGTACAATGGGACTGTAAAAAGGAAGTGCAATAGCCAGTAGCCAATAGCTTCCGTCTCGTACTTGCTTCAGAGCATGCGTCGTTTTTGGTCGGTCTGAACAGCATACAGACGAGCAGTTTTCCCGATAGGAATTGGTTTCGTTGGAAATATTTAGAACATGTTCTAGGTCCGTCAGAATTTTCAAAATAAAAAGTCAGATGAGGCACACACATGATCGGAATAGACGATGAAAAGCTTCTGTCTGACTTTTTCTGTCGGACATTCCGCTCGTGTATACGCAGCATAACAGTCTTTCTTCAACATTATCAAGTCACAATTTTTTGGGGGTAACAAACGACTTCTTTTTCTTGTGTATAAAGGAAAACAGATGGCTTCTGAGCTCCCTCGTGTTTATGAACGCCTAAGCTGCTTAGGTCTCCTGGCCTCTGGCTGGCTAACAGGTGCTTTGTTGGTGTTTCACATTATCAGAGCAAGTAAACAGTTGAAATGCCTCTCAGTAAGTTAAAGTAGAGCTAAAGGCAAAACTCTTTTTTTCCATTTTCGATAGAGTAAGGGAGGATTATAACAGTTCTAATCCATCTTCACTCTCTCCAAAACTGTCAAACATTCTGTTGGTTATATTTTATTAGAAATCCTACTCCAGTCTCCATTGTAGAACACTTGTATAAGTACTGTAACATTCAGTTTCCTAATATATTATTTTTGCCATGTGCTTTTATATAGCATTGTGGTATTACATAAGCATGTTTTTTTTGTTTATTTATATTACACTACCTTCAGTCTTGTGAAATAAATGTTTATTTTATCAACTTCACTGTCTTCTAAGTTGCATTTCTAGAAGTATATTATTATTTCCCACTTGTATTCAATGTGACATTTTATTAAAGTGGTTTTATAAAAGTGTACAAGCCAATCAGTAAAAACGTTATATGTATATTTAACTTTATATGTTATATTTAAAGTGTTGCTAAACCCAGGACCCTGCATTCACTATATCTGGTCTCCCATAGTACAAAGAACATGGAAATGCAATTATTTTAGTAAATATAAATGGCTAAATACTTTTTTCATTAGCAGTATATTGCAGTCTTGTGACGTCTATCAGTGCCTGGTTAAAGCTCGTAGGAGGAGTTTTCATACTACACTGAGCTGTCCTATCAGGATCAAGGACCCCTGACAGTGCTGATTGGCCTTGTGCTGATCACATGGACTCAACCAAGAAAAAAAAAAAACTCTCTAGCAATACACACCAAACTGAGCATGTGCAGCCTGACTCCACAATGTCTGTCATATCCGGACATGTTTTGAGGACAGTAAAAAAGGGGAGGAACAGAGAATACAGGATCAAACAGCCTTTTTACACAATGCAGAGGATTAACCCCTTAGGTTCCACAGTGAGTATAACAAGCATGCTTTACTGCATATACAGACTAATTTTACTGTTGTGGGTTTAGTAACACTTGAATATAATCTTTAATATGTTGGAGATGAAGCACCACCTCCGTTTTTTACCTCTCCTCTGCTGCTCAAATGACCGAGGCCTAACAACAGCAGCAGCACTGAAATTGCTGCTCTTCTTCCCTTATTTTTTCTGGCAGCAGAGGCCCTGGGTGTGTTTACTAACTGTATGGGGGATGGGCTGCCTGGGATAACACACAGATTCCTCTTCCTGCATAGCAGAAAGACAGGATCTCTGTGTCACCCCCTGTCAGAACAGAGATCTCCCTTGTTTACTTCAGCAGATCCTTGTTTTGTCTCTGCAGGGAACGATCGCAGGCGGCCGGCGGACATCGAGTCTGGCTCAAGACTGGCTTCCCCACTGGCCAATCGGTGCACGTGCATGCCCACACAGGGTCGTGAACGAGCCCGACGTACAGCTAAGGCGATTCGTACAGCCGAGCCAGCTTTCGGCAGTATAATTGTGTTGGCTTGTCGGCAAGTGGTTAAACTGAAAGGCCATTTGGGATTTAATATCATTTTTATCTGTCCAGAAGTGGTGACTGGTGCTCCAGATGGACCTGACTACCTCTCCCCCACTATACCCCCCGTCGCCAGCTCACTCACCCTGTGCTGACAGGTGGAGATGGCGGTGGCTTCCCCCTCAGACTCCTCAGTGTGATGGGTTTCCCATGGAGAGGGTGATGGCTTCTTCCCTCAAAATACAAAAAACAGTTTTTTTTTGGGCTGGAGCACCCCTTGCCCTCTTCATTACCTCTTATTTAGTGGCCACCAGTGCATAGGAGGAATCCCCTTCAGTTCTCCCTAATGGAGGAGTTTAGCTGCCATGGTTGAGATGCAGGATCTTCAATTCTATTACTAGGGTAGGACCCAGTAATTCGGGTTACTTTGTCGCAGTAAGTGGGTTTAGCACTATATGACCATATAATGTGACCAAACCCCCGTATTTTTTTGAATATGTTCAGGTGTTTTTAACTAGCCTTGCAGGAAATGTCATTCTTGAATGTGTGCGCTGTAATCTGTTTTGTACGGCTTCTCCCCTCACACTCCTCTGTGTCTCGGGCTTCCCATGGAGACGACGGCGACAGCTTCCCCCTCAAACTCCTCCGTGTCCCAGGCTTCTCATGGAGATGGCGGTGGTGGCTTCCCCCCTCAGACTCCTCCGTGTTCCAGGCTTCCTATGGAGATTGCGGCGGCGGCTTCCCCCCTCAGACTCCTCCGTGTCCTGGGCTTCCCATGGAGATGGCGGCGGTGGCTTCCCCCCTCAGACTCCTCTGTGTTCCAGGCTGTCCATGCATCTCCTCGGCCGTACATCAACTCCGTACGTCTTCCTCCTCATGGGCCAATAGGATGGCTTCTCCTTTCGGACAATCACGATCCACTTCCTGATTGGCCGGAAGGAGAATCAGTGTGATAATAGCGAATATAATATAATAGGCATTCGCTATTGTCACACAACTGGATGGGATCAGGGCACAGTGCTCTGCACCCGAGCCCACCCTTTCTTGAAGCCTATTAGAGCCTCTGGTTCTAATCACATGCCTAAATCCCCCCCCCATTGGAATCCATAGTCTGGCGAACTATATGTAGATCAGGGGGCTGGACGCATAAATAGGGGGGAGGCACCCGTGCGCCTCTAATGAATGGACTGCCACTGCTGCCCAATACATCTTTTAGATAAATAAATCAATAAACAAGTATACAGTATTTCACAAAAGTGAATACACCTCTCAAATTTTTGTAAATATTTTATTCTATCTTTTCATGTGACAACACTGAAGAAATGACACGTTGCTAAAATGTAAAATAGTGAGTGTTCAGCTTGTATAACAGTGTAAATTTGTTGTCCCCTCAAAATAACTCAACGTACAGCCATTAATTTCTAAACCACTGGCAACAAAAGTGAGTACACCCCTAAGTGAAAATGTCAAAATTAGGCCCAATTAGCCATTTTCCCTCCCCAGTGTCATGTGACTCATTAGTGTTACAAGATCTCAGGTGTGAATGGGGAGCAGGTGTGTTTAAATTTGGTGTTATCGCTCTCACTCTCTCATATTGGTCATGGGTAGTTCAACATGGCACCTCATGGCAAAGAACTCTCTGAGGATCTGAAAAAAAGAATTATTGCTCTACATAAAGATGGCCTAGGCTATAAGAAGATTGCCAAGACCCTGAAACGGAGCAGCACGGTGGCCAAGACCATACAGCGGTTTAACAGGACAGATAGAAATTAAGCATAAGCACAGCAGCAGAACAATAGTGAAGCAAGCTACAGTTCAACTTAACTTTTTCATAATAATCTGCTGCTATTGTGTTAGTGTTGTGAACTTGATAGTGATACTAGTGTTGCTAGTGTTGTGATAGCCTCACTTGGAGATTGAGAAACGAATGTGAAAGTTGGCTGACTGTTGGGGTAGAGTAGACCCTTCAACATGAACGACGAAGATTTGACAAAGCAACGAAAAACATACAAACGTTGAATCTTTGGCTTATGGTGTCTGTCGAAAGTTCTAAGAAGATTCGACAGAGCAGCTAAACTGTACGACGCTGCAATCGTACATTTCCAGTCAAATGCATCCACCCATAGGCTATAGAAAAATTCTAATAATGGTTGACTAGTAAAATAATTAATAAATATAATTATTACTAGTCATACAACATTAGAATTCTACTACAGCTAGCTTGTAGGTGGAAAATTCGACCGGAAATGTACACGTACAGTTTCACTGCTCCGTCGAATCTTCAATGACAGATTCGACCTTAATTAATTTGGATTTTCGGACTAATGCAATTTTTAACGAAAAACGAAATAGATAAAAACGAATTTCGGGAGTACCTAAATACATTTATTTTTTGGACAAAAACAAAATTCCCGAAACAAAATATTTCAGTGTGCACATGTCTAGTGGGAGTGTCATAGTCTGGGGCTGCATGAGTGCTGCCAACACTGGGGAGCTACAGTTTATTGAGGGAACCATGAATGCCAACATGATTGTATTGTGACATATTGAAAAAGAGCATGATCCCCTCCCTTCGGAAACTGGGTCACAGGGCAGTATTCCAACATGATAACGACCCCAAACACACCTCCAAGACGACCACTGCCTTGCTAAAAAAAAGCTGAAGGTAAAGGTGATGGACTGGCCAAGCATGTCTCCAGACCTAAACCCTATTGAGCATCGGGAAGGTGGAGGAGCGCAAGGTCTCTAACATCCACCAGCTCCGTGATGTCGTCATGGAGGAGTAGAAGAAGACTCCAGTGGCAACCTGTGAAGCTCTGGTGAACTCCATGCCCAATAGGGTTAAGGCAGTGCTGGAAAATAATGGTGGCCACACAAAATATTGACACTTTGGACCCAATTTGGACTCACTTTTGTTGCCAGCGGTTTAGACGTTAATGGCTGTGTGTTGAGTTATTTTTAGGGGACAGCAAATTTACACTGTTATACAAGCTGTACACTCACTACTTTACATTGTAGCAAAGTGTCATTTCTTCAGTGTTGTCACATGAAAAGATAGAATAAAATATTTACAAAAATGTGAGGGGTGTACTCACTTTTGTGAGATACTGTATATATATCTTTTGGCTATATGCAATATTTTTTGGCTTTTTTAATCCTAATGGTTTATACATTGTGTTTCTCTGCAGCTGCATTAGGACCGGAAATTTCATTAATTCGTGCAATCATCCCATATTTGCCGCCTGATTGAAAATGTTCACCTTTAGAAGAATTACTTTTTTTTTTTTGCTTTTTAAATTTAACAGTGTTCAAGCTAAACCTTCACCATTTACCTGCCAAAGCCATTCTGTTCTGCCACTCTTCTAATCCAGACTCCCATGCAAGACATAATAAATGAGTACTAAACCTCCTTGCAGAATGCACTGCTAGTCAGCTTAACCCAGGAACCACTGTGATTGGACAGGAGCAGCAGTTCACTGGTGAAGTCATCACTCTGCTCTCTGTTCTTCTCAGCAAGTTTAGAATTGGGCACTGACCACATTATGTAAAGTGATATTACTTTATTGGCTCAGAGTGTTGCCCCTCCCCTTTACAGTGCAAAAGATTTCAGGGGGATGATATCAAGACAGGTTTGGGTATATCAGCAATGGTATGGAAGAATTTGTGTACTTTTAGAGCTGAACACCTGGCAAACATGTAGGCAAGTAGAAGTTTCCCCTTTCAAGGTTGCTCCTCCTTGTGGTGGAGTGATGAAGTAGGGTGCCATATGAGGTGGTAAGATGAGGATTGTCAGATTGAGGGTCTTCATTGGAGAGACTGTCTGGCACCACCTAGAAAAGGGAACCATAGGGACTTTGGTGTGCTGTTCATTTGGGGGGGGGGGGGGGGGGGGGGTAGATTGGAAACCCAAAACAGCATACTCTGGGCTGAAGGAATCCGCACAGACTTGAACACTCCAAACGCATTAGTACTGTACACCTTTTCCTGATGAAGTGGCAACTAAAGAGCCACAAAAGAAATTGATGGTGTTTTAACCTGTTTTCATGATCAATAAATACCAATCCTGAAGATCCTGAAGAATCCACTTGGAAGCACCTTTTTATTAAATGGGCACCTCTGCTATCCAGACATTGGTTCCATTTTGGGGCTTTATTCTATCAGCCTTATAGAGAACATCCAAGCATTCGGAATCGAGCACTACAAAACCCACATCAACAATAACATTCTGACAGGGCTTTTAATCCATCCCCAGTCCAAGCTTCATGTTACATTCTTTTCTGGGTACAGAGGCAATAGACAGTTGTACTTCAGGAGTGGCTGTATGGATCTTCCCGCACACCCGAGTGTTTACATCCGTACAGGAAGAGATTCCCAACCATGGACACAGAGAGACGGCAGCCAGGGCTGGTCATCCATCCCTTCACATATGTAAACTCTCAGTTGTGCTGGAAGATCTGACTGACTGTCAGCTGATCATTATTACCAGGCTGCTGCATGTAACATCTGTCACATAAACACATGCTGTATGGGGTTGTGGGCCTGTGTACATGAGCCCTTAGGGTCGGTTCACACTAGGACGACTTGTCAGGCGACCTAGCCGCCTGACAAGTAGCGTCCCGTTCTGTACAATGGAACCATAAGTCGCTCCGACTTAGAAAAAGGTTCCTGTACTACTTTGGGGGCGACTTGAGGCGACTTGCATAGACTTCTATATAGAAGTCGTTTTGCAAGTCGCCGCCCCTGTCGTGTCCAGGTCGCCTGAGGCAGTCGCGCTGCAAGTCGCGCTGCCTCAGTGTGAACCGGGGCTTAAAGATAATTGCAACATCTTCTGTGTCTGCTACAAGGTGGGACATTTACTTTTAAAAGTTTAAAGTAAGGATCAGTTGGTGTTGGTATTAATAACAAGGATGTGCTATGAAAATGCCTCTTTTAGGCCTATTTCTTATGGGCACTGAGGCCCATGGACTGTGAATGAGCCATGTGCTTAAGTGGCTTGAGCCACCAGGTGCTGCACGCAGGCAGCCAATGTAAGTGTATGGGGATGCAGTCACTGCACGGACACAACTGTTTGCACTAAATTGTGTGAATGAGGCCTTACAGTTTTGTCACATTTACAAACTGCGTGACCTAAACATTTTGTGTGTTTTGTTTTGCAGAATGTGATCCAATGCATTTGTAAGGAGGAGAAGGAGGAGAAGGAGGAGGAGTAGGGGGATTAAACTCAGAGGACGTGGCTTGTGCCTTTCTTAATTAAAAATCATTGATCATTCTTCTTTCTTGCTTGCACAAACATTTGTGAGTAACGTACACGCATTTTATACGTCATGTGGGAGAGAATACCTAAGATTCGGGGGGGGATTAAGCTCTAGTGGTGCATGCGATTTCCGGAACAAGTGTCAGTCCAGACTAGGGTTGCCCGAGCAGTACGGGTCTTGAATCATGTCCCCGGGTTTTGTACTGTCTGTAACCCGGGCACATGATTCAGCCCAGAACAGGGACAGACCATTCAGGCAGGGGGGGTCCATCAGCACACCTGTCACTGTGAGACAGCAGCAGCGGCATTGTAAGAAATACACTGTGCCTGTGGTGTGTGTTCGGCATTCAAAGCATACTTTCTGTCTCCCCATACCCCTGTTACCTCTGACTCAACCCCCCCCCCCATCACCAGTGCGGTGTGTTGAGAGAACTGGGAGGTGTAGCTCATGTCAGGCTGGCCAGAGGAAGGGAGGAGGTGAGCTGAATTTTTTCTGGGAGAAGTCTCCTATTGTGAAAAGTTGCAAACTCTCAGGTTGATGTGTTCTTCAGGAGATGCAGTGAAGGGTTAAGTTGACAGAAGAATCAGAGGAGATAGTGAGTGTGGGGGGGGGGGGGGGTAGTCTGCAGCCCATCACCTTTGACAGATAACTTCTAAGCCTGAACAGTCTGTCTATGAGCACAAGAGTTTTCTTTAAATTAAAAACATAGCTATCTGACTACTTCTCAGCCCCAACTTCCCCTAACTTACATCATCACCCCCAGACCACTTCATACACACATCACTCCAAGCTGCTTCCTAACCCCCCCCCCCCCCCCCCAGCTGAGGGACATCATTCCATGATCACTTTCCTTCCCTTAGATTCCCAACATCACTCCCTGGTCACCCCATAGACACTGCAAGAAATCCTTCCCCATTCTGCCACCTCCACACTCCTCTCTTGTACATACTGCACCCATCATACCCTCCACACTCCTCTCTTGTACATACTGCACCCATCATACCCTCTGCACTCCTCTCCTGTACATACTGCACCTATCATACCTTCTGTACTCCTCTAAAGGGGGACTCTTGTGATTAACTCTGTATGATTAGAAATTTAATTTAATCACAAAATTATATGTACAGTGTATACTACATAAAAAAAATTAGCTGTGCATTGCTTTGTACAGAGGTAATGAATTTAATGTACTACAAAAAAAAAAAATTGGCGTGCGCTGCTAATGTGTTCGGGTTTGGCTTGACGAAAAGGTGGCAACCCTAGTCCAGACTGTATTTTAAAGGCTTGGCAGCCCACTTTTATTTAAACGAAACAAAGTTCAAAGACAATAACATACTGCCCTCATCATACCCTCTGCACTCCTCTCCTGTACATACTGGAGAGTGCAAGGAGAGTGCAACGTTTCGGAGTTACGCAGGACCCCTTCGTCAGGCTATCACATGCATCCTGGAGTCCTGCATGACTCCGAAACGTTGCACTCTCCTTGTGTTGTGATCATGCAATAAATTACCCATTTGGACGCTATTGATGTCGTTCCGTGGTGTGCTGGCAAATATCTTCACCGCCATAATGTCGCAGTCCCGATAAAAATTGCAGATCGCCGCCATTACTAGTAAAAAAAAAAAAAATAATAAAAATGCTATAAATCTATCCCCTATTTTGTAGACCCTATAAATTTTGCGCAAACCAATCAATATACGCTTATTGCAATTTTTTTTTACCAAAAAAATGTAGAATACATATCGGCCTACACTGAGAAAAAATTTGCTTTTTTAAAAAAAATATATTTATTATAGCAAAAAGTACAAAATATTGTGTTTTTTTCAAAATTGGCGCTCTTTTTTTTGTTTCCTCAGACAGGAATACATCAACATTTGAAAAACACATATTTGTATTTATATCATGAACACTTTCAATCAATTTAAGTTAATTAGATAATCATCCAGAATTACATCTGCAAAGAATTTCTTTAATCGATCAAAAGCAAGGAAATGACTGAAAACTGGATACAATCCCCGACTTCACTTTCTACACATCCTAGTGACAACCTAATAAAAAAAAACAATGATATCAACAATTTCCACCCATAAATCAATATATATGTCAGCATTTGTTCATAAAACCCTCATTGACAAATTACAGGGAAATAATTCATAATCAAATATCTAAAAAGAGACCAATTTACACAAAGAGATATAAATCTATGTCGGAATTCAATCCTGTAGGGTGCAGTGTATCCAAAAAAAAGTATCCACTGCACCTCTTTCTTTCTTAAAGGTAAGTCACAATTACCACCTCTCCTATTGCGATTAGCCCCATCTATAACCATCAATTTTAACTTTAGGATCGCATGCTCTTTCTCAATAAAATCCCTAGCCAGCGGTAATAGGTTATATTATATTGTCCACATTTGATACACTTGGTTTTAGGTTGAGGATCCCTACCTTACATATACCCAGTGGAAGTGACTGGACTAGTAAACAGCCCAAAATTGATATGACCTTATTTTCTAAAATTCCCAACTTCTTCCATGATTTTTCACCTTGTGATGTAAAGTGCTTTCAGTGCCGATCAATTTATGCAAAAAAGTGCTTCAGTGCTCAAGTGATGTTCCACATGCAGAGCCTCTTACCAGACAGCAAGATCTCTCAACACAAGGAGATCTAATTGCACTTAGCTTTAACCCAGTTGGTTATCTTGGCTGGCTCCAAAGCTATGTCATCAAGAGGAAATCCCAAACAGACAATGTTTAAATGTCACCCTGAGCTGCATTTAGTAATTGCAATTCGAAACAAAACAAAGGAGAAGCTTCATGGTGCAGTATAATAAAACTCCAATTTAATAAAAGGCATATGCATTTACATAACAGAACGGAAGATATGTGGTATACAATCCACATCTCCATTGCGTGACCCAACTGTGTGCGTGATGCCACAGTGGCCCACGCTTTTCAAAAGTTTGTGCACCTCTGTTCTGTCATAGACCATGAAGAAAATATAGTCTGGGTGATTCTCTTTTAGTTTCTGTTTCAAAGCTGTAGCAGGAATTCATCGGAACTCTCCATAAAATAAGGGAAATCCCACTTCTGACGGCTGTTACAAAACAAATGTCCCCAATAGAAAGTTTCTCCTCACTTCCTCTTCTGATAACATCTGTGCCTTTTTTAATTTCCCTTCACTTTTGGTGCAGCTCTTTACCCTCTCAATTTGCCCAAAATGTTCAACTAAAATCGTGCCATTTTTTTTAACCATCTTAAATTGGCATGTACACTCTGTTAGCATTTTTTATGCAATCTTAGTTAGCCAAGGGGCACAGTTGTGACAACAAAGATATATTAAAGAGAAAACCTGCGTAGACAAAAACCCTACTACAAGAGTTACCCTTCCGAATACCTAATTCTGGTAGTTGAATTGACATTAACCCTTCATACAAATTGCCGTGATTTGCAGCAGACTAACAGAGAATAATATAAAATTCCCAATAATAACTGTGCTGTTCTGCTTCTAGTTATGATTTTAGAGTGAAGAGAAACTTTAGAGCATTATCCATTAGTGAGATACCATCTTCACCACACACATAGGTGTAAGCCCCAAGATGCTCCTGTCATGCCGCGTACACAAGACTGGACTTTTCGGCATTAAAGGTCCGACGGAACAAATCCGTGGGACAATTCGAAATCTTTCCGACTGACTCAATTCCTATCGAACAAACCGTTCGTCTGTAAGCTAGTCCAACAGACCAAAAACAACGCAAGGGCAGCTATTGGCTACTGGCTATTGAACTTCCTTTTCTAGTCCGGTTGTATGTCATCACGTTCGAAACAATCGGACTTTGGTGTGATCGTGTGTAGGCAAGTCCATTTCATTGGAACTCCGTTGAAAAGTCCTTCGGAGTTCAGTCCGACGAGAAGTCCGCTTGTGTGTACATGGCATCAGCGTTTACAAAGACCAGAGGACTCTTCCCATTTGCTCCTCTTGACCTAGTATTTTTGTGCTATACATCAGGGGTCTCCAAACCACTCCAAAGTGGGAGTAAGCAATACATCTTTGGCGTCAGTGGGAAGAATACTGTCCATCACTGGTATCAGTGGAAGGAATAGTGCCCCATCATTGGTGTCAGGAGAAGGAATATTGCACATCATTGGTATCAATGGGTGGAATAGTGCCATAGCGTTGGTGTAAATGGGACGAATAGTGCCCATCATTGTTATCAGTCGGAGAAATAGTGTCCTATCATTGGTGTAAGTGGGAGGAATAGTGCTCCATACCTTAGGTATCACTGCATGGAATAGTGCCCCATCGTTGGTGTCAATGGGAGAACTAGTGCCCTGTTGTTGATATCAGAATGAAGAATTATGCCCCATTGATGTTTTTTGTGGAGAAATAGTGTCTTTTATCAGTGGGAAGAAAAGTGCTCCAAGGGTCAGATAATGGCGTGCAAAGTGCCAGTTTGGAGACCAAATACTTAGAGCAGTGGTCTCCAAACTGCTGCAATTTGCTTGCCTTTATCCAGCCCTTGCGGCATTATTTCTCCCACTGATACAAGGAACTATTCCTCACACCGTCACCAATGATGGGTCACTCTTCATTCCACTAATACCAATGATGGGGAATTGTTTACCCCCACAGGTCAGTGGTTAAAGTCCAGTCTCCCTAAAGTCTGAAGGACTGTAAACTTACCTTTTGTTTAGAAAGGCTGGGAACCCCTGCTCTAGATGGCTGAATGGGCAAAATCATCTAATTTAACTTAACCACATGATGCACAGTCACCTACATGCACGTCACTGGGTTCAAGCAGTTATACTAGGGTCATGGCTGCAGCTGTCAGCCATAACCCCAGTATAATTTTTTTCAGCCCGCGATGCCCTACACAGTAAAAGTGATCCTAGTAGCTAACTAGCCGCTGGATCTTGTTTACAAACAGCAGGAGGGGTCGTTCCCCACCCTCTTCAACTGTTCTTCCATCCCAACAGATAGTCTGGGATCCTATCTATTGCCTATGTCCCCCATCATCTTCATGGTCTAGAACAGGGGTCTCCAAACTTTTCAAACAAAGGGCCGGTTTATTGTCCTTCAGACTTTAGGAGGACCGAATTGTGGCCAGCGGGGGGCAGAAAACTTCCCAGACCCATCACCAGTGAGAATAAATATGGCCTCAGGGTTGGTGGTCAGTAGGAGGAATAGTATCCCATCATTGGTATCAGTAGAACAAATAGTGCCTCCTTGTTGGTGTCAGTGGGAGGAATAGTGCCTTATATCACTGGGAGGAATAGTGCCCCAAGGGCCAGATAAATGCTAGCAAAGGGACACATCTGGCCTTTGGGCCGCAGTTTGGAGACCCCTGGTCTAGGAGACTGGAAGCAGTGAGCATTTAGTCACTTCTGGTTAGGGAAAATTAGTTATTTTTTTTTTTTACAAAGCATAACAACAGGGTTTTGTTTAACATTTTTATCTCATGCTTTCAAGGGTAGATGAGGACCTGTCCTGCTTTATTGCTATCAGAAGGGATGTTTACAATACTTGTGATAGCAAGAAAAGAAAAAGTGATTAACCGCTTGCCGACCAGCCGCCTTTATTATACTGCGGCAGGTCGGCTCATTCCCGCAAATCGCCCCAGCCGTACGTCGGTCCCTTTAACAGCTAAAGCGAGCAGGCGCGCTGCATGGCAGGGGAGCTGATGAGCGTGGCCAGCGGCAACGATCGCTCCACAGAGAGCTAGAAAGGGGGGTTTGTAAACAAACAAATCCCAGTTCTGACATGGGAGTAGATAGACATCTGCTGTTTCTAGTGATCAGGAACAGCGATCTCTCTCTACTCCCAGTCAGTACACTCCCCCCACAGTTAGAAACACCTCACTAGGGAACATTTAACCCCTTGATCGCCGCTCTAGTGTTAACCACTTCCCTGCCAGTGTAATGTACACATCGTTGTATAAATGTCACTGGGCCCAAAAAAAGTGTCAAAGTGTCTGATCTGTCTGCTGCAATGTCGTTGTCCCACTAAAATCCGCTGATCACCACCATTACTAGTAAAAAATAATAACAAAAATGGCATAAATATATCCCCTATTTTGTAGACGCTATAACTTTTTTGGGATATTTATTATAGCGAAAAGTAAAAAAAAAAATTTTTTTTTCCAAAATTGTCAGTCTTTTTTTGTTTACAACGCAAAAAATAAAAACCGCAGAGGTGATCAAATACCACCAAAAGAAAGCTCTATTTGTGGGATAAAAAGGACGTCAATTTTGTTTGGGTACAGCTTTGCATGACCGCAAAAAAAATGTAATAAAATAAATAATAATAATACATTTTTTAAAGAGTCCTATTCCCATATGCTTGCACACAGAGGCAAACATGGAAACTTAGAAAAGTGACAGCTCAAATAAAGTCTGAGTAGTCCATCGAGTCTGCCCGTTTTTTTTTGTTAACTTTTTTGTGAGTATAGATCTGTTTGCCCTAAGCATGAAGCATGAAGCCATTTACTGTTAAATGCCTCACTACCTCTGCTAGAAGTTTTTGTTCACGCATCAACTACCATTTTATTAACCACTTCAGCCCCGGAAGATTTTACCCCCTTCCTGACCAGAGCGTTTTTTGCGATTCGGCACTGCGTCGCTTTAACTGACAATTGCGCGGTCGTGCGACATGGCTCCCAAACAAAATTGACGTCCTTTTTTCCCCACAAATAGAGCTTTCTTTTGGTGGTATTTGATCACCTCTGCGATTTTTATTTTTTGCGCTATAAACAAAATAAGAGCGACAATTTTGAAAAAAACGCATTATTTTTTACATTTTGCTATAAAAAATATCCCCCAAAAATATATAAAAAAACATTTTTTTTCCTCAGTTTAGGCCGATCGTATTCTTCTACATAGTTTTATGGCATTCTTATTAATAATTTTTTTTTTACTAGTAATGGCGGCGATCAGCGATTTTTATTGTGACTGCGACGTTATGGCGGACATGTCGGACGCTTTTGACACATTTTTGGGACCATTGTCATTTATACAGCGATCAGTGCAATTAAAAATGCACTGATTACTGTGTAAATGGCACTGGCAGTGAAGGGGTTAACCACTAGGGGGCGGGGAGGGGTTAAGTGTGTCCTAGGGAGTGATTACTAATTGTAGGGGGATGGGCTGTATGTGTGACGTCACTGATCTCTGCTCCGATGACAGGGAGCAGAGATCGAGTGACACTTGTCACTAGGCAGAACGGGGAGATGCTGTTTACAACGGCATCTCCCAGTTCATCCGCTCCGTGAGGCGATCGTGGGTATCCCCGCGGCGTTCGAGTCCGCAGGACCCGCGCCCCGACTCACGGAGCTCCCGGGCGGCGCGCACGCAATGGCACGGCGGGGAATTCAAATGGACGTACGGGTACGCCCATTTGCCCAGCCGTGCCATTCTGCCAACGTACATCGGCGTGCGCCGGTCGGGAGCCGGTTAAAATAATACTTTCTAAACTTAGTTTAGAACTTTCCACCAGTTAGTTTGAGGAGGAAACGCATACGTAGGTCGCGCATGTATATGTAAACGGTGTTCTCACCACACATGTGAGGTATTGCCAGAAACATTAAAGCAAGAGCAATAATTCTAGCTCTAGACCTCCTTTGTAACAAGTCTATTGTGAGGAAGAGATGAGTGAACTCTGAGGTCTTAATTTGTGCTCTTCCTAATTAAAAATAATTTAGTACTACTATTTTCTCACTTGCTAAGGAATTTGTAAAACCTGCCGGAGATGGATCAAAGCTCAACCTGTTCAGAGACTGACTGAGATTCGATCCATCTATGGGCAGGCTGACTGTACCCAAGTCAACCCATCCCCTCACCTTAAGAAGAGGTTAAATGGAAACGGCAATCTCTCATCAAAATTACTCCTTGGTGGTAATGAGCACCAAGACGATCAGAGAGGCTAAATCTTCCCACAGGCAGCATAAAAAACATAAAAGGATTTCTGTATTTGACTTTTTCTTAAAAAAAAACAAAAACAAACTGTTGCAATGTTACTGACAGATTTGTTTTAATTAAAGAATAAAGTTATTTAATTTTCTAGCATAGTAAAACAGATTTACGGTGTGGATACGTAGTTCAAAAAGAGAACAAATCACAGTGTTACAATCCTTCTGTGGAAATTTTTATTTTTTATTTTTACAGTATGTCCAATACAGGAAAACTCTTAACAGTGCATTTAAAGGCATATGTAAAAATAGCATTTTTCACACATTCAGTTTTACTATAAGTATCATAAATACATTAGAAACAAATATACAGTAAAATACCCATTATAAATCATGTATAAGCTTCATCCTATTATAAATCAAGAAGAAAACTCTCATAGTCAGGAATTTGCAGGTGATGACTGAAGACTGGCCAGCCCAATGAGTCTTCCTCTAAGGCTTTGTGAGCTAGATGACGTTATCTAAAAAAAAAAAAAAAAAATATTCATCCAGTAGCATTTTCGGTACTTCCATAAGTCTAACATAAAGGACTATAATTTCTGCTTATTGACATACAGGACTGTACATACAAGGGACAGATCACATATTTTATCTAGATTGTGTATTTGCTTTCTAAAGTGCAAATTATTTTGTCACGCACAGGTAAACGACCAGTCCAACCTAAAGGGATATTTTTTGCTACTGGTGGACTACTGGATTAGCCTCTGGTTGCCTACATGTCTTGGATATTTCAACAGTGGGATGTCCCTGTCTGTGTCTACAGTCCCCTGTGGACAATATCCATAATTTGTTAGCCTGTTTTGTGCCTGTTCTTGAAGTATTTCAATAATAATATTCTGCATACTCATGGGTGGAAGGACAAGGCTGTGGACACAGCTGATATATAGATGAAGCTCCTCTCATCTTTTAAAGTGGTAGTAAACCCACTTTTTCAACTTGTACCTACAGGTAAGCCTATATTAAGGCTTACCTGTAGGCACAGTGATTATCTCCTAAACTTGCACGGTTTAGAAGATATTCACACTGCATGCAGCCAGTGACGTCTGAAGCATACCATGTCGGACCTTCAGACGCCACGCCGTAGCCGAGGGCATGTGCGGGAGTGGCATCATTGTGGCCCCTGGCCACTCATGTTTCCGGAGGCTGCGAACCCGGAAGGAAGACTGGGGGAAGATGGAAGCCCTCTCAGCGGTGACAGCACGTGGCTGGATGGGCTTTGCTTTAAGGTAAGTCTTGCATAATGTGCTAGTATGCAATACATACTAGCACATTATGCATTTGTGTTACAGGGTAAAGGTTTTCTCTCTTTTCTGCAGTGGTTTAATACCGCTTTAAAGCAATGAATATCCAAGGCTAAACTGTTACACACCAGAAAGAATTCGAGGAGCTCCAAGTTTGTTTGTAGCCTTGGAGCTGTTTACAGGTTCATTACATATACAGTAGCTGCTTAGTAGGCGATGCGTGTGGCTACTCCCATGCACTGCTTTGTCCTTTGCTGAATTCTTCAATTAATCACATAATCTTCTTCACTGAATTCTTCAATAAATCACAATCTACAAGCTGCTTACTGAATCACCATGACCCTCTAAGTGTGCAGTGGGTCATGTAGGGATTTTCCCCCTATGTGATTTATTGGAGAATTTAGTTAAGCACTGTATGATAACACATGTATATACAGTCAGGTCCATAAATATTGGGACATCGACACAATTCTAATCTTTTTGGCTCTATACACCACCACAATGGATTTGAAATGAAACGAACAGGTTGTGCTTTAACTGCAGACTTTACCCATTTGAGGGTTTTACATCCAAATCAGATGAACGGTGTAGGAATTACAACAGTTTGTATATGTGCCTCCCACTTTGTAAGGGACCAAAAGTAATGGGACAGATTAAAAATCATCCATCAAACTTTCACTTTTTAATACTTGGTTGCAAATCCTTTGCAGTCAATTACAGCCTGAAGTCTGGAACGCATAGACATCAGCAGACGCTAGGTTTCATCCCTGGTGATGCTCTGCCAGGCCTCTACTGCAACTGTCTTCAGTTCCTGCTTGTTCTTGGGGCATTTCCCTTCAGTTTTGTCTTCAGCAAGTGAAATGTATGCTCAATCAGATTCAGGTCAGGTGATTGACTTGGCCATTGCATAACATTCCACTTCTTTCCCTTAAAAAACTCTTTGGTTGCTTTCGCAGTATGCTTCGGGTCATTCGGGTCCATCTGCACTGCGAAGCACCGTCCAATGAGTTCTGCAGCATTTTGCTTAATATGAGCAGATAATATTGCCCGAAACACTTCAGAATTCATCCTGCTGCTTTTGTCAGCAGTCACATCATCAATAAATACAAGAGAACCAATTCTATTGGCAGCCATACATGCCCACGCCATGACACTACCACCACCATGCTTCACTGATGAGGTGGTATGCTTTGGATCATGAGCAGTTCCTTTCCTTCTCCATACTCTTCTCTTCCCATCACTCTGGTACAAGTTGATCTTGGTCTCATCTGTCCATAGGATGTTGTTCCAGAACTGTGAAGGCTTTTTTAGATGTTCTTTGGCAAACTCTAATCTGGCCTTCCTGTTTTTGAGGCTCACCAATGGTTTACATCTTGTGGTGAACCCTCTGTATTCACTCTGGTGAAGTTT
Source organism: Lithobates septentrionalis (assembly GCA_037952835.1). Lineage (NCBI taxonomy): Eukaryota > Metazoa > Chordata > Amphibia > Anura > Ranidae > Lithobates > Lithobates septentrionalis. The sequence continues at coordinate 70,673 of JBBDGP010000795.1, read as the reverse complement.
TCTCTTGATTGTTGACTTTGACACACATACACCTATCTCCTGGAGAGTTTTCTTGATCTGGCCAACTGTTGTGAAGGGTGTTTTCTTCACCAGGGAAAGAATTCTTCGGTCATCCACCACAGTTGTTTTCCGTGGTCTTCCGGGTCTTTTGGTGTTGCTGAGCTCACCGGTGCGTTCTTTCTTTTTAAGGATGTTCCAAACAGTTGATTTGGCCACACCTAATGTTTTTGCTATCTCTCTGATGGGTTTTGTTTTTTCAGCCTAACAATGGCTTGCTTTACTGATAGTGACAGCTCTTTGGATCCCATATTGAGAGTTGACAATAACAGATTCCAAATGCAAATAGCACACTTGAAATGAACTCTGGACCTTTTATCTGCTCCTTGTAAATGGGATAACGAGGGAATAACACACACCTGGGCATGGAACAGCTGGGCAGCCCATTGTCCCATTACTTTTGGTCCCCTAAAAAGTGGGAGGCACATATACAAACTGTTGTAATTCCTACACCATTCACCTGATTTGGATGTAAATACCCTCAAATTAAAGCTGAAAGTCTGTAGTTAAAGCATCTTGTTTGTTTCATTTCAAATCCATTGTGGTGGTGTATAGAGCCAAAAAGATTATAATTGTATTGATGTCCCAATATTTATGGACCCAACTGTATATTTTTTTTTTTTGTGGCACAGGTTTATATAGGTGGATATAGACAGGAAGCAGCTACAGTCTGGTGGGAAGCTGAGAGGAGCTCAAAAGTTGCACAGCATGAGAGGTTGAAGGAAGAGGATTAGGGAAAAGAGCTTTAAAGTGGCCTACATACTCACTAGCAAAGTACTATTGCTACAAGCAGTAGAAAAAAAGCGACATCTGCAAATGTAGTTAACGAATATACAGGATCTCACAAAAGTGAGTACACCCCTCACATGTTTGTAAATATTTTATTATATCTTTTCATGTGACAACACTGAAGAAATGACACTTTGCTACAATGTAAAGTAGTGAGTGTACAGCTTGTATAACAGTGTAAATTTGCTGTCCCCTCAAAATAACTCAACACACAGCCATTAATGTCAAAACTGCAGGCAAAAAAAGTGAGTACATCCCTAAGTGTTAATGTCCAAATTGGGCCCAATTAGCCATTTTCCCTCCCCGGTGTCATGTGACTCGTTAGTGTTACAAGGTCCCGTATAACCGTTAGCAGTAATCACTGTGTTCTCCCGGGGGGAGGAGGATGGGGTTATAGAGCACAATGGCTCTGTGGGGGGGGGGATTGCCCCATCAACAGTGACTGTGTTGATGTGCACTAAAGCGATTTTTTTTCCTACAACCAATTACTCTGTCTATGGCCAGCTTAAAAAGGGGAGGGAGAGAGAGAGGGGGGGAGGGAGAGAGAGAGAGAGGGGGAGAGAGGGGGGAGGGAGAGAGAGGGGGGGGGGGAGAGAGAGAGAGGGGGGGGAGAGAGGGGGGGAGAGAGAGAGAGAGAGCGAGAGAGAGAGGGGGGAGAGAGAGAGGGGGGGGAGAGAGAGGGGGGGGGAGAGAGAGAGAGAGAGAGAGAGAGAGAGAGAGAGAGAGAGAGAGAGACTATTCACACCAGAGTATCCAAGATAGCAACTGCTGGACTTTTGCTAGCACATCTCACAGAAATGCAAGGTAGTGCCTTGCTGTGCATTGTGGAGGTATGCGTTTCGACAACAGTGGTTTTGCCAAAAGCTAGTAGCATGTTGTAAAAAAACGGTAACAGTATTTCTACGAGTCTTTCAGGACAGCACCGATGACCCGCCCTAATTGTGTTATAAAATGTGGTGTTATTGCTATGTTTTGCTTATCTAATTTCAGCATGGCTGGAGGTACTCTATAAACAACTGAGGCCATGGTGGAAGTGACCGGTCTTTAAAGAAACTGACTGCAGTGTTTTACTGGGAAAATGGGTGGAGCTCCAAGTGCTGTCCTGAAAGACTCGTAGAAATACCGTTACCGGTAAGTCCAACTAAGGTTTTCTCACCTCGTGTTTCAGGACAGCACCTGGAGATAAGAGAGTACTTACTCTAGGGTGGGACCACCGGCTGCAGGACTTTCCTGCTGAACGATTGCTCTGATGCTGAGAGCAAGTCCAACCTGTAGTGGCGGGTAAAGGTGGAAAAACTTGTCTCGGTGAAGCCCCTGCTTGTTCCACCCAGGACGTTGCTACTGCCTGGGTTGAATGGGCCACTACCCCTGCGGGAAGATCTACCCCTGAAGCTTTGTAGGCTTCATTGATGGCCATTCGTAGCCATCTTCCTATGGTGTTCTTAGAAACACTGTACCCTTTACGTGGGCCTGAGAACAATATAAACAGTGAATTTGGTCTTTTGAATTCTCTTGCGAATTTGAGGTGCAGTATACATCTTCTTACATCCAGGCTATGAAAAGCTCTTTCCTTAGTGCCGGATGGTTTAGGGCAAAAGATTGGGAGAACTATTTCCTGCAACCTATGAAATACTGTTGAACCCTTTGGTAGAAAAACCGGGTCAGTTCTTAGCACTACCCGGTCCGGAAAAAGATAAAAAAATGATTCAATGATAGACAGGGCTTGCAGTTCGCTCACCCTCCTAGCTGACGTAATCAAGGTAACCCTGGAGGAGCTGCAGAGTTCCACAGCAGAGACTGGAATATCTGTACAGAGGATGACAATAAGCCGTACGCTTATGCCGCATACACACGAGCGGACTTTACGGCAGACTTGGTCCGGCGGACCGGAGTCCGTCGGATAATTCGATCGTGTGTGGGCTCCAGCGGGCTTTTTTCTCCCAAAAGTTTGACAGACCTAGAAATAAAACATGTTTCAAATCTTTCCAACGGACTCGAGTCCGGTCGAAAAGTCCGCTCGTCTGTATGCTAGTCCGACAAAAACCGACGCTAGGGCAGCTATTGGCTACTGGCTATGAACTTCCTTGTTTTAGTCCAGTCGTACGTCATCACGTACGAATCCGTCGGACTTGTACGCGGCATTAGAGTTGGGCTTTATGGCAGAGTGGCCAGAAGAAAGCCATTGCTTTCAGCAAAAAACAAAATGGCACGTTTTGAGTTTGCAAAAAGGCATGTGGGAAACTCCCAAAATGTATGGAGGAAGGTGCTCTGGTCTGATGAGACTAAAATTTTACTTAAAACGCTATGTCTGGCGCAAACCCAACACATCCCATCACCCAAAGAATACCATCCCCACAGTGAAACATGGTGGTGGCAGCATCATGCTGTGGGGATGTTTTTCAGTAGTCAGGACTGGGAAACTGGTCAGAGTTGAGGAAAAGATGGATGGTGCTAAATACAGGGATATTATTGAGCAAAACCTGTACCACTCTGTGTGTGATTTGAGGCTAGAATGGAGGTTCACCTTCCAGAAGGACAATGACCCCAAACACACTGCTAAAGTAACACTTGAGTGGTTTAAGGAGAAACATGAAAATGTGTTGGAATGTCTTAGTCAAAGCCCAGACCTCAATCCAATAGAAAATCTGTGGTCAGACTTAAAGATTGCTGTTAACAAGCGCAAACCATCCAACTTGAAGGAGCTGGAGCAGTTTTGCAAGGAGGAAAGGGCAAAAATCCCAGTGGTGAGATGTGGCAAGCTCATAGAGACTTATCCAAAGCGACTTGGAGCTGTGATAGCCGCAAAAGGTGGCACTACAAAGTATTGACTTTAGGGGGGTGAATAACTATGTACATTGACCTTTTCTGTTATTTTGTCCTATTTGTTGTTTGCTTCACAATAAAAAAAACATCTTCCAAGTTGTGGGCATGTTCTGTAAATTAAATAATGCAAATCCTCAAACAATCCATGTTATTTCCAGGTTGTGAGGCAACAAAACACAAAAAATATCAAGGGGGTGAATACTTTTGCAAGGCACTGTATATCTAAACAAAAAAACAGATAAACAGTTAAAGCCCTTTAGGAAAAATAACCAGCTGCCAAATAGAAGAGCTAACCCTTTACACCCTGTGTTTGTTACCGCAGCTTTACAATGCTAGTGACTTCCCCACTGGGTCACCATGCTAAAAAAAACACACTCTCCTTAGTGCTATGGTCCAAGGAGAGTGATGCAGGCTCCCTTCCTTCCCCCCAGGGGAGTAAGAGGGGGAAAAACTCAAGACCCCTAAAGGATAATATACAGGGACCTTTGCCCCTGCTTACCTGGGTCTGGCTGGCGTTAGTGGCTCCTGTTCGTGCCACCGCCGATTGCTCCTCTGGATCCATGCTGCCGAAGTCCTAGTGGCGTCCGGCTGCTTTTTAATTGATTTTCCCTGTCCTTTCGCTGCTGCGAGGACCGGAAATGACACACTCGCCACCCGGAAAGCATGAAGGCTGGCAACAGAGGAGACGCTGCCCTCACCGCTGTGTAGCTCGCCTCCCTCCTTCCAGCCTGTAGCTGCTGGTCTGAAGAGAGCGGAGACCCCCAGCAGCCTGGCCATTGCCGGCATGAAGAGGAGGAGACACCGAAGCATCCCCCATTCGTAAGGGGGGATGCTGGGCTGGCCTGTACCTACAGACTACACCACAGGTATGCCCAAAACTATCCCCACCTGGAGGGAGTGTAGCACACCCTTGGTTCCCTGCAGCGCTTCCACCATGGCGGAGGAAACACTACAATTGAGGCCATGGTGGAAGTGACCGGTTTTTAAAGAAACTGACTGCAGTGTTTCCTGGGAAAATGGGTGGAGCTGCGCTCTCTCCAGGTGCTGCCCTGAATGATGAGGTGAGAAAAAGAGAGGGACATTAGACAGAAGAGTAATGGAGAGAAATATGTATTGACCTCTACTGATACATAATCTCCTGGTTTGACGTGAACTTCAGTCTCAGGTGAAGAGCTGCTTGCCGCAGGAAGAGCAGGAAAAATCACTTTGAGGTTACCATCATTTCTTCCACATAATTCTGCTGATGACCGTTTACTGACCTGCAAGACATAACCAACTTGTAAGAATATATAAAGAAAGGCGAGGTGTATAAGATGTGAGTGGTTGAGGTCTAAAGCCTGCCAAGAGAACTCCATGCCGTTTACATTAGACACAATTTTATAGTGCATTGATGTTTTTTGTGCATGTACTTTTGGATAACAGATTTATTATTCTACTTTTATATTTGCTCCAAGCAAACAGCTCAATACACAGTTATGTATATGTATATAATACACAGAGATGTTTACTGTAAATTTGGCCAGCCATCCTAGTAATACACTCACCTTGCCTAGTCTGTAGGATCACTGTACCACTTCCCTGTTTAGCATTATTAAAGTGGTTGTAAACCCACAAAAAAACAAAAAACAAAAAAAAAACACCTACAAGACAAAGGCATAATGAACTAGTGTGCATAGCATACTAGCTCATTATGAAATACCTGAGATTGAAGCTCCCGCAGCGGTCCCGACACACTGCTCTGCCCGTCGACATGTCTCCCGGATTCATTTCCGGGTATCGCGGGCTTTGGCTGTGATTGGCCGGAGCCACCGGTAACAGAACGTCAGCTGAAGCAACAGCACGAACGAGCCGTTGCTTCAGTGCGCATGTGTCGATGATGTCAGCACATGCTGATACAGGGGATATCTCCTAAACCCTGCAGGAGAGAGAGAGAGAACCCCCCTCCCCTCACCCAACAGAGGCTCCACGTATATAAAATGATAAATACTTCAGGTGACAAGTTCAGGTTACTCTGTAAGAGAGAGGTACACTGGATATTTCACCTCAACACTACGCAGCCTTCTGGCCTCAACTTTGAATGGGACATCACACATGAGTAATATATAATTTTTTATCTATTTATTCATAATAGTGTTTTTTGGTGGGTGTCCTTTTCTTGTTTCTACTGTCAGTTTTTCTGACATTGATGGCATGTTTAAATGGAGATTGGTTTTGTTTCCTCTTTCTACTGATCACTTACCTAAATTATGTTTCTGGATGGGGGGTCCACATTGTCCGCTAGTATATTTCACCTGAGTTCTGGTTGGCTCATTATCTCCATTTGTGCTATGTTACTTCTTTTTATCTTTTAGTCTTTCAGTCTTCCTCCATTTTTTGTTACCTCTTTCTTGTTGTCTTTGAGTTGTAAGGGACATGTATTCTTAATACACGTTCTAGCTAGCAAAAAAGAATTCTTTTGATATTCACATTTATCTATTTTTGCTTTTGCTTCGGTTAATGGTGTGTTCACAAAAAAGCATGTTTTTTCCTTTAATTTATAAACACAGCATTTTGATTTTTCACAGTCATCTTATTTGTCTGCAGGCATATGTCCATGTGGATATTTATAGGACTGTTTTTCATACGTTCATGTGTCTACCCTATCTTTACTGTAGCGTGATTATATATTATATACATTTTTCTTTTATACTTTTTTCTTTATATTATTTAAGGTTTACCTATGGATATATTATCAGGGGGACATCTATATATATATACATGTGATCCTATTCCATCAGCTATCTCATTTTTCAAGATCGGAAAGGGGGTGCCCTTAATGTTGATCTAAGAGAGAACATCAGATTGAGAGCATTTAATATATTTATACATGTGTATGTTTTATTGGTATGTCATATTTAATGGTAGCTTTAACATGAATGTATATTTATGGAAGTATTGAGACTATATGCTAGCAGATTGGACATATTTTTTGAGCGGCATGCACCATCATTGATGCACGGGTTGATATACATATATTTTTTCGCCAAGTTGCATATGCTGGCCCATGTCTAGTTTTTAATTACATACAATATGGTTTTATTTTTCATTATGTGTCATGTTCTTTTTAGGTTGCATTGGTGGTCTTCTTTCTTTCTGCATTTGAGATTTACCATTGTGATGTATTTATCATTTTATATATGTGGAGTCTCTGCTGGGTGAGGGGAGGGGGGTTTTCTCTCTCTCTCTTCACCCAATGGTTAATTTTTGAATCCTAGATGGCCACAGGTGTTCTCATTGGAAATGAATGACACACATGATTTGTTCATTTGTATGATATGTCTAATTATTTTGTTATATATATATATATATATATATATATCTGTATGCATCTTTAGCACTCTAGCTATGACTAAGCACCATATCTGGTGTGAAACGCGCCAGTGGCTGTGCAGTTAATCTGTATTGACCTCAAATGCTTTGATATTCAATTTTTGAAAAAAAATGCAATTTTTTTGGAGTGCGGCTATCCAGCGTTCTATTTTTCCACTATCTCTGTTGCAAACAGAGCCAGCACCCTGTCTAATTTTGAAGACAGCTGTTCTTAGGAGAAGTGATTACTCTGGAGCGGTGAACTCCCACAGCTACAGGTAGGCCTTATTATAGGCTTACCTGTAGTGAAAAGTGGTTGTAAATGGGTTTACAACCACTTTAACTCTTGGTCAGATTTCTGGATTCCCGGGTCAGCTCCCTGTTCATTGGACAGTTTTGATGATAATAGTGCACTGTCCACTGAACAGGATAGGGGTTGAAAGGTACAGTGTGCAAGAGGGTGTAAATCAGACACCGCCAACCCTTTTATACAGTAACAGCTCTCATCTCCTTGGGTCTAACTGAAAGACTGCTCTCACCGGCATGTATTCTCAACTCAACAACTGAAAGCGGATCTTCAACCATTTTTTATACTTGATATCAGTGGCTTGTATAGATAGCACCGAGTGCTATATGGACCTTTTTTTAAAAAAATTTTTAAATATGTGTCAAAAGTGTCCGATGTGTCTGCCGCAATATCACAGTCACGATAAAAATCGCAGATCGCCGCCATCACTAGTAAAAAAAAAAAAAAAAATGTTATAAATCTATCCCCTATTTTGTGGACGCTATAACTTTTGCGCAAACCAATCTATATACGCTTATTGCGATTTTTTTTACCAAAAATATGTACAAGAATACATATCGGCCTAAACTGAGAAAAAATTTGTTTTAAAGAAAAAAAAAATTGGATATTTATTATCGCAAAAGGTAAAAATTATTGTGTTTTTTTTTAAAACTTGTCACTCTTCTTTTGTTTATAGCGCAAAAAATAAAAACCGCAGAGGTGATCAAATACCACTAAAAGAAAGCTCTATCTGTGGGGAAAAAATGATAACAATTTCATTTGGGTACAATGTTGTATGACCGCGCAATTGTCATTCAAAATGCGACAGCGCTGAAAGCTGAAAAATGGCTTGGGCAGGAAGGGGGCGAAAATGCACTGTATTGAGGTGGTTAGGCACTCCTCCCCCCTCTCCCCCTTCTATGCCACATTTGGCATGTCTTTTTTTTTGGGGGGGGGGGGGGGGGGCGGGTACAGAGTTTTGACAGGTGCCCACTTCCATTTGGATTGCCTGGGCGATTCAAGCAGAAGTTCTCCTCTCCCCCTCCCTCCCTGCAATCTCCTGGGACACGTCACATCTAATCCATCCAATGTGAACATAAGATACTCACTCCCTCTACCAGAACTAAGTGCTTGTTCCCAACTTCTCTCTTGTTGACCCGTTCAGCCTCCTCTCTGAAAACGGCAATGAGCTCCTCAAGCCTTCTTTTCTTCACTTCAGCTGGGACATCATCATTCAGCCTATGGAAGGCTCTCGTTTTCTGACACAGCAAACAAAAAAGGACCAATGACTATTAAGCCAAAAAACACTAAAGTCTCAGGCACAAAGAATACCACCTGATATGGTCAAGCTACCTTCCTCATGCTGTAGGCAAATAAAAAAGCGGAGTTGTAGGACACTTCTCTTAGCAGGGAAACTGTTTGTTGGTGATCTTCCTCAGTCTCCTGACAGAACCCAGTAATGAAATCACTGCTGAGGCTCACACCTATCATAAAGAAAGAAGAATCTATTACATACAGTAAATAATATATAATTATATTAATTGAATACCATATTTCACTGTAAATTACCAGCTCAACAGAAGTCACAAATGTGCCCCATGATCGAAATGCATGCTTGCAATACATATATGTGATCTATCTTATCTGTCCACTAGTGCTGGGAAAGGGATGTTCGGGGGTACGTTTCAGTAACACCTGGACATGGACTGTAAATGTACTCTGGTATTGTCAAGCAGAGAGAAGTTTAAAATAATTTTAAAAGGCACAGATCCTCTTCCTCTGCAGTCCCCGCCGGTGCTCCTGGCCCCTCCCCCCCCCCCCCTGCCAAGTGACCTCATAGCAAACTGCTTGCTATGGGGGCACTCATAGGTGCTCCCTCCCGAGTCGGCTCTGTGTGTCCATTGACACAGAGCACAGTTCGGCCCCCCCGCCTTTCCTTATTGGCTGTGATTGACAGCAGGAGCTCCCGATAGCTCCCGCTGCTACCTCTCTGTCCAATGAGGAGAGAGAGCCACTGATCCCATGCACATCACTGTATAGAGATCAGGATCAGGTAAATATTAGGGTGGCACAGTGGTGTAGTGGGTAGCACTCTCGCCTAGCAGGAAAAAGGGGTCAATGGTTCGAATCCCAACTACGACACTACCTGCCTGGAGTTTGCATGTTCTCCCTGTGCCTGCGTGGGTTTTCTCTGTGTACTCCGGTTTCCTCCCACACTCCAAAGACATGCTGTTAGGTTAATTGGCCCTATTATATGAATGTGAGTTCATATAGGGGACCTTAGATTGTAAGCTCCTTGAAAGTAGGGACCAATGTGAATGTACATGTACATCGATGTGAATGTATATGTAAAGCGCTGCGTAAATTGACGGCGCTACATAAGTACCTTAAATAATAATAATATTTAGGGGGGGGTGTAGTAATCGTGCGTACTTGGCACAAAACTAGCTGTGTGTGTATTCAGGTCACAAGTTGGACTTGATGGACTTGTGTCTTTTTTCAACCTCACCTATGTAACTATGCAAGTCTCCCATGGTATCTTGTCATAAGAAGACACAGCTGCAGTGACCTTCCCCCCTAACTCATACAATCCACAACCTCTTCATGCCAGCGACCTCTTATCAATCTCCCAATACCTATCTCAGGGGCCATAAAACTGTTGAGCTTGCCTGCTTCAGGGACAAGAGAGACGTTGGGTTATAAATACCTCAGTTGGAATTTGTACAATACACATATCTGCCTCTTGGTAGAATCCATCATCCCAGTCAGTGGCGGCCCGTCCATAAGGGCGCAGTCCCCTCTCACCCCCTCTGTGCACTATGGATAGATTTGGGCATTGCATGAATCTATCTATGGCCGCCGCTGCCACCCCCTATTTTTGGGCGCCGGGCGCCTGAATTACAGCGGCGGGGGGTGTTTTTGAAGCACCTGATTAGAGCCATAGACTCTAATAGGCGTCAAAAACGGTGACCTGGGAGCGCCATGATTGGCGCTCGCAGTTCACTCAGCTGTGTTAGGAAAGCGAATAAATCTTCGCTTTCCTAACACTGAACCACCTCTCCACCAATCAGGTGCTCGGGTCTGTTACCTGTCACCTGATAGGCATCCAATAGCGACGCCTGTCGTTTCAGCCAATCAGGAGGAGAGGATGGGAGTCGGGAGATGAGGACAGCAGGAGACGCTGGCTTGAATGACCCCACTTGTACCACCAAGACAGGGTAAGTGCCATGCAGACAGCGAGCGGGCGGGTGGGGAGGGTCACACTGGTGGCATTCGATGGCACAGTGGCATTTGATGGGCACACTGGCAGTATTTGAGGGGCACACTGGCAGCATTTAATGGGCACACTGGCAGCATTTAATGGGCACACTGGCAGCATTTGATGGGCACACTGGCAGCATTTGAGGGGCACACTGGCAGCATTTGAGGGGCACACTGGCAGCATTTGAGGGGCACACTGGCAGCATTTGATGGGCACACTGGCAGCATTTGATGGGCACAGTGGCAGCATTTGATGGGCACAGTGGCAGCATTTGATGTTTCTTTTTACAGAATTTTTGTTTTTGCCCCCCAAAAATGTTGAGCACCAGCCGCCACTGATCCCAGTATATTCCATAACTACTAAAATAACAATATCACAGCCAGAATATTGACATATTTACTTTCCTCAGTTATTTGTAACGTTTCAAGTCCAGACAACCCTATATCAGGGCATATAGGGTAGCACTGGCACCCCTTATCCTGCCTAGGTAAAGTACACATCTGAACCCCGCCATATTTATATTTATTCTGAAGCATTTCACGGTGGACAATAGGTCTGAGGTCTGATGAAGGAGCCGTGCATGCTCCGCGACGCGTTACCGCCCACCAGCTTCACCTCATGTTACATCGGCCGGATGCGTTTCAGGATGGTTCCAGAACCCGAGTCGCCTCATCACATCTTCACCTCCTCGCTAATCCACGTCACCAGGGACTCCGACAGCTGCAAGGTGGCTTTCTCTCTCCCCCCGACAGACGAGGATTACAGCGATCCACATGAGGACAAATCATTATATGCCTATGACCTCTTACTCTCTTTTTAAGTGTTTTTGTCCCATTGTGCCTGTAATAAATCTGTTAACCACTGCACTTAGAGGCACCTTTCTCTTTCCTTTATCATGCTGGACAATAGTCTGCTGGTTAGTAAACTGTAGATATTCAGAGATATGAATACTTATAAAAAAATGTATCTGGGACGTGGTCATAAACGTGGTGACATCCCAGCAACCACCCCTTTGACCAGATGGTCAAAGGGGTGGTTGTGAAGAAAAGAAGAAAATAATTTTCTTGATGTGAAGAAAAGTGGAATGCATCCACATTTGGACATCAACCAAGGAACATCTGTCAAGGTATGAGAGCCAATAACATCTTGCTCATTGACTGAACTCTGCTGAAGCCAGGACATTGCAAGTATTCTTCCTTTTTAACACTTTATTTCTCTGTTGTTTTATTGTCTCTTTATTGCTTGTAACACCTTTTCCAGTAAATTTTGTATTTGTACCATTTGGCCTTTTCATTAATAAACCTTACTTTGAAAAGTGTTAAGCGTGTCCCTAAGCTTTTAATGCAAACTAAAAAGAATCTTTGTCTCTTGAAAAGTACTATTGTATAGTATAAATCCTCTGAATATACCTGTCTGTGGTGACAGTGTGTGTTACAGACATTCATTCTAAAATCATAGTTGTTATTGCTAAGATTATGAGTTCCTCCTCCTCGGTCAAAAGGGGGTGGTGGTAGCTTAAAGGGTTAATTAAGTAGCCCAGTGACAATCACTCTCAGGCTGCTGGCACCTAGATTGGGTCCTGCAAGCTGGGAAATCTTTGTGCCGGGTGCAGCCAAGAGAGGTTATGTTACGCAAGTGACAGGGCGGGGTGAGATTGGCCAGTCCTTTGTCATGAGTTGGTGAGGAGGGCAGGGATCTGATATCCGAGTGCATCACAGGGGGGCTACATGCAGAAGGTATAGGAATGCATTAAAGTGTTTGTAAAGCCTCATTTTTTTCTCCGATAAAAATAACAAACGTGTTATACTTACCTGCTCTGTTGCAGTGGATTTGCACAGAGCAGCACTGATCCTACTCTTCTCGGGACCCTCTTCTGTGATTTTGGCCCCTTTATCCTGTTGAGTGCCCCCCACAGAAAGCAGCTTGCTATGGGGGCACCTGAGCCGAGTCATAACTCTCTGTGCATTCAGACACAGAGCCCTGACCCAGCACCACCCCCTGATTGGCTGGCTTTGATTGACAGCAGCGGGAGCCAATGGCACCACTGCTGTACCTTAGCCAATCAGGAGGGAGAACCTCGGATGGCTGAGACACTCGTGGACATCGCTGGACAGAGAGGGACCTCATGTAAGTGTTAGGGGGGCTCCTGCAAACAGAAAGCTTTTTATCCTAATGCATAGAATGCAATAAGATAAAAAACCTTCTGACATTACAATTCCTTTAAGTTAAAAAACATTCTGGCTTTAGAACCACTTTAATGAGTAAATCTCCTCCTCTAGTGAGGAGCATTAGTGATGAGTAAAATCAAAAAAGTGAAAACCTACCTGGAATGTGCTCTCTTATATTATGTATCAGATCAATGTAAGCTTCTCTGCTATATCTGCAAAACAAGGAAAATAGGATTTTTGTATTACAGTAATCTTGGAATCCATTGAGAGACACGTGAAGTCTTCTCCTTCAGGGTTATATTGCCACCTGCAGGAGAATTAGACACAGGCAAACACAAAAACTGTAAGCAAACCCAGGATAACACCACCAGCAGTACCAAGAATATGATGACAAACACTGAGTGGGTGGGACCTGTGTCCTCCAATGAACTCTAAGAAAAAGATGTAATGGTAAGGACAACAATCCTGTTTTCTCTCTCATCCATTAAGAGACACAGGAAGTCTTTCAATGCATTCAAAAACAGTCCAACTAAGCGGTGGGCAAAATCGCAAATAAACGCTGACGAATCCAACAACAGAAAACTGGGCACTGCCCTCAGTTTAAAGAGCCACTTGAAGGACCTTACACTACAAGTTGGCATCAGATGAAGCAGCAACATCCACACGATGGAACATGATTGAAAGAATGGGAGAAATTAGGAGGCAGCCCTGTAGATCCAAGAAACAGTTGCTTGGTGCTGAAAAGCCCAAGAAGTGCTCACAGGTCTATTAAAGCATACCTTGACAGCAAAGAGTGGAATCCAAACCTTGAAACCATAAGCTTGGATGATGGAACGAGAAGTTTTACTGTAACTATCCAAGGTGACAAAAAGAGAATCAGTCTCACAGCCCGAATTATATTCAGAAAATGGAGAGAACTTTACTTTTGGTAAACTGAAGCTGGACAGAGAGAAAAAGGAACAATATCATGGTTGAAGTGAACGGCAGAGAAAGAAAGGCCTAGGCCTCAATACCACCTTACATAAACACAAAAAAGGAAAACTGAGAACAAGGCCACCACCATCTGCTTATCTTCAAAAATAAGGTTTATTACAAAAATTAGAAAATACATACATATACTGTACATACACACCTATAACAGTGGTATCAGTGCTAAGCTCCTCCTATCACCCACTCAAGCTAGGCAGTTAGCAATGTAAATCAATATAAAGTAAATCAGCAGCAAAAGTATATAAATTAACCAAAGTAACAGTAGGAAAATGTGAAGATATTTGTTAGTTCAAAATGTCAGAGGTTAAATACTTGCTTGGTAACAGTACAATCCTGAATGCCCAAAAAAAAGCCAAAGAAGAAACAAGTTGCCTAGGTTTTTAGTCAGAGGTTAAATAATAACAGTGCAATTTGTTACATATATAGTTGGTAAGGTTGAATAAAGACACCAGTCCATCCAGTTTAACCTGTGTGGGTGTGCTCATGTCAAAGATCATATCCCATATACCTGTATAATGTGCTCACTAAGATGCCCATCTAAGAGTTTTTTTAAACCATCAATACTTTCCGCTGACAACACCGATTGTGGAAGTGGACATCCTTACCACCCTGACAGTGAAAAAGCCCCTACGCAGCATAAGGTTAAACCGCTTCTGAATGATTTAATGAATGAATGACTTGTATAGCACAATTATGTGCCTCTTTGTGTTGGTCTATCACATAAAATCCCAATAAAATATATTTACGTTTTTGGTTGTAACATGACAAAATGTGAAGAATTTCAAGGAGTATGAATACTTTTTCGGGGGCACTGTACTACACCCAAAAATCACCAGAGGATCCATTGCTTCAGTTTGCTGTTGAATCAGATTCGGTCTACTTCTCCTGCCATGGCAACATTTCTGGCTCCTCCCTGATGATTGATGTACGTCACCGATGTGGCGTTGCATGACTGAATCCAGATTGAATGCCCATCCAGCAAGATCACGTAGTGCTGCAAAGACACAGAGGTCCTGAAGTTCCAGAACGTGACTGACTCTGATTAACAACCAAGTTCTCTCACCGGCAGGATACCCAAGACTGCACCCAAGCCCAACAGGCTGGCATCCATGGTGAGGATCTTTCGAAAGACAGATCGGAAACACTTCCTCAAACTGAATTCCCAAGCCACCAAGCCAGGGACAATCTAGTCCTTGTTGCCAAATAAATTAATCTGTCAGGGACCAGAATGACTTGTCCCACAATGACAAAAATATTGCATTGTAGAGGTTTGGAGTAAGACTGGGCAGGGTTAATAGTGGAGCCAACACATTGATGAACACCTGAGGATACAGATGAAAGACTGATGGGCAAGGTCACAAGCTGGTAGTGTGGAGGCCTCACAGCAAGTGTAGGAAACACTGATGCGCTGGAAAAATGGGGACATGTAGGTACACATCTTTGATATACACAGCAGTCAAAAGTCTCCCCTGATATAGAGAAACAATGAAAAACCAGGTAGATTCCATGCAGAATTTTTGAGCTTGAATGAAGACATTTAATGCTTTTAAATCCAAGATGAGGACAGATACCCCCTTTGAGTTTGGAAATGGTAAACAGGTTAGAGTAAAACCCCTGAAATCATTCTGCCACAAGAACTGGAGCAATGATGCTTTAGACCAGGGGTACCAAATTCAAATTCACGGAGGTACGGTTAGTAAAATATTCTTCCAGCAGAGGTCTGAATTGCATGTTTGTGCTATGACTCAGATCTTTCACATTACAGCCCCCCTCTCCTCTTAGGCAAAGTTCCCATCTCTGCAGCTGGGAAATTGTTCCCGACCCGCAGAGGTATGCGCCGCACTTTAGCATATGTGCGCACAACAGTACCATGCATGTTGGTGCTATGCGATTTAGAAAAAAAGGTCAGAGACTTCTTTCCCCGCTTTTCTCATGGGTAGTACAGCCCATTAAAATGAATGGGTAACCGACATGCGCATGCACAGATCTGAACCGAGCCTCATATCACAATCCTGTTCTTACATCAGTGTTCGAAGTCCCCTCTGGACATCACAGTTCCCTCCCCTACACATCAAGATCCCCTCTTCACAGCATTTTCCTCAGCCCCCCTTCACATCACCTCCCCTCCTCCCCTTTTACAGTAGTGAGAAGTAGTAGTAGAAGACTGCAACCCCTCAAGGATAAGCTCACCAAGCAAGGACTGAAGTGAATCAGACAGATCCTCTGCAGCCAATGACTCAAAAGCCACTAAGACCGCAGTCTGTGGGTAAATCAGATTGTGCTTGTGGCCAATGTGGCTTCAGCCAGTAAATAACTGGGTGACTTGGGCCATAAAATCTTGCATGACTATAGTAAAAACCTCAGCTGAATGGACAGAGGAACCGGCAACACCTAACACAGCTAAAGAAGACTCCAAAGAAGGATTGAATTCTAGGAGCAGAAGGCAAAAGGCTTCCAGGCTGCAGATGTTAGGGGCATCAGTAAGCGTGCTGCAAGCAGCCCCAGAACCATTAGTAGAGCATGAACTGGGGGGCACTCATACCCACAGCGAGTACCCCTTCTGTGGTACAGGGAAAAGGCGTCCAATAACTCAAGTAAGTGAGGTAGCTCCTGGTGCTCTGAATGACTGCTCCACTTACCAAGTGAGACAGGGCAAGCACTGAGGCAATGTCAGCAGCTCTGGACCTAGAAATTGCTCAGCTGCTAACTTTTTACCAGGATGGAGTCTGGAAAGAGTCTTGCATCATAGAACCCAGTGTCCCAAGGTCACTTCCAGGCTATCCCTGCAACATCCAATACAACAGCGGCATTCAAAACCCTAGGCTGTGAATCAGCTAGCTGCAATTGAAGACCAGATCTAGCAGCAATGTAACAAAGTATTAAATTAAGAATGTTGAACAGTATGAAAAAAATAAAAAAGTAATAGCAAACTGTCTTTTTTTTGCAGTGAAGCTGAAGAGAAGCTGCACATCCCCCTAGTACAGTACATTAGCAAAACTGAAGTGTGCTGGTAGTGCAGTAGCAGAGGTTGTCCTAGGCTGGATCACAGTTTTTTTTTTGCCAGTGTCCAATGCTCCTGTTGGCAGCAGTATAACCCCAAAGACAAAAGACGTCCCAACTGCCTTAAAGTGGAGTTCCACCCAAAAGTGGAACTTCCACTCATCGGATTCCTCCCCACCTCCGGTGTCACAGTTGGCACCTTTCAGGGGGGAGGGGGGTGCAGATACCTGTATATTACAGGTATCTGTACCCACTTTCGGCATAGATAGCCGCAGAATCTGCGGTTATTTATGTCACTTCCTGCCCCCCCCCCCCCCCCCCGCTGTCTGCTGGGAAACACACGGGTCCCAGAGACAGCAGGGACCATCCGTATTGCGCTGCGCGACTCGCGCATGCGCAGTAGGGAACCGGGAAGTGCAGCCGCAAGCCTTCACTTCCTGATTCCCTTAAAGAAGATGGAGGCGGCAGCACCCGAGGACCGAGAGACGGTTCGGCCTCAGGTGCCGACATTGCGGGTGCCCTGGACAGGTAAGTGTCCATGTTTTAAAAGTCAGCAGCTGCAGTATTTGTAGCTGCTGACTTTTAAAAAAAAAAAATTTCGGCAGAGCTCCGCTTTAATGAACAGGAAAGAAAAAGTGAATTTTCCACATTTATTCATTCTTTTCGGTTCAGCCCTTATACCTTAGAAAATAAATGAAAAAAACTCACCCTCGTCGCATGGCTTCTAAAACCCTGTTACTTCCACTCTGAGCTGGAATATGGAGCTGTTTGCAGATGTTATGCCTTTCTCTTAGTAAGTGAAGGACCTACAAGGCAAATACAAGGGAGACAATATTAGCGTAAAGGCAACAGGACATCCCAAACCCAACTGATCGAGACCTTTAGTAAATTAACACAGTATCAATAGAAAATTTTTCTTTATATCGCTCAGCAATCAGACTGTAATACCATCAAAACTGATTGTACAGGCTCCCCCCTCACAGGCAGGCACAGCTGCAGATGAAATGCAATATGGCAACACCAGATTATCCCTTAAAAAAAAAAAAATTTTAAGCCAAAGGATTTGTTTGATCTACTAAAGTTTTTAATAAGTATGCGTCACAGAAAACTGCAGTATTGCCAACCTCATCTGGAAAATCCTTGGGGTGCGGAGAGGTAAATCGTATCCTCATTTCTGGATCTATTCTGGAGACTTGATCCAAAAGGTCCACAAACCTCAGCCCTCCTTTTTTAGGCTTGTAGACCGTACTAAAACCACGGCTCAGATGAGACGCTTCTGAAGCAAGGAACTGGGCTGAAGAATTGTCAAGGTAACTGTTGACATTTTGACCTAGTAATGTTACTTCCTTTACTCCCTGGAAAAACAAAAAAATTTAAAAGCAAAATACCCTAATCAAGTGTACATTGCACTTTAAAATCTGCATTTGCTGGGTAGTAATATATTTATGTAAACAATGCATATCTACTTACCTGATCAGACAACATTCTAATTTCTTCCAGGATGGAGTGGACTGGACGGCTTCGTTCTCGGCCACGAGTGAAGGGAACTATACAGTAAGTGCACATGTTATCACATCCTCGCATGATGGAGCTGAAAGGAAATATGGTTAAATAAGAGAACTAACATCTGCCTTAAAAGAGAAGTACAGCCAAAGCTCTTGTACTTCTATGGGTCACAGGAGTGCAGTTCGTTTTGCAATCCTGTGACCCAATATGAGCAGAGAGCTGGCTGAAGTCCGCTCTCTGCTGACGTCACTGCTGTCAGTCCAGGCACCGCGTCATCCCGACAATGGAAGTCGGGATTCGCCAGGTGCCTGGACTGACACACGGCTCAGCCTCATAGTGAGCCGTTGAGAGCCTGAGCTGGCCGTCCCGGCCCCCTCCACAGCTCAGTGCTCCAATGAGCGAGGAGGGGGCAGAGCGGAGAGCTGTGACTGGTAGTCTACAGCTCTCTACTCAGGGAGCTCTGAAAACAGAGAGATCGGCGGTGTTGGATGGCTCAGTTCTCGGTGCAGAGGCACCAGGGGACTGATGCAGAATCTGACCGATGCTGCATCCACCGAGATAAGCACGATTCCTAAAAAAACAAAACAAAAAAAAACCCTTTACTTCTCTTTAAAGCTGACCGTACACTATAAAATCTGATCAACATATCAAAAAATCCACACACCCAACGGACTATAAAGGCACCAAGGTAGACATATATTAAAATCATAGCATTTTATTAAATCAAGTTAAAGTTCCAATTTAAAAAGCACCAGCAAAATATACAGGATCAGTGTATAGTTTGCTGGCACCTAACATAATATTTTAACTTGATTTAAAAAAATACTGTGATTTTAATATATGTCTACCTGGGTACCTTGAAAGTCCATTGAGTGTATGGTATTTTTAAAATATTTTGATTTCATGTTTTCACGCCTCCCTGCCCAGACCAATTTTCAGCTTTCAGTGCTGTTACACTTTGAATGACAATTGCGTGGTCATGCAACACTGTACCCATATGAAATTTTGATCATTTTTCCCCCCACAAATAGAGCTTTCTTTTGGTGGTATTTGATCACCTCTGCAGTTTTTATTTTTTGCGCTATAAACAAAAAAAGAGCGACAATTAAAAAAAAAAAAAAAAAAAACACAATATTTTTTACTTTTTGCTATAATAAATATCCCATTAAAAAAAAACAAAAAAAAAACAAATTTCAGTTTAGGCCGATATGTATTCTTCCACATATTTTTGGTAAAAAAAAACAAAAAAAAAAACGCAACAAGCGTATATTGATTGGTTTGCACAAAAGTTATAGCGTCTACAAAATAGGGGATACATTTATGGCATTTTTATTGTTATTTTTTTTTTTTTTACTAGTAATGGCAGCAATCTGCGATTTTTATCGTGACTGCGACATTGTGACGGACAGATCAGACACTTTTGACATTCCTTTGGGACCATTGACATTTATACAGCGATAAGAGCTAAAAAATAGCCACTGATTACTGTATAAATGTCACTGGCAGGGAAAGGGTTAACACTAGGGGGCGAGGAAGGGGTTAAATGTGTGTCCTAAGGAGTGATTCTAACTGTAGGGGGAGGGGACCCACAAGGGGAGGAGACCGATCGGTGTTCCTCTGTACTGGAAACACACCATCGATCTCCTTTCCTCTGACAGGACGTGGATCTGTGTGTTTACACACACAGATCAACTGTCCTGCTGTGTTCACGGGCAATCGCGGGTGCCCGGCGGACATCGTGGCCGCTGGGCACGCGCATCGGGTGCCTAGTGACGCAGTGCGTGCGACCCCTAGAGGCTCAGAAAGTAAAAGACAACATATGACGGCGGCCCGGAGGGACAAAGGGTTCCTGCCGCCGTCATATGACTATGCACGATAGGGAAGTGGTTAAAGATGTGTTACCCCTTTTTTATCCTTTGCCACCCCCACGTTTGTGCTCTTTTTCTCTTTCAATTCACTATACAATCTTCTTTAGAGTAAAAAAAACAAAACTATGTTATAGGAGAATAACAATCCATTCATTTGATATAAAATCGGACAGGCCTTTGTACCATAATGTTTATAGAATATCTAAACGATATAGTGCAAAGGAAAGCCAAGAAACCACACTGCAGCACAGACAGGAAATGTCAAAAGTCCCAGAGAAGTGTCAAACTGAGGCCAGCAGAAGTGCGTTGGACCCGCTCTAGTGAAAGCAGAGGTGTCTGCGGTGTCTGCATCAGCTGCAAGCACATGTAGATTGCAGATAAGAGGAAGACAGTGCAACACGATGAGAAAGGGGAGGGTGTGTGCCTTAAACGCATTGCCTGTCAGTTTCACTCTTTCCCCTATCCAAGCATGTTTGCAGCAGCAGCTGCCACCGCTCCTTTTATGGCTAGGGTGGATCTAGCGTGCATCTAGCGTGCTTCGGCCTCAATTTGGCAGTTCCCAGCCCACCGGACATGATCTTCTAGCTGTGCTGTAATGTGGATTCTAAGCTTGACTTTGGAGTTTTACCATGTCCGCGGACATTGCAATTATTGGTAAATTAATATATTTATTTTAACCCCTGGCTGCACCGTTCTCTTTTATCGCACTGTCAAGACTAGTTCGCACTGTCAAGACTAGATCCCCCCAATTTGTGCCAGAATAGCTTTATCTGGCTATCTAAGAAGCAATAGTTTACAACTGTGCACCATGATAGTGATAAACCCCATTACCTGCACCAGGAAATTCAAACAAGGCAATGGTGGCTAACCACCAATGGAAAGGTCTTTCCCTCAGAAATGATTGAATTTTCAGATTTCAGAAAAAAAATGAAGCTAAAATGAGTTTCTCTGGTGATGGCTCTATTGGCGTATTAATGAACGTTAAAGGCACTTACACAAAAGAAGAAATGCTGTTTGCAGAAGTCTGCACCGGCATGATGTCAGCATAGGTCTCATCTAAGGAAAGGAGAACATTGGCAGCTTGCTGGCCCGTTTCTGCCACACCAAGAAGTCGAGGCAAATCACGGTAGGCATCAGGACCAGCTAGTACATCCACCAGCTTCTCTCTTTGAAGGATTTCCTCTTTCAGACGTTCTGCCATACATCCTTCACCAAGACAATAAAAGCACACAACATAATGATTAGTAAAAAGCCTTGTCAAGTTTTTTCCCCACCACCTCTGCTGAGCTACTTTACCATGTTTTAAATAATAATAATAATAATAATAGGTGAATAATAGGTTGTAATTTGAACTGCTATTTAGTCAAGGATGTGCCCTCCCTCTCCATTTCATGGCCTTGCATGAAGGTTCAATTAGACAGAGACAGTCAGGAAGCTGGCAGCAACTGCCGAGCTTTCTTATTAGAAAGCCCACTATTATCAGCACATTCTGTAGGATTTCATAAATATGAAAAACATAAAAAGGACCGTTTGTTAACTTGTAAGACCCCTTTCACACTGGAGGCGTTTTTTCAGGTGCTTTAGCGGTAAAACTAGCACCTGTAAAGCGCCTGAAAAATGCCTCATCTGCAGTTCCAGTCCAAGGGCTTTCACACTGTGGCGCTGCACTGGCGGGACCTAAAAAAAAAGTCCAGCAAGCAGCATCTTTCAGGCGCTTTAGGAGAAGTGTATACACAGCTCCCAAAGCGTCCCTGCCCATTGAAGTCAATTTGTAGCGGGCGCTATTAACCCCTTCATCGCCCACTAGCGGGGGTTAAAAGTGCCCAAGTAGCGGCAAAAAAGCGCCTCAAAAACGACGGTAAAGCACCGCGCTCTCGGTGTGAAAAGGCCTTAAATGTTAACAAAAAATAACTAAGCACTATGATAATTCCCCCTTTATTCCAGACTGAAGGGTAGCTGGCATAGATTTTGTGCACATACCTAACATTCCTATCCTCAAAGGACCTTGGGATTTATTTCGAGTTTTCTTAAGATGTGCAAGTTGCTTTAGACGGTTCCAAATGGTCTGTTCTGCTTTTTCTCTGCCAAGAAATAACAGAATTTTATTTAACAAATAAGGACTCATATTATCCTAACGCGGAAGACAAAAAAAAATAAATAAAAAAAAACAACAAAAAGGTAATACATCTTGGATCTATAAATATGGTTTATTTTTGTGACCACATCTATCTACATTGTTACTGTACACTAGTAATTTAAAGTACACCTATACTATATATCAGTAATAGATACAATAATGTAAGTTTTTCCAATGATGAAGGTTTTAGCAAATTTAAGAAGTACCCACCTTGCACCTTGGGGGTATAGGGGCACAGATATCATACTCCTGGGTAAGCCCTGACGCCATCTGACCAGGTGCTTACTCAGGGTGGACTCCTGCAGTGGGAAGCTGGTGAGGTAGTGTGGATCAGCGGGTATACTTTGCTGGGGAGGCAAGGCAGGTATAGTGGGCTACCAGGAGGCACCATGAGTGGAAAACCAGCAGCCAACCGACTCCCAATCAGAGCTCTCAGCCAATGGCAGAGAGCGCAGATCAGAGTGTTCTGGTGGGGGGGGGGGCGTCCCCCTGTCAGAACGCAACAGCTCAGTTTGGGAGATTGCTGGACTAACCTCGCATGATTAGTACAGCGGCTCCTGACCGGAGCTGTCAGCTTTTTTTTGGTTGCACGAAAAAAAAACTGTAGTGTGTACCTTTATGGACACACAGTGTTCACATCTAGTTTACAGATAATGAGATTTGGCAGCACAGTACAGACAAAAATAATTATAAATATATAACTAAATATACCTCCCCACCCCCTTCTTAAAATTACATAGAAGAACACTGAGTTCGTTTTTTAAGCCAGTAAAAAGGTAAGCAGCAATTTCGTTCTGCTTGATTAATGGGAACATGTAACACATATAAATTATGTGTTATCCCAATTTGGCTGCAAAAGTGGAAATACACTCTAATGCCCTGTACACATAAGATTTTCCGACAACAAAATCCATGGGATTTTTTCAGACCGATGTTGGCTCAAACTTGTCTTGCATACACACGGTCACACAAAGTTCATTGGAAATTCCGAACACCAAGAACGCGGTGACATACAACACGTACGACGAGCCGAGAAAAATGAAGTTCAATAGCCAGTGGGGCTCTTCTGCTTGATTCCGAGCATGCGTGGCACTTTGTGCGTCGGAATTGTCTACACACGATTGGAATCTCTGACAACGGATTTTGTTGTCGGAAAATTTTATAGCCTGCTCTCAAACTTTGTGTGTCGGAAATTCCGATGGAAAAAGTCCGATGGAGCCTACACACGGTCGGAATCTCCGACAACCAGCTCCGATTGCACATTTTCCGTCGGAAAGTCCGACCGTGTGTACAGGGCATTAGGCTTGGTTCACACCTATGAGTTAGATGCAGCCTGCGTTTGCATGCGCACAGCAGCCTATTCACTTAAATAGGCTGCTGTGCCTGCGGAAATTGCAGGAAAAAAGCTGCCTACACCTTTTTAAAACTGCAGCCCCAGGGAAATTGGATGCAGCATGCGATTTCCAAAACCACAAACGTGCTGCATGTTTAGATGCGTGTAGGTGTGATTGAGAATGAATGGCAACTCCGCACTTCTGTAAAAGAGTAGTGCGTTTTGGCTGCGGGTGGTTGCAGGTGCGATTCTGGCATCCGCAACCACCCGCACAAGTGTGAACCTAGTCTAATGCCGCGTACACACGATTGGATTTTCCGATGGGAAATGTTGGATGTGAGCTTGTTGGCAGTAAGTCCGACCGTGTGTATGCTCCATCGGACATTTGTTGGCGGACTTTCCGCCAACAAATGTTGGCTAGCAGGTTCTCAAATTTTCCGCCAACAAATGTCTGTTGTCGGATTTTCCGAGCGTGAGTACACAAGTCCGTCGGACAAAAGTTCAAAGTACAAACACGCATGCTCAGAAGCAAGGACGAGCCAGAATCGGTCGGTCTTGTAAACTAGCGTTCATAATGGAGAATTAACATTCGTGACGTGGCAAATTAAAAAAATCTCGAAATGCAGCGCACAATTCTCTTCTTTTTTATTGGGATAATAATGAAGCTGCTTTGTTGGTGACACTGATGGAGTTATTGCAAACAAATCTTCAAAGGCTTTTTTTTTCTAGTGATATCAAGAATAACATTATTATGTTTTTTTTTATTTTATTTGGGCAAGTTACCACAACACCATTATCCCGTAGTTTTTAAGATCAAAGATACAACTATGTTGGTGTCCCTTGTTAATTTTACATTATATTTTTTAAAATGTAACTGCCTACTCCCAAACTGTCATTTGAAGTAAAACACATAGCCAAGTATTATTCTACACAATTTTTTTATTGTGCATTAAAAAAAAAAATAGACATGCTATCTGCCAATAGAAAATAACCAAAAAGTGCATTCTATGCATCCAAAAATATAGAAAATTTACCAAATCAAATCATTATTCAACCAAAAAAATAATGTCAAAGCAATAACTCCAAGACCAGTAATAAATAACACGTTATCTCCTCCGATTTCGCAACATGTCAGGTTGACGAACGGTCGTTCAAAAACGAACTGAAAAGCACGAAATAAAAAGTGCGAACTGAAAATCGCTAAATGAAAAACGCGAAAAGAAAAGCGCAAATCAACGCTCACCAAACTTCTACTAACACGAAATTAGCAGAAGGAGCCCAAAGGGTGGCGCTAAAGAGCTGAAAAACCACGTAGTACGTCACTACGTTCGTAATTGTAGGCCAACAATTGTGTGACCGCGTGTATGCAAGACAAGTTTGAGCCAACGCCCTTCGGACAAAATTCCACGGTTTTGTTGTCGGAAAGTCAGATCGTGTGTACGAGGCTTAAGTGTAAACCCCTAACCACTTCTTCTGCATAAACACAGAGATGTCCAGCTCTCAAAACATCACTCTCCCTACCATGGGTGACTGCAGCATCATGTTAGTAGGGGATTTGTGAGTGCTTTAATGAACTTTATAGGCTTCCTCTTTAGCATATTGTTTATGTATGTTGTCTGTATTATATTAAAAAAAAAAAAGGTTGATTAGAACCTACATAGCTCTGCTTATGCTAACCATATACAGGGTAATCTTTTTTTCTATTCGCCTATTTGTGTTGTTTTCCCCTCTGGTTAGCACATCCCATCACATAAATTTGATTGTCAGTGCAGCTCTTATTGTATTTATGATATTTTATGGTAAAGCAAACAATAGCAACCACATGTACATGACATTCAGTTTAAAATGGAGGCTTTACCTGATTGAACATGTAACCAGAAGGATCACATCAGCCTAGAATAAAAAGAGAGAATCAATACATGAAAGGATGCATGAAAGGTGCTAATGATAAATCTAAGATCACCACAACGTAAGGCTTAACTCCAGGCAAACAGCAAATACACAGATCAAACACACAATAGGATCGGTTTTACCTGCCAAAGGATTTTCTATTTCTGTCAATTTACTTTTGAGATTTACATAGTCTACTTGGCAGGGGACCAGATTTGTCTCTCTACTGCAGTAAAGAACACTTTCAGGTCTCCTTCCCTCCTTTATCCTGTGACTGGACAGTGAATGAGAAGCCAGCAACTGATGAGCTTATGACCCTCTCACTCTGCTCTCTCCTCCTATCAGCATGTGAACTGACTGCCTCCTAATATTGTGTCTTCCTTTTCCAGTCTGAGCTCACTGTAATTATATCTTTTTTTTCCAGAGCTGTATTATTGTATCTGCTGAGAGTTCAGCTGTAAAGAAAAAAAATAAAATAAAATATGGAACAGTGAAACAAATTTCCCTATTTAGAACTATTTTGTTATCCAGTATATAAAGGTAAGTATTCCCCAAGTACAAAAAGGGACTTTAAGGGCAAACTTTTAGAAAAAAATACAAATATTTGAAAAAATAGAAAAATGTATTACATAAAAACCCTGTCATACATAAACATGACAGTAATGTACAAGGTAATATACAATATTCATGTGTAGCATATGAGTAGAACAACACAGCACTTCTCCTGTAACCCGACGCGTTTCGGGATATTCAAGGCAAATCCCTTCTTCGGGGGCATGAAGGAGACAATGGTTGGAAATACTCTGAAACAGAAAAACAGATCAAATCTGGACTTACGGAAAGAGAAAAGACAATGTTGAATGTGAAGGACATGGACTATGTCCTTCCCATTCGACATTGTCTTTTCTCTTTCCGTAAGTCCAGATTTGATCTGTTTTTCTGTCATGTTTATGTATGACAGGGTTTTTATGTTACAAATTTTTCTATTTTTTTCAAAAATGTGTTTTTTTCTAAAAGTTCGCCCTTAAAGTCCCTTTTTGTACCGGGGGGGGGGGTACTTACCTTTATATATAATATAGTGGGACGGTGGCAACAACAAATGGAGTTGTATCTCCATAATGGTTCTCCCTTATGAATATAGTTTTGTTATCCAGAGGAAGTAAGAAATGTACGGCACAAAGGATGAAGGAAGGAATGTTTGGAGCTGTAATAGGAAGATTACCACTGGAGTCCCCATCAGAAGGTAATTCAGCCCATAAACATCCATCATGAAAACTCATTGGGTTTAGGACAGCCTGACTTGGAGTAAAATTGAACTATACTGCCCAAAATAGTCCACATAATCAACTCACCCTCTGCATCAAAAAAAAAAAAAAAAAAAAAAAAATGATGTAAAAATTTATTATTCTAAATCATTCCTGTAAACTGTACTGAGCTGGTCACAGTCTCTATAAAGAAGCCTTGTGGCATGAAGTTCAGGCGCCTCCAGTCAATCGAGGGTGTGGCGGGGGGGGGGGGGGTTAACTGAACTGTATTCTTTCCTTACATCAGAGACTGATTTCATGTTAAAAATTACATTTGCAGGATTTATTTAAAAAAAGTAAGGTATTGACACCTATTCCTAATGTTTATCAATATACCCACAAGAGGCAATATCAGTAACTTATAAGGACATAACTCAAAAACCCAGATCTGGATTTCCAAAGCTGATATTTCAGTTATGAATGGATACTGGGTTGAAATACTCACTATTCACTTAGATGTCCTATGAACAGAGGAAGCAAGATATCTCCACCTGTGATATTATTAACCAAAACATGTTCCTGGAAATAGCTTTGTAATAAGTGGGTCCTGTATCAACTGCCAGCTGGGAACCTGTATCGACACAAAGTTAAGGCATACATAGTCAGCATACCATCCATCTTTGAAATAGCGTCCAAAAGTTTACTGAAGTGATCCCAATCACAGTATAGAATTGTGAAGTTTCGGGCAGTGTGGGTCCCCTTCATCAGTCCTATGACATCACATGCCTGATGAAGGGGACCTACACTGCCCGAAACTTCAGAATTTTATGCTGTGATGTGATCACCTCCATAAACATTTGGATGCGATTTCAAAGATACTAGTTATACTGGCAATACAGTATACGCCAAACCTATATGTAAGGCATAGGTCCATTTAAGAAAAAATGGTGCTGAATGGACAATAAATAGATCTACATGGACCAGTGCAGTGTTTCTATAGTGGTTTCATTACCTCAGCTGCTGTATTAATCCTGACATATCCAGTTTTCTGTAAGATAGACCAAGCGATTTCTGTATCATTTACATTCATCTGACATCCATATGTTTCAAAATATACTAAGGAAATAAAGACATAATGTATTAATCTCACTTAACATACAAATTGCACTCCATAGAATCAAACCTTTAAAAATAGAGCTAATGCCCCTGTTCCGTCAGAATCGGCGACACGTCAGAATAGGTAACGGAAGTGAAGTTCCGTCAGCTGCGCATGCGTACACCGCTAACAGGTTTACTAATCTGACAGAACACCTGCAGTCAGAAGAAGGCAGCAGACATCTTACTACACCCAGCTATGTCTTGAATTTAACAGTAATTTTAGCAGTAAAGTGAGTAATATAGATATAGATAGACATCTGTGATGCTGTTTGCATGTTTAATTTTGAAAACCTAAAAGTTTTAGCGCTGAGCAGTGCGGGGTGTACCAACATGGCCTCCGCCACCTTCCTGCTGCTGGCATCCAGCTTCTTTCAGAATGTAACATTAAAACAGTATCACGGATGTCAACATACTATATTTATATACGCTCATTTATTGCTAACATTTCTGTTAAATTCAAGACATAGCTGAGTGTAGTAAGATGTCCGCTGCTGCCTTATTCTGACTTCGTAAAGTATTCTTTGTTTACTGGACAAAAAAAAAAATCCATGCTGAAATTTTCTTTGCAATTATTAAGTATGAAGTATCTTAACATAAGTTTGTTTTCTGTTGCTTTTCATTAAAAGGATAAGTTCACCTTTACAGAAAAAAAATAATAAACATACATCTTTTTTGCAGGTAAACAAATGTGCATTTATTCTATACTATACTAGATGGACTTGTTTTCTTTTTTCAACCTGACTATGTAAAACAGGAGCCTGGAAAGTATTACAGTCGTGATCAGCAGATTGTGGGTGCAATGTCAGGCTCCTGCACAAACTGCCTATAGCTCTGATGCCCGTACCTCTGTATGTGATGTCATTACAGAGCTGTAGGCAGTGTGAATGAACTACGGGAGAGCTGATCAGCATGCGTGCAGTTCATTCAACCTACAAGTACAACTGGCGCGGTTGGCTGTAGTTTATTTATTCACAGGAAACAGAGCCCCGCACAGCTGCACTACTTTTAAAAAGTGACACTGGGTGTGTGGGGAGAGGAACCCCCTCCTGCTGTCACAGGGAGGGGATCGGGGGGGGGGGGGGGGGGGTGAGAAGGTGCAGGAGCTGGAACATGTAACATGTTCCAAAGGTGAACTTATCTTTTACATTTTTAAAGCTTATCTGCGTCCAGAGCTATGCATCTGTCCCCAGACGGATGTAAACATTTGGAGGTGCAGGAAGATCTGTACAGCTGCTGTACATCTGTTATTGCTAGCAATGGTTGAATTAACCGCTTCAGCCCCGGAAGATTTTACCCCCTTCCTGACAAGAGCACTTTTTGCGATTCGGCACTGCGTCGCTTTAACTGACAATTGCGCGGTCCTGCGACGTTGCACCCAAACAAAATTGACATCCTTTTTTCCCCACAAATAGAGCTTTCTTTTGGTGGTATTTTATAACCCCTACGTTTTTATATTTTTTGCGCCATAAACAAAAAAAGAGCGACAATTTTGAAAAGAACGCAATAATTTTTACTTTTTGGCTATAATAAATATTCCCCAAAAATATATATAAAAAATATTTTTTTCCTCAGTTTAGGCCGATATGTATTCTTCTACATATTTTTGGGAAAAAAAAAAAAAATCGCAATAAGTGTATATTGATTGGTTTGCGCAAACGTTATAGCGTCTACAAAATAGGGGCTAGTTTTATGGCATTTTTATTATTATTATTTTTTTTTACTAGTAATGGCGGATTTTCTGCGACTTTTATCGGGACTGGGATATTATGGCGGACACGTCGGACAATTTTGACGCATTTTTGGGACCATTGGCATATTTACAGCGATCAGTGTTATAAAAATGCATTGATTACTGTAAAAATGTCACTGGCAGGGAAGGGGTTAACACTAGGGGGCGATCAAGGCTTTAATGTGTTCCCTAGTGTGTGTTCTAACTGAAGGGGGGAGGGGACTGTGTAGGGGAGATGACAGATCGCTGTTCATACTCTATATGAACAGACAATCTGTCACTTCTCCCCTCAGAGAACTGGAAACTGTGTTTACACACACAGATCCCGGTTCTCCGTGTGCCCTGAGCGATCGCGGGAGCCCGGCGGTGATCGCGACCACCGGGCACTCCCATCGGCTCCGTGGGCGAGCAGGGGGAGCGCGCGCCCCTAGTGGCCACAGGGTGAAGCGACGTTACATAACGTTTCGCCCAGCCGTGCCATTCTGCCGCAGTATAACTGCAGCGGCTGGTCGGCAAGTGGTTAAACAGCTGTTTCTCCCAGGCATATAAACACTGCTTTATTGCACACTCTTTAGGATTCTGCAGACAGAGAAGCTAAAACTAAAACTGGTGAGTGCAAAATCTGGTGCAGCTCTGCACAGAAACCAATCAGCTTCCAGGTTTTATTGTCAAAGCTTAACTGAATAAGCTGAAGTTAGAAGCTGATTCGCTACCAGAGCTGCACCAGATTCTGAGTGCTCCAGTATTAATAAATTGCCCCCAGAGAGTTTCAGGTAGCTGCAGCCACTGTGGAGCAATTCATCCTCAATATTATAGACGCCCTAAATGCAAGTCATACTCTATACAGTTCAGCTCACCTAGCTGTACCCTCCAGGGGCACCTGCATTGTTACATTAGTAATTAGAGGCTGTAGGATTATTGAATCACTTCTGGAAAAGAGCAGCAGGGTAGCTGAACTGACAAGAATACAATTTAGATGATTATGGTGCTTCTCTTGTAAACTGAAAAAACCAAGTTAGACTTACCGGTAACTTGTTTTCCAGAAGTCTTTCAGGACAGCACCTGAGAGATAGCGACTCCACCCACCGGAACAGGAAACACCTTCTTCCTCCAAACTTTAAAGGGAGGCGCCTCCCTACCATACCTCAGTTGTAGTAGAGAAGACCTCCGGCCCCGGCTGGAACACATAAACACATACGTTAGTCACAGCATAGTATATACAATACAATAGGGCGGGATGTTGCTGTCCTGAAAGACTTCTGGAAAACAAGTTACCGGTAAGTCTAACTTGGTTTTTCCCAAGGCGTCTTTCAGGACAGCACCTGAGAGGATAACAGAGACTTACCCCCTTAGGGCGGGACAACGGCCTGCAGGACCTTTCTGCCAAACGCCTGATCATTAGCAGATGTGAGGTCCAGCCTGTAATGTTTCACGAATGTGTGAAAACTCGACCATGTTGCCGCCTTGCAGATTTGTTCAGGGGTGGCACCAGCTCTCTCTGCCCAAGTGGCCGCTAATGCTCTTGTTGAGTGTGCAGAAATTCCTGCTGGAGGAGACACACCCGCATGCGAATAAGCCTCTGAAATGGCTAGCTTCAGCCACCTTGCTAAAGAGATTTTAGAAGCCTGGCAACCCTTCCTGTTGCCCGAAAATAGCACAAACAGAGAATCTGAACGTCTAAAGAGCTTTGTCCTTTCCAAGTAACACAACAAAACTCTTCTAACATCCAACATGTGAAAACAAGTCTCCTTCTCCCCTACTGGGTTGGGGCAGAAGGTCGGAAGTACAATGTCCTGAACACGATTTTGTACTGAAGCTACCTTTGGTAAGAATTTCTGATCTGTTCTAAGTATAACCCTATCTGAGAAGATAGATAAATAGGGTTCCTTAACTGATAAGGCATTAAGCTCACTGATCCTGCGTGCAGAGACCATGGCAATCAGAAACACAGACTTAAGAGTGAGAAATCTAAGTGGCGCTTCTTCCAAAGGTTCAAAGGGACTCCTTGTTAGAGACTGGAGGACTATCGACAGATCCCATTTGGGAAACAACTTAAGTGGTGCTGGTCTGGATCTCGTAAGGGATCTGAAAAATCTGGTTACCAATGGATCCGAGGCCACCGATCTTTCTAGGAACACTGCTAGCGCAGCCACCTGTACCTTCAAGGTACTAACTGCTAGTCCCTTGTCAGCACCAACCTGTAAAAATTCCAGAATGGAAACAAGATTCCCTGGGTCCTGATCAGATGAATTACACCATGTATTGTAAACCTTCCAGACCTTGGAATAGATATTTCTAGTCACCCTTTTTCTACTGGATAATAGCGTTGAGATTAACCGGTTGGAAAAACCTTTGCTCCTTAAGAGCTGCTCTTCAGATACCAAGCTGTGAGCGCCAAAGTGGCTACCTCTGGGTGATTTACTGGCCCCTGAAATAGTAAATCGTGCCTGAGGGGCAGATGCCAATAAGGCCTGACCGCCATTTTCAGAACGGTTGAAAACCAAGCCCTTCTTGGCCAAAAAGGCGTGATTAGGACAACCGGCACCGTTTCCCTTTGAATTTTTCTTAATACCAAGGGAATTAACTGGAATGGGGGGAAAGCGTAGCAGAGATGGAATCTCCATGGATACGCCAAGGCATCTGTTCCTAGTGACCCGTCGTGATTGCTTAGGGAAAAAAATTGCGGAACCAACGCATTCTCCTTTGAGGCGAACAGGTCCACCTCTGGCAGCCCCCACTTCTCGACAATCATGGCGAAAACCTCTGGGTTCAGCGACCATTCTGCTTCCCGAATGGGGTTTCTGCTCAGGAAATCCGCCACCCCGTTCAGGGATCCCTTTAGATGGACTGCTGACAAAGACAGCAAGTGTCCTTCTGCCCAACGGAGAATGCTCATGGCTAGTACTTGCAGCGATTTGCTCCTTGTACCTCCCTGCCTGTTTATATAAGCCACGGCCGTGGCATTGTCTGTTAGTATTTGAACATGCTGGGCCCGAAGCCCCTGAGCAAATGATTTCAGAGCCAAGTCGATCGCCTTGAGCTCTCTCCAGTTTGAGGACTTGGTCGCCTCTTTCCTGGACCAGTTTCCCTGGGTGAAACCCCTTTCTAGGTGGGCTCCCCAACCCCAGGAACTGGCATCGGTTGTCAGCCTTTTTTCGATTGGAAAGGCCCAGACTAGCCCCTCCGATAGGATATCCTGCCTTTTCCACCACCATAGTGACCTCTTCACCTGGGTTGGAACTCTTAGAGCTGAGTCTAGGGATTCCAAATTGTGATCCCAAGATCTCAGAAGAAAAGCCTGCAGATGTCTGAAGTGTAGTCTTGCCCACTGAACAGCTGGCATTGACGAAGTCAGAACACCCAGGGCTGACATGACCAATATTACCGTCAACTGCTGGTTGGTCTGTAAGAAAGACACTGTATCCTGGATCTTTCCTTTCTTCTCTGAAGGAAGGAAAATTTTTTGGCTTACCGAATTTATTATATACCCTAGAAACCGAATCTCCTGAGATGGTTCCAGGGAAGATTTTTGGAGATTTAGGATCCAACCTAGAGACTCCAGATGGCTGCATGCTCTGCCTAAATTGCTCCTCAATTCCTCTCTTGAGGGGGCGAAAAATAGCAGATCGTCTAAGTAAGGAATTACTGCGATTCCTTGAAGACGCAGCGGAGCTAGGGCCTCTGCCATTACTTTGGTAAAAATTCGGGGTGCAGATGATAGCCCGAAGGGTAGGGCTCTGAATTGCAGATGCTGAATTCTGCCTTCCAAACTTACCGCCAACCTGAGAAACCTCTGGGACTGGGATGAGATTGGAATATGCAGGTATGCATCCTTTAGATCCACTGACGCCATGAAACAATCTGGAGTCAGAAGATTTCTGGCGGTGAAAATTGAGTCCATCTTGAACCTTCTGTATTTGATGGCTCTGTTCAGTGGCTTTAAATTGAGAATTAAACGAAATCTTCCTGTTGGTTTTTTTACCAGGAAGACATGTGAATAGAAGCCCTCGTGCCATTCTTCTGGTGGCACTGGGATTACTACACCCTGTTGCATTAGTTCCTCCAGAGAGGATTTCATGGCCAGGGCCCTTATTGGATCTCGAGGAGCATTTGTTAACAGAAACCTTCTTGGGGGGCTTCTGGAAAACTCGAGAGTATAACCCTGCGAGAGAGTGGTCAGAATAAACTGATTTGAAGTTATCCCTGACCACTGCGGAAGAAACTCTCGTAATCTTCCGCCGACCCGCAGAGATGAGTCATTGTGAGTTTTCGGCCTGTGAAGGAGGACGGAAGAGAATTCCGCCTTTGCCCTTCGCCTTTTGCGCGGACCAATTTTTTCTCCTGCCCTGAAACTTATTTTCCTGCTGCTGCTGCTGCTGAGTTTTTTGAGGTCGAAAAAGACGTTTTGGGGTCTGCTTTTTCTTTTTGACCGGGAAGGACTTCTTCTTATCGGCAGTTCTGTCTAGGATATTATCTAGATCAGGGCCAAAAAGAAGATCACCTGAAAAGGGAATACCACAAAGTTTACTCTTTGAAGCTGTATCACCTGGCCAGGTTTTTAGCCATAAAGCTCTTCTCGCAGCATTTGCTAAAGCTGCAGACCTAGCTCACATCTTGATAGCTTCAGCCGAAGCGTCTGCAATATAAGCAACCGCAGAAATCAGGGTAGGAAAGGAATCTAAGATCTCCTGCTTGGGGGAATCTGCCACTATATGAGATCTAAGTTGGTTCACCCAGTATTCCAGATTCCTGGCTACACAGGTTGTGGCCATTGCTGGTTTTAAATTGCTCATGATTGATTGCCATGATCTCTTGAGCAAAAGATCCATGCGTTTGTCCATTGGATCCCTTAGAACACCCATGTCTTCAAAAGACAGGTCTGTGGATCTTGAGACCTGTGAAAAGGCCGCATCCAACCTGGGCACCTTATTCCACACCGCAGAAGGGTCCTCCTCAAAAGGGAAGCGCCTTTTGTGGGCTCTGGAAAAAAGGGGCTTTTTCTCTGGATCTTGCCATTCTTTAGTAATGGCGTCAGAAATGACCGAATGAACCGGAAATGTTCGCCCCTTAGGCTCATTTAACCCTGCATACATGCGGTCATGAAGAGATAACTCCTTCTTTTCCTCACTTAAGCCAAGTGTAACATGGATAGCCTTAAGGAGTCCGTCTACCTCCTCTAGGGAAAGCTTAAACTTGGAAGGAGCCACCTCCGCTTCCTCACCCTCCTCCTCCGAATCTTTAACGGAAGGAGTAGGGGACTGCTCTTCCCTGATAGAGGGGCCTTCAGGTAAAGCTTCTACCATGGGAAAAGAAATAGAACCCTGGGAAGCTTCAGAAGTGGATGGCTGACTAGCAGCTGGATTAACTAAAGAGTCACGAAAAGTCTGAATCGTGGCGTATAGTTCCTTCTTTACAGAGGCAACCAGATCATCACAAACCGAAGCTGATTCCTCCTTAACTAAAGAAGTGATGCATGTACTGCATAAGACTTTTTTCCAATTTTCTCCCATTTTGGCCCTGCAAGAAGGACATCTCTTTTTTGGGTCAGAGCTTTTAGCCTGTGAGAGAAAAAACAAAAAAGGGAAAAAAACCAGGGGACCTTTTAGTGAGACCCGGTCTCAGCTACATAAGAATCACCCACAGGTGCACTAAGAAGAAACCAGTCAGCCTCTAGTGCCCAGACAGGCCCCTTGCCACTAGGGGGTAAGAAAAAAGAAAATAGACCAAACCCAGGAAAAGGAAGAAAGGCAGACTTAAACTGCTGCTCCTACCTGAGCTTTACTGGCGCCTGTGCCTGTCCCCACCGCTGCAGACGCTGAGTCCTCCATCTCTGGTGTGCAGCTCTCACTTGTGGCTTCATATGCCGCTTCCGGACTCCCATAGTGCATCTGCAACGGACCGGAAGCGGAAGTAGGCGCCAGTTCCTGTCCTCCCTCCTCCCCCCTTGCATCCACGCCGGAAATGACGCTTTTGCTGACCCAGTGACCTGCCTTGTCACTTCCGCCGCGCCTGCCGGCCAAAAAACATGGCGGCGGCGCACGTGCACCGCCGCTCCTACGACCGCGCGGATCACCGGGTCTATGGCTCTCACCGAGCACCAGGAGGGGAAGAGGAGCCCGATTGCTACCGCTGCAAAGGCTTGGGTAGGCCGGGAGGACAGCGGGTCTTCTAAAGGAGGAAAAAAAGAAAGGAAGCCCCGTCTCCCAGGAGCATCTGAGAGACCCTGACTCCCCTTTAAAAGATGTTCCCTCCGGGCCGGAGGAAACACAAAAACTGAGGTATGGTAGGGAGGGGCCTCCCTTTAAAGTTTGGAGGAAGAAGGTGTTTCCTGTTCCGGTGGGTGGAGTCGCTATCTCTCAGGTGCTGTCCTGAAAGACGCCTTGGGAAAAAAGAATTTCCTTAAAAACAAATCTATTAACCTCCTCGCACTCAAGGTACATCATATGACGTTCTGGATTTTGAGGGGGGACATCTGAATGATGCCTATATCAAGTGCTTCGCAGTACATGAACACACAGACTATAAATGAGTGAAAAAAAAATATAAAAGACATAAAAGCATAAAAGTCCAAAACAGTGTGTTTGGTGTAGAATATTCTATACGGATTTCAGGGATCCTATCCTGGGGTCACAACATCGAACGCACCACGCATGCGCGATCTTAATTTAAACGGCGGTAGTATCGTTTTTTTATCCTTTTTACTATAATTGATGTTATATACCTCATTTTACCAAATAAACAAGCCAAAAAGTTATTTGCACCAGCGGAGCATCTCCCTCTGTTTCTTTTTTGGCATTACAACACCAAATTTTTGTACCGGATCCGTGGATGCTACCATGTTTGCCCAATGAGAGGATACCCCAGGATAGGATTGTGGAAGACATCCATAGCTGTTGTCGGCTGCTTGGCTGCCCGGGAAGGAGTCCTGATGCATTGGCCCAGCGGTGTCCTTGTAGTATCCCTGTGGTGGTCCACTTATATCTGCTAAGCTTGTTTTGACCCCCCTGAATAAGGGCGGTCACAGGCTTTCTGGTAAGCCTTCGATTTATCTATCCGGTGGTGGGCAAACACTGAATGGTGAAGATTCATCCCTGAAATCCGTATAGAATATTCTACACCAAACACACCGTTTTGGACTTTTATGCTTTTATATGTCTTTATATTTTTTTTTCACTCATTTATAGTCTGTGTGTTCATGTACTGCGAAGCACTTTATATAGCTATCATGTATGATTGTGATTTTGTCACTATTTTGATATATTGATTAAGAGATTTTTTCATTATTCATAATAATTGGTTTATCAATTTTACCATCCACATATATTAATCGGTCCAGCGCTGCACTTCCTATATTGCATTTGTTTCTCGTGCCCTCATATCGGGGTTATAGTGTACAGCAGCAGGACCTTTTTTTCATTCTCACTTATTCATAATTTTTATGCACCTAGCACAATTCTTTTCTTTTAGTTTTTGATCTGAATGATGCCTGCAGCTACATCGTTTTTTTTAGCCAGCGATTCCCTTCACCGTAAGAACAATCATAGTGGCAGTTAAGCTGCTTGATTGTTATTGCAGGCAGCAGAGGGGACATCACCACCCCCCCCCCCCCCCCCTTTCCGCCGCCCTCTGGTGCTTCTCCGGGCTCTCTCATACAATCGGAGACCCGGAGAAGGAATCCTTCGGAGCCGGAAGAGAGTAATAGAGAAAACCGAGGGACAGATTGTCCCCGGCAATCTCGATGACTCTCGGAGGCCCGGGCGCAACGTTATGACGTCACATCCAGGCCAGCGGAAGTAAGCAAAGCCGGGGACTCGGCAAGAAAGGCTGGAATCGTGAATTATTTTTTTTATCTCAGCCTTTCCTGCCTAAAGGAGAGAAATGTGGGGTCTTATAGACCCCACATCTCTCCATAAAGAGGACCTGTCACGCACAATTCCTATTACAAGGGATGTTTACATTCCTTGTAATGGGAATAAAAGTGATCAAAAAATATTTTTTTTTTTAAAAGGAAAAGTGTAAAAAAGAGTAAATAAAAAAATGTAAATTATTTAAAATGCCCCCATCCCCGCAAGCTCGCATGCAGAAGAAAATGCATATGTACGTCGTGCTGCATATATAAACGACGTTCAAATCACACATGTGATGTATCACTGTGAACTAATTCTAGCCCAAGACCTACTCTGTAACTCTAAACATGTAACCTGTAAAAAAATTTAAAGCGCCACCTATGGAGATTTTTAAGTACCAAAGTTTGATGCCACTCAATGAACGTGCACAATTTTTAAAGCGTGACATGTTGGGTATCTATTTACTCATCGTAACATCATCTTTCATATTATACAAAAAAATTGGGCTAACTTTACTGTTTTTTTTAATTCATGAATGTTTTTTTCCAAAAAAACGTGTTTGGAAAATTGCTGCGCAAATACCGTGTGACATAAAAAGTTGCAACAACCGCCATTTTATACCCTAGGGCAGTGATGGCGAACCTTGGCACCCCAGATGTTTTGGAACTACATTTCCCATGATGCTCAAATACAGTGCAGAATGCATGAGTATCATGGGAAATGTAGTTCCAAAACATCTGGGGTGCCAAGGTTCGCCATCACTGCCCTAGGGTGTCTGCTAAAAAAGCATATATAATGTTTGGGGGTTCTGAGTAATTTTCTATAAAAAAAAAATGATGATTTTTACATGTAGAAGCGAAGCATCAGAATTGGCCCGGATGGGAAGTGGTTAAAGTGTACCTAAAAGCAAAACTTTAGTTTTAGTTTTGGATGGAGTGGAGAGGGATTAGAACACCTGTCAGCTTTATATTGCTGTCTGTGCCCCCCGTAAGGGAGATTCACCCTCTCCATTTGTCCTGTTTACCATTATCAATGAAAGTAAAAGAAAAATCAAAAATTTTGGGTTGTCCCTGGAAAAGTAATAGAGGGGAAATCTTCCAATAATGACACTAGTTCTGGTGACCTGGGGGTCCCCTTAATTCGCAGGGATTTCCTCTCACTTCCTGTTTGGCTATGTGACGGAAGTGAAGGGAAATCTCCACAATGGGACACAGATGGCAAAAAAAAGGGGTTATAATCCTCCCTTACTCTATCCAAAAAAATAAATAAATAAATAAAATAAAAAGGTTCTGCCTATAGTTCAATTTTATAAAAAAGAAGCAAATCTTTCCCAAAGCCAGGTTAACAAAAAGCACTAATAACTCAGTCACTTTCAGCGCTAATAGGTCTTCCAAGGTGTGGAGTAACATATATCAAATAAAATTGGGGGCGTGAAAGCCGTATTTTTCGCTCCATAAGACGCACCTAGGTTTTAGAGGAGGAAAACAAGAAAAAAAATATTCTGAACCAAATGGTGTCCTAAAATATTTACCAGTGCCCATGAAATGCAGACTGACCATTGCACAAAAATGCAGCCTCACTTTGCCCACCAATTGCAGCCTCTCTGCCCACCAATTGCAGCCTCACCATTTTCTGGATAACACAACGCTCTCCTCCCTCTGTCCTCCAGCGCTCGTATGTCACGGAGCTAGGTCTGTGTGCAAGGTCCCACCCCCCTAGACCGGCTTGTGTGATAGGTGGAACACTGATTCAATCTACTATCACACGAGCCGGTCTAGCGGGGCGGGACCTTGCACACAGACCTAGCTCCGTGACATACGAGCGCCAGAGGACAAAGGGAGGAGAACGCTGCAGTCGCCTGCTCATAGGGGCTTCAGAGGTCTGTCCTCCACTCTCCTGCCTCTCTTCTGGCAGCGGTGGCGGCGTGGGGGCGTTGCCATTGGTGGCGGTGCCTAGCATGGATTCGCTCCATAAAATGCAGAGACATTTTCCCCCATATTTCTGGGGGAAAAAAGTGCGTCTTATGGTGCGGAAAATACGGTATATATGGTATCCAAAACTGGGTGGATGCTGCCTTCCTCAGATGGGGTAATCCGAAAGGAACTACAAGAAAAACAGAAATGGAAGGCGCGCACACCTTGTGCATTACCAAAGATAATTTATTAATAAAAATGTTTTATATAAAAGTGGCTACAAAAAAAATGCAACTGACAAAAAGGCCATAAAAACAATGCACGGAACACGGGGCACAGCTAACGCGTTTCGGGGGGCGCACCCCCTTCCTCAGAGCTAGGCTCAGAGCTAGTACCCACTTTTATATAAAACATTTTTATTATTAAATTATCTTTGGTAATGCACTAGGTGTGCACGCCCTCCATTTCTGTTTTTCTTGTAACAAAAAGCACCGTGTAAGAGAGACTATTCTTTCTCTCGGCCCACTAAACAAACCTTTATTATTCACTGGTGGTGAAGAACAGTCCGTGATATAATGAGGTACATCTTCTTCTATAGATGGAGGCACAGCCGCTGCTGGAGTAGTGCTAGCAATAAACTCTTTAAGATTTGGGCCTGTACCCAGCCTGGAACTTAACTCTTCCTTCCTTGTCGCAGTTTTCTGAGAGCCGGACACACCGGTAGATAAAAGTCTCCAGGACGGCAAGATTTTGGCTCGGAAAAGAAGACCGGATAACTTTAAGGGTTCCATTGGTGGCTCCTAATACCTGCAGTACGTAAATC
Organism: Lithobates septentrionalis; assembly: GCA_037952835.1. Lineage (NCBI taxonomy): Eukaryota > Metazoa > Chordata > Amphibia > Anura > Ranidae > Lithobates > Lithobates septentrionalis. The sequence continues at coordinate 30,502 of JBBDGP010000795.1, read as the reverse complement.
CAAGAAGAAAAAAAAAAAAAAAAGCTAATTTACTACAACAGAGAAAGAAAACTAACATTCCAGCAAACTGAACAATTGTGATAAATATGAAATCACTACAATGTGTTTAAAGCAGAACTCCAGAAGTATATTAACCGCTTGCTGTCTGCCCATTCTGATGCTCCGTTTGAACTTCAGCAAGTCGTCTTCACCACCTCTAGATGCCTAAATGCACTGAGTTGCTCTCATATGATTGGCTAATTAGCAATTTGTGTTACCGAGCAACTGAACAGGTGTACCTAATAAAGTGACCGGTGAGTGTATCCCATAGTTTGCGTGAAAGTTATAGTGTCTACAATCAATATACACTTATTGGGATTACTTTTTTAATCAAAAACACGTAGAAGAATACATATTGGCCAAAATTTATGAAGAAGCAAAAATACACGAAAACAGTTCGGACAGCATAAAGGTTAACCACTAGACGACCAGCCGCCGCAGTTATACTGCGGCAGGTTGGCTCGGCTGGGCAAATCGCTGTAGCTGTACGTCGCTCCTTTAAGACGTGACAGCAGGCGCGTGTGCCCGACGCGTGTCCCCGGAGCCGATGCGCGTGTCCAGCGGGCGTGATGACCGCCGAGTACCCGCGATCGCTCGTGACAGAGCAAGGAGCGGATCTATGTGTGTAAACACACAAATCCCAGTTCTCTCAGGGGAGAGGAGACAGATTGTGTGCTCATACTAAGTATGAACACCGATCTCTCTCTACTCCCCTAGTCAGTCCCCTCCCCCTACAGTTAGAACACACCTAGGGAATACACAGTTAACCCCCTGATCGCCCCCCAGTGTTAACCCCTTCCCTGACAATGACATTTACACACTAATCAGTGGCTTTTTTTTATCTTTGATCGCTGTATAAATGCCAATGGTCCCAAAATAGTGTCAAATGTGTCCGATCTGAAAGCTGCAATATCTCAGTCCCGATAAAAAATAAATAAATAAAATCGCTGATCACCACCATTACTAGTAAAAAAAAAATAATAATAATAAAAATTACATAAATCTATCCCCTATTTTGTAGACGCTATAACTTTTGCGTAAACCAATCAATATACGCTTACTGCGATTTTTTTCTAACCAAAAATATGTAGAAGAATATATATCGGCCTAAATTGAGGGAAAAAAATTGTTGTTTTTTTTTTAATTTGGATATTTATTATAGCAAAAACTACAAAATATTGTGTTTTTTCTTAATCATTTACACGGTAATCAGTGCATTTTTATAGCACTGATCGCTGTATAAATGACAATGGTCCCAAAATAGTGTCAAAAGTGTCCGCCATAATGTCGCAGTCCCGATAAAAAAAATCGCAGATCGCCGCCATCACTAATAAAAAAAACTTAAAAATAAAAATGCCATAAAACTATTCCCTATTTTGTAGACGCTATATACGCTTATTATTTTGACCAAAAATATGTAGAAGAATACGTATCAGCCTAAACTGAGGAAAAAAAAAAGTTTTTTTATACATTTTTGGGGGATATTTATTATAGCAAAAAGTAAAAAATATTGCTTTTTTTCAATATTGTCGCTCTTTTTTTTTTGTTTATAGCGCAAAAGATAAAAACTGCAGAGGTGATCAAATACCACCAAAAGAAAGCTCTATTTGTGGGGAAAAAAAGGACGTAAATTTTATTTGGATACAATGTTGCACATCCGAGCAATTGTCAGTTAAAGCGACGCAGTGCCGAATCGCAAAAAATGGCCTGGTCATTAAGGGGCAAATCCTCTTGGGGCTGAAGTGGTTAAAAGGAGACCTAAAGAGGTACGGAGCCTGCCAATGCTAACCTCTCTTTTCTGGAAATGCCAGCTGCCTGGCTCTCCTACTGAATCAGTATTCTCCAAGTCACTGACACACATAGGCAGACCTAGGAGTTCTGATGCCCTCAGACTTCCCTGGCTGCATACTTGTGCCAGGAGCCAGGCAGATAGCATTATCAGAAGAGCCAGGCAGATAGCATTATCAGAGGAGCAGCAGCCCTGCATTTCTCTCAGTAGATGCCCCATTTATTATGTAGCCATGCTCTTCCATGGACCTCCTAGCAGGTTCAGCTGCCCCTTGCCCTGTGAGCAAACATTCCTCCAACACACAAGTCTCCAAGTACTTTGTAGTTAGTATTATACACACAGGTATACTCACGTTTGCATATCCCTATAAAACAGAAGACAGGGCAGTATGTGATCCGGGCACCCTGCACACAGCACAGCGATCACACATGGACACCTCCACTGACAGAGGACAGGAGACAACACAGCGACGTCATCAGCCTGAGACGCTCTCTGCACTACCACAGCGACATCTAGTGGCAGAATGTGTAATGGCAGAATGACACTACTTGTGTGTTGTTAGTCATATTGTAAATGCAGAAGCTACTGACTGTACCTGATTACCAGGGGTTGTCTCCGCTTTCAGGGGTTAACCCATACCTACCAACTGTCCCTGAATTCGAGGGACTGTCCCTGATTTGAAACAAAGTCCCTCTTTCTTCCTCATTTGTCCCTCATGTTGGGCTGATCTGTGTAGTTGTATATAAAATGCACTTTTTTATCTATCAAAGTGTTTCCCCATGCTAAACCTTTCATCCAGTTTCTAAATTGCTCCATTTGTAAATCTCAAAAGCCAATATAAAGGAATAGTGTTAAAAAAAGCACTCGTGGGTTTACCTAATCATTTATTTTTGTATATTGCCTCTTTAAGGGGGCGTGGCAGGGGGTGTGTCCTATGCATACATACTTTTGCTAATAGGTGTCCCTCATTGCAATTTCAGAAAGTTGGGAGGTATGCCTAATGCCGCGTACACACGATCGGACTTTACGGCAGACTTTGCCCAGGGGACTGGATTTCGTCAGACAATTCGATCGTGTGTGGGCTCCAGCGGACTTTGTTTTCTCAAAAGTTGGATGGACTTAGATTTGAAACATGTTTTAAATTAATCCGTCAAAATCGAGTCCGGTTGAAAAGTCCGCTCGTCTGTATGCTAGTCCGACGGACAAAAAGCCACGTTAGGGCAGCTATTGGCTACTGGCTATGAACTTCCTTGTTTTAGTCCGGTCGTACGTCATCACGTACAAATTCGACAGACTTTGGTGGATTGTGTGTAGGCAAGTCCGTTCATTCAGAAAGTACGTTGAAAAGTCCGCCGGGCAAAGTCGGCCGTAAAGTCCAACCGTGTGTACGCGGCATTAGTCATGAATTAAAATGATACTAAAGGTTCCTTTTTAAAAAAAAAAAATAACAAACATATATAAAAGGCAGCCAGTCCGTAAAAGCTAGAAGGAGCTCTGGAACAAAACAAAAGAAAGAAGGACGGTGCCATCTAAGTGCAACGAGTTTTACAATAAGTTTATTATAAGTGGATTAAAAACACTCACATGAGAGCAGATATATTCCAGCGTTTATGGCAATACACAAGTTCATCCGCATGTTCCCGAATGGTGTGGATCTCACGGGCCGGGGAAAGTGATCATCTGTCCTGTAGCTATCCGGTGGTACTGTATGCGCACAGCGCTTCCGAGTGGCTGGGACGCAGATTGTGGGTGCTCCGTTAAGCTCCGCAATGTCGTGATTTCGTCGCATCCGGAAACGGGGTCGGTGGGCGGCACTTCACGTTCGGAGCATGCGTGCTCCTTCATCAGGCTCACTTTTTAATCCACTTATAATAAACTTATTGTAAAACATGCTGCACTTAGAGGGCGCCGTCCTTCTTTCTTTTGTTTTACCTCCACTGTGCAGCTCGTTTTGCACAAATTGGCCCCGATCCGCCTCTTCTGAGGTCCCTCGGCGGCTCTCTCGGCTCCTCCCCGCATTAGATAACCCCTTGGGAGAAGCTCTCTCCTGGGGGGTTACCTTGCGGGCTCGCTCCCGAGTCCAGTATTTGGCGTCCATAGACGTCGATTGCAGGACTCGGCCCCGCCCCCCGACGGCCGCGTCATTGGATTTGATTGACAACAGCGGGAGCCAATGGCTGCGCTGCTATCGATCTATCTAATCAACAGCCGAGAACCCCCTAGCCGAGAGACGGAGCGTTCCAGGGTTCAGGTAAATAAAAACGGGGGGGGGGGGGCTGGTCACTGACAGGTGTGTTTTCACCTTAATGCATTGGATGCATTAAGGTGAAGAAACACTTACCTTTACAACCTCTTTAAGCTTATAAGGACACAGATGGAGCCATGTTCTATATTCTAGTCAGATGTACAGTGTCTGCTGTCTATTTGCTATGGCTGTACAATGGTGTACCTTGTAGAGCTCTTATTTTTCTGCAACGCTGTCAGACAGGATGTGCCTGACTGAGAAGAAAAACATAAAATAAGCTGCCTGCAGTCTGTGATGTTGTGGAACACCCACAATGCATCGACTGCCAGAGACTAGACACTGGTAATGACCTAGGCAAGGAGATATCCAAAATCCTCCAGATTGGGGCTATTAAGCTGTTAAATCGATCCTGTTAAAAAAAATAGTAATTTTTATGAAGCCAACAAGGAATGTCCAATGGGGTGGTGTCTCTTGATCAAGGAGAAACACTAAGGTTAAACATATGAGGATGGCAACCTATAATATATTGAGCCTACACAACGAGCCCTTGTTAAAGCAGAACTAAACCCTCCTATCCCCTTTGCCTTACCCCAATCTGTCCGATTATCTCCTACTCTATTAGCTTTTAGACGATCCCTGAAAACCCTTCTCCATAGCTTCCAACTGTCCCTGATTTGGAGCAATGTCCCTCTGTCCCTCATCCCTCCTCATTTATCCCTCATTTCGGTCTGATTTATATAGATGTATATAAAATGCACTTTGTATCGATCAAAAAGTGTTTCCCAGGGCTAAACCTGATTTCTAAATTGCTGCATTTGTAAATTCCAAAAGCCAATATATTTATAACTGACAATTTTTTATTATTATTTTTTTCACAAAAATATACAAATCTGCAGCATTGAGTACAAAAAAATAGAGTTCGTAATATCACAGTTCAATTTGACAGACAGACAGCTGAACGTTGAACGGTGGAGCCGTTCGGTACAAACATTTAGTGATTAAACAGGATGAGTTTACTGGATTATTATACATCTCAAACAGTATATCCATTAATACCCTTTGCACCAATATATAAACACATAAAAAAGAGAGAAGGAAAAAAGTAAAGAAGAAGAGAGAGGGAAAAAAGGACGGCCACCCACCTCCAGAGTCCAGGACAGCCCGAGAAAGAACGGACCATAAATACGCAAATGACACAGATCATTAGGTCGCAGGAGTCTCCAACAGGACCCAGGGTTCCCAAATACGGTTATGTTTATCAAGAGTATCATTTAATGCCGTAAGATATTCCATTCTCTTAACATCTCTGATCCTGGAGTGCAGCTTAGACAGTGAGGGGGGTTCCCTCTTTTTCCACTTTAGAGGCACCAAACAGCGTGCTGCAGTGAGCACATGGGCTAAGAGTTTTTTTATATTTTAGAGAAGGTGGCAGGTGGGAGACCCAGAAGAAAGATCTTCGGATCGAGGAGCACCCCAGTATCAAAGATGGACTGGAGTAAGGATTGTACCATACCCCAATAGGGGATGATTAGAGGGCAGGTCCAATAGACATGAAATAACGTCCCCCTATCTTTGTAACATCGCCAACAATGGAAATCGGCCGCGGGGTATATGGAGTGGAGCAGATCAGGGGTCTGATACCAGTGAAATAAAATCTTATATTGATTCTCTTTATAAAGCGTGCATATGGAGCTTTTAGTAGCCTGGATCCATATGGATTGCCAGGTCTTTAAGGATAGGTCTGTACCCAAGGCCTGCTCCCACTTAACCATATATGAATGTCGCGGCCCATCCGGTGAGAAATCTGTGACCAGGATCTGATAGGTGTGGGAAATCATGCCCTTAGGGGACGAACCCTCTAAACATAGCTTTTCGAAGTCTGTTAGGGGAGAAAATCTTAAGTTTGACACTAGCGATTGTGCATAGTGGCGTAGTTGTAGGTAACTGAAAAAAGCCTGTTTAGGAATATCAAAAGCGATTTGCAGTTCTCGGAAGGATCTTAGCAATCTGGTTTTAGGATCAATTAACTGGCCATAACGAAATAGGGCCTTATCCATCCAGAAATGAGACATCTGTGAGGTTAAGCTGTCAGGAATGTTGGGTGTAAATAGAAATGAGGTGACTGGGGAAGACGTGGTAGAAAGCGAGTACTTCGATTTGGCACGTCGCCATAGTGTGCGTAAGAGGGCCATTGGTCCTAACAGTTGTACGCTGCCAGGTGGTATATCAGAACTCCAAAGCATGGAGTTTGGGTGAATGGGGGCTAACCATAACTTCTCAATCTGTGTCCACCTATTATAGGCATGTAGGGTACACCAGGAGGCTACAGGTCTTAACTGGGCTGCTAGGTAGTACTTAGCTATGTTGGGGAACGCCAGTCCACCTTGATTACGAGGAGCATATAAAACCGATCTAGCAATGCGATGTCTTTTATAGTTCCAGAAAAAATTTATCAGGTCACCCTGAAGTTTTTTTAGGTGTGAGGATGGGATGGGAATAGGGAGCGTCTCAAAAAGATACAAAAGTCTGGGTAGTATCGTCATCTTCAGGGTTGCAAGTCTACCGAAAAGGGACAATTTCAAAGATTTCCATTTGGTTAGGGAGGCTCTGATAGAGGTAAACATTTGGGGAAAGTTAGCTTTATATAAAGTGTCGTATGTGGGTGTGATATGTACCCCGAGGTATTTTAAGGAAGAGGACTGCCAAGAATAAGGAAATGTTTGCGAAAGTGTTGATAGTGTTTGAGGGGATAGATTGAGAGGAAGGACCTCCGTTTTGGAACTGTTAATTTTATAACCCGAGAGGGTGCTATATCTATCCAACTCAGCCTGTAAGTTCGGAAGAGATATATGGGGTTGGGTGAGAGTAAGAAGGACATCATCCGCAAATAAGGAAATCTTAAAATCTCTAGTACGGATTGGGATACCATGGATACTTGGGTTATTTCTGATATGGGCTGCTAGAGGTTCAATGCATAGGGCATATAGAAGAGGGGAAAGTGGGCAACCTTGGCGGGTCCCGTTAGAAATCAGAAAGGTAGGGGAAGTGGCGAATTGAGTGCGGACCTGGACCGTAGGGGCCGAGTATAGGTGGGCGATAGCTCGGAGGAATGGACCTTCAATACCAGCCCGATTGAGAGTTGCAAACAGGAAAGGCCAGCCAAGCCTGTCAAAGGCTTTTTCGGCATCCAGACTGAGCAGTATTGCCTCCATTGTGTTCCTGTTTGCAACCTCAACCAAGTCGATAACCCTCCGGGTGTTACCCCTGGCCTGTCGAAAAGGGATAAATCCCACTTGATCTCTATGGACCAGGGATGGCATGAAGTTGTTTAATCTGTTTGCCAGCAGTTTCGTAAAAAATTTTAAGTCTGTATTGAGGAGAGCTATTGGTCTATAATTGGACGAAAGAGTGTGGTCTTTTCCTGGTTTTGGGATTAGTGTCAGGTAGGAATTTTGCATATCTCTGGGGATGGGTGTATCAGAGAGAAATGAATTAAAGAGATTTGTCATGTAGGGGAGTAAATGTGGTAGGAACGTCTTGTAGTAAAGGTACGGTAGTCCATCAGGTCCAGGGGCTTTATTATTTGGCAGTAATTTAATCGTTTCTGTTACTTCCTCCTCTGTGATGGAGGCATTAAGAGTCTCCAGAGCAGAGGAGGTGAGCCTAGGGGTATCCGTGTCTGCTAAATAGGTATGGATGGCCTGGGACAAGTCAGGAGGGGATGGGTTGTGCGGGACACTTGGCCAAAAGCCAATATAAACGAATAGTAGTGGTAAAAAAAGCACTTGTATGTTTAACCAATCTTGTTTTTTTGTCCAATTCTCCTTTAACCACTAGGCGTCCGCGCTATAGCCGAAAGACGGCTACAGCGCGGACTCCAATTGCCGGGAGGGCGTCCCTGGACGGCCTCCTGTTTACTTCCGCATTGCGCGCTCCCGCGGGCGCGCATCGCGGAAGTTTTGTGCTGGCCGTGTCCCTCGGACACAGCCAGTCACAGATCGCCGTAAACGGCCAATGACAGCGGCCGTTTGCACTGCGATCGGCGGTGCCAATGAGAGAGGATCTCATATATAAACATATGAGATCATCTCTCATCGCCGGCTCTCCCTCCTCACACAGAGACAGCGTGTGAGGAGGGAGAGCGAACCGCTGCGGCGGTAAGTGTAAAAAAGAAAAATAAAAGTGTCCCCTGCCATCTGTCCTGCCATCTGCCCTGCCATCTGCCCCTGCAATCTGTCCTGCCATCTGCCCCTGCAATCTGTCCTGCCATCTGCCCCTGCAATCTGTCCTGCCATCTGCCCCTGAAATCTGCCCCTGCCATCTGCCCCTGCCATCTGCCCTGCCATCTGTCCCTGAAATCTGTCCTGCCATCTGTCCCCAGTGCCATCTGTCCCCAGTGCCATGTATAAGTGCCATCTGTCATCAGTGCCACCTGTCAGTGTCATGTGCCATCTGTCATCAGTGCCACATAGTGCCATCTGTCATCAGTGCCACCTGTCAGTGTCACGTGCCATCTGTCATCAGTGTCACGTGTCATCAGTGCCACGTATCAGTGCCATCTGTCATCAGTGTCATCAGTGCCACGTATCAGTGCCATCTGTCATCAGTGTCATCAGTGCCACGTATTAGTGCCATCTGTCATCAGTGCCACGTATTAGTGCCATCTTTCATCAGTGCCACGTGTCATCAGTGCCACATATTAGTGCCATCTGTCATCAGTGCCATTTGTCATCAGCACCACATGTCATCAGTGCCACATATTAGTGCCATCTGTCATCAGTGTCACGTGTCATCAGTGCCACGTATTAGTGCCATCTGTCATCAGTGCCACGTATTAGTGCCATCTGTCATCAGTGTCACGTATTAGTGCCATCTGTCATCAGTGCCATGTATTAGTGCCATCTGTCATCAGTGCCACATCAGTGTCAGTGCCACGTATCAGTGCCATCTGTCATCAGTGCCACGTATCAGTGCCATTTGTCATCAGTGCCACGTATCAGTGCCATTTGTCATCAGTGCCACGTCAGTGTCACATGTCATTGTCCTGGTGCTCCAGGGCCTTCAAAAGTGTAATAGGTAGTCAACAAATTAGATGTGTAATTTATGCTCCTAGAACACCTGATGGCGCTCCCTACATGTTGGGCCTCTCTATGTGGCCAGGCTGTGAAAAAGTCCCACACATGTGGTATCGTAATACTCAGGAGGAGTAGCAGAATGTATTTTGGGGTGTCATTTGTGGTATACACATGCCATGTGAGAGAAATAACCTATTACAATGACAATTTTGTGGGGAAAAAAAAAATAAAAAAAAATCTTCATTTTGCAAAGAATTGTGGGAAAAAATGACAACATCAAAAACCTCACCATGCATCTTACTAAATACCTTGGAATGTCTACTTTCAAAAAAGGGGTCATTTGGGGGGTATTTGTACTTTTCTGGCTTGTTCGGGTGGCAAGAAATGAGATAGGCCGTCAGTACTTCAGGTGTGATCAATTTTTTATGATTTGCACCATAACTTGTAGACTCTCTAACTTTCACAAAGACCAAATAATATTCACTAATTTGGGTTATTTTTACCAAAGATATGTAGCAGTATAAATTGTGGCCAAAATGTATGAAGAAAAATTACTAATTTGCAAAATTTTATCACAGAAACAAAGAAAAATGCGTTTTTTTTCCAAATTTTCGGTCTTTTTTCATTTATAGCGCAAAAAATAAAAAACCCAGCGGTGATCAAATACCACCAAAATAAAGCTCTATTTGTATGAAAAAAAGGACAAAAAATTCATTTGGGTACAATATTACATGACTGAGTAATTGTCATTCAAAGTGTGAGAGCGCTGAAAGCTGAAAATTGGTCTGGTCACGAAGGGGGTTTAAGTGCCCAGTTGTCAAGTGGTTAAGGGGACGTGGCAAGGGGTGTGTCCTAAGCTACTTTTGCTGATAGGTGTCCCTCATTCCCATCTCAAAAAGTTAGGAGGTATGCCTTCTCTTCAGAGAAGCCTACCCTATGCACACCTACCAACTGTGCTTTCGTTTTCTCCATCAGCTCATCCCCCACAGTTATTACCTTTTGTTTCCACTTGACCTTCCCTTCTAGATTATAAACTCTAACAAGCAGGGTCCTCTGATCCCTCCTGTATTGATTTGTATTGTAACTGTACTCTCTGCCCTCATGTTGTAAAGCACTGCGCAAACTGTTGGTGCTATATAAATCCTGTATAATATTACAGTGAAGGAAGCTGCCATCTTATGCCGCGTACACACGAGCGGACATTACGGCGGACTTTGCCCGGCGGACTTTTCGACGTACTTTCCGACGGACTTTGTGAATGAACGGACTTGCCTACACACAATCCACCAAAGTCCGTCGAATTCGTACGTGATGACGTACGACCGGACTAAAACAAGGAAGTTCATAGCCAGTAGCCAATAGCTGCCCTAGCGTGGCTTTTTGTCCGTCGAACTAGCATACAGACGGCGGACTTTTCGACCGGACTCGATTTCAACGGATAAATTTAAAACAAGTTTTAAATCTAATTCCGTCCAACTTTTGAGAAAACAAAGTCCGCTGGAGCCCACACACATCGAATTGTCCGACGAAATCCAGTCCGCCGGGCAAAGTCCGCCGTAATGTCCGCTCGTGTGTACGCGGCATTAGCCTCTGTTTGATCTGTAGTGGTCATGTGCTAAATATGTGATCAGTTATGACACCAGCCATTTGAAGGCTGGACAGTTCTGTTGGGAGCACAAGTGACTGAGAGAGTTATCATTCACAACATGCCAAGAATGTAACTATTGTGGAAAATAGTTTATGGGATTGTAGGCAGGAATGCCTGGACATAAATGAAGACTCAAAACAAAACTTTTTTAGCACAAAATGTTATTTATTTTTATTATAGATATATATATATATATTTTTTTTTTTTTTTTTTTTTTTTTTTTATTGGATAAAAACTTGGCTGCGGCATATATTATTGGTTTAATAACCATATTCATAAATATTAGATTACCACACATATTTTATTTCATCATTAAGGATAGTGGGATAACCATGCAAATCATCCCTTCATGCCCCTGCAGCCAACTGCACATCCAAAACTACTGGTTTAGGTCTCTTGCACACAGCCATGTGAGCCTATGCAAAAAACTACACTCTGTTCCCCCCACCTGAAAAGCCCAGGTTCTGTGTGCAGATGCCAGAAGACATGGATTGTTGTGCATGACTGTTCTTTGCGGCAGTGCTCACGCATGGCATGCAGGTATATGCAAAAAAATATTTTCTTTTGCTTGCATATGCCCATACATTACATCTGTGCTTGCCTGAATCACAACGTATACCCAAGTACAGTCATGCACAGCCATTCATACAGTGGCGGCTGGTGCTTCATCAGTCGGGGGGGGGGGCAAAAGACGGACCTGACCACGGATACCCCCCCACCACCTGTTGCTCCAGCCCACCGTACCCAATCAGAACGCTTCTCCTTTTGGGCAATCGGGTGACGGGTCTCAAGACCCACTTCCTAATAAGCCGGGAGGAGGATCAGCGTGGCAATAGCGAATATTCATTTGTTATCGTCACACAACTGGGTGGGCTCAGAGCACAGTGCTGCACCCCAAGCCCACCCTTTTTTGAAGCCTATTAGAGCCTCTGGCTCTAGACATGTGCTTAAAAAAAAACACACCCCTGCTATTGGAATCCATTGGATAGGGGGGCGGTGCCCGTGCACCCCTAATGGACAGGCCGCCACTGCATTCATATCTGTGGGTGGCTTTATGGGCAGAGATAATTTGTCAGAATTTACGTTACACTGTCTCGAGCGCTCTTGTGCAAGGGGCATTAAAATACAAATACAGCATAATATCAGCAAGTCTTTGTTTCCAAACTGCAATATATCATTAGTAAGCCCGGGTTCACACCTATGCGAATTAGATGTGCATTTCCGCACATGTAATTTGCATAGCAGGAGAATGTGACTGGCTCCCTATGGAGCAGGTTCACATATCTCCGGGGCGGCTGCGGTGCGCACTGCACAAAAACGCTGTGCGTCTTTGGCTGCGTTTCAGGGCCGAATTCAGGCATAGAATCGGCCCTGATTGGTCCCTGAAACGGTGAACAGGGACGCACAGCGCTCCTGTGCGGTCCGCAGCGCATTATGGTGTGAACCCGGGCTAATACATAATACATGAATACATTTATACATGAACACGTGTATGTATTGTATGTTTGAGGCTACATTGAGGTTGGAGATGGTTGCAGGTACAGGCGAAGAGTCACAGCACTTTAGGAAGTTTGGTGGAGTGATGAGTAAGGAAAGTATTTTTCCATGAAGTTTTAAAGCCCTACTAATTCTCTCCATGCTCTAGCATTGTGCTATGCTTCCTTCTCTAATCCTGACCACTTGTGCACTTTGGGGTTGAATAATGTCCACCGCCATTCAACCCACTTCCTGTGAGCCAAGGCTGCAGGTGGTTTCTTGAACATGAGAATGAGGTCACTGTACTCCAATGGCCTCCACAGTCACAAGATCTTCATCCAATAGAGCACCCTTGGGATGTGGTGGAACAGGATATTCGCATCATGGATGTGCAGCCGACAAATCTGCAGCAACCGTGTGATGTTATCATGTCAAAATGGACCAAAATCTCTGAGGAATGTTTCCAACAACTTGTTGAATCTATGCCACAAAGAATTAAGGCAGTTCTGAAGGCAAAAGGGGGTCAAACCCGCTACTAGCAATGTGTACCTAATAAAGTGGCCGGTAAGTGTATGTTCCCTGTTTGGTGGTATTCTGCCTTTAGTAAGTTCCCGGACTAGACTTCCTCCATGGTGCCCCCTTTTTGTTCAAGCCAGAGAAGAGTTTCTTATTGCATACATGTTTTTTGATTAGTGGGTACGCTATAGTTTTTATTCAAATATATACTGTATATATACAGTATCTTACAAAAGTGAGTACACCCCTCACATTTTTGTAAATATTTTTTTATATCTTTTCATGTGACAACACTGAAGAAATGACACTTTGCTACAATGTAAAGTAGTGAGTGTACAGCTTGTATAACAGTGTAAATTTGCTGTCCCCTCAAAATAACTCAACACACAGCCATTAATGTCTAAACCGCTGGCAACAAAAGTGAGTACACCCCTAAGTGAAAATGTCCAAATTGGGCCAAATTAGTAATTTTCCATCCCCGGTGTCATGTGACTCGTTAGTATTACAAGGTCAGGTGTGAATGGGGAGCAGGTGTGTTAAATTTGGTGTTATCACCCTCACTTTCTCCTACTGGTCACTGGAAGTTCAACATGGCACCTCCAGGCAAAGGACTCTCTGAGGATCTGAAAAAAAGAATTGTTGCTCTACATAAAGATGGTCTAGGCTATAAGAAGATTGGCAAGACCCTGAAACTGAGCTGCAGCACGGTGGCCAAGACCATACGGGTTCCACTCAGAACAGGCCTTGCCATGGTCGACCAAAGAAGTTGACTGCACGTACTCAGTGTCATATCCAGAGGTTGTCTTTGGGAAATAGACATATGATTGCTGCCAGCATTGCTGCAGAGGTTGAAGGGGTGGGGAGGTCAGCCTGTCAGTGCTCAGATCATACGCCGCACACTGCATCAAATTGGTCTGCATGGCTGTCATCCCAGAAGGAAGCCTCCTCTAAAAACAGTTTGCTGAAGACAAGCAGACTAAGGACATGGATTACTGGAACCATGTCCTGTGGTCTGATGAGACCAAGATAAACTTATTTGGTTCAGATGGTGTCAAGCGTGTGTGAGGAGTACAAAGACAACTGTGTCTTGCCTACAGTCGAGCATGGTGGTGGGAGTGTCATGGTCTGGGACTGCATGAGTGATGCGGGGACACTGGGGAGCTACAGTTCATTGAGGGAACCATGAATGCCAACATGTACTGTGACATACTGAAGCAGAGCATGATCCCCTCCCTTCAGAGACTGGGCCGCAGGGCAGTATTCCAACATGATAACGACCCCAAACACACCTCCAAGATGACCACTGCCTTGCTAAAGAAGCTGAGGGTAAAGGTGATGGACTGGCCAAGCATGTCTCCAGACCTTATAACAGAAACTAACATTCAAACAGACTATTTTCAAGTGTTACTTGGAAAAGATTTAGGAGCAGTGTATTTTGCACCTTATAGAATACACTGTTTCTTGAAAAAGCCTATTTTTGTCAAGGGAAAGAAAGGTGACACACTACAAGCCATAGAAAGTGAAGCAACACCCGTTGTATTGACTACACCTTTTTTTGGCCAGGCCCGCAAGTGTGTGGGAGATGGCACGATGCATTAGCTCCCACAAATACACTTCCACCACCAGTATAGAACCCCCCACCCCCCCAAAAAAATTGGAGCTGCCCCTGTCTCGAGGGAGATTTTTTATTAACATACCTCATGGCAACCGTGATTGGGTCATAGTTGTGGCCTTTTCCTATTGATCTCAATGGACGAGTATGATAGGCGGTACTAACTGTCAAGATGTGAATTGAGGAAGAGAGCGCCAATTTATAAAAACGGACAGTGCAAAGTAAAAGTAACAATATGAGAAGGGGACATAAAGGATAAAAAAATCACTTTTAAATTTGGAGAAAAAAAACTTGTCATTCGTAATGGAGCGGTGGATCTCGCACAGGTGCCGTGGATAGCGGCTGGTATGAGTCAGACAGGAGAGCCTGTGAAGTAATGACATGCAGAAGGGATGTCCGAGTGCTCTGAAAGGGGTATTGCCTGTCAAACTCTGCAAGTCCAGTTAAAATTGCCGCAGCTGTGATGCTGCGCTTTGCATGTGTACAGCCCCATCTAGCTCTAAATGTAGAATTTAGGTGGGCGGCAAAACCAACTCAACTGTCTGTTTTTCACTGCCCCCCATCAACTGCTCGTGTGAAACAGCCATAAAGGAGTGTGTGCAAATATGGTGCAATCATATTGTATAGTGCAGTGGTCCCCAAACTGTGGCCCGGGGGCTAGATGTGGCCCTTTGCTTGCTTTTATCCGGCCTTTGGGACACTATTTCATCCACTGATATCAACAGCGGGGCACAATTCCCCCCACTGACACCAATAAAGGGGCACAATACCTCCCAATGACACAAATGATGAGGTCCAATTTCTCCCAATGACACCAACGATGGGGCACAATTCCTCTCAATGTCACCAAAAATGAAGCCTAATGATACCAATAATGGGGCACTATTTCTCCCAATGACACCAATGATGGGGCCCAATTCCTCCCAATGACACCAACATTGGAGCCCAATTCCTCCCAATGGCACCAACAATAGGGCCCAATGACAGCAATGATGGGACACTATTCTTCCCAATGGTGCCAACAATGGGGCACAATTCCTCCCACTGACATCAAAGACAGAGCTTTGTTTTTTCCCAACGACATCGAGACCATTTCTACGCCAAATGGCCACAGTCCAAGCCCCCCTAATGTCTGAAGGACCATAAACTGGCCCTTTGTTTCCAAAGTTTGGAGACCTATGGTATAGTGTATGTCCAGCTTTACTGAGCCAGCCTAGGAAATACAGACACCTGAAGGGACGCCAAAGATTTTATTTTATGTGTGCAGGAAATAGAAAGGAATTTGAAGTAAAAGGAGAAATAAAGATCTCATTGCTGTTCTCTAAGAAAAGCGATGGAAAGGGGAATATATATATATATATATATATATATATGTATATATATATATATATATATATATATATATACACACAGTGCCTAGAAAAACTATTCATACCCCTTGAAATTTTCCACATTTTGTCATGTTACAACCACAAACATAAATGTATTTTATTGGGATTTTTATGTAATAGACCAACACAAAGTGGCACATAAATGTGAAGTGGGAGGAAAATGATAAATGGTTTTCAAAATTTTTTTACAAATAAATATCTGAAAAGAGTGGCGTGCATTTGTATTCAGCCCCCCTGAGTCAATACTTTGTAGAGCCATCTTTCACTGCAATTAAAGCTGCAAGTCTTTTTCGGTATGTCTCTACCAGCTTTGCACATCTAGAGAGTGACATTTTTGCCCATTCTTCTTTGCAAAATAGCTCAAGCTCTATCAGATTGGATGGAGAGCGTCTGTGAACAGCAATTTTCAAGTCTTGCCACAGATTTTCTATTGGATTCAGGTCTGGACTTTGACTGGGCCATTCTAACACATGAATATGCTTTCATCTAAACCATTCCATTGTAGCTCTGGCTGTATGTTTAGGGTCGTTGTCCTGCTGGAAGGTGAACCTTCCGCCTCAGTCTCAAGCAGGGGCGGACTGACCAGTCGGTCAGTTCGGACGCGGACCGAGGGCCCGGCCCCTGAAAGGGGCCCGCCAGCGCCACCTGCTGGAACTGTCAGTGCTCCCGCGGGCCCCTGCGACCATCGTTTCGGGCTCACCCGGGCCCCAGCGCTGCTGGCGTCACTATTGAAGGGGGGGGGGCGACCACGGGTGACACCAGGCTCAGAGTCGGATTGACACTGGGCACCGCGGCTCCCTTTTTCCCTTCCCTCGCAATGTCATGTGAGGGAGAATGGGGGAGGAGGGACGAGGGAGTGAGGCAGAGAGTAGAGACATTGACAAACAGCCTCCTCCTCGGCTCTTACATTCACGCACACAGCCGGGAGCAAGAGCGGGGGAGGATGGACACCTGCCATAAGAGGTCTGTCGCTATTGGAAGGGGGGGGGGCACGGGTGACACCAGGCTCGGAGTCGGATTGACACTGGGCACCACGGCTCCCTTTTTCACTTCCGATATCCCTTATGTGGAAGGGGGAGTTGTGTACAGGAAAGCGGGGGGGGGGGGGGGGGGGGGGTTTGGGTTAGAGAGGACTTGTATTAGAAGGAGGGGGGCAGATTTGAAGTTTGACCCCCCAGCACAATTCCTCTCCCCTCTCAAAACACCACCTAGCACATATCCTATCCCCCACCCCCCTTCCCCTCCCTAGAATCACTCCTGGCAGCACAAGTGTTACCTGTCCAGGCCCTTCTTACCCCCCTCTTGAAAAGCATCCCGTGGCACATATCATCCTTTACCCCCCCTCCCAAATCACAGATCTCATCCTAGCTCCATCCTCCCTCACCCCCAGATTCCATCCCAGTGCCATCCACCACCCTGCTCCCGTCCTGGCTCCATCTAACCCCCCGATCCCATGCCGGATCCATCCACCCCCCAAACCCATTCCAGCTCCATCCACCATCTGCCATTCCACTCCAGCTCCATCCACCACCCCCCGTTCCCATCCTGGCTCCATCCACCACCCCGTTCCCATCCTGGCTCCATCCACCACCCCGTTTCCATCCTGGCTCCATCTACTGTGGCAGGCTGGGAGGAGAGCCACGCCGATGCACTAGCCTGCTCAGTGCCCCGGGGGTGGGGGGGGTGTGACACCATGTTTTACCACACCAGGTGACACTAACTCTAGTGATGCCACTGCTTGGATGGTAAGGGGGAGGGTGAGCGCTCTCTAATCACACAGATCGGGGATCTCCTGCTTACCCGGCGACCGCTGTCATCTGATGTCCGGCCCCCTGGCTCCTTTGACAGACATCACACTGGTCCAATGCCAGGGGACATGTGACGTCTATCAAAAGAGGTGGGACATTGGATGACAGCGGTCGCCAGGTGTCACAGCAAGAGATACCCGCTCTGTGTGATCCGGCAGCTCTCCTCTTTAACCCCCATGCACTGGTGAGGCTGCTTTCATGAGCACTGGTGAGGCTGCATTGATGGGGGGCTCTTTCCAACATAGGCTCTCAAATGGAAACAGAGAAGACCCGCACACAATATCATTACCCATTGCGCTGCACGCCGCTGCGCACTGGGCCTGCTGCAAACCCTCTAGTTCTACCGTCCCGGATAGGGGCCGCAGCCTCCCTCCAAGTCCCTCCCTCGCCTCAGCAAACAGTGCCCGAAAAGGCGGAAGAGGAGAGGACACCCCCAGCCACCCACAGCAGGACCAGGGTGCCATCAAACCACCCACTCTGACCCACCCACAGCAGGGCCAGGGTGCCAGCCAGCCACCCACGGAGACCCACCCACAGCAGGGCCAGCTAGCCACCCACAGTGACCCCCCCACACCAGGGAGCCAGCTAGCCAGCCACAGTAGGGTGCCAGCCAGCCACCCACAGGAGCCAGTCACAGAGGATGCGGGAGCCAGCCACAGCTACAGTACTAATAGTTAAGGTAAGAGGAGTGCTACACAGTGCCAATTTTATTTTTACTTTGTGAGAGGTTGGGGCAGGGGTGAGAGTCATGGCACAAGGAGGTAGACCCTTGAGGACCAGAGTGAATGAAGGTGTTCACTGTACACTCCGTTAGAAAGAGGACCCCTCCAGGTCCCATTATTCCCCTTTGTAGTCTCTAATGGGACCTGCGGGGGACTCTCTCTAACGGACACTGTTAGAGAGACCCCCCTCCAGGTCCAGTAAAAAAAGGCAGAAATTGTACTTTGTTCAAAATGTAGGGGCGGGGTGAGCCATGGGCGGGGTCAGGGGTGGGTCACGGGCGGGGTCAGGGGTGGGCCATGGGTGGGGTCAGGGGTGGGTCATGGGCGGGGTTTGACAGGGGGCCCTTGCTTTATTTGGACCGGGGGCCCCGAGTGTTGTCAGTCCGCCCCTGGTCTCAAGTCTTTTGCAGACTCTAACAGGTTTTCTTCTAAGATTGCCCTGTATTTGGCTCCTTCCATCTTCTCCTCAACTCTGACCAGCTTCCCTGTCCCTGGTGAAAAAAGCATCCACCACAACATGATGCTGCCACCACCATGTTCCACGGTGGGGATGGTGTTTTCAGGGTGATGTACAGTGTTAGTTTTCCACCACACTTATGTCCTCACACAATAGGATTTTCCGACAACAAATGTTGGATGTGAGCTTGTTGTCGGAAAGTCCGACCGTGTGTATGCTCCATAGAACATTTGTTGTCGGAATTTCCGCCAACAAATGTTTGAGAGCAGGTTCTCAAATTTTCCGACAACAAAACTTGTTGTCGGAAACTACGAGCGTGTATACATAAGTCCGACGCACAAAAGTCCACGCATGCTCGGAATTAAGCAGAAGAGGCGCACTGGCTACTGAACTTAATTTTTCTCGGCTCGTCGTACGTGTTGTACGTCACCGCGTTCTTGACGTTCGGAATTTCCGACAATATTTGTGTGACCATGTGTATGCAAGACAAGTTTGAGCCAACATCCTTCAGAAAAAAATCCATGTTTTGTTGTCGGAAAGTCCTATCGTATGTACAGGGCAATAGCGTTTTGATTTTAGGTCAAAAAGTTAAATTTTGGTCTCATCAGAACAAACCACTTCTTCTACATGTTTGCTGTGCCTCCCACATGGCTTCTTGCAAACTGCAAACGGGACTTCTTATGGCTTTTCCTTCAACAATGGCTTTCTTCTTTCCACCCTTCCATAAAGGCCAGATTTGTGGCTTGCTCAAGTTCTCAACTAATAGTTGTTCTCTGGACAGATTCTCCCACCTGAGCTGTGGATCCATGCAGCTCCTTCAGAGTTACCATGGGCTTCTTGGTTGCTTCTCTGATTAATGCTCTCCTTGCCCGGCCTGTCAGTTTAGGTCTTGGTAGGTTTGCACTTTTGCCTTACTCTGCAGCTCCTTCAGAGTTACCTGCTTCTCTGATTAATGCTTTCCTTGCCCAGCCTGTCAGTTTAGGTAGACGACTGAATACAAATGCACGCCACACTCTTCAGATTTTTTATTTGTAAAAAAAATTGAAAGCCATTTATCATTTTTCATCATCCACTTCATAATTATGTGCCACTTTGTTGGTCTATCATATAAAATCCCAATAAAATACATCCAAGTTTTTTTGGTTGTAACATGACAAATTGTGGAAAATGTCAAGGGGTATGAATACTTTTTCAAGCCACTATATATATATATATATATATATATATATATATATATATATATTTATTTATATATACACATACACAAACACACACACACTTTTTTTTTAACTCCTAAAAGAACCACAAAAGAAAGACACAGAATACCAAAATGTATGTATGCTGTAATTTATTGTCAGAGATGCAGTGCATGTAGAAGGTATTCTCTTCTACATGAAATTCATAAAATGCATGTACAAGTCTTGGGTTGACTTAATATTCACAAATTTGTGCAAGAGAGAAAGAACGAATCAATGATTTTTAATTAATAAAGGCACAAGACAAGTTCTCTGAGTTTATTTAATTCTCCTTCTCACAATCGCATTGGTACACGTTCTGCAAAACAAAACACACAAAATGTTTAGGTCCAGCAGTTTCTGGATTCAGTAAGCAGACATCCCAACCTGCAAAAACTAATTTCAGGGAGGTGGCGCTTCGCGCCCGCAAACGCCTGCCACCCCCCCCCCCCCCCCCCCCCCGCAGCATCACTTTCTCAATATTTTTTCGCAGTGCTTCTGGGGAAGGGGGTGAGTGGCAGTGGTCGGTGGCAGTAGTTTTTTTATTTTTCATCATTTATTTTTTTACAATTTAATTTGTTTTTATTTTTTTTTCACAATGCTTTTTGGGGGGAGGGGGTTGGGGCAGTGGACAGTGTTGGTAGGCCAGGGGAGAGTGGTGTCAGTAGTTTATTTTATTTTTTTACACTTTTTCATTTTTTAGAATCTTTTTACAATATTTTTTGGGGGGCTTTGATGAGATTTCAGGGGTCTAAACAGACCCCTGACATCTCCTCTTTGAGACAGACAAAAAATTTTATGGTGCTTTAGTTTCACTGACAATATAAAGGCCACTGGATGGAATTACAGTAGAGACATATGAAATTTAGGACAAAGAGAAAGCCAGGCCAGTGCTAAGAAAGTCAGTTTATTAAAAAACAAAAAAGTCAGTTAAAGTGGAGTTCCACCCACTTTTACAACTCTTCAGCATCCCTCACTAAACTGTGCACTGTAAACAAATTGGATATTTTTTTATTTTTTTTCTGAGCACCTACTGTATATCTGCTGTATTCATTTTTCACTTCCTCCTCCCTGGCCGCGGCCCATCGCATCATTTCCTGTTTGCAATGCCTTCTGGGAAGGGGCGGCAACTTCCTCTGAAACTGCCATTGCTATGGAAACCTCACCTGAAACCTGTTACACTGCTTGTGCTGCACTGAGCATGTGCGAGATCTGCAAGGATGAGATCCAGGAAGAAATACAGTCTGGCTTCAGATGCCCACACTTAAGATGGCCACAGCCTGCTGTAAGTTTATAAAATAACAAACTACTGCTATAAACTAACAAAACAGACCTTAGTTTACAGACTAACTTTACTAGAATACATTAAGCTTGTGTATTATAGGGGTATTTTTATTTAAAAAGTATAATTTCGGGCGGAACACCACTTTAACTTTCATTCTTGGACTTAACCACTGGTCTGATTCACTCTTTGTTTTATATTTCCTAAACTATATTGCTGTCTATCTGCCTGATGAGAAGATCCATTCTCGCTATTAGTCATGTTGACCCTTGTCACTAGGACAGAAAGTGAGAGAAAATAGACATTTACTGTAGGTTATCACCTAAATAGGCTTTTTTTTTAATGGGATAAAAACCACCAGAAAAATCATAATCTATATATAAAATGTCAGAAAAATCATGTCTCGTGGAAACTAAGTTCCTAAAATGTTGCCATCAGCCATACACACCTCTCCTCCCCACTTTGGATGCCGGATTCTGCTCGTATATTAACTGACTGGAACATAATTTCTCATGCTTAGCTGTACAATACCAGGAAAACATCTGAATACACAGATGAAACACGCACATATGGCTGCTGCTTTACCTGCCACAGAATTTGCATTTCTGTTCATCCATTCTTGAGATTTTTTACAGCTCTGCCACACAGCAGAACTGTGTAAACCTGTAACCAGATTTGCTGTGCAGTGGGACGTAGCTTTGTAAATCTCAGGAATTGATGGACAGAAATTCTAATTATTTGGCAGGTAAAACAGCTCTCAAGTATCATCATTATCTGCGGCTTTAGCTTTTTGTAAGGAGGACTCAGCTTATTTCCACATGGCCGACACGCACAGCTCTGCTCCTCCTACACATACAGGGTCTCAGGGTGTCACGCTGGTGCTCAGCTCAAACCTGCATACTGTTCACATGCATGGGTGCTGGTCCTAGACCTCTTCTCCTCATCCCCCTGGGCACTGTCCAAATTAACCCCTTCACTCCTGGATTATAAACCTATATTTGATGCGTGGTCCAGATAGAAGCTCCAGAAGTCCACCAACTACCAATAGACACGGTTGGCCAGGGCCACCTGACACATGATCATAGCTCCCAACTGTCCCTGATTTCGAGGGACTTTCCCTGATTTGGAGCAATGACCCTCTGTTCCTCTCCCCCCCCCCCCTCATTTTGGTCTGATCTATATAGTTGTATATAAAATGCACTTTTTATTTTTCAAAAAGTGTTTCCCAGTGCTAAACCTTTCATCCAGTTTCTAAATTGCTGCATTTGTACATTTTAAAAAAACAATTTGAAGGAATAGTAGTGGTAAAAAAAAGCCCTTTTGATTTTAATTAACCTTTTTTTGGGGTTAATTCTCCTTTAAGGGGGTGTGGCAGGGGGCGTGTCCTATGCCTACATACGATTGATAGTAGGTGTCCCTCATTCCCATCTCAAAATGTTGGGAGGTATGCACATGATACATGAGGGGGTTGTCACTGTCAGGTGGGGGACTCCTTTTCCTCCATTAACACCCACTCCATAGCCGACCAGGCTTCCACCAGTAAAACACAAAAGGCTTTAACCCAGATATTGGCAGCACATCACTCACAGCAGAACATCACTCAGAGGCTTCTTGTTGTGAAAAGTCGTTTCTTTACTTTGCACTGTATTTCAAACAGAACAGTCCAAACACTGGGTCACATACTGTAGCTTCCCCATCATGGTGAATAAAATTTGCTGCAGACTTTACAGCATAGTCTCATTAGCATAAAGAGAACATGGTGGGGCTTGTTCTCTAAACCACAGCTCTTGCTTACCGTATTTATCGGCGTATAACACGCACGGGCGTATAACACGCACATTCATTTTAAGAGGGAAGTTTCAGGAAAAAACCTTAAATTTTAAATAAGGAACTTTGAAGAAAAATAAGGGTCAGTGCCCATCTGCAGCCTCACCATTGCCATCAATGCAGCCTGATCAATGCCCATCTGCAGCCTCACAAGTGCCATCAATGCAGCAACCTCACCATTGCCATCAATGTAGCAGCCTCACCATTGCCATCAATGCAGCAGCCTCACCATTGCCATCAGTGCAGCAGCCTCACCTTTAACTTCAATGCAGCAGCCTCGCCAATGCCATCAGTGCAGACTGATCGATGCCCATCTGCAGCCTAGAGGGGACAGGGAGGGGGGCGGCACAATCGCCGACAGATTACATACAGTGAGAATCTCCTATGATAGACAGAACAGTAGTCCAATGGTGGCCCAGGAGATGGGACTTATTACAGAGGCCGCCAAGTAAACAGAGGATTCTCACTGTATGTAACCTGACGGCGCTCGTCCCACCCCCTCCCTGTCCCCTTGGAGACAGCTAAAATTGAAGTATTGGCGTATAACACGCAGACGCTATTTGCACCCGATTTTCATGGTGAAAAAGTGAGTGTTATACGCCAATAAATACAGTAATTCCCTTAATCGGCCTTGCTCTGGGGAGGTTGCTCAACTGTTCCCACCCCAAAGGGAAGAGCGCACCAAACTTCCTCCGGCTCCCTCTCCTTGGTGACGCCAGAGAGGACAGCATCTCCCAGGAAGAACCTCAACCTGAGACTCCTTCCATCTCATAAAGGGCACCCTACATCACCACTCCACCACTAGGAGGAGCAACCGTTAAAAGGAAACTTCCACCTGCCTACATGTTTGCCTAGTGTTCCGCTTTAAAGATACACAAACTCTTCCATACAATTGCAGACCTACCCAAACCTGTCTTGATATAATCTTTCTGTAATATTGTGCACTGGAAAGGGGAGGAGCAGCACTCAGAGCCAACAAAGCTCTATCGCTTATTTAATGTGTATTGCTTTACATAGCTTGCTGAGAAGAGGAGAGAACAGAGTGATGACTTCATCAATGAACTGCCGCTCCTTCACAGTTATTCCTGGACCAAGCTCACTCGCAGTACATTCTGCAAGGAGGTCTAGTACTCATCTATTATGTCTTGCATGGAAGCCTGGATCAGAAGAGTGACTAACCAGAGTGACTTTGACAGGTAAATGATGGAGGTTTAGCTTTAAACACTGTTAAATATAAAAAGCAAAATAAAAACTTACATAATTCTTTAAAGGTGAACATTTTGATGCAGGTGGCAAATATGAGGTGATTGAGGCAATGGATGGAATTCCTGAATCTAATGCACCTGCAGAGAAACATAATGTATAAAACCAAAGGCAAACAATACTGTATATAGACAAAGGATTTATTTATTTATTTAAAAGATGTACTTGACAGATAGAAATGGCCAATGCCCAGTTTTCAGTTTAACCACTTGACCTCCGGAAGATTTACCTCCCTTCAAGACCAGGCCATTTTTTTGCGATATTTTACCTGACAATTGTGTGGTCATGCAATGCTGTACCTAAATGAAATTTGTGTAATTTTTCCTCACAAATAGAGCTTTGGTTTGGTGGTATTATGGTGGTATCACCACTTCGTTATTTGTTTTTTGCGCTATAAAAGTAAAAAGACAATTTAAAAAAAAAAAAAAACTAGATCGAATTTCTTCATAAATTTAGGCCAATATGTATTCTGCTACAAATTTTTGGTAAAAAAAAATCCCAATAAGCGTATATTGATTGGTTTGCACAAAAGTTATAGTGTCTACAAACTATGGGATATACAGTATGCTGTAATTTTTATTTATTTTTTATGCTAGAAATGGCGGCAATCAGTGACTTATAGCGGGACTGCGATAATGCGGCAGACAATCGCACACTAACTGGCACTTTTGACATTTTATGGGAACCAGTGACACTAATGCAGTAATCAGTGCTTAAAGTGCAGAATCATGTACTGTATTTATACAGTGCCTTGAAAAAGTATTCATTCCACTTAAAATTTTCCAAATGTTACAACCAAAAATGTAAATGTATTTTATTAGGATTTTATGTGATAGACCAACACAAAGTGGCACATAATTGTGATGTAGAAGGAAAATGATCCTTTTATCCTTTATCTAGATGGCAGCTCACCTCCTCATAGAAGGCTAATAGATTGGTAAGTTGTGGAGAAGTTTAAAGCAGGGTTAGGTTATAAAAAAATACCTCAAGCTTTGAACATCTCACGGAGCACTGTTCAATCCATCATTTGAAAATTGAAAGAGTATGGCACAGCTGCAAACCTACCAAGACATGTCCGTCCACCTAAACTGACAGGCCGGGCAAGGAGAACATTAATCAGAGAAGCAGCCAAGAGGCCCATGGTAACTCTGGAGGAGCTGCAGAGATCCACAGCTCAGGTGGGAGAATCTGTCCACAGTCTTGCACTGGCCTTTATGGAACAGTGGCAAGAAGAAACCCATTGTTGAAAGCCATAGTTTGCGAGAAGCCATGTGGGATACAGCAAACATGTGGAAGAAGGTGCTCTGGTCAGATGAGACCAAAATTGAACTTTTTGGCCTAAAATCAAAACGCTATGTGTGGCGGAAAAGAAACACTGCATATCACCCTGAACACACCATCCCCACTGTGAAACATGGTGGTGGCAGCATCATGCTGTGGGGATGCTTTTCTTCATCAGGGACAGGGAAGCTGGTCAGAGTTGATGGGAAGATGGATGGAGCCAAATACAGGGCAATCTTAGAAGAAAACCTGTTAGAGTCTGCAAAAGACTTGAGACTGGAGCGGAGGTTCACCTTCCAGCAGGACAATGACCCTAAACATACAGCCAGAGCTACAATGGAATGGTTTGGATCAAAGCATATTCATATATTAGAATGGCCCAGTCCAAGTCCAGACCTAAATCCAATAGAGAATCTGTGGCAAGACTTGAAAATTGCTGTTCACAGACGCTCTCCATCCAATCTGACAGAACTTGAGCTATTTTCCAAAGAAGAATGGGCAAAAATGTCACTCTCTAGCTGTGCAAAGCTGGTAGAGACATCCCCAAAAAGACTTGCAGCGAAAGGTGGTTCTACAAAGTATTGACTCAGGGGGGCGCCATACAAATGCATGCCACACTTTCACATATTTATTTGTAAAGAAAATTGAAAACCATTAATAATTTTCCTTTCACTTCACAATTATGTGCCACTTTGTGTTAGTCTATCACATAAAATCCCAATAAAATACATTTACCTTTTTGGTTGTAACATGACAAAATGTGGAAAATTTCAAGGGGTATGAATACTTTTTCAAGGCACTGTATATGTGATTCTGCACAGAACAGCCACCCTGTAGCAGTAAATCTGCTTTGGGGTGGTCACGAAGTGGTGCTAAATACATTCCAGATGCATTAAAGCAATGTGCAAAGTCTTACAGTTTGTTTTCTTTGCCTGAGTAGAGAAGCATGTCCCCTGCCAGCATGTGGTCACTTGCTCCCTGGATGTAGGAAGAAATGACCTCTTTGCTGTGGTCCAACATGCCTCCTGCTGAGTTAGAGCCAGAACCAGACTTATATCCGACTTACAAACGACTCCTACTTACAAACGGAGGGAGACAACAGGAAGTGAGAGGAAATCTACCCCTAGGAAGGGAAATTCACTCCTGTAAGAGCTATTATGGGGAAAAGGTACCTTCACTGATGCTTTATCACCCAGGCTTGTTTCCACAACAACCCAAAATTTTCAAAATCCAATTGTCATTGGGACAGAAAGTGAGGTGAAATCTTATGAACAGGGGCACACATAGCAAAACAAATGTTACAGGGGTGTTAACCCTTCCCTATGCTATCCAAAAAGCTTAAAAATTGTTTTTTTGGCTGGAGCTACACTTAAAAAATGTACCTGTTCCGACTTACAAACAGATTAAACTTAAGAACAAACCTACAGTCCCTAACTTGTTTGTAACCCGGGGACCCCCTGTACTAATACTTACTATACTAATCAGCAGGATGTATACGTTTTGTTGATTGCAGAGCAAAAATTGAACAGCCTTTGTTGCAGCTGAATATGTTGTGCACCTTCAAGGTTGGTCTTCTGGTTCACTTTATAGGCTTACAGAGAACCAGACACCATAATTTGTAATATGTTGGATCTAAGATCTTGATTGTTGAGCCTTAAATAACTATTTATTATTTACTTGTATTCTTTCCCTGTCTGAGCAGAATTATCAGACTAAGTGTCAGGCTACAAGGCCATCTTTTCTCCCACTTAAAGTGGAGCTCCACCCAAAAGGAGAAGGTCCGTTTGTTTGCACCCTCCACTGCCACATTTGGCACCTGGAGTGGAGTGGGTACCTGGTTTTGAGTTCGGCTCCCCTCTTTCCACATGCAGTTTTCTGGGACACATCACAGGTCCCAGAAGACTACAGGACCATTCACAAGGTGAAGGGCCTGGTATGGACTGGGTGGGGGACCCCACGCCATTTTTTTCTTTCTTTTTTTTGATAGCCGGGTGCTGGCAATCATAACCACGAGTCATTTTAAATGGGATTTAACTCCTTTTTGTTTTCTTTAGAAATGTTATTTTTGCTGCAGCATGTTTTATAGACATGTGCACAGCCAAAAAATGTGCTCATTTTCGTTTTCGTTTCATTCGTTTATTTTTTTCGTTTTTCAGGTTGTTCGTTATGATCGCAATTTGTAAATTCATACATTCGTAAATTCGTACATTCGTATAATCGTAAATTCGTTCATTCGTACATTCGTAAATTCGTAAATTCGTTCATTCGTACATTCATGAATTTGTACATTCGTACATTCGTAAATTCGTACATTCGTAAATTCGTACATTTGTAAATTCGAAATGTGAAAATCCAAAAACCCGAAAATTCGAAAATCTGAAATAGTAACTAACTATTAAATTATAGGTATTGTAATTTCCTTTCAAATTTGTCTGTCAGTGAACATAACAAATACGAATTTATCTGAAGTTACGAATTATCCAAAATAACGAATGCTGCATCTAAACAAATGGAACGGAACAAATTAATAATAAATAATAATAATAAAAAGTTTTTATTATTATTATTGTTATTTATTATTATTAATTCATTACGTTCCATTCGTTTGGATACAGCATTCGTTATTTCGGATCATTTGTAACCTTCGGATAAATTTGTATGTGTTACGTTCACTAACAGCCAAATTTGAAAGGAAATTACAATACCTATAATTTAATAGTTACTAGTAATAGTAGTTAAGTTATTATTAGTTAATTATTATTTCAGATTTCCGAATTTCCGAATTTACAAATTCACTAATATACTAATGTACGAATGTACGAATTTACGAAAGTATGAATTTACGAATTTACTAATTTTTCGAATTTACGAATATTCGGAAAAATTCGTTAAACTGGTTTTCGTTAATTTGGATATTTCTGAATTAACGAATTTGTTGAAATTTGTTAAACGAATTCGGAACGAAACGAATTGCACACTAATGTTTTATGCATGCTACAGATGCGCCACTTTACAGGCACATCAAGGGGACCCCCCAGGCACTATTTTTAAAGGAATTTTTCATTTTAATTGTTTTGCACTTTAAGCATAATTAAAATCACTGCTCCTGAAAAATTTGCATTGATACATGTTTCCCAGGGCAGTACCCAGACCCCCCCGCAACACCCTTTTATGGCCAATTACTTGCATATAAGCCTTCAAAAGTGGCACTTTTGATTTTTCCTGTTCGGCTCCCATAGACTTCAATGTGGTTCACTGTTCAGATTAGAGCATTTCCCCTATTCGAGAGTTCTGCTGCAAAACAAACAGGGGGGTGTTCAGACCATGTTTACTCCCCAGTTATACTTACATTGCAAATAATGGATTACGTTATCAACAACATCTTCAACTAGGTCTTTAGTTGAGTCAAGAAGCTAAAAAGACAAAAAAGATATAATTTTAGAACAGTGTTATATAGTTTTCACATTTTATAACATTGAGAACTATGGTACAGATAAAGATATCAGCAATATTGTCATAAAGACAATCCTCAGGACAGAAATGTCTTGGAGCAAGAAGCAGACAAAATCTCAATCATCTGCTCGTGCGAATGTTGGCCTATACTTGGAGAACAAAAAGTAAGTGTGCAGAATGGCTCAGTACCATGACTGACATAGTTGGATGAAGATGGGTTGGCCTGGTGACAGGTCCCCTGCCTGGACCACCCACCAGAAAAAACAGTATTCTCCATGTATTTGGGACAGGTGAGTGGCACAGCCCCTGACACACCTGACCTGGAACCACATGGGGCTCTCTACAACTTGGCTGAGTAGAATCCAAGACCATCCGGTGCCATGGAGCTAGAGCCAGATCTCAGGGTAAAGGTTTCCACTTCCATAGCTGCATTAATTCTTCTAATACGGGGACTGGCTTATCAAAAGCTACTACAGGGGACTAGACTGAGGTTAGAGAATTCTTCATGAATGCTTGAATAAATATCACACATTATTCAGAAAACTGCAATCCAAGGGCACATCAGAATACATCTCTTGCTCCTTCAAATCAATATGTGCTGGTTGATGTGGTCTGCATATCTTATATGGAAACCGGAGATTATAACAGGCACATCCAACTGGGACAGACTTAAGTGGATGTAAACCCTCACATATACCTAGTGAAGTGAACAGCCCTAGAAGATAAAACAAATCCTCCTACATAAGTTTTACATGTATATCTGCTGTCTTCTGCTTTCTAGACTCTTTAAAAAGTGCAAATCATCAAATTTTTCTTCCGGTTTCGGCAGTGGGAGGGGAGTTTAGGCATACACTGTGTGTGAGCTGATTGGAGGAAAGCCAGCCCCCCCACCCCATAGGCAGATAAACGAAGAAACTTGCAGAAACTAAGCTCTCTGCTTATCTATCTCTAAGTTCACTCCCCGACACAAAGTTCCAGCTGTTTTTAACTCCTGTGTCGGAGAGCTTGATGCGCTACAGTTATATGTGCCCAGGTCAGATTCCAGGAATGGAGTTTACATCCACTTTAAGCCCCGCACACATGGGCCGAATGTCGGGAAACATTAAAAAAAAAGGTCGACATTTGACCCATGTGTATGTCGGTCTGTCCGACATAAGCAGGCCGCTTGGCCAGCTTCTGTAGGACATGCACGCTGGAAAACCAGCAGCAGACCGACTCCCGAACAGTGCTCTCAGCCAATGGCTAAGAGTGCTGATCTGAGAGTTATGGGGCGGGGGTGCCTCTGTCGGAACACAACTGCTCAGCAGGGGAGATCACTGCACTAACTCCGCATAGTTAGTGCAGCGGCTCCAACCGGAGCTAACAGTTTTTTTCAATTAATCT